>OX393554.1:75317647-76517647 GCA_947650365.1 Chamaelirium japonicum
AGAATGGATTGTACGAATGAATTAGAATGGATCGTAGGAATGAATTAGAATAGATCATGCAAATGAATTAGAATGGATCGTGCAAATGAATTAGAATGGATCGTGCGAATGAATTAGATTGGATCGTATGAATGAATTAGAATGGATCGTGACATTCTAATTCATTCGCACGAGCTATTCTAATTCATTCGTACGATCCATTCTAATTCATTCGTATGATCTATTCTAATTCATTCATACGATCCATTCTAATTCATCTGCACGATCCATTCTAAGTCATTCGCATAATCTATTCTAATTCATTCGTACGAGCTACTCTAATTCACTCGCACGATCCATTCTAATTCATTCGTACGATCCAATCTAATTCATTCATACAATCTATTCTAATTCATTCATACGATCCATTATAATACATTTGCACAATCTATTCTAATTCATTCGTATGATCCGTTCTAATTCATTCGCATGAGCTATTCTAATTCATTCATACGAGCTATTCTAATTTATTCGTACGAGCTATTCTAATTCATTAGTACGATCCATTCAAAGTTATTCGCACGATCTATTCTAAATCATTCGCATGATCTAATCTAATTCATTCGTATGAAGGTATCCATTCTAATTCATTCGTACGATCCATTCTAATTCAATCGCACGATCCATTCTCATTCATTCGCACGATCCATTCTAATTCATTCGTACGATCCATTCTAATACATTCGTATGAGCTATTCTAATTCATTCGTACGAATGTTTCCATTCTAATTCATTCGTACGATACAATCTAATTCATTCGCACAGTTCATTTTAATTCATTCGCACGATCCATTCTAAATCATTCGTACGATCCATTCTAATACATTTGCACAATCTATTCTAATTCATTCGTACGAGCTATTCTAATTCATTTGTACGATCCATTCTAATTCATTCGCATGAACTATTCTAATTCATTCGTACGAGCTATTCTAATTCATTCGTATGAATGTTTCCATTCTAATTCATTTATACAAATGAATTAGAATGAATCGTGCGAATAAATTAGATCGTACGATCCATTCTAATTTATTCGCACTATCCTTTCTAATTTATTCGTACGATCCATTCTAATACATTCGCACAATCTATTCTAATTCATTCCTACGATCTATTCTAATTCATTCGTACGATTCATTCTAATTCATTCGTGCGAATGAATTAGAATGGATCGTACGAATGAATTAGAATAGACTGTGCGAATGTATTAGAATGAATCGTACGAATGAATTAGAATGGATCGTACGAATGAATTAGAATAGATTGTGTAAATGAATTTGAATGGATCGTGCGTATGAATTAGAATGGATCGTGCAAATGAATTAGAATGGATCGTACTAATGAATTAGAATGTATCGTACGAATGAATTAGAATGGATCGTCCGAATGAATTAGAATAGATCGTGCGAATGAATTAGAATAGCTTGTACGAATGAATTAGAATAGATCGTGCGAATGACTTAGAATGGATCGTGTGATTGAATTAGAATGGATCGTATGAATGAATTAGAATAGATCATACAAATGAATTAGAATGGATACCTTCGTACGAATGAATTAGATTAGATCGTGCGAATGATTTAGAATGGATCGTACGAATGAATTAGAATGGATCGTGCGAATGAATTAGATTGGATTGTACGAATGGATTAGATTGGATTGATTCATTCTAATTCATTCATACGATCCATTCTAATTCATTCGTACGATCCATTCTAATTCATTCGCACGAATAGCTCGCACGAATGAATTAGATTAGATTGTGCGAATGAATTAGATTGGATCGTACGAATGAATTAGAATGGATCATACGATTGACTTAGAATGGATCGTGCAAATGATTAGAATGGATACCTTCGTACGAATAAATTAGATTAGATCGTGCGAATGAATTAAAATAGATCGTGCAAATGATTAGAATGGATCATGCGAATGAATTATATTGGATCATACGATTGAATTAGATTGGATCGTACAAATGAATTATATTGGATCGTACGAATGAATTAGAATAGATACCTTCATACGAATGAATTAGATTAGATCATGCGAATGAATTAGAATGGATCGTACGAATGAATTAGAATGGATCGTACGAATGAATTTGAATGGAAACATTTGTACGAATGAATTAGAATAGCTCGTATGAGTGAATAGAATATATCGTGCGAATGAATTAAAATGGATCGTATGAATGAATTAGAATGGATCGTGCGAATGAATTAGAATGGATCGTGCGAATGAATTATATTGGATCATACGAATAAATTAGATTAGATCGTGCGAATGAATTAGATTAGATCGTGCAAATGATTAGAATGGATCGTGCGAATGAATTATATTGGATCATACGATTGAATTAGATTAGATCATACGAATGAATTAGAATGGATACCTTCGTACGAATGAATTAGATTAGATCATGCGAATGAATTAGAATGGATCGTACGAATGAATTAGAATGGATCGTACGAATGAATTAGATTAGCTTGTATGAGTGAATAGAATATATCGTGCGAATGAATTAAAATGGATCGTATGAATGAATTAGAATGGATCGTGTGAATGAATTAGAATGGATCGTAAGAATGAATTAGAATAAATTATGCGAATGTATTAGAATGGATCGTAAGAATGAATTAGAATGAATCGTACGAATGAATTAGAATAGATTGTGCAAATGATTAGAATGGATCATGCAAATTACTTAGAAAAGATCGTGCGAATGAATTAGAATGGATACATTCGTACCAATTAATTAAAATAGCTGGTACGAAAGAATTAGAATAGATAGTGCGAATGAATTAGAATAGATCGTACGAATGTATTAAAATGGATACATTCGTACGAATGAATTAGAATGGATCGTGCGAATAAATTAGATTGGACCATATAAATGAATTAGAATAGCTCGTATGAATGAATTAGAATAGATTGTGCGAATGTATTATAATGGATCGTACGAATGAATTAGAATGGATTGTACGAATGAATTCGTACGAGCTATTATAATACATTCGTACGATCTATTCTAATTCATTCGTAAGAAGCAATTCTAATACATTCGTACGATCCATTCTAATTCATTCTTACGATCCATTCTAATTCATTCGCACGATCTATTCTAATTCATTCGTACGATCCATTCTAATTCATTCGTACTAATGTATCCATTCTAATTCATTAGTATGATATATTCTAATTCGTTCGTACGATCCATTCTAATACATTCGCACAATCTATTCTAATTCATTCGTACGAGTTATTCTAATTCACTTGTACGATCCAATCTAATTTATTCACTCGATCCATTCTAATTCATACGTACGAATGCATCCATTTTAATACATTTGTATGATCCATTCTAATTCTTTCGCACGATCCATTCTAATTCATTCATACGAGCTATTCTAATTCATTGGTAAGAATATGTCCATTCTAATTCATTCGCACGATCCATTCTAATTCATTCGCACGATCCATTCTAAGTCATTCGCACGATCCATACTAATTCATTTGCACAATATATTCTAATTCATTCGTACGATCCATTCTAATTCATTCGTACGATCCATTCTAATACATTCGCACAATATATTCTAATTCATTCACACGATCCATTCTATTTCATTCGCACGATCAATTCTAATTCATTCATACGATCCATTCTAATTCTTTCGCACGATCTATTGTAATTCATTCATACGAGCTATTCTAATTCATTCATACGAATGTTTCCATTCTAATTCATTCGTATGATCCATTCTAATTCATTCATACGATCAATTCTAATTCATTCGCACGATCTAATCTAACTCATTCGTACGAAGGTATCCATTCTAATTCATTTGTATGATCCAATCTAATTCAATTGTACGATCCAATCTAATTCATTGGTACGATCCATTCTAATTCATTCATACGATCCATTCTAATTCATTCGCATGATCTATTCTAATTCATTCGTACGAGCTATTCTAATTCATTTGTACAATCCATTCTAATTCATTCGCATGATCTATTTTTATTCATTCGTACGAGCTATTCTAAGTCATTCGCACGATCTAATCTAATTCATTCGTACGAGCTATTCTAATTCATTCGCACGATCTAATCTAATTCATTCGTACGAAGGTATCCATTCTAAGTCATTTTCATGATCTATTCTAATTCATTCGTACGATCCATTCTAATTCATTCGCACGATCCATTCTAAGTCATTCGCACAATCTATTTTAATTCATTCATACGATCCATTCTAATTCATTCGCACAATCAATTCTAATTCATTCGTACGAATGTTTCCATTCTAATACATTCGTATGATCCATTCTAATTCATGCATACGATCCATTCTAATTCATTCGTACGATCTAATCTAATTCATTTGCATGATCCATTCTAATTCATTTGTACGATCCATTCTAATTCATTCGCACAATCTAATCTAATTCATTCGTACGAAGGTATCCATTCTAATTCATTCGCACGAACCATTCTAAGTCATTCGCACGATCCATACTAATTCATTCGCACGATCTATTGTAATTCATTCGTACGAGCTATTCTAATTCATTGGTACTAATGTATCCATTCTAATTCATTCGCACGATCCATTCTAAGTCATTCGCACGATCTATTCTAATTCATTCGTATGAGCTATTCTAATTCATTGGTACAAATGTATCCACTCTAATTCATTCGCATATTCCATTCTAAGTCATTCGCACAATACATTTTAATTCATTCACACGATCCATTCTAATTCATTTGCATGATCTATTCTAATTCATTCGCACGATCCATTCTAATTCAATCGCACGATCCATTCTAAGTCATTTGCACGACCTATTCTAATTCATTCGTACGAGCTATGCTAATTCATTCAGACGATCTATTCTAATTCATTCATATGAGCTATTCTAATTCATTCGCACGGTCCATTCCAAATCATTTGTATGATCCATTCTATTTCATTCGCACGATCCATTCTAAATAATTCGCATGAATGAATTAGAATGGATCGTGCGAATGTATTAGAATGAATCATAGGATGGAATTAGAATGGATCGTGCGAATGAATTAGAATGGATCGTGCGAATGAATTAGAATAGATTGTGCGAATGTATTAGAATGGATCGTGCGAATGAATTAGAATAGATTCTGCAAATGTATTAGAATGGATCGTGCGAATGAATTAGAATAGATCGTGTTAGTGTATTAGAATGAATTGTATGAGTGAATTAGAATGGATACCTTCGTATGAATGAATTAGATTAGGTCATGTGAATGAATTAGAATGGATCGTACGAATGAATTAGAATGGATCGAACGAATGAATTAGAATGGATCGTATGAATGAATTAGAATGGATCGTGCGAATGAATTACAATGGATCGTGCGAATGAATTAGAATGGATACATTCGTACCAATGATTTAGAATAGCTCGTACGAAAGAATTAGAATAGATCGTGCGAATGAATTAGAATGGATCTTACGAATGTATTAGAATGGAAACATTTGTACGAATGAATTAGAATAGCTCGTACGAATGAATTAGAATAGATCGTGCGAATAAATTAGAATGGATCGTACGAATGAATTAGAATAGGTCGTATGAATGAATTAGAATAGATTGTGCGAATGTATTGGAATGGATCATATGAATGAATTAGAATGGATCGTACGAATCAATTAGAATAGCTCATATGAATGAATTAAAATAGATCATACGAATGAATTAGAATGGATACCTTCATACGAATGAATTAGATTAGATCGTGCGAATGAATTAGAATGGATCGTACGAATGAATTAGAATGGATTGTACCAATGAATTAGAATAGCTCGTACGAATGAATTAGAATAGATCATGTGAATGAATTAGAATGGATCGTACGAATGTATTAGAATGAAAATATTCGTACGAATGAATTAGAATAGCTCGTATGAATGAATTAGAATAAATCGTGCGAATGAATTAGAATGGATCGTACGAATGAATTAGAATAACTCATACGAATGAATTAGAATAGGTCGTGCGAATGAATTAGAATGGATCGTATGAATAAATTAGAATGGTTCATGCGAATGAATTAGAACGGATCGTGCGAATGTATTAGAATGGATCGTAGGAATGACTTAGAATGGATCGTGCGAATGAATTAGAATAGATCATGCGAATGAACTAGAATGGATCATATGAATGAATTAGAACGGATCGTGCGAAATGAATTAGAATGGATCGTGCAAATGAATTAGAATGGATCGTGTGAATGAATTAGATTGGATCGTACGAATGAATTAGAATGGATCATGACATTCTAATTCATTCGAACGATCCATTCTAATTTATTCGCAGGATCCATTCTAATTCATTTGTATGATCTATTCTAATTCATTTACACGATCCATTCTAATTCATCCGTACGATCAATTCTAATTAAATCGTATGATCCATTCTAATTCATTCGCACGATCCATTCTAATTCTTTCATACGATCCATTCTAATTCATTCGTGTGATCTGTTCTAATTCATTCACACGATCCATTTTAATTCATTCCTACGATCCATTCTAATTCATTCGTACGATCATTTCTTATTCATTTGCACGATCTATTCTAATTCATTCATACGATACAATCTAATTCATTCGTACAATCCATTCTAATACATTCGCACAATCTATTCTAATTCATTCGCACGATCCATTCTAATACATTCGCACAATCTATTCTAATTCATTCGCACGGTCCATTCTAATACATTCGTACGATCTATTCTAATTCATTCGCACGATCCATTCAAATTCATTCGTACGATCCGTTCTAATTCATTCACATGATCTATTATAAGTCATTCGCACGATCTATTCTAATTCATTCGTACGATCCATTCTAATTCATTCATACGATCTATTCTAATACATTCGTAATATCTATTCTATCTCATTCGCACAATCCATTCTAATTTATTCATACGATCCAGTCTAAATCATCTATATGATCCATTCTAATTCATTCACATTATGTATATTTTAATTCATTCGTACGAGCTATTCTAATTCATTCGTACGAAAGTATCCATACTAATTCATTCGTACGATCTATTCTAATTCATTCACACGATCCATTCTAATTCATTGGTATGAATGTATACATTCTAATTCATTCGTACGATCCATTCTAATTCATTCGCACGATCTATTCTAAATCATTCGTACAAGCTATTCTAATTCATTCATACGAATGTTTCCATTCTAATTCATTCGTACGATCCATTCTTATTCATTCGTATGATCCATTCTAATTCAATGCCAAGATCTAATCTAATTCATTTGTACGAGCTATTTGTACGAATGAATTAGAATAGATCGTACGAATGAATTAGAATAGCTCATACGAATGAATTAGAATAGATTGTGCGAATGAATTAGAATGGACAATATGAATGAATTAGAATGGATCATGCAAATGAATTAGAATGGATCGTGCGAATGAATTAGAGCTATTCTAATTCATTGGTATAAATGTATCCATTCTAATTCATTCGCACGATCCATTCTAAGTCATTCGCACGATCCATTCTAATTCATTAGAATGGATCGTGCGAATGAACTAGAATGGATCGTACAAATGAATTTGAATGGATCGTACGAATGAATTAGAATAGCTCATACGAATGAATTAGAATGGCTCATACGAATGAATTAGAATGGATCATGCAAATGAATTAGACTGGATCGTACGAACGAATTAGAATAGATACAGTCTTACGAATGAATTAGAATAGCTCGTACAAATGAATTAGAATAGATCATGAAAATGAATTTGAATGAATCATACGAATGAATTAGAATGGATCGTACGAATGAATTAGAATAGCTCGTATGAATGAAATAGAATAGCACATACGAATGAATTAGAATAGATCGTGCAAATGAATTAGAATGGATCGTACGAATGAATTAAAATAGCTCGTACGAATGAATTACAATAGATTGTGCGAATGAATTAGAATGGATCGTATGAATGAATTAGAATAGCTCGTACGAATGAATTAGAATGGATCTTACGAATGGATCTAATTCATTTGTACGAAGGTATCTTTTCTAGTTCATTCGTACGAATGTTTCCATTCTCTAATACATTCGCACGATCCATTCTAATTCATTCATTCGATCCATTCTAATTCATTCGCATGATCTATTCTAATTCATTCGTACAAGCTATTCTAATTCATTCGTACGATCTATTCTAATTTATTCGTACAATCCATTCTAATTCATTCACACGAGCTTTTCTAATTCATTCGTACGAGCTATTCTAATTCATTCGTATGATCAATTCTAATTCATTCGTACGATCCATTCTAATTCATTCGCACGATCTATTCTAATTCATTCATACGATCAATTCTAATTCATTCGTGCGATCCATTCTAATACATTCGCACAATCTATTCTAATTCATTCGAACGAGCTGTTCTAATTCATTCGTACGATCCATTCTAATTCATTCGCACGATCTATTTTAATTCATTCGAACGAGCTATTCTAATTCATTCGTACGAATGTTTCCATGCTAATACATTCATATGATCCAGTCTAAGTCATTCGCACGATCCATTCTAATTCATTCGCACGATCTATTCTAATACATTAGCACAATCTATTCTAATTCATTCGTACGATCCATTCTAATACATTCACACAATCTATTCTAATTCATTCGCACGATCTATTCTAATTCATTCGCACGATCCATTCTAATTCATTTGCACGATCCATTCTAATTCATTCACAAGATCTATTCTAATTCATTCGTACAAGCTATTCTAATTCATTCGTACGATCCATTCTAATTCATTCTTACGATCCATTCTAATTCATTCGTACGATCCAATCTAATTCATTCATATGATCCATTCTAATTCATTTGCAGGATCTATTCTAATTCATTCGTACGAGCTATTCTAATTCATTGGTACCAATGTATCCATTCTAATTCATTCCTACGATCCATTCTAATTCATTCGTACGATCCAATCTAAATCATTCATACGATCCATTCTAATTCATTCGCACGATCTATTCTAATTCATTCGTATGATCCATTCTAATTCATTCGCACGATCCATTCTAATTCATTCATATGATCCATTCTAATACATTGCACAATCTATTCTAATTCATTCGTACGAATGTTTCCACTCTAATACATTGTCACGATTCATTCTAATTCATTCGTACGATCCAATCTAATTCATTCGCATGATCCATTCTAATTCATTTGCACGATCCATTCTAATTCATTCGTACGATCTATTCTAGTTCATTTGCACGATCTAATCTAATTCATTCGTATGGAGGCATCCATTCTAATTCACTCATATGATCTATTCTAATTCATTAGTATGATCCATTCTAATTCATTCGCACAATCCATTCTAAGTCATTCGTATGATCTATTCTAATTCATTCGTATGAGCTATTATAACTCATTCGAATGATCCATTCTAATACATTCGTACGATCCATTCTTATTCATTCACACGATCTATTCTAATTCATTCGTACAAGCTATTCTAAATCATTGGTACGAATGTATCCATTCTAATTCATTCGCACGATCCATTCTTATTCATTCCTACGATCCATTCTAATATATTCGCACAATCTAATCGTACGATCCATTCTAATTCATTCGCACGATCCATTCTAATTCGTTCGCACGATCCATTCTAATTTGTTCGCATGATTCATTTTAATTCATTCATACGATCCATTCAAATTCATTCGTACGATCCATTCTTATACATTCGCACAATCTATTCTAATTCATTCGTACGATCTATTCTAATTCATCCGTACGATCCATTCTAATTTATTCGCACGATCTATTCTAATTCATTCGTACGAGCTATTCTAATTTATTCGTACGAGCTATTCTAATTCATTTGTACGATCCATTCTAATTCATTCGTACAATCCATTCTAATTCATTCGCACGATCCATTCTAATTCATTCGTACGATCCATTCTAATTCATTCGCACGATTCATTCTAAGTCATTCGCACGATCTATTTTATTTCATTCGTATGATCCATTCTAATTTATTCGCACGATCTATTCTAATTCATTTGTACGATCCATTCTAATTCATTCGCATGATCCATTCTAAGTCATTCGCACAATCTATTCTAATTCATTCATACGAGCTATTCTAATTCCTTCGCACGATCCATTCTAATTCATTTGCTCGATCGATTTTAATTCATTCAGACGATCCATTCTAATTCATACACACGATCCATTCTAATACATTCGTACGCACGATCCATTCTAATTCATTCACACGATCCATTCTAATTCATTCATACGATCCATTCTAATTCATCAGTACGATCCATTCTAATTTATTCGTTCGATCCTTTCTAATTCATTCGTTCGATCCATTCTAATTTATTCGCACGATCCATTCTAAGTCATTCGTACGATCCATTGTAATTCATTCATACGAGCTTTTCTAATTCAATCGCACGATCCATTCTAATTCATTCACTCGATCCGTTCTAATTCATTCGTACGATCCAATCTAATTCGTTGGCACGATCCATTCTATTCTAATTCTTTTATACGAGCTACTTTAATTCATTCATACGAATGTATCCATTTTAATTCATTCGTACGATTAATTCTAATTCATTCGCACGATCCATTTCTAATTCATTCATACGATCCATTTCTAATTCATTCGTTCGATCCATTCTAACTCATTCGCACTATCTATTCTAATTCATTCGTACGAGCTATTCTAATTCATTGGTACGAATGTATCCATTCTAATTCATTCGGATGATCCATTCTAAGTCATTCGTACGATCCATTCTAATTCATTTGCACGATCCATTCTAATTCATTTGCACGATCTAATCTAATTCATTCGTACGAAGGTATCCATTCTAATTCATTCGTATGATCTATTCAAATTCATTCGTACGATCCATTCTAATTCTTTCACACGATCTATTCTAATTCATTCGCACGATCCATTCTAATTCATTCGTACGATCCATTCAAATAAATTTGCACAATCTATTCTTATTCATTCGTATGATCTATTCTAATTCATTCATACGATCCATTCTAATTCATTCGCACGATCTATTCAAATTCATTCGTATGAGCTATTCTAATTCATTCGTCCGATCCATTCTAATTCATTCGTACAATCTATTCTTATTCATTCGCACGATCTATTCTAATTCATTCATACGATCTATTCTAATTCATTCGTACGATCCATTCAAGTTCATTCGCACGATCTATTCTAATTCATTCTTACGAGCTATTCAAATTCATTCGCACGATCCATTCTAATTTATTCACACGATCCAATCTAATTCATTCATACGATCCATTCTAATTCATTCACATGATCCAATCTAATTCTAATTCATTTGTACAAGCTATTCTAATTCATTCGTACGAATGTATCCATTCTAATTTATTTGTACGAATGAATTAGAATAGATCGTGCGAATGAATTAAATAGCTCGTACGAATGAATTAGAATAGCTCGTACGAATGAATTAGAATAGATCGTGCGAATGAATTAGAATGGATCGTACGAATGAATTAGAATGGATCGTACGAATGAATTAGAATAACTCGTACGAATGATTTAGAATAGCTCGTACGAATGAATTAGAGTGGATCGTACGAATGAATTACAGTAGCTCGTACGAATGAATTAGAATGAATCATATGAATGAATTAGAATAGATCGTATGAATGAATTAGAATGGATACATTCATACGAATGAATTAGAATAGATCGTGCAAATGAATAAGAATTGACCGTACGAATGTATTAAAATGGATACTTTCATACGAATGAATTAGAATTGCCCGTATAAATGAATTTGATTGGATACATTTGTGCCAATGAATTAGGATAGCTCGTACAAATGAATTAGAATAGATCGTGCGAATAAATTAGAATGGATCGTACGAATGTATAAGAATGGAACGTGTGAATGAATTAGAATGGATCAGTACGAATGTATCTATTCTAATTCATTCGCACGATCCATTCTAAGTCATTCGCGAATGAATTAGAATGGATATATTCGTATGAACGAATTAGAATAGATCATGCGAATGAATTAGAATAGCTCGTACGAATCAATTAGAATAGCTCGTACGAATGAATTAGAATAGATCGTGTGAATGAATTAGAATGGATCGTACGAATGAATTAGAATAGATCGTATGAATAAATTAGAATGGATCGTACGAATGAATTAGAATAGAACGTGCGAATAAATTAGAATGGATCGTATGAATGAATTAGAATAGATCGTACAAATGAATTAGAATGGAAACATTCGTACGAATAAATTAGAATAGCTCGTACGAATAGATTAGAATACCTCGTACGAATGAATTAGAATAAATCGTGCGAATGAATTAGAATGGATCGTACGAATGAATTAGAATGGATACATTCGTACCAATGAATTACAATGGATCTTACGAATGAATTAGAATAGATTGTGCGAATGAATTAGAATGGATCGTTTGACTGAATTAGAATGGATCGGGCGAATGAATTAGAATATATTAGACGAATGAATTAGAATGAATATCTTCGTACGAATGAATTAGATTAGATCGTGCAAAAGAATTAGAATAGCTCGTATGAATGAATTAGAATGGATCGTGAGAATGAATTAGAATGAATCGTGCGAATGAATTAGAATGTCACGATCCATTCTAATTCATTCGCATGATCCATTCTAAGTCATTTGCATGATCCATTCTTATTCATTTGCACGATCTATTCTAATTCATTCGTACGAGCTATTCCAATTCATTCGTACGAGCTATTCTAATTCATTCGTATGATCTATTCTAATTCATTCGCATGATCCATTCTAAGTCATTCGTACGATCCATTCTAATACATTTTCACGTTCCATTCTAATTCATTCGCACGATCTATTCTAATTCATTCATACGATCCATTCTAATTCATTCGCACGATCTATTCAAATTCATTTGTGCGAGCTATTATAATTCATTCGTACAATCCATTCTAATTCATTCACACGATCCATTCTAATTCATTCATACGATCCATTCTAATTCATTCGCACGATCTATTCTAATTCATTCATACGAGCTATTCTAATTCATTCATACGAATGTTTCCATTCTAATTCATTTGTACGATCCTATCTAATTCATTCGCACGATCCATTCTAATTCATTCGTACGAATAGATTGTACGAATGAATTAGATTAGATCGTGCGAATGAATTAGAATGGATCGTATGAATGAATTAGAATAGCTCGTACGAACTAATTAGAATAGATAGTGCGAATGAATTAGAATGGATCGTATGAATGAATTAGAATGGATCGTGTGAATGAATTAGAATGTCACGATCCATTTTAATTCATTCGTACGATCCAATCTAATTCATTCGTACGATCCAATCTAATTCATTCGCACGATCCATTCTAAGTCATTCGCACGTGCTATTCTAATTCATTCGTACGAGCTATTCTAATTCATTCGCACGATCCATTCTAATTCATTCGTACAAATGAATTAGAATGGATCGGCACAGATGAATTTGAATAGCTCGTACGAATGAATTAGAATAGATCGTGTAAATGAATTAGAATGGATCGTGCGAATGAATTAGAATGGATCGTACGAATGAATTAGAAAGGATCGTACGAATGAATTAGAATAGAAACATTCATACGAATGAATTAGAATAGCTCGTAGGAATGAATTAGAATAGATCGAGCGAATGAATTAGAATAGATTGTGTGAATGACTTCGAATGGATCGTGCGAATGAATAAGAATGGATCGTGCGAATGAATTAGAATAGATCGTGCGAATGAATTAGAATGGATCGTGCGAATGAATTAGAATGGATCGTACGAATGAATTAGAATAGATCGTACGAATGAATTAGAATAGACCGTGTGAATGTATTAGAATGGATCGTACGAATGAATTAGAATGGATCGTATGAATGAATTAGAATGTATCGTGCGAATGAATTTGAATGGATCGTACGAATGAATTAGAATAGATTGTACGAATGTATCAGAATTGATCGTACGAATGAATTAGAATGGATCGTGCGAATAAATTAGAATGGATCGTGCGAATGAATTAGAATGAATACATTCGTACCAATGAATTAGAATAGCTCGTACGAATAAATTAGAATAGATTGTGTGAATGAATTAGATTGGATCGTACAAATGAATTAGATTAGCTCGTACGAATGAATTAGAATAGACTGTGCGTATGTTTTAGAATGGATCGTACGAATGAATTAGAATTGATCGTGCGAATGAATTAGAATGGATCGTGCGAATGAATTAGAATAGATTATATGAATGAATTAGAATGGATACCTTCGTACGAATGAATTTGAATAGATTGTGCGAAAGTATAAGAATGGATCGTACATAATTAGAACGGATCGTGCGAATGAATTAGAATGGATCGTACGAATAAATTAGAATAGATTGTGCGAATGAATTTGATTAGATCGTACGAATGAATTAGAATAGCTCGTACGAATGAATTAGAATAGATCGTGCGATTGAATTAGAATGGATAGTATGAATGAATTAGAATGGATCGTGCGAATGAATTAGAATGGATCGTGCGAATGAATTAGAATAGCTCGTACGAAAGAATTAGAATAGATTCTGCGAATGAATTAGAATGGATCGTGCGAATGACTTAGAATGGATCGTGCGAATGAATTAGAATGGATACATTCGTACCGATCCATTCTAATTCATTCGTATGATCCATTCTAATACATTCGCACGATTTAGTCTAATTCATTTGTACGAAGGTATCCATTGTAATTCATTCGTATGATCTATTATAATTCATTCGCATGTTTCTATTCTAATTCATTCGTACGATCTATTCTAATTCATTCGTACGATCCATTCTAATTCATTCACATGATCTAATCTAATTCATTCGTACGATTTATTCTAATACATTCGCACAATCTATTCTAATTCATTCGTACGATCCATTCTAATACATTCGTACGATCCAATCTAATTCATTCGTACGAGCTATTCTAATTCATTCGTACGAGCTATTCTAATTCATTCACACGATCCATTCTAATTCATTCGTACGATCCATTCTAATACATTCGAACAATCTATTCTAATTTATTCGGATGAGCTATTCTTATTCATTCGTACATTCTATTCTAATTCATTCGTACGATCCATTCTAATTCATTCGTTCGAAGGTATCTATTCTAATTCATTCGTACGAAGGTATCCATTCTAATTCATTCGTACGATCTATTCTAATTCATTCGTACGATTCATTCTAATTCATTTGCACGATCCATTCTAAGTCATTCGCACGAACTATTCTAATTCTTTCGTACGAGCTATTCTAATTCATTCACACGATCCATTCTAATTTATTCGCACGATCTATTCTAATTCATTCGCACGATCCATTCTAATTCATTCGTACGATCCATTCTAATTCATTCGCACGATATATTCTAATTCATTCGCACGATATATTCTAATTCATTTGTATGATCCATTCTAATTTATTCATATGATCCAATCTAATTCATTCGTACGATCCAATCTAATTTATTCACACAATCAATTCTAATTCATTCGCACGATCTATTCTAATTCATTAGTATGAATGTATCCATTCTAATTCATTCGCACGATACATTCTAAGTCATTCGCACGATCCATTCTAATTCATTCATACGATCCATTCTAATTCATTCGTATGATCTATTTTAATTCATTCGCACAATCCATTCTAATTCATTCGCATGATCTATTCTAATTCATACGTACGATCCATTCTAATTCATTCACACATTCTATTCTAATTCATTCGTACGAGTTATTCTAATTCATTCGTACGAGCTATTCTAATTCATTCGCACGATCCATTCTAATTCATTCGTACGATCCAATCTAATTCATTCGCACGATCCATTCTAAGTCATTCGCACGATCCATTTTAATTCATTCGCACAATCTATTCTAATTTATTCGTACGAGCTATTCTAATTCATTCATACGAGCTATTCTAATTTATTCGCATGATCCATTCTAATTCATTCGTACGATCCATTCTAATTCATTTGTTCGATCTATTCTAATACATTCGCACAATCTATTCGAATTCATTCATATGATTCATTCTAATACATTCGCACAATCTATTTTAATTCATTCGTACGAATGTTACCATTCTAATACATTCGTATGATCCATTCTAATTCATTCGTACGATCCAATCTAATTCATTCGTACAATCCAATCTAATTCATTCGCATGATCCATTCTAATTCATTCATATGATCCATTCTAATTCATTCGCACGATCTATTCTAATTCATTCGTACGAATGTTTCCATTCTAATTCATTCATACGATCTTGTACGATCCATTCTAATTCATTTCCACGATCTATTCTAATTCATTCGTACGATCCATTCTAATTCATTTGTACGATCCATTCTAATACATTTGCACAATATATTCTAATTCGTTGCCACTATCCATTCTAATTCATTCGCACGATCCATTATAATTCATTCATACGATCCAATCTAATTCATTCGCACAATCCATTCTAATTCATTCATACGATTCATTCTAATTCATTCGTACAATCCATTCTAATTCATTCATACGATCCATTCTAATTTATTCGCATGATCTATTATAATTCATTGGTACGATCCATTCTAATTCATTCGTACGATCCATTCTAATTAATTCGAACGATCTATTATAATTCATTCGTACGAGCAATTCAAATTCATTCGTACGATCCATTCTAATTCATTCGTAAGATCTATTCTAATTCATTCGTACGATCCATTCTAATTCATTCGCACGATCTATTCTAATTCATTCGTACGAGCTATTCTAAATCATTGGTTCGAATGTATTCATTCTAATTCATTTACATGATCAATTCTAATTCATTCGCATGATCCATTCTAATTCATTCGTACGATCCATTCTAATACATTCGCACGATCCATTCTAATTCATTCGTACGAATAGCTCGTACGAATAAATTAGATTAGATCGTGCAAATGAATTAAAATGGATCGTACGAATGAATTATAATGGATTGAGCGAATGAATTAGAATAGATCGTACGAATGATTTAGAATGGATCGTGCAAATGAATTAGATTGGGTTGTACAAATGAATTAGAATAGCTCGTACGAATGAATTAGAATAGATTCTGTGAAAGTATTAGAATGGATCGTGCGAATGAATTAGAATGGATCGTAGGAATGAATTAGAATGGATCGTACGAATGAATTAGAATAGATCAGACGAATGAATTAGAATAGATCGTACGAATGAATTAGAATAGTTCGAATGATTGGATCGTTCGAATGAATTAGAATGGATCGTGCGAATGAATTAGAATGGACCCATTCGTACCAAAGATTTAGAATAGATCGTACGAATGAATTAGAATAGATCTTGCGAATGAATTAGAATAGCTCGTACGAATGAATTAGAATAAATTGTGCGAATGTATTAGAACGGATCATACGAATGAATTAGAATGGATCGTGCAAATGAATTAGAATGGATCGTGCGATTGAATTAGATTGGATCGTACGAATGAATTAGAATGGATCGTGAAATTCTAATTCATTCACACGATCCATTCTAATTCATTCACACGATCCATTTTAATTCATTCGCACGATCTATTCTAATTCATTCGTGTGAGCTATTCTAATTAATTCACATGATCTATTCTAATTCATTCGTACGATCCAATCTAATTCATTCGCATGATCCATTCTATTCTAATTCTTTTATATGAGCTATTCTAATTCATTCGTACGAATGTATCCATTCTAATACATTCGCACGATCCATTCTAATTCAATCTCACGATCTATTCTAATTCATTCGTACGATCCATTCTAATTCATTCGTACGATCGTGCGAATGAATTAGAATGGATCATACTGATGAATTAGAATAGATTGTGCGAATGAATTAGAATAGATCGTACTAATGAATTAGAATGGATCGCACTAGTGAATTAGATTAGATTGTACTAATGAATCAGAATGGATACCTTCGTACGAATGAATTAAAATGGATCGTACTAATGAATTAAAATAGATCGTACTAATGAATTAGAATGGATCGTACAAATTAATTATAATAGATCGTGCGAATGAATTAGATTGGATCGTACTAATGAATTAGAATTGATACCTTCATACCAATGAATTAAATTAGATCATACGAATGAATTAGAATAGCTCGTACGAATGAATTAGAATAGATCGTGCGATTGAATTAGAATGGATCGTATGAATGAATTAGAATGGATCGTGCGAATAAATTAGAATGGATCGTGCGAATGAATTATAATGGATCGTACAAATGAATTAGATTCGATCGTACGAATCAATTAGAATAGATCATGGGAATGAATTAGAATGGATCGTACGAATGAATTAGAATGGATCGTAAGTATGAATTAGAATTGCTCGTACGAATGAATTAGAATAGATTATACGAATGTATTAGAATGGATCGTTCGAATGAATTAGAATGGATCGCATGAATGAATTAGGATGGATCGTGCGAATAAATTAGAATGGATCGAACGAATGTATTAGAATGGATCGTGCGAATGAATTAGAATGGATCATGCGAATGAATTAGAATGGATCGTACGAATGAATTAGATTGGATCGTACGAATAAATTAGAATGGATCGTGCGAATGAATTAGAATAGCTCGTACGAATGAATTAGAATAGCTCGTGCGAATGAATTAGAATGGATCGTGCGAATAAATTAGAATAAATCATACGAATGAATTAGAATGGATCCTATGAATGAATTAGAATGGATCGTATGAATAAATTAGAATGGATCGTACGAATGAATTAGAATAGCTCGTACGAATGAATTAGAATAGATTGTGCGAATGTATTAGAATGGATCGTACGAATGAATTAGAATGGATCGTATGAATGAATTAGAATAGATCATGCGAATGAATTAGAATGGATCGTGCAATTGTATTAGAATGGATCATGCGACAGAATTAGAATGGATCGTGTGAATGAATTAGATTGGATCGTACAAATGAATTAGATTGAATCGTGCGAATGAATTAGAATAGATCATGCGAATGAATTAGAATGGATCGTACGAATGAATTAGAATGGATACATTAGTACAAATGTATTAGAATGGAAACATTCATACGAATGAATAAGAATAGATAGTACGAATGAATTAGAATTGATCGTGCGAATGAATTAGAATGGATTGTACGAATGAATTGGAATAGCTCGTACGAATGAATTTGAATAGATTGTGCGAATGTATTAGAATGGATCGAGTAAATGAATTAGAATGAATCGTGCGAATAACTTAGAATGGATCGTGCGAACGAATTAGAATGGATACATTTGTACCAATAAATTAGAATAGCTCGTACGAATGAATTAGAATAGATCGTGCGACGAAATTATAATGGATCGTGCGAATGAATTAGAATAGTTCGTGCGAATGAATTTGTGGGGGAAAATCTTCGTGCCGACCCGAAGACTCTCGCAGCACCAGTCAATTGGAGTTGAAATTGACGTCGAAGATCGTTGGTCGATCTGTTGATTGGAGTTGAAGTTACCTCTTTCGATATGTAAACAGAGAGGCAATCAGAGAGAGAGTTTGACACAGGAGATGTGATCTCGGAGTTCAGCCGAAGCCTACGTCTCCGTGCTATAGGGAGCAACCCGAATTCACTAACACTTATGTTGAAGTGATCTCGACAGGCCGAGTATCACTGAAAACTCTAATCTCTCCGAGAGAAAAAGAAGATCAAAGAGAGGTGGAAGATGGGAAGTTGGAAATCCCAGAGCTCTGGTTTTTTTTAGAACTGAGAGTTCGATCTCAGATTCGATCCTTTTACATTCGAAGGCTCTGCTATTTATAGGATTCCCGGGGAGGAATTCCGGGGCAAATGGCGATTTTTGCTGTCGTATCTGGGGATCCTCCAGGTAAAGCTGGTGGGCTCCGCTGCCGTCTTCTGGGGGTTTCTACAGGTTCGTGGGCCTATCGGACAGGGCCGATGGGTCCCGCGGTGGCCCTCGTGGGCCTACCAGGCAGGGCCGGTGGGTCCCGTGGTAGTCTTCGTGGTCCCACCAGGCAGGGCCGGTGGGTCCCGTGGTAGTCTTCGTGGGCCCACCAGGCAGGGCCGGTGGGTCCCGTGGTAGTCTTCGTGGGCCCACCAGGCAGGGCCGGTGGGTCCCGTGGTAGTCTTCGTGGTCCCACAAGGCAGGGCCGGTGGGTCCCGTGGTAGTCTTCGTGGGCCCACCAGGCAGGGCCGGTGGGTCCCGTGGTAGTCTTCGTGGTCCCACCAGGCAGGGCTGGTGGGTCCCGTGGTAGTCTTCGTGGTCCCACCAGGCAGGGCCGGTGGGTCCCGTGGTAGTTGGTATACTTCTGCCAAAATTTGCACCCACAGTTACCCCCTCCAAGTTAGCTAGAGTTCGTTCTGGCTGGCTTGGATTTGGTGCAAAAAATAGCAATCCCCTGTTGCAAAAGGCATGAAGAAGCTTGTCGAGTGTTAGCATAAAAAAGGACTAACCGGTCAATTTTGATTGATCGGTCAATTTTGATCGATCGGTCAATTTTGACCGATCGGTCAAAGTTTGACCGATCGGTCAAAATTCAACCGGTCAAGAATCGGGTGATCGGTCAAAGAACAGGGTTTTTTGACCGATCTAGTAGGAAATTTGACCGATCGGTTGAAATTTGACCGATCGGTCATATTTGACCGATCGGTTAAATTTCGACCGATCGGTCAAAATTCAACCGGTCAAGAATAGGGTGATCGGTCAAAAAACATGGTTTTTTGACCGATCCAGTAGGAATTTTGACCGATCGAATGATTTTTGCCGATCGGACAAGTTTGTCCGATCGGTAAAAATTATCCGATCAAGGTTCGAGTGATCGGCAAAAAACCTTGCTTTTTTGCCAGATCCAGTAGAAATTTGACCGATCGAATAATTTTTAGCCGATCGGTCAAGTTTGACCGATCGGTTAAAAAATATCCGGTCAAGGTTCGAGTGATCGGCAAAAAACCTTGGTTTTTTGCCAGATCCAGTAGAAATTTGACCGATCGAATGATTTTAGCCGATCGGTCAAGTTTGACCGATCGGTTAAAAAATATCCGGTCAAGGTTCAAGTGATCGGCAAAAAACCTTGGTTTTTTGCCAGATCCAGTAGAAATTTGACCGATCGAATGATTTTAGCCGATCGGTCAAGTTTGACCGATCGGTTAAAAAATATCCGGTCAAGGTTCGAGTGATCGGCAAAAAGCCTTGGTTTTTTGCCAGATCTAGTAGAAATTTGACCGATCGAATGATTTTAGCCGATCGGTCAAGTTTGACCGATCGGTTAAAGAATATCCGGTCAAGGTTCGAGTGATCGGCAAAAAACCTTGGTTTTTCACCAGATCTAGTAGAAATTTGACCGATCGAATGATTTTAGCCGATCGGTCAAGTTTGACCGATCGGTTAAAAAATATCCGGTCAAGGTTCGAGTGATCGGCAAAAAGCCTTGGTTTTTTGCCAGATCCAGTAGAAATTTGACCGATCGAATGATTTTAGCCGATCGGTCAAGTTTGACCGATCGGTTAAAAAATATCCGGTCAAGGTTCGAGTGATCGGCAAAAAACCTTGGTTTTTCGCCAGATCTAGTAGAAATTTGACCGATCGAATGATTTTAGCCGATCGGTCAAGTTTGACCGATCGGTTAAAAAATATCCGGTCAAGGTTCGAGTGATCGGCAAAAAACCTTGGTTTTTTGCCAGATCCAGTAGAAATTTGACCGATCGAATGATTTTAGCCGATCGGTCAAGTTTGACCGATCGGTTAAAAAATATCCGGTCAAGGTTCGAGTGATCGGCAAAAAACCTTGGTTTTTCGCCAGATCCAGTAGAAATTTGACCGATCGAATGATTTTAGCCGATCGGTCAAGTTTGACCGATCGGTTAAAAAATATCCGGTCAAGGTTCGACTGATCGGCAAAAAGCCTTGGTTTTTTGCCAGATCCAGTAGAAATTTGACCGATCGAATGATTTTAGCCGATCGGTCAAGTTTGACCGATCGGTTAAAAAATATCCGGTCAAGGTTCGAGTGATCGGCAAAAAGCCTTGGTTTTTTGCCAGATCCAGTAGAAATTTGACCGATCGAATGATTTTAGCCGATCGGTCAAGTTTGACCGATCGGTTAAAAAATATCCGGTCAAGGTTCGAGTGATCGGCAAAAAGCCTTGGTTTTTTGCCAGCTCCTGTAGAAATTTGACAGATTAGTTGAAAGTTTTGAACCTGCCCTTAAAAAGGGTTTCGTAACTGTTCCGTTCTTCGATCTTCTGGCAGAGTTTTGAACATTGATGGAGTTTGATCTTTCCTGTGTTGAGTCTTTGGTTGGTTTGAATGAGGCTTTTGACCGGCGGTCCGGTTTACTCAGACCGGTGACTCGCCTGGACCGTTTGGTTCACGTGGATCGGTGGTCCGATGTTTCGTCTGGTCCGACGGTTCGCCTGATTTTGCGCCTGCTACGGATGGATGCCACGTGTTCCTACAAAAACACGCGATTTGATATGGTGAAGACACGTGTCTTCTCGATTTGCGTACCTGTTTTACCCTGGGTATATGAGTTTCACTGGCTGTCATTTTTGCCTCACGCTTCAAAAATTTTCCGAAGTCCAGACTTTTTGCTCCCGATTTCTGCTTTTGCTCGATCGATCAGATGGCGTCTTCTGGAAGCTCGAAGAAGTCAGGCGGGGTCCCTTCGAAGAGGAAAGGAAAAGAGATTATTGAGGTTCCATCCTCTCCGAAGGGCGGCCGCGGCAAGGGCAAGGCTGTGCTTGCCGAACTGGGGCAGCTGGGAAAAAGACACCAGGGAGTAGGGTTTGCTTTAGCGCCATCGAGGCCAGAGTATATCCCTAAAGTACAGTTCGTCCCGGGCCCGCTCATGTCTCTGTCAGAGGAAACTGAGTATGTATACAATACTGGTGGCGAGTTCACAGACTCAAAGAGGAAGAAGTGGCAGACATTGCTCTCTTTCTTCACCGAAGGAAGGGTGCAACCTTCGCTCCCCAGCATTCAGACTGCATTCGGTATTGACAAGAAGACCGTCTTTACCAGCTTTGCTAGCAATGAGAAGGTCATGGGAACCATCGTAACCATCGGCCAACTCAACTGCGGTCTGCGTCTACCATTGCCACCCTTTGCGGCAAGATTACTGAACACTTCTGGCCTTTGCCCGGGGCAGGTCACTGGAAACGCCTGGCGAATTATCTACGCATTCTGCCGCGTGGAGTCGGATTTTCAAGAGGACTTGAAGGCGTGCTACTCCAGCATCCCGGAAGGTGAAGACGCTCGGATCGAGCTTGGATACTTCTTCTTCCACTATCGATGGGCTTACAGAAAGGATAGCCCATTCTACAATTTGACTGGTGTGTCTCCACTGCGCCCGCTAACTGATACAGTCCCTTCGGACAAGTTGTATACAGATTGGCCTATCTCTGTTACCGGCGCATGGACACCCATCTCAGTGCCCGATACCCCCCGAGGTGAAGTGCATGATGCAGTGAAGATGTACAGCGAGGGAGGCATCTTTGCCTGGACCTCCGAGAGGGCTGGAGCAATCGATAACTTATTTCTGGAGTTGACCTGTGGAACCAGGTCGTGGAAGCAGTTCTCCAACTGCCCCGTGAGATATGGCAAGGCCAATCTCCTCCACCGATCAAAGGATAGATATGAGGACAATGAAGTCCTATACTCTGACTACGAGGAGGACCCCCATTCGGGTAAGATTATTCGGAAGGTTCGGGCCGAGAAGAAAATCTATACTGCAAGGCGCCGATTGCCTACCGTGGATGAGAAGCTGGTGATCCAAAGAGGCCCAGTGAAGAAGAGAAGAAAGACCCTCATCAAGCAAAAGGAAGATGAAGGCCAAGGGAAGAAAATTGAAGATGAAGAAGAAAAGGAGAAAAAGGGGAGCGTCGAGGAAGATGAAGAAACTGAAAATGTCAGCCACGACAACAGTGGTAATGACGAGGACGAGGAAGGGAGCGGCGAGGATGATCTGTCTTCCACCCCCTCTGGTGGAGATGGTGAGAATGGGGGTGGTGAGGAAGAAATTCCTCCCACCCCCACTGGTGGTGCAACAGGGGAAGACTCGATTCCTATTCCCATTGACGAGGTTAAAGCCCGTCAAATGGAGGAAATTCTCGACATAGAAGGTGATGGCCCAAAGGCGGTTCCCACCTATAAGTTTGATGAATTGAAGAAGCCGCTACGCTTCAAAATTAAGTTGTCGAGGAGTGGTGGGGTTGGAAGCAACCCCACACCTCTCGATCAACTTCCACCTGAAGTACCCCGCCTCGAAGGAGCAACCACGAGCGGGGGTATCGAAGTTGAACAACCCCCACCCCCCTCTCGGTCTCTGGCTGAGGAGGTGGCTGCTATGGTGGCGGGACTCGTCCAGCCAGGCGGGCCCCAGGAGGAAAGAGTCTCACCTCCCCGGGATGCTCCCTCCCCTATCCATTTGGAGAGGGAAAGTCGCGTGGGCGATGGAGCTACTCAACCTCAGCCAACGCCGGCTCCTACTCAGGAGAAAACGACCCCTCAGGGTGGTTCCGATCGCCGAAAGGGTAAGGAGCCAAGGGTTGAAGCCTCAGGTAATTGTACTAACTTGCCTTGATTTTCTTGCCTCTGAAGATTGGAAATAATCTAACACTTTGACCTTTCGTGTTGATTGCAGGTGCGCCTGTTGGCTCGACCCCGAAGATGAAGAGTTTGGGTGATGTTGACATCAACCACCCCACCTCCGTGATCCGGAAACTCTGCAATCTTCCAGGGGCTACTCTGGATGAAGCTTTCGACAGGCTAGAACTGGTGGTAAGTGCATCTGCTCGACCGATTATCTGAATTGCATCTTCAGAATAATTCTAACTTTTTTGTTCTTTTTGCAGAATTCAGCAGTTTTGAATGTCGCGACCAAGCTCTCCATGAAGGCGGGAGCAAAAGAAGCTTCAGCTGAAGTCTCCTGCTTAGCTGCCGCACTGGAGGTCGTAAGCGAGGAGAGGGATAAGCTGAGGGAGGCTCTATCCTCGAAGAAGGAGGCATTGAAGGCCAAGACCGAGGTTCTTCGCAAGGAAAAGTTGGAGAGCAAGGGCTGGCAGAATGGATATGAGGTCCGGGGTCATGAGCTTGAAGATCTGAAGAAACGATTCTTCAGGATCGAGAACTTGGGCTTCGATCGTGCTGCTCGAATAAAGGAGCTGGAGGCTCAACTTGCTGCTTCAGCAGAGACTCATAAGAAGGAGCTGGAGCATATGCGGAGTGAGTGCCAGAGCTACAGGGAAACAGCTGAAAAGGCGGCAGAAGCACTCAGGGCCCATGTTGCCAGTGTCCGATCCTCCAAGGCATCAGCGGCGAGCAAAGCTCGTGCTGGATCTGAGGGGGAGAAGTCGCGTGCGCAGAGTGTGGCCAAGCCTTGAGACTTTTTCTTCCTTTCAGTTGTTGTGCTTGTAAACTCTTGATATGTAATAGCTCGCTCCTGTACTTGTCACATTTTTGATAATAATAGAAATCTCTTTGGTGTTTAAAAATTGGATGTCTCTTGAGTTGAATGTCTTTGAATCTTATGTTCTGGATAGCATTAGCATAGATACAATCTTTTTAATGTAAGGGATCGAGTCGCAACTTGATTACCCAAACTTGTTTAACTTGAAATTTGAATTTGAATCTATGCAACACTTGTATGTAAGGGGTTGAGTCGCAACTCAAGCACCCAAACTTATTGCAACTTGAAAATTGAAACTTGAATTCGTGTAACACTTGAATGTGAGGGGTTGAGTCGCAACTCAAGCACCCAAACTTGTTAGACGATATCGAAATTGATTGAATTTGAACATTGAAACTTGAAGGTCAGTTTAACATTTGCTAGTAAGGGGTTGAGTCGCAACTCTAACACCCAAACTTGTTAAAAGACTTGGTAACTTGAATATGGTCAGTTTTTAACATTTGCTAGTAAGGGGTTGAGTCACAACTCTAACACCCAAACTTGTTAAAAGACCTGGTAACTTGAATTTGAAGCTGCTTTAGAACTTGAATTGAAAAGCTGAACACTTGCACATTTGAACATCTAAAAGAGAATTTTATTCATCACAGAATTTACATCATGGGTAGAACATCTTGAGGTGTCTGGAATTCCAAGCTCGAGGCAGTCTATCTCCTTCTGGTGTGACCAGTCTGTAAGAACCTTTGCCTCCTACTGATTCAACGATATATGGACCTTCCCAGTTGGGAGCAAGCTTCCCACTGCTGTGCTCTTTGGTGTTGTAGAAAACTGCTCTGAGAACTAGGCTGCCCACTGGGAACTGTCTCTTGTAGATTTTCTTGTCGTAGGCTCTTTTGATCTTCTGTTGGTACTTGGCCACACGAAGTGATGCTTGATCTCGTAATTCTTCGGAGAAGTCTAGATCATTGATCCGAAGTTCTTCATTGATTCCTCCTTCAACTGCTTTGGTCTTCAAAGTACTTGATATATTTTCTGTTGGGAGTACTGCTTCCGATCCATATGTTAGACGAAAGGGTGAGAACCCTGTTGATCTTCTCGGAGTTGTGCGATACCCCCAAAGAACTTCAGGTAGGACTTGCTCCCACAATCCTTTCTTGTCGTTGAGTTTCTTCTTGAGTATACCAAGTATGGCTCTATTTGAGGCTTCAGCTTGACCATTGCATTGAGGATATCTTGGAGTTGAATAGAATAGCTTGATACCGTTGTTGAGACAGAACTCTCGAAACTTGTCGGAGTCAAACTGAGCTCCATTGTCAGCAACAAGAACTTGAGGTGTACCAAACCTTGAGAAGATGTTGCGCCGAATGAATTTGATCACTTCGTCGTTAGTCTCACGGAAGAGGGGCACAGCTTCAACCCATTTGGTGAAATAATCCATGGCCAGCAGTAGATACTTCTTCTTGCTTGGAGTTGGAGGGAAAGGACCCAAGAAATCTAACCCCCATTGATGGAATGGCCAGGGACTTGATAGTTGATGAAGCTCATCTGCAGGGAGATGAATAGCCCGAGCGTGTCTTTGGCATGGCTCACATCTTTGAACAACTTGTTGAGCATCCCTTGCCATTGTTGGCCAGTAGTACCCTTGCAGTTTCGTCTTGGCTTCAAGAGATCTTCCTCCCGAATGATTCCCACAAGTTCCAGAGTGGATATCAATTAGGATTGCCAGTGCTTGCTCGGGACCAAGGCACTTGAGCAACATCCCGTTGTGAGATTTGAAATATAAATCTTCACCTTGCAGAATGTAGCATGGGAGCTTCCTTTGAAGTCTTCGGGCTTGATTTGGATCTTCCGGCATTTTGTCATGTTTGAAGAAATCAAAGATTGATCGTCTCCAGTCTTCAAGCTGATCTCCACCCCCAGATTCTTTTGTAGTAGTAAGGACCTGTTGATCTGGGGTGGTCTTGGGCATTTCTTGATAATCTATCTGTATTTGTCTTCCTCCGAGTGAGTCTCCAAGGACGGAGGCAGCATTGGCTAAGGCATCTGCTTCTCGGTTCTCTGCTCTGGGGATTTGAATGAATTCAGCATCAATAAAACGTTGCTGAAGAAGTAGTACTAAGGCCAAGTAGAGTTGCATTCTTTCTTCGCGAGCTGTGTACTCTCCATTGATTTGCCTTATGATCAATTGGGAGTCACTGTAGACAATAATTCGATCTACCCCCAGGGATTTCGCCATCTCGAGTCCAGAAATAAGTGCTTCGTATTCGGCTTCATTGTTGGTGGCAGTGAACCCGAGGAGAGTGGCTTTCTGGAGATGATCAAGTTCGGGGGACACCAAGACTATCCCAGTTCCCGAACCGATCGAACTTGAAGCTCCATCAGTATAAAGCTTCCACGGAGGAGTTGTAGCAGTAGCTTCGAGATTTGGATCGATTTTTGTTGCAAGGTTGATCGGAGTATTGTCCTTATCATCCAAGCGCATATCGACATCTTCTTCCCAAGTGATGGGGTCTTCAACTGGAAAATCAGCTAGAAAATCAGCAATAGCTTGACCTTTGATAGAAGTGCGAGATTCGAACTGAATTCCCAGGGAACTCATTTCGATCACCCATTTGGTCATTCGACCAGCTCGACCAGCTTTGTCAATGATATCTTTGAGCGAATGTTCTGAAATGACAGTGATCTGGTGAGAGACGAAGTATGGTTGAAGGCGACGTGATGCAGTGAGTAAGGCTAGGATGACTTTCTCAGTTTTTGAATAGCGAGTTTCAGCCGGGAGAAGAGTGTGACTGATATAATAGACTGGATGCTCGAAGCCTTCTCTTCTACTGACTAAGACTGCACTGATTGCTTGATTGGTTACGGCGAGATAGAGCCATAAGTCTTCTTGTGGAAGTGGAGCCGTCAAGATAGGAGCTTGCACCAGATATTTCTTGATGCTTTGAAATGCTTCTTCACAAATTGGACTCCACCCTGAAGTATCCGCCTTTCGTAGTTTGTCGAAGAGAGGTTTACATTTGTCAGAAGACTTTGAGATGAACCGATTGAGGGCAGCAAGTCTTCCAGTGAGGCGCTGCACTTCCTTTCGATTGGTAGGTGATGGCATGTCGAGGATAGCTCGAATTTGATCAGGATTGGCTTCACTACCTCTCCTGGTCACAAGATGACCCAGGAATTTGCCAGATTGAACTCCGAAAGCGCACTTGGTTGGATTGAGCTTCATTCGATATTTTTGAAGAACTTGAAAGGTTTCTGCCAGATCAGAAAGATGCTTGCTCCGAATGGAACTCTTGGTGAGGAGATCATCGACATAGACTTCGACGTTGCGGCCGATCTGATCTTCGAACATTTTTGTGACTAACTGTTGATAGGTGGAACCAGTATTTTTGAGGCCGAATAGCATTACGTTGTAGCAGTAGAGACCTCGGCTAGTCACGAAGCAAGTTTTCTCTTGATCGTCTGCATGAAGTGGAATTTGATTGTATCCAGAATACCCATCCATGAAATACAATAGTTCGTGGCCAGCGGTGGCATCGACGAGTCTATCGATTCTTGGCATGGGGAATGGGTCTTTGGGGCAAGCCTTGTTGAGGTTGGTAAAGTCGATGCAGACTCTGACTTTCCCATTCTTCTTTGGAACAGCAACTATGTTAGAGATCCAGGTAGGATACTCTACTTCTCGGATGATGCCTGCTGCGAGTAGCTTGGTGATTTCTTCTTGAACAGTAACTTGCAGCTCTGGCCGGATGGTGCGTGGCTTTTGCTTGACAGGTTTTACTTCTTCTTTGATTGTAAGTCGGTGACAAGCGTCATCCGGATTGATACCAGGCATGTCTTCGAAACACCAGGCGAAGACGTCGATATTGGACTGGAGGAAGGATACCATGTCTTGCGCTTCTGCGTCGCTAAGACCGGTACCAATAAATGTTTGTCGAGGGAGATCTCCACTGCCAATGTTGATAGGGATGATTTCTTCAATTGAAGGTGATGTTTCCCATTCGATTGGTGGAGGTTCGGTCAGCAGAATCTCCTTTGATTGCTATTTGGAAGAGGGACCAGCTTCATCTCATGGCCGCTTTGGAGGAGCAATGTTGATCTTTCGATCTGTTTTAGCCGCAGCAGCCTCACAAGACCTTCCAACTTGTTGATCACCTCGAATGCAGACGATGCCTTCTCCTGTTGCAAACTTGAGAAGTTGGTGATAAGAAGAGGAGATGGCATTGATCTGGTGGAGGAATGGCCGCCCAAGAATGGCATTGTAGCTAGACATTCCTTCGACGATTGCAAACCTCACCGACACTCGAGTCTCTCGGCTGAGGTCGATGGTAAATCTGGACTCGCCCACCGTGATGCTTTGTTCGCCGTTGAAGCCGGTGATCACGGTCGGGACGACGTCGAGACTTTGATACTTATGTCCTAGACGTTTGAAGCAGTCTGAGAACATAATGTCGATGGAGCTTCCAGTGTCAATGAGGATCCGGTTGACAGTGCTTCCGTCGATGAGGAGTTTCAAGACAAGAGGGTCTCGATGGGGAGTGTGAACTCCTTGAAGATCTGCGTCATTGAAGACGATAGAGGGCCAAGCCAAACCTTCGATGGGCTTCTCGATCCAAGTGTCTTCCTTGTTTGCTGCAGTACGAACATGGAAGATGCGTCGAACTTGTCGATCCACTTCTTTCCCGGTTATTGATTGATTGTGCAATGATCCGTGAATGCCAAAGATATTGGCTTTCACAGAGATTGGTTGCCGGTTGGAGGAGATTTGATGTACCCAACACACTTCTTTCCCCTTTGCAGAGGCTCGGCGTTGGTCATGTCCGCCTTTGACGAATTCTTGAAGATGGCCTTCTCGCAATAGGTCTTCAAGATGGAACTTCAGCCGAAAACACCGATCGGTGGAGTGGCCGTGACTTCGGTGGAAGTCGCAATATACTGTTTTATCAGCTGTAAATTTCGAGTTCGGCTGAAGAGGGTTGGGCCTCCGAACGAACTCTTCATGTTGAATGCGGTCGAGTATCTGTTCGACCGACATATTCCACTCGGTGAAAGTGGTCTTCGTTGGAGATCGATGCCCATCATTCTTTGATCGTTTGTTGGCTGGAGGGGCTGCTGCCTCAGCGTTGTGAGCCTTGGCGGCATACTTAGGAGCTTCTCTTTCCGCAGGCCTTCGTTTTGTTTCTCGCCCTTTACGAGCGACTTGATCGTCTTCGACCTCGATCTCTCTCTGGATTCGATCGAACATAGCACCCAGAGAAGGAGGGGGATTACGGATGAAGTCGTTGTAGATGTGTAGATCGAAGCGGAGAGCGTTCTGGAAAGCCAACATAATGGCTTCATCATCCAGATGTCTTCCAGATAGGGCAGCATGCTCGTTGCGAAACCTCCTAGTGAAACTTCGGAGAGTCTCGTCAGCACCCATCCTTAGCCGATATAGAGAGTCGAGCTTCTTCTCGGGCTTTAGATTGAGCTGATAATGCTGCACGAAGAGTTTAGCTAAAACATCGAACTGGGTAATGGACCCAGCTCGGAGATTGTGATACCAGTCGAGCGACGGCTCATTGAGACTTCCTGCGAAGGTGCGGCAGAGCACATTGTTTTCTTCTTCGTGCGGCGTTAAAGCTTGCTTGAATGCGAGAATATGGAGAGTAGGATCTCCTCGGACGCAGTTGAATTTGGGGAGGACAGGAGTTCTCCATCCCCTTGGAAATGTTGTCTCAAAGAGACTTCGATGTAGAGGTCCGGCAGAAGAATAGCCATCCCTGCGACCATGTCCTCGACCTAGAGGTGGGTCAAGAGGCAAGATCGCGAGGTCTTGCTCAGGCATCGAAGTATTTGCCGGTTGAAGTCGATGTCGGAGGTCCGATCCAAACCCACGCTGAAGTGGGATGGAAGGGGAAACTCGACTCTTTGAAGGAGCGCCTTTCATCTGATGCCTCCTTGGTATGTTGAGCTTCGAAGGTATTTTCTTGTCGCAGTTGCGGCCTGAAGAAGATTGGGATGACTCATCTTCGAGGCGATCCCAAACACTCTGCTTCCAGGGGGCAGCAGAGGGGGTTGGATCACGTCGAATCCTCTCGAGGGCAGTGGTACCCATTGACCTCCGTTGTTCGGAGTGGATTGAATGTCGTGGAAGATCGACCCTCTCGCTAGCAGGGGGAATAGGTAGAGCGATCCTAGCCTCGGAAGCTGCTTTCTTCAGAGCATCCCTCTCAGCAGTGAGGGTGGCGTTCTGCTTCACCAATTGGAGCAATTGGAAGTCGACTGCAGAAATTTGGTAGGTCGATTGAGGGTCTTCAGCAGGAGTGGGTGTTGTTTGCCCAATCGACTGTCGCGCGGGGTGGGCGATAGGTCGATCGACAGACTTGCCACTCCCTGAACGAACCCCCATCTCAGGAACAGCAAGGGGCTGTCCGAAGTTGAGCCTTTGACTCATTGAACGAGTCTCAGGACGAGCTTGTTGTTGAGTGTTACTTCCTTCTGGTTGACCTTGAAGTTTCGTCCTCGCCATTCAGAGAGCGAAAGGTGCAACGAGAGTGCCGTTCTGTTGTCTGATCAACCGAGAGGGCGAGGAAGTTTGACTATCAAGATCAGTTGTAGGTTCAACCGATCAAGTAGTAACGGAGAGTTGGACTTTTTGATCGAATCCCACAGACGGCGCCAAACTGTGGGGGAAAATCTTCGTGCCGACCCGAAGACTCTCGCAGCACCAGTCAATTGGAGTTAAAATTGACGTCGAAGATCATTGGTCGATCTGTTGATTGGAGTTGAAGTTACCTCTTTCGATATGTAAACAGAGAGGCAATCAGAGAGAGAGTTTGACACAGGAGATGTGATCTCGGAGTTCAGCCGAAGCCTACGTCTCCGTGCTATAGGGAGCAACCCGAATTCACTAACACTTATGTTGAAGTGATCTCGACAGGCCGAGTATCACTGAAAACTCTAATCTCTCCGAGAGAAAAAGAAGATCAAAGAGAGGTGGAAGATGGGAAGTTGGAAATCCCAGAGCTCTGGTTTTTTTTAGAACTGAGAGTTCGATCTCAGATTCGATCCTTTTACATTCGAAGGCTCTGCTATTTATAGGATTCCCGGGGAGGAATTCCGGGGCAAATGGCGGTTTTTGCTGTCGTATCTGGGGATCCTCCAGGTAAAGCTGGTGGGCTCCGCTGCCGTCTTCTGGGGGTTTCTACAGGTTCGTGGGCCTATCGGACAGGGCCGATGGGTCCCGCGGTGGCCCTCGTGGGCCTACCAGGCAGGGCCGGTGGGTCCCGTGGTAGTCTTCGTGGTCCCACCAGGCAGGGCCGGTGGGTCCCGTGGTAGTCTTCGTGTGCCCACCAGGCAGGGCCGGTGGGTCCCGTGGTAGTCTTCGTGGGCCCACCAGGCAGGGCCGGTGGGTCCCGTGGTAGTCTTCGTGGTCCCACCAGGCAGGGCCGGTGGGTCCCGTGGTAGTCTTCGTGGGCCCACCAGGCAGGGCCGGTGGGTCCCGTGGTAGTCTTCGTGGTCCCACCAGGCAGGGCTGGTGGGTCCCGTGGTAGTCTTCGTGGTCCCACCAGGCAGGGCCGGTGGGTCCCGTGGTAGTTGGTATACTTCTGCCAAAATTTGCACCCACAGAATTAGATTGGATCGTGCGAATGAATTAGAATAGCTCGTACAAATGAATTAGAATAGACCGTGCGAATGAACTAGAATGGATCGTACGAATGAATTAGAATAGATCGTGCGAATAACTTAGAATCGATTGTGCGAATTAATTAGAATAGCTCGTACGAATGAATTAGAATGGATCGTATGAATGAATTAGAATGGATCGTGCGAATGTATTAAAATGGATTGTACGAATGAATTAGAATGGATCGTACGAATGAATTAGAATGGATCGTGCGAATGAATTAGAATAGCTCGTACGAATGAATTAGAATGGATCGTACGAATGAATTAGATTAGATCGTGTGAATAAATTAGAATGGATTGTACGAATGAATTAGAATGGATACCTTCGTACGAATAAATTAGAATAGCTCGTTCAAATGAATTAGAATAGCTCGTGCGAATGAATTAGAATATATCGTATGAATGAATTAGAATGGCTCGTACGAATGAATTAGAATAGATTGTGCGAATGAATTAGAATGGATCGTACGAATGAATTAGAATGTATACCTTCGTACGAATGAATTAGATTAGATCGTGCGAATGAATTAGAATGGATCGTACGAATGAATTAGAATGGATCATACGAATGAATTAGAATAGCTTGTACGAATGAATTAGAATAGATTGTGCGAATGTATTAGAATGGATCGTACGAATGAATTAGAATGGATAGTATGAATGAATTGGAATGGATCGTATTAATGAATTAGAATAGATCGTACGAATGAATTAGAATAGCTCGTACGAATGAATTAGAGTAGATCATGCGAATGAATTAGAATGGATCATACGAATGAGTTAGAACAGACCGTAAGAATAAATTAGAATAGATCGTGCAAATGACTTAGAATAGCTCGTACGAATGTATTAGAATAGATCGTACGAATGAATTAGAATAGATCGTGTGAATGAATTAGAATGGATCGTACGAATGAATTAGAATGGACTATGACATTCTTGATTATGCGAATTTATTAGAATAGCTCGTACGAATGAATTAGAATAGATCGTGCGAATGACTTAGAATGGATCGGGCGAATGAATTAGAATTGATCGTGCGAATGAATTAGAATTGGTCGTACGAATGAATTAGAATAGATTGTGCGAATGTATTAGAATAGATCGTGCAAATGAATTAGATTAGATCGTGCGAATGAATTAGAATAGCTCGTACGAATGAATTAGAATGGATCGTACGAATGAATTAGAATGGATATATTCGTACCAATGAATTAGAATGGATCGTACGAATGAATTAGAATAGAACGTGCGAATGAATTAGAATAGATCGTATGAATGAATTAGAATGGATCGTGCGAATGAATTAGAATGGATACCTTCATACGAATGAATTAGATTAGATAGTACGAATGAATTAGAGTAGATCATGCAAATGAATTAGAATGGATCGTGCGAATGAATTAGAATGGATCGTATGAATGAATTAGTATGGATCGTATGAATGAATTAGAGTAGATCCTGCAAATGAATTAGAAAGGATCGGGCGAATGAATTAGAATGGATCGTACGAATGAACTTGAATGGATCGTGCGAATGAATTAGGATGGTTCGTACGAATGAATCAGAATGGATTGTACGAGTTAATTAGAATAGCTCGTACGAATAAATTAGAATAGCTCGTATGAATGAATTAGAATGGATCGTGCAAATGAATTAGAATGGATCGTACGAATGAATTAGAATGGATTATGACATTCTAATTCATTCGCACGTTCCATTCTAAGTCATTCATATGATCCATTCTAATTCATTCGCACAATCTATGATTGACTTAGAATGGATCGTACGAATGAATTAGAATAGCTCGTACGAATGAATTAGAATAGCTCGTACGAATGAATTAGAATAGATCGTGTGATTGAATTAGAATAGATAGTGCAAATGAGTTAGAATAGATTGTGCGAATGAATTAGAATAGATCATACGAATGAATTAGAATGGACCGTATGAATGAATTAGAATGGATCTAGAGAATGAATTAGAATGGTTCGTACGAATGTATTAGAATGGATCATATGAATGAATTAGAATAGCTCGTACGAATGAATTAGAATAGATTGTGCGAATGTATTAGAATGGATCATGCGAATGAATTATAATAGATTGTGCGAATGAATTAGAATGGATCGTACGAATGAATTAGATTAGATCGTGCGAATGAATTAGAATAGATCATACAAATGAATTAGAATGGATCGTATGAATGAATTAGAATGGATCGTACGAATAAATTAGAATAGCTCGTACGAATGAATTAGAATAGGTCGTACGAATGAATTAGGAAGGATCGTGCGAATGAATTAGATTGGATCGTACGAATGAATTAGAATGGATCATACGGATGAATTAGAATGGATCTTGCAAATGAATTAGAATAGATTGTGCGAATGTATTAGAATGAATTAGAATAGATTATGCGAATGTATTAGGATGGATCGTACGAATGAATTAGAATAGATCGTGCGAATGACTTAGATTGGATCGTGCGAATGAATTAGAATGGATCGTACGAATGAATTAGAATGGCTCGTTCGAATGAATTAGAATGGCTCGTACAAATTAATTAGAATAGATTGTGCGAATGTATTAGAATGGATCGTACGAATGATTAGAATGGATCATATGAATGAATTAGAATAGATTGTGTGAATGTATTACAATGGATTGTACGAATAAATTAGAATGGATTGTACGAAAGAATTAGAATAGCTCGTACAAATGAATTAGAATAGCTCGTACGAATGAATTAGAATGGATCGTGCGAATAAATTAGAATGGATCGTACGAATGAATTAGAATAGATCGTACAAATGAATTAGAACAGATCGTACGAATGTATTAGAATAGATTGTGCGAATGTATTAGAATCGATCGTATGAATGAATTAGAATAGATCTTATGAATGAATTAGAATGGATCGAAGAATGAATTAGAATGGATCGTACGAATGAATTAGAATAGCTCGTACGAATGAATTAGAATAGATTGTGCGAATGAATTAGAATGGATCGTATGAATGAATTAGAATGGATCGTACGAATGAATTAGAATAGATCGTGCAAATGAATTAGAATCGATCGTGCGAATGAATTAGAATGGATCATACGAATGAATTAGATTGGATCGTACAAATGAATTAGATTGGATCGTACGAATGAATTAGAATGGATCGTACGAATGAATTAGAATAGCTCGTACGAATGAATTATAATAGATTATGCGAATGTATTAGAATGAATTAGAATGGATTGTGCGAATGTATTAGAATGGATCGTACGAATGAATTAGAATGGAGCATATGAATGAATTAGAATAGATTGTGTGAATGGTATAGAATGGATCATATTAATGAATTAGAATGGATCGTGCGAATGAATTCGAATGGATTGTGCGAATGAATTAGAATAGATTGTGCGAATGTATTAGAATGAATTAGAATAAAATGTGCGAATGTATTAGAATGGATCGTGCGAATGAATTAGAATAGATCGTACCAATGAATTAGAATGGATCGTGCGAATGAATTAGAATGGATCGTACGATTGAATTAGAATAGATCGTGCGAATGAATTAGAATGGATCGTGCGAATGAATTAGAATGGATCGTGCGAATGAATTAGAATGGATCGTGTGAATGAATTAGAATGGATCGTACGAATGTATTAGAATGGAAACATTCATATGAATGAATTAGAATGGATCGTACGAATAAATTAAAATAGCTTGTACGAGTGAATTAGAATAGATCGTGCGAATGAATTAGAATGGATCGTAAGTCCGAATGAATTAGAATGTCACGATCCATTCTAATTCATTCATACAATCCATTCTAATTCATTCACACGATCCATTCTAATTCATTCGTATGAATGTTTCCATTCAAATTCATTCGTATGATCCATTCTAATTCATTCGCACGATCCATTCTAATACATTGGAATAAAATGGATTCGTATTAGAATGGATCGTACGAATGAATTAGAATGGATCATACAGAATAATTATAATAGATTGTACGAATGTATTATAATGGATCGTACGAATGAATTAGAATGGATCTTACGAATGAATTAGAATAGATCGTACGAATGAATTAGAATGGATCGTACGATTGTATTAGAATGGATCGTACAAATGAATTAGAATAGATTATGCGAATGAATTAGAATGGATCGTACGATGAATTAGAATAGCTCGTACGAATGAATTAGAATAGATCATGCGAATGTCTTAGAATGGATCGTGCGAATGAATTGAATGGATCGTACGAATGAATTAGAATGGATCGTGCAAATGAATTAGAATGGATTGTACGAATGAATTAGTATGGTTCGTGCGAATGAATTAGAATTGATCGTGGAAATTAATAAGAATGGATCGTGCGAATGGCTTAGAATGGATCGTGCGAATGAATTAGAATGGATACATTCGAACCAATGAATTAGAATAGCTCATACGAATGAATTAGAATAGATCGTGTGAATTAATTAGAATGGATCGTACGAATGAATTAGAATGGGTCATACGAATGAATTAGAATAGATTGTGCGAATGTATTAGAATGGATTGTACGAATGAATTAGAATAAATCGTACGAATGAATTAGAATGGATCGTACGAATGAATTCGAATGGATCGTACGAATGAATTAGAATAGCTCGTGTAAATGAATTAGAATGTCACGATCCATTATTGTTCATTCGTACGATCCAATTAGAATAGATCGTGCGAATGACTTAGAATGGATCGTGCGAATGAATTAGAATGGATACATTTGTACCAATGAATTAGAATAGCTCGTACGAATGAAATTGAATAGATCGTATGAATGAATCAGAATGGATCTTACAAATGAATTAGAATTGATCATGCAAATGAATTAGAATGGATCGTATGAATGAGTTAGAATGGATACATTCGTACCAATGAATTAGAATAGCTCGTACTAATGAATTAGAATGGATCGTGCGAATAAATTAGATTGGATTGTATGAATGAATTAGAATAGATCGTACCAATGAATTAGAATGGTTCGCACGAATGAATTAGAATAGATTGTGCGAATGTATTAGAATGTATCATACGAATGAATTAGAATAGATCGTGCGAATGAATTAGAATGAATCGTACGAATGAATTAGATTAGATCGTGCGAATGAATTAGAACGGATCGTACAAATGAATTAAAATAGATCGTACGAATGAATTAGAATAGATTGTGCCAATGTATTAGAATAGATCATACGAATGAATTAGAATAGATCGTACGAAGGAATTAGAATAGCTCGAATGAATGGATCGTACGAATGAATTAGAATAGATCATATGAATGAATTAGAATGGATACCTTCGTACGAATGAATTAGATTAGATCCTGCGAATGAATTAGAATAGATCGTACGAATGGATTAGAATGGATCGTACGAATTAATTAGAATAGATCATGCAAATGAATTAGAATGGATCGTATGAATGAATTAGAATATCTCGTACGAATGAATTAGAATAGATCGTACGAATGAATTAGAATGGATCGTAAGAATGAATTAGAATGGATCGTACGAATGAATTAGAATAGCTCGTACGAATGAATTAGAATGAATCATACAAATGTATTAGAATGGATCGTACAAATGAATTAGAATGGATCATACGAATGAATTAGAATAGCTCGTGCGAATGTATTAGAATGGATCATACAAATGAATTAGAATGGATCGTGTGGATGAATTGGAATGGATCGTACGAATGAATTAGAATGGATCGTATGAATGAATTAGAATAGATTGTGCGAATGTATTAGAATAGATCGTGCGAATGAATTAGAATGGATCGTGTGAATGGCTTAGAATGGATCGTACGAATGTATTAGAATGGATACATTCGTACCAATGATTTAGAATAGCTCGTACGAATGAATTAGAATAGCTCGTACGAATGAATTAGAATAGATCGTGCCAATGAATTAGAATGGATCATACGAATAAATTAGAATAGATCGTGCGAATGAATAAGAATGCATCGTATGAATAAATTAGAATGGATCGTACCAATTAATTAGAATGGATTGTGGGAATATATTAGAATGGATCGTACAAATGAATTAGAATGGATTGTGCGAATGTATTAGAAAGGATTGTACGAATGAATTAGATTAGATTGTGCGAATGAATTAGAATGGATCGTATGAATGAATTAGAGTAGATCATACGAATGAATTATAATAGATTGTGCAATGTATTAGAATAGATCAAACAAAATAGATCGTACGGATGAATTAGAATAGCTCGAATGAATAGATCGTACGAATGAATTAGAATAGATCATACGAATAAATTAGAATGGATACCTTCGTACGATTGAATTAGATTAGATCATGCGAATGAGGTAGAATAGATCGTAAGAATGAATTAGAATGGATCGTACGAATGAATTAGAATAGATCGTGCAAATGAACTAGAATGGATCGTACGAATGAATTAGAATAGCTCGTACGAATGAATTAGAATAGCTCGTCCGAATGAATTTGAATAGATCGTACGAATGAATTAGAATGGATCGTGTAAATGAATTAAAATGGATCATGTGAATGAATTAGATTGGATCGTACGAATGAATTAGAATAGCTAGTACGAATAAATTAGAATGGATTGTACGAATGTATTAGAATGGATCGTACGAATGAATTAGAATGGATCGTGCGAATGAATTAGAATGGCTCGTACGAATGAATTAGAATGGACCGTACGAATGAATTAGAATGGATTGTACGAATGAATTAGAATAGACCGGGTGAATGAATTAGAATGTCACGATCCATTCTAATTCATTCGTACGATCAATTCTAATTCATTCGCACGATCCATTCTAATTCATTCGCATGATCCATTCTAATTCATTCGCACGATCCATTCTAATTTATTCGCTTGTCCATTATAATACACACACACACACACAATCTAATCTAATTTATTCGTACGATCTATTCTAATTCATTCGTACGATCCATTCTAATTCATTCGCATGAACTAATCGAATTCATTCGTACGATCCTTTCTAATACAAAAAATCTACTCTAATTCATTCGTACAAAGGTATCTATTCTAATTCATTCGTAGGATCCAATCTAAGTCATTCGCACGATCTATTTTAATTCATTCGTACGATCCATTCTAATTCATTCGTACGTTCCATTCTATTTCATTCGCACGATCAGTTCTAATTCATTCGTACGATCCATTCTTATACATTCGCACGATCCATTCTAACTCATTCACACGATCTATTCTAATACATTCACACGATCTATTCTAATTCATTCGTACGATCCAATCTAATTCATTCGTACGATCCATTCTAATTCATTCGTACGATCCATTCTAATACATTCGCACAATCAATTCTAATTCATTCGTACGAGCTATTCTAATTCATTCATACGATCCATTCTAATTCATTCGTACGAGCTATTCTAATTCATTCGTACGATCTATTCTAATTCATTCGTATGATCTATTCTAATTTATTCGCACGATCTATTCTAATTCATTCGTATGAGATATTCAAATTCATTCGTACGAATGTTTCCATTCGAATAGATTCGTACGATCCATTCTAATTCATTCGCACGATCTATTCTAATTCATTCGTACGAGCTATTCTAATTCATTCGTATGATCGATTCTAATTAATTCGTACGATCTATTCTAATTCATTCGTACGAGCTATTCTAATTAATTCGTACAAGCTATTCTAATTCATTCGTACGATCCATTCTAATTCCTTCGTACGATCCATTCTAATTCATTCGCACGATCTATTCTAATTCATTTGTATGATCCATTCTATTTCATTCGTATGATCCATTCTATTTCATTTGCACGATCCATTCTAATTCATTCGCACGATCCATTCTAATTCATTTGTACGATCCATGTTCGATCCATTCTAATTAATACGTACAATCCATTCTAATTCAGTCGTATGATCTATTCTAATTCATTCGTACGATCCATTCTAATTCATTCGTAAGAGCTATTCTAATTCATTCGCACGATCTAATCTAATTCATTCGTACGAAAGTATCCATTCAAATTCATTCGTATGATCTATTCTAATTCATTCATACGATCCATTCTAATTCATTCGCACGATCCATTCTAAGTCATTCGTACCATCCATTCTAATTCATTTGCACGATCCATTCTAATTCTTTCGCACTATCCTTTCTAATTCATTCACACGATCCCTTCCAATTCATTCGCACGATCTATTCTAATTTATTCGTACGATCTATTCTAATTCATTCGTACGATCCATTCTAATTCATTCGCACGATCCATTCTAAGTCATTCGTATGATCCATTCTAATTCATTCATACGATCTATTCTAATTTATTCGTACGATCCATCCTAATACATTCGCATAATCTATTCTAATTCATTCGTATGAGCTATTCTAATTCATTCATACGATCCATTCTAATTCATTCGTATGATCTATTCTAATTCATTTATACGAGCTATTTTAATTCATTTGTACAGTCTAATCTAATTCATTTGTACAGTCTATTCTAATTCATTCGTACGAGCTATTCTAATTCATTCGTACGAATGTTTCCATTCTAATACATTCGTACGATCCATTCTAATTCATTCGCACGATCCATTCTAATTCATTCATACGATCCATTCTAATTCATTCGCACGATCTATTCTAATTTATTCGTATGAATAAATTAGTATAGGTCGTACGAATGAATTTGAATAGATCATGCAAATGAATTAGAATGGATCTTACGAATGTATTAGAATGGAAACATTCATACGAATGAATTAGAATAGCTCATACAAATGAATTAGAATAGATCGTGCGAATGAATTAGAATAGATCGTACGAATGAATTAGAATAGGTCATACGAATGAATTAGAAAAGATTGTACGAATGAATTAGAATAGCTCGTACGAATGAATTAGAATAGCTCGTACGAATGAATTAGAATAGATCGTGCGAATGAATTGGAATAGATTGTACGAATGAATTAGAATAGCTCGTACGAATGAATTAGAATAGATCGTGCGAATGAATTAGAATTGATCGTACGAATGTATTAGGATGGAAACATTCGTACGAATGAATTAGAATAGTGTTGGAATTGGATCCGCTATCAGAGTCGCAGCGGAAGCAAAAGAAAGATCCGAAGATCAGACGATGTATGTTTCATTACAATTAATTCTACAAAACAATCTACATGCAAATCTATGATCTTAGCATATGTGCGGACACCCTAGAGGCATACTACAATCTACGGAAGACATGCATGCATCTAGTTAGGTGTTTAGAATCATCATACCTTTTGGATCTATGATCCGGAGATGACGGAACGATGAAGAACTGCACTTTAGTCGCAAGGGAAACTGTCGGATAGCACCTTGTCCTTTGCAAATTGAAGAATCCTCGAAATCCCGTCTCTGAGTGCAAGGATTACGAGCCGACGGAGGAATCCGTTTCGAAGACGATGGCGAGCCATGAGGTTTTCCTCCTTCTCTTTCTCTCTTCTTCCTTCTCCTTCCTTCCTCTTTCTTCTCCCTTCTTCTTCCTCTCTTTTCCTTGGCCGAAACCACAAAGGAGGAGCAAAGGGGGGTCGAATTTTTGGAGGAGAAGGGAAAAACCATTAGGGCCGAACCTCCCTCTCCCTATTCCCTTATAGGGCCGGTCTCCCATGGCTTCAAGGAAGCTAGGGCCGGCCCTAGTAGGATTAGGATAGAGGGGGGGCGGTTTTTAGGGATTTCCAGTGTCTATCATGAAGCCTGGACAAAAACGCCCTTCACGAAAAGTGAAAAACTGAAAGAGAGACTGAGTGAGGTGCGCTACTTGGAATCGAGTTCCGTCAGTGCCTGTGAGCTCCTGGAATTATTCCACTCATTCTAAGATCCATAGTCAATGTGTTCTGAGACATATTTCAGTATTTACTAAAATACCCCTACGGCCCGTAATACATGTGAATTAGGTTCTTAGGCTCCGGGCTTGCGCTCCATTGTGCTACTTCACATCCAACGTATCCAAATAGGTCAGGGAACAATTCCTATACACAACAACAGGGTGGAACCTTCAGGGTTCGAGATCTCTAGCTCCAACCGGATCCTTGATTAACTATTCCGGTGACACACCAAAAGTTCCGTTAATCAGCCCTAATCCGATTAACCCGTGTAGCCACCCAGAGTGCGACACGAGTTGAACTCTAGTGACCCTAAACTTATGTTACTCCCTTGTAACCCTGTTCTCTACTATACTCCGATAATCCTCAGTCCCTCTTATTACTGGTGCCATGATACAACTCGGGCGGTGGGGAGCACTGTCAGATCCCGATCGATCATCTGACTAGGGTTTGATGACTTGTCATCTATAACACCACATACCTTCCGGTGCTATGCCTAGCATCCGGAACATCGTCAGTCATACTGACAACCACCAGGCCTGGGTTAACTGTGTGGACAGATTGACTCATCAAAACGCACCCATCCAACACTGGACGTCGGATAACCTGTAGGGATTACATGTCACTCAAGCGCCAGCCGGGTAACCCAACGTACTGTGGTATTGGACTATGGAAGGTCCACACATGTTGGCACATCAAAGCACGACACAACTGGTTGGCCCAGTGAACATGGTCCCTCAGGGTTAAGGATAGATTATCTATAGTAGTAAGACGGTTTATGCACCAGTGTCTGAATCACTAAACTGTGCACCGTCTTGGTTCCTATTCAACACGATCATCGTGCTTGGTCAGGTGAATAGGAATCCCACGTTCCCGTGGTGGAGACTTCACCACATCCTCTACCTGCCAACAGCTTGTTCTCAGTGAAGCGACCGGCATCACCTAAGCTGTGAACTGGTTCTAGGTCTACACAGAACTAGTCCACTGGGTCTCCCAAGCATGGATCCTCCATGCGCCTCAGTGGCCTACTGTTTTTCCTAGGGTCCTTTTATTATATGAGTATTATCATACACCAGAGTAGTATTCTAATTAAAACAATAACCAAAGTCATCTTTATTAATGTTAATACAGAAATTCCACGCTAAGGACACACGAGCTACAACAAATAGCTCGTACGAATGAATTGGAATAGATCGTGCGAATGAATTAGAAAGGATCGTACGAATGAATTAGAATAGATCATGCGAATGAATTAGAATGGATTGTACGAATGAATTAGAATGGATCGTATGATTGAATTAGAATAGCTCGTACGAATGAATTAGAATAGATTGTGCGGACGTATTAGAATGGATCGTACAAATGAACAAGAATGGATCGTGTGAAGAATTAGAATGGATCGTGCGAATGAATTAGAATGGATCGTACAAATGAATTAGAATAGATCGTGCAAATGAATTAGAATGGATCGTGCGAATAAATTAGAATAAATCATACGAATGAATTAGAATGGATCCTATGAATGAATTAGAATGGATCGAATGAATAAATTAGAATGGATCGTACGAATAAATTAGAATAGCTCGTACGAATGAATTAGAATAGATTGTGCGAATGTATTAGAATGGATCGTACGAATGAATTAGAATGGATCGTATGAATGAATTAGAATAGATCGTGCGAATGAACTAGAATGGATCGTACAATTGTATTAGAATGGATCATGCGAATGAATTAGAATGGATCGTGTGAATGAATTAGATTGGATCGTACAAATGAATTAGATTGGATCGTGCGAATGAATTAGAATAGATCATGCGAATGAATTAGAATGGATCGTACGAATGAATTAGAATAGATCATGCGAATGAATAAGAATGGATCGTACGAATGAATTAGAATGGATACATTAGTACAAATGTATTAGAATGGAAACATTCGTACGAATGAATAAGAATAGATAGTACGAATGAATTAGAATGGATCGTGCGAATGAATTAGAATGGATTGTACGAATGAATTGGAATAGCTCGTACGAATGAATTTGAATAGATTGTGCGAATGTATTAGAATGGATCGAGTAAATGAATTAGAATGAATCATGCGAATGACTTAGAATGGATCGTGCGAACGAATTGCAATGGATACATTCGTACCAATGAATTAGAATAGCTCGTACGAATGAATTAGAATAGATCGTGCGACGAAATTATAATGGATCGTGCGAATGAATTAGAATAGTTCGTGCGAATGAATTAGATTGGATCGTGAGAATGAATTAGAATAGCTCGTACAAATGAATTAGAATAGATCGTGCGAATGAACTAGAATGGATCGTACGAATGAATTAGAATAGATCGTGCGAATAACTTAGAATGGATTGTGCGAATTAATTAGAATAGCTCGTACGAATGAATTAGAATGGATCGTACGAATGAATTAGAATGGATCGTGCGAATGTATTAAAATGGATCGTACGAATGAATTAGAATGGATCATACGAATGAATTAGAATGGATCGTGCGAATGAATTAGAATAGCTCGTACGAATGAATTAGAATGGATCGTACGAATGAATTAGATTAGATCGTGTGAATAAATTAGAATGGATCGTACGAATGAATTAGAATGGATACCTTCGTACGAATGAATTAGAATAGCTCGTTCAAATGAATTAGAATAGCTCGTGCGAATGAATTAGAATGTATCGTATGAATGAATTAGAATGGCTCGTACGAATGAATTAGAATAGATTGTGCGAATGAATTAGAATGGATCGTACGAATGAATTAGAATGTATATCTTCGTACGAATGAATTAGATTAGATCGTGCGAATGAATTAGAATGGATCGTACGAATGAATTAGAATGGATCATACGAATGAATTAGAATAGCTTGTACGAATAAATTAGATTAGATTGTGCGAATGTATTAGAATGGATCGTACGAATGAATTAGAATGGATCGTATGAATGAATTAGAATGGATCGTACTAATGAATTAGAATAGATCGTACGAATGAATTAGAATAGCTCGTACGAATGAATTAGAATAGATCATGCGAATGAATTAGAATGGTTCATACGAATGAGTTAGAACAGACCGTACGAATAAATTAGAATAGATCGTGCAAATGACTTAGAATAGCTCGTACGAATGAATTAGAATAGATCGTACGAATGAATTAGAATAGATCGTGTGAATGAATTAGAATGGATCGTACGAATGAATTAGAATGGACTGTGACATTCTTGATTATGCGAATATATTATAATAGCTCGTACGAATGAATTAGAATAGATCGTGCGAATGACTTAGAATGGATCGGGCGAATGAATTAGAATTGATCGTGCGAATGAAGTAGAATTGGTCGTACGAATGAATTAGAATAGATTGTGCGAATGTATTAGAATAGATCGTGCAAATGAATTAGATAAGATCGTGCGAATGAATTAGAATAGCTCGTACGAATGAATTAGAATGGATCGTACGAATGAATTAGAATGGATATATTCGTACCAATGAATTAGAATGGATCGTACGAATGAATTAGAATAGAACGTGCGAATGAATTAGAATAGATCGTATGAATAAATTAGAATGGATCGTGCGAATGAATTAGAATGGATACCTTCGTACGAATGAATTGGATTAGATAGTACGAAAGAATTAGAATAGATCATGCAAATGAATTAGAATGGATCGTGCGAATGAATTAGAATGGATCATATGAATGATTTAGTATGGATCGTACGAATGAATTAGAATAGATCCTGCAAATGAATTAGAATGGATCGGGCGAATGAATTAGAATGGATCGTACGAATGATTTGAATGGATCGTGCGAATGAATTAGGATGGATCGTACGAATGAATCAGAATGGATCGTACGAATTAATTAGAATAGCTCGTACGAATGAATTAGAATAGCTCGTATGAATGAATTAGAATGGATCGTGCAAATGAATTAGAATGGATCGTACGAATGAATTAGAATGGATTATGACATTCTAATTCATTCGCACGATCCACTCTAAGTCATTCATACGATCCATTCTAATTCATTCGCACAATCTATGATTGACTTAGAATGGATCGTACGAATGAATTAGAATAGCTCGTACGAATGAATTAGAATAGCTCGTACGAATGAATCAGAATAGATCGTGTGATTGAATTAGAATAGATAGTGCAAATGAGTTAGAATAGATTGTGCGAATGAATTAGAATAGATCATACGAATGAATTAGAATGGACCGTATGAATGAATTTGAATGGATCTTGAGAATGAATTAGAATGGTTCTTACGAATGTATTAGAATGGATCTTATGAATGAATTAGAATAGCTCGTACGAATGAATTAGAATAGATTGTGCGAATGTATTAGAATGGATAATGCGAATGAATTATAATAGATTGTGCGAATGAATTAGAATGGATCGTACGAATGAATTAGATTAGATCGTGCGAATGAATTAGAATAGATCATACAAATGAATTAGAATGGATCGTATGAATGAATTAGAATGGATCGTACGAATAAATTAGAATAGCTCGTACGAATGAATTAGAATAGGTCGTACGAATGAATTATGAAGGATCGTGCGAATGAATTAGATTGGATCGTACGAATGAATTAGAATGGATCGTACGGATGAATTAGAATGGATCTTGCAAATAAATTAGAATAGATTGTGCGAATGTATTAGAATGAATTAGAATAGATTGTGCGAATGTATTAGGATGGATCGTACGAATGAATTAGAATAGATCGTGCGAATGACTTAGATTGGATCGTGCGAATGAATTAGAATGGATCGTACGAATGAATTAGAATGGATCGTTCGAATGAATTAGAATGGCTCGTACGAATTAATTAGAATAGATTGTGCGAATGTATTAGAATGGATCGTACGAATGATTAGAATGGATCATATGAATGAATTAGAATAGATTGTGTGAATGTATTACAATGGATTGTACGAATAAATTAGAATGGATCGTACGAATGAATTAGAATAGCTCGTACAAATGAATTAGAATAGCTCGTACGAATGAATTAGAATGGATCATGAGAATGAATTAGAATGGATCGTATGAATGAATTAGAATAGATCGTACGAATGAATTAGAATAGATTGTGCGAATGTATTAGAATCGATCATATGAATGAATTAGAATGGATCTTACGAATGAATTAGAATGGATCGAAGAATGAATTAGAATGGATCGTACGAATGAATTAGAATAGCTCGTATGAATGAATTAGAATAGATTGTGCGAATGAATTAGAATGGATCGTATGAATGAATTAGAATGGATCGTACGAATGAATTAGAATAGATCATGCAAATGAATTAGAATCGATCGTGCGAATGAATTAGAATGGATCGTACGAATGAATTAGATTGGATCGTACAAATGAATTAGATTGGATCGTACGAATGAATTAGAATGGATCGTACGAATGAATTAGAATAGCTCGTACGAATGAATTATAATAGATTGTGCGAATGTATTAGAATGAATTAGAATGGATTGTGCGAATGTATTAGAATGGATCATACGAATGAATTAGAATGGAGCATATGAATGAATTAGAATAGATTATGTGAATGTTATAGAATGGATCGTATTAATGAATTAGAATGGATCGTGCGAATGAATTAGAATGGATTGTGCGAATGAATTAGAATAGATTGTGCGAATGTATTAGAATGAATTAGAATGGAATGTGTGAATGTATTAGAATGGATCGTGTGAATGAATTAGAATAGATCGTACCAATGAATTAGAATGGATCGTGCGAATGAATTAGAATGGATTGTACGATTGAATTAGAATAGATCGTGCGAATGAATTAGAATGGATCGTGCGAATGAATTAGAATGGATCGTGCAAATGAATTAGAATGGATCATGTGAATGAATTAGAATGGATCGTACGAATGTATTAGAATGGAAACATTCATATGAATGAATTAGAATGGATCGTACGAATAAATTAAAATAGCTTGTACAAGTGAATTAGAATAGATCGTGCGAATGAATTAGAATGGATCGTACGTCCGAATGAATTAGAATGTCACGATCCATTCTAATTCATTCGTACGATCCATTCTAATTCATTCACACGATCCATTCTAATTCATTCGTATGAATGTTTCCATTCAAATTCATTCGTATGATCCATTCTAATTCATTCGCACGATCCATTCTAATACATTGGAATAGAATGGATTCGTATTAGAATGGATCGTACGAATGAATTAGAATGGATCATACAGAATAATTATAATAGATTGTACGAATGTATTGGAATGGATCATACGAATGAATTAGAATGGATCTTACGAATGAATTAGAATAGATCGTACGAATGAATTAGAATGGATCGTACGAATGTATTAGAATGGATCGTACAAATGAATTAGAATAGATTATGCGAATGAATTAGAATGGATCGTACGATGAATTAGAATAGCTCGTACGAATGAATTAGAATAGATCATGCGAATGACTTAGAATGGATCATGCGAATGAATTGAATGGATCGTACGAATGAATTAGAATGGATCGTGCAAATGAATTAGAATGGATTGTACGAATGAATTAGTATGGTCCGTGCGAATGAATTAGAATTGATCGTGGAAAGGAATAAGAATGGATCGTGCGAATGACTTAGAATGGATCGTGCGAATGAATTAGAATGGATAAATTCGAACCAATGAATTAGAATAGCTCATACGAATGAATTAGAATAGATCGTGCGAATTAATTAGAATGGATCGTACGAATGAATTAGAATGGGTCATACGAATGAATTAGAATAGATTGTGCGAATATATTAGAATGGATCGTACGAATGAATTAGAATAAATCGTACGAATGAATTAGAATGGATCGTACGAATGAATTCGAATGGATCGTATGAATGAATTAGAATTGCTCGTGCAAATGAATTTGAATGTCACGATCCATTATTGTTCATTCGTACGATCCAATTAGAATAGATCGTGCGAATGACTTAGAATGGATCGTGCAAATGAATTAGAATGGATACATACAAATGAATTAGAAAGGTTACATTCGTGAGAATGAATTAGAATGGATCGTACGAATGAATTAGAATGGATCGTACGAATGAATTAGAATGGATCATAGGAATGAATTAGAATGGATCGTACAAATGAATTAGAATGGATCATACGAATGAATTAGAATAGCTCGTGCGAATGTATTAGAATGGATTGTACGAATGAATTAGAATGGATCGTGTGGATGAATTAGAATGGATCGTACGAATGAATTAGAATGGATCGTATGAATGAATTAGAATAGATTGTGCGAATGTATTAGAATAGATCGTGCGAATGAATTAGAATAGATCGTGTGAATGACTTAGAATGGATCGTATGAATGTATTAGAATGGATACATTCGTACCAATGATTTAGAATAGCTGGTACGAATGAATTAGAATAGCTCGTACGAATGAATTAGAATAGATCCTGCCAATGAATTAGAATGGATCGTACGAATAAATTAGAATAGATCGTGCGAATGAATAAGAATGCATCGTATGAATAAATTAGAATGGATCGTACCAATTAATTAGAATGGATTGTGCGAATATATTAGAATGGATCGTACAAATGAATTAGAATGGATTGTGCGAATGTATTAGAAAGGATTGTACGAATGAATTAGATTAGATCATGCGAATGAATTAGAATGGATCGTATGAATGAATTAGAGTAGATCATACGAATGAATTATAATAGATTGTGCAATGTATTAGAATAGATCAAACGAAATAGATCGTACGAATGAATTAGAATAGCTCGAATGAATGGATCGTACGAATGAATTAGAATAGATCATAGGAATAAATTAGAATAGTTCACCTAAGCTGTGAACTGGTTCTAGGTCTACACAGAACTAGTCCACTGGGTCTCCCAAGCATGGATCCTCCATGCGCCTCAGTGGCCTACTGTGTTTCCTAGGGTCCTTTTATTATATGAGTATTATCATACACCAGAGTAGTATTCTAATTAAAACAATAACCAAAGTCATCTTTATTAATGTTAATACAGAAATTCCACGCTAAGGACACACGAGCTACAACAAATAGCTCGTACGAATGAATTGGAATAGATCGTGCGAATGAATTAGAAAGGATCGTACGAATGAATTAGAATAGATCATGCGAATGAATTAGAATGGATTGTATGAATGAATTAGAATGGATCGTATGATTGAATTAGAATAGCTCGTACGAATGAATTAGAATAGATTGTGCGGACGTATTAGAATGGATCGTACAAATGAACAAGAATGGATCGTGTGAAGAATTAGAATGGATCATGCGAATGAATTAGAATGGATCGTACAAATGAATTAGAATAGATGGTGCAAATGAATTAGAATGGATTGTGTGAATGAATTAGAATAAATCATACGAATGAATTATAATGGATACCTTCGTACGAATGAATTAGACTAGATACCATCGTGCGAATAACTTAGAATGGATACCTTCGTGCGAATGACTTAGAATGGAAACATTCGTACAAATGAATTAGAATAGCTCGGACGAATGAATTAGAATGGATCATGCGAATGACTTAGAATGGATCGTGCGACTGAATTAGAATACATTCGTACTAATGATTTAGATTGTGCGAATGAATTAGAATGGATCATATGAATGAATTAGAATAGGTCGTACGAATGAATTAGAATGGATCGTACGAATGAATTAGAATGGATAGTATGAATGAATTAGAATAGCTCGTACGAATGAATTAGAATAGATTGTGCGAATGTATTGGAATGGATTGTACAAATGAATTAGAATGGATCGTGCGAATGAATTAGAATGGATCGTATGAATGACCTAGAATGGATCGTATGAATGAATTAGAGTAGAGCGTACGAATGAATTAGAATAGATTGTGCGAATGTATTAGAATGGATCGTACGAATGAATTAGAATGGATCGTACGAATGAATTAGAATGGATCGTGTGAATGAATTAGAAAGGATCGTACGAATGGGTTAGAATAGCTCGTATGAATGAATTAGAATAGATTATGCGAATGTATTAGAATGGATCATACAAATGAATTAGAATGGATCGTATGAATGAATTAGAATAGATCATGTAAATGAATTAGAATGGATCGTGCGAATGAATTAGAATGGATCATGCAAATGAATTAGATTGGATCGTATGAATGAATTAGAATGGATCGTGACATTCTAATTCATTTACACGAGCTATTCTAATTCATTCATACGATCCATTCTAATTCATTCGTATGATCTATTCTAATTCATTCGTACGATCCATTCTAATTATCTGCACGATCCATTCTAAGTCGTTCGCACAATCTATTCTAATTCATTCGTACGAGCAACTCTAATTCATTCGCACGATCCATTCTAATTCATTCGTATGATCCAATCTAATTCATTCATACAATCCATTCTAATTCATTCATCTGATCCATTATAATACATTCGCACAATCTATTCTAATTCATTCATACGATCCGTTCTAATTCATTCGCACGAGCTATTCTAATTCATTCATACGAGCTATTCTAATTCATTCGTACGAGCTATTCTAATTCATTAGTACGATCCATTCTAAGTCATTCCCACGATCTATTCTAAATCATTCGCATCATCTAATCTAATTCATTCGTATGAAGATATCCATTCTAATTCATTCGTACGATCCATTTTAATTCAATCGCACGATCCATTCTCATTCATTCGCACGATCCATTCTAATTCATTCGTACGATCCATTCTAATACATTCGCACGAGCTATTCTAATTCATTCGTACGAATGTTTCCATTCTAATTCATTCGTATGATCCAATCTAATTCATTCGTACAATTCATTATAATTCATTCGCACGATCCATTCTAAATCATTCGTACGATCCATTCTAATACATTTGCACAATCTATTCTAATTCATTCGTACGAGCTATTCTAATTCATAATTTGTACGATCCATTCTAATTCATTCGCACGATCTATTCTAATTTATTCGTACGAGCTATTCTAATTCATTCGTATGAATGTTTCCATTCTAATTCATTTGTACAAATGAATTAGAATGGATCGTGCATATAAATTAGATCGTATGATCCATTCTAATTTATTCGCACGATCCATTCTAAGTTATTCGTACGATCCATTCTAATACATTCACATAATCTATTCTAATTCATTCATACGATCTATTCTAATTTATTCGTATGATCCATTCTAATTCATTCGTGCGAATGAATTAGAATGGATCGTACGAATGAATTAGAATAGACTGTGCGAATGTATTAGAATAGATCGTACGAATGAATTAGAATGGATCGTACGAATGAATTAGAATAGATTGTGGAAATGAATTAGAATGGATCGTGCGAATGAATTAGAATGGATCGTGCAAATGAATTAGAATGGATCGTATGAATGAATTAGAATGGATCGTACAAAGGAATTATAATGGATCGTACGAATGAATTAGAATGGATCGTGTGAATGAATTAGAATAGATCGTACGAATGACTTAGAATGGATCATGTGAATGAATTAGAATGGATCATACGAATGAATTAGAATGGATACCTTTGTATGAATGAATTAGATTAGATCGTGCGAATGAATTAGAATGGATCGTACGAATGAATTAGAATGGATTAGAATGGATCGTGCGAATGAATTAGATTGGATCGTACGAATGGATTAGATTGGATCGATTCATTTTAATTCATTCATATGATCCATTCTAATTCATTCGTATGATCCATTCTAATTCATTCGCACGAATAGGTCGTACGAATGAATTAGATTAGATCGTGCGAATGAATTAGATTGGATCGTACGAATGAATTAGAATAGATCTTACGAATGAATTAGAATGGATCGTGCGAATGAATTAGAATGGAAATATTCGTACGAATGAATTAGAATAGCTCGTATGAGTGAATTAGAATATATCGTGCGAATGAATTTAAATGGATCGTATGAATGAATTAGAATGGATCGTGCGAATGAATTAGAATTGTTCGTGCGAATGAATTAGAATAGATTGTGCGAATGTATTAGAATGGATCGTAATAATGAATTAGAATGGATCGTACGAATGAATTAGAATAGATTGTGCAAATGAATTAGAATGGATCATGCGAATGACTTAGAATAGATCGTGCGAATGAATTAGAATGGATACATTCGTACCAATGAATTAGAATAGCTTGTATGAATGAATTAGAATAGATAGTGCGAATGAATTAGAATGGATCGTACAAATGTATTAAAATGGATACACTCGTATGAATGAATTAGAATGGATCGTGCGAATGAATTAGATTGGATCGTACAAATGAATTAGAATAGCTCTTACGAATTAATTAGAATAGATTGTGCGAATGTATTATAATGGATCGTACGAATGAATTCGAAAGAGCTATTCTAATACATTCGTATGATCTTTTCTAATTCATTCGTACGAGCTATTCTAAAACATTCGTACGATCCATTGTAATTCATTCGTACGATCCATTCTAATTCATTCGCATGATCTATTCTAATTCATTTGTACGATCCATTCTAATTCATTGGTACTAATGTATCCATTCTAATTCATTAATACGATATATTCTAATTCATTCGTACGATCCATTCTAATTCATTCGTATGATCCATTCTAAGTCATTCGTATGATCCATTCTAATTCATTTGTACGATCCAATCTAATTCATTCGCACGATCCATTCTAATTCATTCGAACGAATGTATCCATTTTAATACATTCGTACGATCCATTCTAATTCATTCGCACGATCTAATTTATTCGTACGAGCTATTCTAATTCATTGGTAAGAATGTATCCATTCTAATTCATTCGCACGATCCATTCTAAGTCATTCGCACGATCCATTCTAATTCATTTGCACGATCTATTCTAGTTCATTCGTACGATCCATTCTAATTCATTCGTATGATCCATTCTAATACATTCGCACAATCTATTCTAAGTAATTCACATGATCTATTCTATTTCATTCGCACGATCAATTCTAATTCATTCATACGATCCATTCTAATTCTTTCGCACGATCTATTCTAATTCATTCGTACGAGCTATTCTAATTCATTCGTACGAATGTTTCCATTCTAATTCATTCGTACAAAGGTATCCATTCTAATTCATTTGTACGATCCAATCTAATTCATTTGTACGATCCAATCTATATCATTGGTACGATCCATTCTAATTCATTCATACGATCCATTCTAATTCTTTCGCACGATCTATTCTAATTCATTCGTACGAGCTATTCTAATTTATTCGTACGATCCATTCTAATTCATTCGCACGATCTATTAGTATTCATTCGTACGAGCTATTCTAAGTCATTCGCACGACCTAATCTAATTCATTCGTACGAGCTATTCTAATTCATTCGCATGATCTAATCTAAGTCATTCGTACGAAGGTATCTTTTCTAATTCATTTTTATGATATATTCTAATTCATTCGTACGATCCATTCTAATTCATTCGCACGATCCATTCTAAGTCATTCGCACAATCTATTTTAATTCATTCATACGATCCATTCTAATTCATTCGCACAATCAATTCTAATTCATTCATACGGTCCATTCTAATTCATTTGCACAATCAATTCTAATTCCATTCTAATTCTTTCGCACGATCCATTCTAATTCATTCATACGATCCATTCTAATTCATTCGTACGATCCAATCTAATTTATTCGCACGATCCATTCTAATTCATTTGTACGATCCATTCTAATTCATTCGCACGATCTAATCTAATTCATTCGTACGAAGGTATCCATTCTAATTCATTCGCACGAACCATTCTAAGTCATTCGCACGATCCAGTCTAATTCATTCGCACGATCTATTCTAATTCATTCGTACGAGCTATTCTAATTCATTGGTACTAATGTATCCATTCTAATTCATTCGCACGATCCATTCTAAGTCATTCGCACGATCTATTCTAATTCATTCGTACGAGCTATTCTAATTCATTGGTACAAATGTATCCATTATAATTCATTCGCATGATCCATTCTAAGTCATTCGCACAATCCATTTTTGTTCATTCGCACGATCCATTCTAATTAATTTGCACGATCTATTCTTATTCATTCGCACGATTTATTCTAATTCCTTCGTATGATCCATTCTAATTCATTCGCACGATCCATTCTAAATCATTCGCACGATCTATTCTAATTCATTCGTATGAGCTATGCTAATTCATTCATACGAGCTTTTCTAATTCATTCATACGAGCTATTCTAATTCATTCACACGATCCATTCTAATTCATTCGTACGATCCATTCTAATTCATTCGCACGATCCATTCTAAATAATTCGCACGAGCTATTGTAATTCATTCATACGATCCAATCTAATTCATTCGCACGATCCATTCTAGTTCATTCGCACGATCCATTCTAATTCATTCGTATGATCCATTCTAATACATTCACACAATCTATTCTAATTCATTCGTACGAGCTATTCTAATTAATTCGTATGATCCATTCTAATACATTCGCACGATCTATTCTTATTCATTTGTACGTGCTATTCTAATTCATTCGTACGAATGTTTCCATTCTAATACATTTATACGATCCATTCTAATTCATTCACACGATCTATTCTAATTCATTCGTACGAGCTATTCTAATTCATTGACACGATCCATTCTAATTTATTCGCACGTACGAATGAATTAGAATAGATTGTGCGATTGTATTAGAATGGATCGTACGAATGAATTAGAATGGATTCTGCGAATGAATTAGAATGGATCGTGCGAATGAATTTGATTGGATTGCACGAATAAATTAGATTGGATCGTATGAATGAATTAGAATGGATCGTACAAATGAATTAGAATAGATCGTGCGAATGAATTAGAATGGATCGTGTGAATGAATTAGAATGGATCGTGTGAATGAATTAGAATAGCTCGTACGAATGAATTCGAATAGATCGTGCGAATGACTTAGAATGGGTCGTGCGAATGACTTAGAATGGATCCTGCGAATGAATTAGAATGGATCATGCGAATGAACTAGAATAGCTCGTACGAATGAATTAGAATTGCTCGTACAAATGAATTGTAATAGATCGTGCGAATGAATTAGAATGGATTGTGCGAATGACTTAGAATGGTTCGTGCGAATGAATTAGAATAGATCATACGAATGAATTAGAATGGATACTTTCATACGAATGAATTAGAATGGACCATACGAATGAATTAGAATAGCTCGTATGAATGAATTAGAATGGCTCGTGCGAATGAATTAGATCGGATCGTACGAATGAATTAGAATGGATCGTGACATTCTAATTCATTCGCACGATCCATTCTAATTCATTCACACGATCCATTCTAATTTATTCATACGATCTTTTCTAAGTCATTCATACGATCCATTCTAAGTCATTCGCACAATCTATTCAAAATCATTTATACGAAGTTATCCATTCTAATTCATTCTAATGATCTATTCTAATTCATTCGCACGATCCATTCTAAGTCATTCACATGATCCATTCAAATTCATTCGCACGATATATTCTAATTCATTCGCACGATCCATTCTAATTTATTTATACGCTACATTCTAATTCATTCGCACGTTCTATTCTAATTCATTCGTACGAGCTATTCTAATTCATTCGTATGATCCATTCAAGTCATTAGCACAATCTATTCTAATTCATTCGTACGAGCTATTCTAATTTATTCGTATGATCCATTCTAATTCAATCGTACGATCCATTCTAATTCATTCGCACGATCTATTTTAATTCACTCGTACGATCCATTCTAATTCATTCGCACGATCCATTCTAAGTGATTCGCACGATCTATTCTAATTCATTCGTACGAGCTATTCTAAATCATTAATATAAATGTATCTATTCTAATTCATTCGCACGATCCGTTCTAATTCATTCGCATGATCCATTCTAATTTATTTGCACGATCTATTCTAATTCATTCGTACGATCCATTCTAATTCATTCGTACGATCCATTTTAATACATTCTCACAATCTATTCTAATACATTCACAAGATCTATTCTATTTCATTCGCACGATCAATTCTAATTCATTCATACGATCTATTCTAATTCTTTCGCACGATCTATTCTAATTCATTCGTACGAGCTATTCTAATTCATTCGTACGAATGTTTCTATTCTAATTGATTCGTACGATCCATTCTAATTCATTCATACGATCAATTCTAATTCATTCGCACGATCTAATCTAACTCATTCGTACGAAGGTATCCATTTTAATTCATTCGTACGATCCAATCTAATTCATTTGTATGATCCAATCTAATTCAATGGTACGATCCATCCTAATTCATTCATATAATCCATTCTAATTTATTCGCATGATCTATTCTAATTCATTCGTACGAGCCATTCTAATTCATTCGTATGATCCATTCTAATTCATTCGCATGATCTATTTTTATTCATTCATACGAGCTATTCTAATTCACTCGCACGATCTAATCTAATTCATTCGTACGAGCTATTGTAATTCATTCGCATGATCTAATCTAATTCATTCGTACAAAGGTATCCATTCTAATTTATTTTTATGATCTATTCTAATTCATCCGTACGATCCATTCTAATTCATTCGCACGATCCATTCTAAGTCATTCGCACGATCTATTTTAATTCATTCATACGATCCATTCTAATTCATTTGCACAATCAATTCTAATTCATTCGTACGAATGTTTCCATTCTAATTCATTCGTACGATCCATTCTAATTCATTCATATGATCCATTCTAATTCATTCGTACGATCAAATCTAATTGATTCACACAATCCATTCTAATTCATTTGTACGATCCATTCTAATTCATTCGCACGATCTAATCTAATTCATTCGTACGAAGGTATCCATTCTAATTCATTCAGACGAACCATTCTAAGTCATTCGCACGATCCATTCTAATTCATTCGTACGATCTATTCTAATTCATTCGTACGAGCTATTCTAATTCATTGGTACTAATGTATCCATTCTAATTCATTTGCACGATCCATTCTAAGTCATTCGCATGATCTATTCTAATTCATTCGAACGAGCTATTCTAATTCATTGGTACAAATGTATCCATTCTAATTCATTCGTATGATCCATTCTAAGTCATTCGCACAATCCATTTTAATTCATTCGCACCATCCATTCTAATTCATTTACACGTTCTATTCTAATTCATTCACACGATCTATTCTAATTCATTCATATGATCCATTCTAATTCATTCGCACGATCCATTATAAGTCATTCGTACGATCTATTCTATTTCATTCGTACGAGCTATGCTAATTCATTCATACGAGCTATTCTAATTTATTCATACGAGCTATTCTAATTCATTCGCATGATCCATTCCAATTCATTCGTACGATCCATTCTAATTCATTCACACGATCCATTCTAAGTAATTCGCACGAGCCATTCTAATTCATTCGTACGATCCAATCTAATTCATTCGCACGATCCATTCTAGTTCATTCGCACGATCCATTCTAATTCATTCGTATGATCCATTCAAATACAGTCACACAATCTATTCTAATTCATTCGTACGATCCATTCTAATTCATTCATATGATCTATTCTTATTCATTCGTACGAGTTATTCTAATTCTTTCGTACGAATGTTTCTATTCTAATACATTCATACGATCCATTCTAATTCATTCGCACGATCTATTCTAATTCATTCGTACGACCTATTCTAATTTATTGGCAAGATCCATTCTAATTCATTCACACGTACGAATGAATTAGAATAGATTGTGCGATTGTATTAGAATGGATCGTACGAATGATTTAGAATGGATCTTGCGAATGAATTAGAATGGATCGTGCGAATGAATTAGATTGGATTATACGAATAAATTAGATTGGGTCGTACGAATGAATTAGAATGGATCGTACGAATGAATTAGAATAGATCGTGCGAATGAATTAGAATGGATCATGTGAATGAATTAGAATGGATCGTGCAAATGAATTAGAATAGCTCGTACGAATGAATTAGAATAGATTGTGCGAATGACTTAGAATGGATCGTGCGAATGACTTAGAATGGATCGTGCGAATGAATTAGAATGGATCGTGCGAATGAACTAGAATAGCCCGTATGAATGAATTCGAATAGCTTGTACGAATGAATTGTAATAGATCGTGCGAATGAATTAGAATGGATCGTGCGAATGGCTTAGAATGGTTCATGCGAATGATTTAGAATAGATCATACGAATGAATTAGAATGGATACTTTCGTACGAATGAATTAGAATGGACCATACGAATGAATTAGAATAGCTCGTATGAATGAATTAGAATGGCTCGTGCGAATGAATTAGATTGGATCGTACGAATGAATTAGAATGGATCGTGACATTCTAATTCATTCACACGATCCATTCTAATTCATTCACACGATCCATTCTAATTTATTCGCACGATCCATTCTAAGTTATTCATACGATCAATTCTAATTCATTTGCACGATCTAATCTAAATCATTCGTACGAAGGTATCCATTCTAATTCATTCTTATGATGCATTCTAATTCATTCGCATGATCCATTCGAAGTCATTCGCATGATCCAATCTAATTCATTCGCACGATGTATTCTAATTCATTCGCACGATCCATTCTAATTCATATATATGATCCATTCTAATTCATTCGCACTATCTATTCTAATTCATTCGTACGACCTATTCTAATTCATTCGTACGATCCATTCTAAGTCATTCGCACAATCTATTCTAATTCATTCGTACGAGCTATTCTAATTCATTCGTATGATCCATTCTAATTTAATCGTACGATCCATTGTAATTCATTCGCACGATCTATTTTAATTCATTCGTACGATCCATTCTAATTCATTCGCACGATCCATTCTAAGTGATTCACATGATCTATTCTAATTCATTCGTACGAACTATTCTAAATTATTAGTACGAATGTATCTATTATAATTCATTCGCATGATCTGTTCTAATTCATTCGCACGATCCATTCTAATTCATTTCCACGATCTATTCTAATTCATTCGCACTATCCATTCTAAGTCATTCGTACGATCCATTCTAATTAATTCATACGATGAATTAGAATAGCTCGTACGAATGAATTAGAATAGATTGAGCGAATGTATTAGAATAGATAGTACGAATGAATTAGAATGGATCGTACGAATGAATTAGAATGGCTCGTACGAATGAATTAGAATGGATCGTACGAATGAATTAGAATAGATCGTACGAATGAATTAGAATGGATCCTACGAATGAATTAGAATGAATCGTACGTTTAGATCGTACGAATGAATTAGAATGGATCGTACGAATGAATTAGAATAGCTCGTACGAATCAATTATAATAGCTTGTACGAATGAATTTGAATAGATCGTGCAAATGAATTAGAATGGATCGTACGTTTAGCTCGTACGAATGAATTAGAATGGGTCGAGCGAATGAATTAGAATGGATCATGCGAATGAATTAGAATGGTTCATACGAATGAATTAGAATGGATCGTACGAATGAATTAGAATGTCACGATCCATTCTAATTCATTCACGCGATCCATTCTAATTCATTCGCACGATCTATTCTAATTCATTCGTACGAGCTATTCAAATTCATTCGTATGAATGTTTCCATTCTAATACATTCGTACGATCCATTCTAATTCATTCGCACGATCTATTCTAATTCATTCCTACGAGCTATGCTAATTCATTGGTACGAATGTATCCATTCTAATTCATTCGCACGATCCATTCTAAGTCATTCGCACGAACCATTCTAAGTTATTCGCCCGATATGTTCAAATTCAGTCGTATGATCCATTCTAATACATTCGCACAATCTATTCTAATTCATTCGTACGAGCTATTCTAATTCATTCGTACGATCCATTCTAATTCATTTCCACGATCTATTCTAATTCATTCGTTCAAGCTATTCTAATTCATTCGCACGATCTAATCTAATTCATTCGTACGAGCTATTCGTATGAATGAATTAGAATGGATCGTGCGAATGAATTAGAATGTATCGTGCGAATGAATTTGAATGAATCCTACGAGTTATTCTAATTCATTCGTATGAGCTATTCTAATTCATTCGCTCAATCTATTCTAATTCATTCATTCGATCTATTCTAATTTATTTATACGATCCATTCTAATTCATTTGCACGATCTATTCTAAGTAATTCGCACGATCTATTCTAATTCATTCGTACGAATGAATTAGAATAGCTCGTACGAATGAATTAGAATAGCTTGTGCGAATGACTTAGAATGGATCGTGTGAATAAATTAGAATGGATCGTATGAAAGAATCAGAATAGATTGTACGAATGAATTAGAATTGATCATACGAATGAATTAGAATAGATCATTAGAATGAATTAGAATGGATACCTTCGTACGAATGAATTAGAATTGATCGTATGAATGAATTAGAATGGATCATGTGAATGAATAAGATTGGATTGTACAAATGAACTAGATTGGATCGTACGAATGAATTAGAATAGATCGTTCGAATGAATTAGAATAGATCGTACGAATGAATTAGAATAGATCGTACGAATGGATTAAAATGGATCTTACGAATGAATTAGAATGGATCGTGCGAATGAATTAGAATGGATCGTGCGAATTAATTAGAATGGATCATGTTAATGAATTAGATTGGATTATGCGAATGAATTCGAATAGCTCGTACGAATGAATTAGAATAGATTGTGCGAATGTATTAGAATGGATCGTATGAATGAATTAGAATGGATCGTACGAATGAATTAGAATAGATTGTACGAATGTATTTGAATGGATCGTGCGAATGAATTAGAATAGATTATGCGAATGAATTAGAATAGCTCGTACAAATTAATTAGAATAGATCGCGCGAATGCCTTTGAATGGATCGTGTGAATGAATTAGAATGGATTGTGCGAATGAATTAGAATAGGCTGTACAAATGAATTAGAATGGATCGTACGAATGAATTAGAATGGATCGTACGAATAAATTAGAATGGATTGTACGAATGAATTGGAATAGCTCGTACGAATGAATTAGAATAGATCGTACGAATAAATTAGTATAGATCGGGTGAATGAATTAGAATGGATCGTGCGAATGAATTAGAATAGCTTGTACGAATGAATTAGAATAGCTCGTACGAGTAAATTAGAATAGATGATGCGAATGACTTAGAATGGATCGTGCGAATGAATTAGATTGGATCGTACGAATGAATTAGAATAGATCGTGCGAATGAATTAGAATGGATCGCACGAATGAATTAGAATAGCTCGTACCAATTTATTAGAATAGTTTGTACGAATGAATTAGAATAGATCGTGCGATCCATTCTAATTCATTCGTACGATCCAATCTTATTTATTCGCACAATCCATTCTAATTCATTGGTACGATCCATTCTAATACATTCGCACAATCTATTCTAATTCATTCGCACGATCTATTCTAATTCATTCGTATGATCCATCCTAATCCATTCGGACGATCCATTTTATTTAATTTGAACGAGCTATTCTAATTCTTTTGTACGATCCAATCTAATTCATTCGCACGATCCATTCTAATTCATTCGTATGAATGTATCCATTTTAATACATTCGTACGATCCATTCTAATTCATTTGTATCATCTATTCTAATTCTTTTGTACAATTCTAATTCATTCGCACGATCCATTCTAATTCATTCGTACGATCCATTCTAATACATTCGCACAATCTATTCTAATTCATTCGTACGATCCATTCTAATTCATTCGTACGATCCATTCTAATTCAGTCGCATGATCTATTCTAATTTATTCGTACTATCCATTCAAATTCATTAGCACGATCCATTCTAAGTCATTTGCACGATCTATTCTAATTCATTCGTATGAGCTATTCTAATTCATTCACACGATACATTCTAATTCAATTATACCATCTATTCTAATTCATTCGAATGAGCTATTCTAGTTCATTCGTACGAGCTATTCTAATTCATTCGTACGATCCATTCTAATTCATTCGTATGGTCCATTCTAATTTATTTGCACGATCCATTCTAATTCATTCGTACGATCCATTCTAATTCATTCGCACGATCCATTCAAATTCATTTGTACGATCCATTCTAATTCATTCGCACTATCCATTCAAATTCATTCATACGATCCATTCTAATTCATTCGCACGATCTATTCTAATTCATTTGCATGATCTATTCTAATTCATTCGCACGATCTATTCTAATTCATTCATACGAGCTATTTTAATTCAATCGTACGATCCATTCTAATTCATTCGTACAATCCATTCTAATTCATTCGCACGATCCATTCTAAGTTATTCGCACGATCCATTCTAATTCATTCACACGATCCATTCTGATTCATTTGTACAAATAGCTCGTATGAATGAATTAGAATTTGATCGTGCAAATGAGTTAGAATGGATCGCACGAATGAATTAGAATGGATACATTTGTATCGATGAATTAGAATAGCTCGTACGAATGAATTAGAATAGATCATACGAATGAGTTAGAATGGATCGTGCGAATGACTTAGAATAGATCGTGCGAATGAATTAGAATAGATCATACGAATGAATAAGAATGAATACCTTCGTACGAATGAATTAGATTAGGTCGTTCGAATGAATTAGAATGGATCGTACGAATGAATTAGAATGGATCGTACGAATGTATTAGAATGAAAACATTCGTACGAATTGGTACGAATAGCTCGTATGAATGAATTAGATTAGATCATGCGAATGAATGTGAATGGATCATATGAGTGAATTAGAATGGTCGTATGAATGAATTAGAATGAAAGCATTCGTACGAATAAATTAGAATGGCTCATATGAATGAATTAGAATAGATCGTACGAATGAATTAGAATGGATCGTATGAATGAATTAGAATGTCTAATTCATTCGTACGATCTATTCTAATTCATTCATACGATCCATTCTAATTCATTCATATTGTCTATTCTAATTCATTCATACGATCCATTCTAATACATTCGCACAATCTATTCTAATTTATTCGTACGAGCTATTCTAATTCATTCGTACGATCCATTCTAATTCATTCGCACGATCTATTCTAATTCATTCGTATGAGCTATTCTAATTCATTCGTTCGAATGTTTCCATTCTAATACATTTGTACGATCCATTCTAATTCATTCACACGATCTATTCTAATTCATTCATACGATCCATTCTAATTCATTCGTATGATCCATTCTAATTTATTCGTATGATCCATTCTAATTCATTCTCCCGATCTAATCTAATTCATTCGTACGAAGGTATCCATTCTAATTCATACGAATGAATTAGAATAAATCGTGCAAATGAATTAGAAAATATCACACGAATGAATTAGAATGGATACCTTTGTACAAATGAATTAGAATAAAACGTTCGAATGAATTAGAATGGATCGTACGAATCAATTAGAATAGATCGTATGAATAAATTAGAATAGATCGTACGACTGAATTAGAATAGATTGTGCGAATGTATTAGAATAGATCGTACGAATGAATTAGAATGGATCGGTACGATTGTATCCATTCTAATTCATTCGTATGATCCATTCTAAGTCATTCGCACGATCCATTCTAATTCATTCGCACGATCTATTCTAATTCACTCGTACAAGCTATTTTAATTCACTCGTACGAGCTTTTCTAATTCATTCGTAAGATCTATTCTAATTTATTCGCATGATCTATTCTCATTCATTCGTACGAGCTATTCTAAATAATTCATACGAGCTATTCTAATTCATTCGTACGATCCATTCTAATTCATTCGTACGATCCATTCTAATTCATTCGCATGATCTATTCTAATTCATTTGTTCGATCCATTCTAATTCATTTGCACGATCCATTCTAATTCATTCGTATGATCCATTCTAATACATTTGCACAATCTATTCTAATTCATTTGTATGAGCTATTCTAATTCATTCGTACGATCCATTCTAATTCATTCGTACGATCCATTCTAATTCATTCGCATGATCTTTTCTAATTCATTCGCACGATCTATTCTAATTCATTCGTACGAATGAATTAGAATAGCTCGTACGAATGAATTAGAATAGATCGTACGAATGAATTAGAATAGATCGTGCGAATTAATTAGAATAGATCGTACGAATAAATTAGAATAGATCGTACAAATGAATTAGAATAAATTATGCGAATGAATTAGAATAGCACGTACGAATGAATTAGAATAGCTCGTACGAATGAATTAGAATAGATCGTGCGAATTAATTAGAATGGATCGTGCGAATTACTTAGAATGGATCGTGGAAATGAATTAGTATGGATACATTCGTACCGATCCATTCTAATTCATTCGTATGATCCATTCTAATACATTCGCACAATCTATTCTAGTTCATTCGTACGATCTATTCTAATTCATTCGTACGATCCATTCTAATTCATTCGCACAATCCATTATAATTCATTCGCACGATATATTCTAATTCATTCGTATGACCGTATCCATTCTAATTCATTCGTATGATCTTTTCTAATTCATTCGCATGATCCATTCTAATTCATTCGCACGATCTATTCTAATTCATTCGTACCATCCATTCTAATTTATTTGTACGAACCATTCTACTTCATTCGCACAATCTATTCTATTTCTTTCGCACGATCTATTCTAATTCATTCGTACGATCCATTCTAATTCATTGGTACGAATGTATCCATTCTAATTCATTCACACGATCTATTCTAATACATTCGTACAATCCATTCTAATTCATTCGCATGATCCATTCTAAGTCATTCTCACGAGCTATTCTTATTCATTCGTGCGAGCTATTCTAAATCATTGGTATGAATGTATCCATTCTAATTCATTGGTATGAATGTATCCATTCTAATTCATTCGCACGATCTATTCTAAGTCATTCGCACGATCCATTCTAATTCATTTGCACGATCTATCCTAATTCATTCGCACAATCCATTCTAAGTCATTCGTACGATCCATTCTAATTCATTCGTACGAGCTATTCTAATTCATTCGCACGATCTATTCTAATTCATTCGTACAAATGAATTAGAATGGATACATTCGTACGAATGAATTAGAATAGCTCGTACGAATGAATTAGAAGAGATCGTGCAAATGAATTAGAATGGATCGCACGAAAGAATTAGAATGGATCGTACGAATGAATTAGAATAACTAATACGAATTAATTAGAATACATTGTACGAATGAATTAGAATGGATCGAGTGAATGAATTAGAATGGATCGTGCGAATGAATTAAATTGCATATATTTGTACGAATAAATTAGAATAGCTCGTACGAATGAATTAGAATAGATCGTGTGATCTATTCTAATTCATTTGCATGATCAATTCTAATTCATTCGCATGTTCCATTCTAATTCATTCGTACGATCCATTCTAATACATTTGCACAATCTATTCTAATTCATTCGTACGAGCTATTGTAATTCATTCGTACTATCCATTCTAATTCATTTGCACGATCTATTCTAATTCATTCGTACAAATGTTTCCATTCTAATTCATTCGTACGATCCATTCTAATTCATTCGCACGATCTATTCTAATTCATTTGTACGAGCTATTCTAATTTATTCATACGATTCATTCGAATTCATTCGTACAAGCTATTCTATTTAATTCATACGATCCATTCTAATTCATTCACATGATCCAATCTAATTCATTCGCACGATCTTTTCTAATTCATTCGCACGATCTATTCTAATTCATTCGTACGAATGAATTAGAATAGCTCGTACGAATGAATTAGAATAGATCGTACGAATGAATTAGAATAAATCATGCGAATTAATTAGAATAGATCGTACGAATAAATTAAAATAGATCGTACGAATGAATAGGAATAGATTGTGCGAATGAATTAGAATAGCACGTACGAATAAATTAGAATAGCTCGTACGAATGAATTAGAATAGATCATGCGAATGAATTGGAATTGATCGTGCAAATTACTTAGAATGGATCGTGCAAATAAATTAGTATGGATACCGTCGTACCGATCCATTCTAATTCATTCGTACGATCCATTCTAATACATTCGCACAATCTATTCTAGTTCATTCGTACGATCTATTCTAATTCATTCGTACGATCCATTCTAATTCATTCGCACAATCCATTATAATTCATCGCACGATCTATTCTAATTCATTCGTATGACCGTATCCATTCTAATTCATTCGTATGATCTTTTCTAATTCATTCGCGTGATCCATTCTAATTCATTCGCACGATCTATTCTAATTCATTCGTACCATCCATTCTAATTTATTTGTACAAACCATTCTACTTGATTCACATGATCTATTCTATTTCTTTCGCACGATCTATTCTAATTCATTCGTACGATCCATTCTAATTCATTGGTACGAATGTATCCATTCTAATTCATTCGCACGATCTATTCTAATACATTCGTACAATCCATTCTAATTCATTCGCATGATCCATTCTAAGTCATTCTCACGAGCTATTCTTATTCATTCGTGCGAGCTATTCTAAATCATTGGTATGAATGTATCCATTCTAATTCATTCACACGATGTATTCTAAGTCATTCGCACGATCCATTCTAATTTATTTGCACGATCTATCCTAATTCATTCGCACGATCCATTCTAAGTAATTCGTACGATCCATTCTAATTCATTCGTACGAGCTATTCTAATTCATTCGCACAATCTATTCTAATTCATTCGTACAAATGAATTAGAATGGATACATTCGTACGAATGAATTAGAATAGCTCGTACGAATGAATTAGAAGAGATCGTGCAGATGAATTAGAATGGATCGTGTGAATGAATTAGAATGGATCGCACGAAAGAATTAGAATGGATCGTACGAATGAATTAGAATAGCTCATACGAATGAATTAGAATAGATTGTACGAATGAATTAGAATGGATCGAGTGAATGAATTAGAATGGATCGTGCGAATGAATTAAATTGCATATATTTGTACGAATAAATTAGAATAGCTCGTACGAATGAATTAGAATAGATCGTGTGATCCATTCTAATTCATTTGCATGATCAATTCTAATTCATTCGCATGTTCCATTCTAATTCATTCGTACGATCCATTCTAATACATTTGCACAATCTATTTTAATTCATTCGTACAAGCTATTGTAATTCATTCGTACTATCCATTCTAATTCATTTGCACGATCTATTCTAATTCATTCGTACGAATGTTTCCATTCTAATTCATTCGTACGATCCATTCTAATTCATTCGCACGATCTATTCTAATTCATTTGTACGAGCTTTTCTAATTCGTTCGTACGATTCATTCTAATTCATTCGTACAAGCTTTTCTATTTAATTCATACGATCCATTCTAATTCATTCACATGATCCAATCTAATTCATTCGCATGATCTAATCTAATTCATTCGTATGAAGGTATCCATTCTAATTCATTCGCACGATCCATTCTAATTCATTCATACGATCCATTCTAATTCATTCGCATGATCCATTCTAATTCATTCGCACGATCCATTCTAATTCATTCGCACGATCCATTCTAATACATTCGTATAATCTATTCTAATTCATTCATACGAGCTATTCTACTTCATTCGTACGATCCCATTCTAATTCATTTGTACGATCCAATTAGAATAGATCGTGCGAATGAATTAGAATTGATCGTGCGAATAAATTAGAATGAATTGTATGAATGAATTAGAATAGATCGTGCGAATGAATTAGAATAGATTGTGCGAATGTATTAGAATGGATCGTACGAATGAATTAGATTGGATCGTATGAATGAATTAGAATAGATCATGCGAATTAATTAGAATGGATCGTACGAATGAATTAGAATAGATCGTGCGAATGAATTAGAATAGATCGTGTGAATGAATAAGAATAGCTCGTACGAATGAATTAGAATAGATCGTGCGAATGAATTAGAATGGATCGTACGAATGTATTGCAATGGATCATACGAATGAATTAGAATGGATACATTCGTACCAATGAATTAGAATAGCTCGTACGAATGAATTAGAATAGATTGTGCGAATGTATTAGAATGGATCGTATGAATGAATTAAAATGGATCGTGCGAATGAGTTAGAACGGATCATACGAATGAATTAGAATGGAAACATTCGTACGAATGAATTAGAATAGCTCGTACGAAAGAATTAGAATAGATTGTTTCTAATTCATTCGTACGATCCATTATAATTCATTCCTATGATCCATTCTAATACATTCGCACAACCTATTCTAATTCATTCGAACGAGCTATTCAAATTCATTCATATGATCTATTCTAATTCATTCGCACGATCTTATCTAATTCATTCGTACGAGCTATTCTAATTCATTCGAACAAATGAATTAGATTGGATCGTACGAATGAATTAGAATGGATCGTGTGAATGAATTAGAATGGCTTGTGCGAATGAATTAGAATACCTCGTACGAATGAATTAGAATAGATCGTGTTGGGGGTAGCTGAAACTCGCCCAGGAGTTCGCCCTCCCGTGCTCACCAAATCATCTTGACAGGGAGCGAGATCCATATTGGGCTGAAGGGGCCCTAGGCAAAGAGCTCGCTCAGGAGCTCGTCCAAGCACGCTCAGGAGCTCGATCAAGCTCGCGCTGGAGCTCGCCCAAGCACACTCAGGAGCTCGATCAAGCTTGCGCTGGAGCTCGCCTAAGCTCGCTCAGGAGCTCGCCAAAGCTCGCTCAGGAGCTCGCCAAAGCTCGCTCAGGAGCTCGCCCAAGCTCGCTCAAGAGCTCGCCAAGCTCGCACGAGAATTCGCTTGCAGTGGCAGCGGAAGTTAGACCGTCATGCAAACAAAAACACCGGCACCGCAGACGTCCCAAGCTCAGTCAGGAGCTCGCCCAAGACCACCCCGGAGCTCGCCCCAGCTCGCCAAGACTCCCCCATTTATCGAAGAGGTCGCTCCTACGAGGTCCTACTCTTGATAGATGTGGAAGTGAAGGCGGAGCAACGGAGGGCGAGCTCGCCCTGGCTTCCCACCTGAGGTCGCCCGCAATAGGGCAGCATGAAGGGCTGCCAGGTGTCGAAATGCCACAGAAGCTACGTGGATGATTGTAGTCCACGGAAGCCCGCCAGAGTCAGTTTTGAGACCTCCCAGACTTGAATATTCCAGAATAGCTACCTGGCAGCAACAAGAAAGATGCTCTCCCCCACTCAAACCGCCTGGCAGGCTCGACGACAAAGAATATCAGGGGCGCGCGTTCCAAGGACTGTCAGAGACCCACGCGAGCTAGAACATGGGGGTCTAGAAGGCTCTGGAAAGAATCTTCACGTGTCGGGCCGTGGTAGGTCGCCAATGTCTATAAATGCTCACCCCCAGGCTCCAAAGTAGAGGTTCGAAACCCTTTTCCCTACCACTTTGGTATACAACAGCTCGCCGTTGTGCACCCGAGACTGACTTGAGCGTCGGAGGGTCTGCGCTCCTAATGGAGCTAGCCGTTCTTACACTTTTTTCTTTGTCTTGCAGGCAGCCCGCACGGACCAGCGAAAAATCCCCCAAACAGATCGTATGAATAAATTAGAATAGATCGTGCGAATGAATTAGAATGGATCGTGCGAATGAATTAGATTGGATCGTATGAATGAATTAGAATAGATCATACCAATGAATTAGAATGGATCGTGCGAATGAATTAGAATCGATCGTACGAATGAATTAGAATAGATCGTGTAAATGATTTAGAATAGATCGTGCGAATGAATTAGAATGGATCATACAAATGAAATAGAATGGATCGTACGAATGAATTAGAATAGCTCGTACGAATGAATTAGAATGGATACATTCATGCGAATGAATTAGAATGGATCGTACGAATAAATTAGAATAGCTCGTAAGAATGAATTAGAATGGATCGTACGAATGTATTAGAATGGATCATACGAATGAATTAGAATAGCTCTTACGAATGAATTAGAATAGATTATGCGAATGTATTGGAATGGATCATAAGAATGAATTCGAATGAATCGTGCAAATGAATTAGAATAGATCGTGCGTATGAATTAGAATGGATCGTGCGAATGAATTAGAATGTCACTATATATTCTAATTCATTCGTACGATCCAATCTAATTCATTCGCACGATCTATTCTAATTCATTCGTATAAGCTATTCTAATTTATTCATACGAGCTATTCTATTTCATTCATACGATCCATTCTAATTCATTCAAACGATCCATCCTAATTCATTGGCACGATCTATTCTAATTCATTCGTACGATCCATTCTAATTCATTCGCACGATCTATTCTTATTCATTCACACGATCTATTCTAATTCATTCGCACGATCTATTCTAATTCATTCATACGATACATTCTAGTTCATTGGTACGATCCATTCTAATTTATTCATATGAACCAATCTAATTCATTCGCACGATCCATTCTAATTCATTCGCACGATCTAATCTAATTCATTCCTACGGTCCATTCTAATTCATTCGTACGATCCATTCTAATTCATTCGTACGATCCATTCTAAGTCATTCGTACGATTCATTCTAATTCATTCGCACGATCTAATCTAATTCATTCATACGAAGGTATCCATTCTAATTCATTCGCATGATCCATCTAATTCATTAGCACAATCCGTTCTAATTCATTCGCACGATCCATTCTAATTCATTCATACGATCCATTCTAATTCATTCGCACGATCCAATCTAATTCTTTCGTACGATCTATTCTAATTCATTCGTACGAGCTATTCTAATTCATTCGTACGATCCTTTCTAATTCATTCACACGATCTATTCTTATTCTTTCGTACGAGCTATTATAATTCATTCGTACGAATGTTTCTATTCTAATACATTCATACGATCCATTCTAATTCATTCGCACGAGCTATTCTAATTCATTCGTACGAGCTATTCTAATTCATTGGCAATATCCATTCTAATTCATTCACACGTACGAATAAATTAGAATAGACTGTGCGATTGTATTAGAATGGATCGTACGAATGAATTAGAATGGATCTTGCGAACGAATTAGAATGGTTCGTGCGAATGAATTAGAATGGTTCGTGCGAATGAATTAGAATGGATCGTGCGAATGAACAAGAATGGATCGTGCAAATGAATTAGAATGTCACGATCCATTCTAATTCATTCGTATGATCCAATTAGAATAGATCGTGCGAATGAATTTGAATAGATCATACGAATGAATTAGAATGGATCGTACGAATGAATTAGAATAGATCATGCGAATAAATTAAAATGGATCATGCGAATGAATTAGAATAGATCGTGCGAATGAATTAGAATATATCATACGAATGAATTAGAATGGATCTATTCTAATTCATTCGTATGAGCTATTCTAATTCATTGGTATGAATGTATACATTCTAATTCATTCGCACGATCCATTATAAGTCATTCGCACGATCCATTCTAATTCATTTGCACGATCTATTCTAATTCATTCATATGAGCTATTCTAATTCATTGGTACAAATATATCATTCTAATTCATTTGTACAAATGAATTAGAATGGATCGTGTGAATGAATTAGAATGGATCGTGCGAATAAATTAGAATGGATACATTTGTACGAATGAATTAGAGTGGCTCGTACGAATGAATTAGAATAGATCGTGCGATCTATTCTAATTTATTCGCATGATCTATTCTAATTCATTCGTACGAGCTATTCTAATTCATTCGTATGAATGTATCCATTCTAATTCATAAATATGATCCATTCTAATTCATTCGCAAGATCCATTCTAATTCATTCGCACGATCCATTCTAATTCATTCGCATGATCTAATCTAATTCATTCGTACAAAGGTATCCATTCTAATTCATTCGTATGATCTATTCTAATTCAGTCACATGTTTCCATTTTAAATCATTCGTACGATCTATTCTAATTCATTGGTACGAATGTATCCATTCTAATTCATTCGTATGATCGATTCTAATTAATTCGTACGATCCATTCTAATTCATTCATACGATCTAATCTAATTCATTCGTACGAGCTATTTTAATTCATTCGTACGATCCATTCTAATTCATTCGCACGATCCATTCTTAGTCATTCGCACGATCTATTCTAATTCATACGTAGGAGCTACGCACGATCTATTCTAATTTATTCTCATGATCTATTCTAATTCATTTGTACGATCCATTCTAATACATTCGCACGTTCTATTCTAATTCATTCGTATGAGCTAGTCTAATTCATTCGTACGATCCATTCTAATTAATTCGTACGATCCGTTCTAATTCATTTGTACAATCCATTCCAATTTATTCGTACGATCTATTCTAATTCATTCGTATGATCCATTCTAATTCATTCGCACGATCCATTCTAATTCATTCGTATGATCTATTCTAATTCAATCATACGATCCATTCTAATTCATTCGCACGATCTATTCTAATTCTTTCGTACGAGCTATTCTAATTCATTCGTATGAGCTATTCTAATTCATTCGCACGATCCATTCAAATTCATTCGTACGATCCATTCTAAGTCATTCATAGCATCCATTCTAATTTATTCGCACGATCTAATCTAATTCATTCGTACGAAGGTATCCATTCTAATTCATTCGTATGATCTATTCAAATTCATTTGCACGATCCATTCTAAGTCAATCGCACGAACCATTCTAATTCATTCGCACGATCCGTTCTAATTCATTCGCACGATCTATTCTAATTCATTCGTATGATCCATTCTAATTCATTCGTATGTTCTATTCTAATTCATTCGCACGATCCATTCTAATTCATTCGCAGGATCTATTCTAATTCAATCATACAAGCTATTCTAATTGATTGGAACGAATATATCCATTCTAATTCATTCGCACGATCCATTCTAAGTCATTCGCACGATCGATTCTAATTCATTTGTACGATCCAATCTAATTAATTCACACGATCCATTCTAATTCATTCGTACGATATATTCTAATTCATTAGTACGAGCTATTCTAATTCATTCGTATGATCCATTCTAATTCATTCGCACAATCTAATCTAATTCTTTCGTACGATTCATTCTAATTCATTCGCACGATCCATTCTAATTAATTCGCTTGATCTAATCTAATTCATTAGTATGAAGGTATCCATTCTAATTCATTCGTATGATCTATTCTAATTCATTCGCACGATCCATTCAAATGAATCGTACGAACTATTGTAATACATTCGCACGATCTATTAAAATTCATTCGTACGATCCAGTTTAATTCATTTGCACAATTAATTAGAAACATTTGTGCGAATGCATTAGAATGGATCGTATGAATGAATTAGAATGGATCGTACGAATGAATTAGAATAGATCATACAAATGAATTTGAATAGCTCGTACGAATGAATTTGAATAGATTGTGTGTATTTTTTAGAATTGATCATACGAATGAATTAGAAAGGATCATAGGAATGAATTAGAATGGATACATTCATACGAATGAATTAGAATAGCTCGTATGAATGAATTAGAATACATTGTGCAAATGTATTAGAATGGATCGTGCGAATGAATTAGAATAGATCATAAGAAAGAATTAGAATGGATCATATAAATGAATTAGAATGGATCGTGCGAATGAATTAAAATAGATCTTGTGAATGAATTAGAATTGATTATATGGATGAATTAGAATGGATACCATCGTACGAATTAATTAGAATGGCTCGTGCGAATGAATTAGATTGGATCGCATGAATGAATTAGAATAGATCGTGCGAATGAATTAGAATAGCTCGTACGAATGAATTAGAATGGATCGTACGAATGAATTAGAATAGATCGTGTGAATGAATTAGAATGGATCGTACGAATGAATTAGAATAGATCGTGTGAATAAATTAGAATGGATCGTATGGATGAATTAGATTGGATCGTGCGAATGAATTTGAATAGATCATATGAATGAATTAGAACGGATCGTACGAATGTATTAGAATGAAAACATTCGTACGAATGAATTAGAACGGATCGTACGAATGAATTAGATTGGATCGTATGAATTAATTAGAATAGATCGTACCAATGACTTAGAATGGATCGTACGAATGAATTAGAATAGATCATGCGAATGAATTAGAATGGATCATGCGAATGAATTAGAATAGATCGAACGAATGAATTATAATGGATACCTTCATATGAATGAATTAGAATGGATCGTGCGAATAAATTAGATTGGATCATACGAATGAATTAGAAAGGATCGTACGAAATAATTAGAATAGCTCCTACAAATGAATTAGACTGGATCGTACGAATGAATTAGAATAGATCGTGCGAATGAATTACAATGGATCGTACGAATGAATTAGAATGGATACATTCGTACCAATGAATTAGAATGGATCGTACGAATGAATTATAATAGATCGTGCGAATGAATTTTAATAGATCGTGCGAATGAATTAGAATGGATCGTATGAATGAATTAGATTGGATCGTGCAAATGAATTAGAATAGATCATACAAATAAATTAAAATGGATCGTACGAATGTATTATAATGGAAACATTCGTTCGAATAAATTAGAATAGCTCATACGAATGAATTAGAATAGATAGTGCGAATGTATTAGAATGGATCATACGAATGAATTAGAATGGATCGTACAAATGAAGTAGAATAGCTCATACGAATGAATTTGAATAGCTCGTACGAATGAATTAGAATAGATCGTGCGAATGAATTAGAATGGATACCTTCGTACGAATGAATTTGATTAGATCGTGCGAATGAATTAGAATGGATCATGCGAATGAATTAGATTGGATTGTATGAATGAATTAGAATGGATCGTACCAATGAATTAGAATGGATTGTACGAATGAATTAAAATAGATCATGCGAATGAATTAGAATGGATCATGCGAATGAATTAGAATGGATCGTACGAATGACTTAGAATGGATCACACGATTTATTCTAATTCATTCGTACGATCCATTCTAAGTCATTCGCACAATCTATTCTAATTCATTCGTACGAGCTATTCTAATTCATTCGTACGAGCCATTCTAAGTCATTCACACGATCTATTCTAATTCATTCGTACGAGCTATTCTAATTTGTTCGCATGATCCATTCTAATACATTCATACGATCCATTCTAATTCATTCATACGAGCTATTCTAATTCATTCGTACGTATGTTTCCATTCTAATTCATTCGCACGATCCATTCTAATTCATTCGTATGATCCATTCTAAGTCATTCGCACGATCCATTCTAAATCATTCGCACGATCTATTCTAATTCATTCACGCGATCCATTCTAATTAATTCATATGATCCATTCTAATTCATTCGCACGATCCATTCTAATTCATTCGTACGATCCATTCTATTACATTCGCACAATCCATTCTAATTCATTCGTACGATCCATTCTAATTCATTTGCACGATCTAATCTAATTCATTCGTACGAAGGTATCCATTCTAATTCATTCGTATGATCTATTCTAATTCATTCGTATGATCCATTCTATTTCATTCGTACGATCTATTCTAATTCATTCGCACGATCCATTCTAATTCATTCACATGATCCACTCTAATTCATTCGTACGATCCATTCTAATACATTCGTACGATCTATTCTAATTCATTTATTCAAATGTTTCATTCTAATACATTCATACGATCCATTCTAATTCATTCACTTGATCCATTCTAATTCATTCGTACGGTCTATTCAAATTCATTCGTATGATCCATTCTAATTCATTCACACGATCTATTCTAATTTATTCGTACGAGCTATTCTAATTCATTCGTACAAGCTATTCTAATTCATTCGTACGATCCATTCTAGTTCATTCGTACGAGCTATTCTAATTCATTCGTATGAAGTTTTCTATTCTAATTCATTTGTACGATCCATTCTAATTCATTCGTACGATCCATTCTAATTCATTCGCACGATCTAATCTAATTCATTCGTACGAGCTATTCATACGAATGAATTAGAATGGATCTTATGAATGAATTAGAATAGCTCATATGAATGAATTAGATTAGATCGTGTGAAAAAATTAGAATGGATCGTGCGAATGAATTAGAATGTCATGATCCATTCTAATTCATTCGTATGAGCTATTCTAATTCATTCGTACGAATGAATTAGAATAGATTGTGCGAATGAATTAGAATGGATTGTGACATTCGAATTCATTCGCACGATCCATTCTAATTAATTTATACGATCCACTCTAATTCATTTGTATGATACATTCTAATTCATTCGTACGATCCATTCTAATTCATTCGCACGTTCCATTCTAATTCATTCGTACGATCCAATCTAATTCATTCACACGATCCATTCTAATCCATTCGCACGATCCATTGTAATTCATTTGTACGATCCATTCTAATACATTCGCACAATCTATTCTAATTCATTTGTACGATCCATTCGTATGAATGTATCCATTCTAATTCATTCATACGATCCATTCTAATTCATTTGCACGATCTATTCTAATTCATTCACCCGATCTATTCTAATTCATTCGCACGATCTATTCTAATTCATTCGTACGAGTTATTCTAATTCATTGGTATGAATGTATCCATTCTAATTCATTCGCACGATCCATTCTAAGTCATTCGCACGATCCATTCTAATTCATTCGTACGATACAATCTAATTCATTCGCACGATCCATTCTAATTCATTCGCACAATTCATTCTACTTCATTCGTATGATCCATTCTAATTCATTCGCATGTTCTATTCTAATTCCTTCATACGATCCATTCTAATTCATTCGCAAGATCCAATCTAATTCAGTCGTACGATCCATTCTAATTTATTCGTACGATCCATTCTAATACATTCGCACAATCTGTTATAATTCATTCGTACGATCTATTCTAATTCATTCGCACGAGCTATTCTAATTCATTCGCACGATCTTTTCTAATTCGTTCGCATGATCCATTCTAATACATTCGTACAATCCATTCTAATTCATTCATACGAGCTATTCTAATTCATTCGTACGTATGTTTCCATTCTAATTCATTCGCATGATCCATTCTAAGTCATTCGCATGATCCATTCTAATTCATTCGCACGATCCATTCTAATTCATTCGTGCGATCCATTCTAATTAATTCATATGATCCATTCTAATTCATTCACACGATCCATTCAAATTCATTTGTACGTACCATTCTATTACATTCGCACAATCCATTCTAATTCTTTCGTACGATCCATTCTAATTCATTCGCACAATCTAATCTAATTCATTCGTACGAAGCTATCCATTCTAATTCATTCGTATGATCTATTCTTATTCATTCATACAATCCATTCTATTTCATTCGTACGATCTATTCTAATTCATTCGCACGATCCATTCTAATTCATTCACATGATCCATTCTAATTCATTCGTACGATCCATTCCAATACATTCGTACGATCTATTCTAATTCATTTATTCGAATGTTTCATTCTAATACATTCGTACGATCGATTCTAATTTATTCGCTTGATCCATTCTAATTCATTCGTATGATCTATTCAAATTCATCCGTACGATCCATTCTAATTCATTCGCACGATCTATTCTAATTTATTCGTACGAGCTATTCTAATTCATTCGTACAAGCTATTCTAATTCATTCGTAAGATCCATTCTAATTCATTCGTACGAGCTATTCTAAATCATTCGTATGAATGTTTCCATTCTAATTCATTTGTATGATCCATTCTAATTCATTTGTACGATCCATTCCAATTCATTCGCACGATCTAATCTAATTCATTCGTACGAGCTATTCGTACGAATGAATTAGAATGGATCGTACGAATGAATTAGAACAGCTCGTACGAATGAATTAGATTAGATCATGTAAATGAATTAGAATGGATCGTGCGAATGAACTAGAATGTCACGATCCATTCTAATTCATTTGTACGAGCTATTCTAATTCATTCGTACGAATGAATTAGAATAGATTGTGCGTATGAATTAGAATGGATTGTGACATTCTAATTCATTCGCACGATCCATTATAATTAATTCAAACGATCCATTCTAATTCATTCCTACGATCTATTCTAATTCATTCGCACGTTCCATTCTAATTCATTTGTACGATCCAATCTAATTCATTCACACGATCCATTCTAATTTATTCGTACGATCCATTCTAATTCATTTGTACGATCCATTCTAATACATTCGCACAATCTATTCTAATTCATTCTTACGATCCATTCGTATGAATGTATCCATTCTAATTTATTCATACGATCCTTTCTAGTTCAAATGCACGATCTATTCTAATTCATTCACATGATCCATTCTAATTCATACGCACGATCTATTCAAATTCATTCGTACGAGCTATTCTAATTCATTGGTATGAATGTATCCATTTAATTCATTCGCACGATCCATTCTAAGTCATTCGCACGATCCATTCTAATTCATTCGTACGATCCAATCTAATTCATTCGCACGAGCCATTCTAATTCATTCACACGATCCATTCTAATTTATTCGTATGATCCATTCTAATTCATTTGCATGATCTACTGTAATTCCTTCGTACGATCCATTCTAATTCTTTCGCACGATCCATTCTAATTCAGTCGTACGATCCATTCTAATTCATTCGTACGATCTATTCTAATATATTCGCACAATCTATTCTAATTCATTCGTACGATCTATTCTAATTCATTCGCACGAGCTATTCTAATTCATTCGCAAGATCCATTCTAATTCATTTGTACGACCCAATCTAATTCATTTGTACGATCCATTCTAATTCATTCGTACGATCCATTCTAATTCATTCGTACGATCCATTCTTATACATTCGTACAATCTATTCTAATTCAATCGTACGATCCATTTAATTCATTCGCACGATCCATTCTAATTTATTCGTACGATCCATTCTAATAAATTCGCACAATCGATTATAATTCATTCGTACGATCCATTATAATTAATTCGAACGATGTAATCTAATTCATTCGTACGAAGGTATCTATTCTAATTCATTCGTACGATCCATTCTAATTCATTCGTATGATCCATTTTAATTCATTCGCATGATCCATTCTAATTCATTCATACGATCCATTCTAATTCCTTCTCATGATCCATTCTAATTCATTCGCACGATCCATTCTAATTTAATCGCACGATCCATTCTAATTCATTCGTGCGATCCATTCTAATGAATTCGTATGAGCTATTCTAATTCATTCGTACGAATGTTTCCATTTTAATTCATTCGCACGATCCTTTCTAATTCATTCGTTTGATCCTTTCTAATTCATTCGCACGATCCATTCTAATTCATTCGCACGATCCATTCTTATTTATTCATAAGATCCATTCTAATGCATTCGTACAATCCATTCTAATTCATTCGTACGATCCAATCTAATACATTCACACAATCCATTCTAATTCATTCGTACAATCCTTTCTAATTCTTTCGTATGATCTAATCTAATTCATTTGTACGAAGGTATCCATTCTAATTCATTCGTATGATCTATTCTAATTCATTCGTACGATCCATTCTAATTCATTTGCATGATCTATTCTGATTCATTCGCACGATCCGTTCTAATTCATTCGCATGATCCATTCTAATTCATTCGTACGATCCATTCTAATACATTCGTACGAGCTATTCTTATTCATTCGTACGAATGTTTCCATTCTAATACATTCGTACGATCCATTCTAATTCATTCGCATGATCCATTCTAAATCATTCGTACGATCTATTCTAATTCATTTATATGATCATTCTAATTCATTCGCACGATCTATTCTAATTCATTCGTACGAGCAATTCTAATTCATTCGTACGAGCTATTCTAATTCATTCATATGAATGTTTCCATTCTAATTCATTCGTACGATCCATTCTAATTCATTCGTATCATCCATTCCAATTCATTCGCATGATCTAATCTAATTCATTTGTACGACCTATTCGTACGAATGCATTAGAATGGATCGTATGAATGAATTAGAGTAGCTCGTACGAATGAATTAGAATAGATCATGCGAATGATTTAGAATGGATCGTGCGAATGAATTAGAATGTCACGATCCATTCTAATTCATTCGTATGAGCTATTCTAATTCATTCGTACGAATGAATTAGAATAGATTGTGCGTATGAATTAGAATGGATCATGACATTCTAATTCATTCATATGATCCATTCTAATTCATTCGTATGATCTATTCTAATTCATTCGTACGATCCATTCTAATTCATTCGTACGATCCATTATAATTCATTCGCACGTTCCATTCTAATTCATTCGTACGATCCAATCTAATTCATTCGCATGATCCATTCTAATTCATACGCACGATCCATTATAATTCATTCGTACGATCCATTATGATACATTCACACAATCAATTCTAATTCATTCGTACGAGCTATTCTAATTCATTGGTACGAATGTATCAATTCTAATTCATTCATACGATCCATTCTAATTCATTTGCACGATTTATTCTAATTTATTCGTACGATCCATTCTAATTCATTCGCACGATCTATTCTAATTCATTCGTATAAGCTATTCTAATTCATTGGTACGAATGTATCCATTCTAATTCATTCGCACGATCCATTCTAATTCATTTGCACGTTTTATTCTAATTGGATTGTACGAATGAATTAGAATGGATCGTGACATTCTAATTCATTCGCACGATCCATTCTAATTCATTCGCATGATCCATTCTAAAACATTCGTACGATCAATTCTAATTCATTCGCACAATCTCTTCTAATTCATTCATACGATCCATTCTAATTCATTCACACGATCTATTCTAATTCATTCGTACGAGCTATTCTAATTCATTCGTACGAATGTTTCCATTCTAATTCATTCGTACGATCCATTCTAATTCATTCGTACGATCCATTCTTGGTCATTCGCACGAACTATTCTAATTCATTCATACGAGCTATTCTAATTTATTCGAACGATCCATTCTAATTCATTGGTACGAATATATCCATTCTAATTCATTTGTACGAATGAATTAGAATGGATCGTACGAATGAATTAGAATGGTTCGTGCGAATGAATTATAATGGATCATATGAATGAATTAGAATGGATATATTCGTTCGACTGAATTAGAATAGCTCATACGAATGAATTAGAATGGATCGTGCGAATGAATTAGAATGGATCGTATGAATGAATTAGAGTTGATCGTACGAATGAATTGGAATAGCTCGTACGAATGAATTAGAATTGATCGTACGAATGATTTAAATTGGATCGTACGAATGAATTAGAATAGATCGTACGAATGAATTAGAATAGATTGTGCGAATATATTAGAATGGATCGTACGAATGAGTTAGAATGGATCGTATGAATGAATTAGAATGGATCATACGAATGAATTAGAATGGATATATTCGTACCAATGAATTAGAATAGCTCGTACGAATGAATTAGAAGAGATTGTGCGAATGTATTAGAATGGATCATACGAATGAATTAGAATGGATCGTGCGAAAGAATTAGAATAGATTGTGCGAATGAATTAGAATGGATCGTGCGAATGAATTAGATTGGATAGTATGAATGGATTAGAATTGATTGTACCAATGAATTAGAATAGATCTTGCAAATAAATTAGAATGGATCATATGAATGAATTAGAATGGATCATACGAATTAATTAGAATAGATCATACGAATGAATTAGAATGGATGATATGAAGGAATTAGAATGGATCGTGCGAATGAATTAGAATGGATCGTACGAATGAATTAGAATGGATCGTACGAATGAATTAGAATGAATTAGAATGGATCATACCAAAGAATGGATCGTGGGAATGAATAGATCTTACGAATGAATTAGAATGGATCGTACGAATGAATTAGAATGGATCATGCAAATGAATTAGAATGGAAACATTCGTACGAATGATATAGAATAGCTCGTACGAATGAATTAGAATAGATCGTGCAAATGAATTAGAATGGATACGAATAAATTTGGATGGATCGTACAAATAAATTAGAATGGATCGTATGAATGAATTAGAATGGATCGTGCGAATGAATTAGAATAGATCATACGAATTAATTAGAATGGATACATTCATACGAATAAATTAGAATAGCTCGTATGAATTAATTAGAATAGATCATGCGAATGAATAAGAATGGATCGTACGATCTATTCTAATTCATTCGTACGAGCTATTCTAATTCATTCGTACAAATGTATCCAGTCTAATTCTTTCGCACGATCCATTCTAATTCATTCATACGATCCATTCTAATTCATTCGTATGATCTATTCTAATTCATTCGTATGATCCATTCTAATTCATTGATACAATCCATTCTAATTCATTTACACAATCTATTCTAATTCATTGATACGATTTATTCAATTCATTCATACGATCCAATCTAATTCATTCGCACGATCCATTCTAATTCATTCGCACAATCTATTCAAATTCATTCGCACGATCCATTCTAATTTATTCGTATGATCCATTCTAATACATTCGCACCATCTATTCTAATTCATTCGTACGAGCTATTCTAATTCATTGGTATGAATGTATCCATTCTAATTCATTCGTACGATATATTTTAATTCATTCATACGATCCATTCTAATTCATTCGTACGATCCATTCTAATACATTCGCACAATCTATTCTAATTCATTCGCATGATCCATTCTTATTAATTCGTACGATCCAATCTAATTTATTCGTACGATCTATTCTAATTTATTTGTACGAGCTATTCTAATTCATTCGTATGATCCATTCTAATTCATTCGCACGATCTATTCTAATTCATTCTCACGATCCTTTCTAGTTTATTCATACGATCCATTCTAATTCATTCATATGATCCATTGTAATTCATTCGCACGATGCATTCTAATTCATTCGTACAAGCTATTATAATTCATTCGTACGAATGTATGCATTCTATTTCATTTATATGATCCATTCTAATTTATTCGCACGATCCATTCTAATTCATTCGTACGATCCATTCTAATTCATTCGTACAAATGAATTAGGATGGATATATTCGTACCAATGAATTAGAATGGATCGTGTGAATGAATTAGAATAGCTCGTACAAATGAATTAGAATAGATCGTGCGAATGACTTAGAATGGATCGTACGAATAAATTAGAATAGATCGTACGAATGAATTAGAATGGAAACATTCGTACGAATGAATTAGAATGGCTCGTACGAATGAATTAGAATAGATCGTGCGAATGAATTAGAATGGATCGTATGAATGAATTAGAATAGATTGTGCGAATGAATTAGAATGGATCGTACGAATGTATTAGAATAGATCGTGCGAATGAATTAGAATGGATCATGCGAATTAATTAGAATCGAACGTGCAAATTAATTAGAATGTCACATCCATTCTAATTCATTCGTACGATCCAATTAGAATAGATCGTGCGAATGACTTAGAATTGATCGTGCAAATAAATTAGAATGGATACATTCGTACCAATGAATTAGAATAGCTCATACGAATGAATTAGAATATATCGTACGTATGAATTAGAATGGATCGTGCGAATGAATTAGAATAGATTGTGCAAATGAATTAGAATGGATCGTATGAATGAATTAGAATGGATATATTCGTACCAATGAATTAGAATAGCTCGTACGAATGAATTAGAATAGATTGTGCGAATGTATTAGAATGGATCGTACGAATAAATTAGAATAGATCGTGCGAATGAATTAGAATGGATCGTAGGAATAAATTAGATTGGATCGTACAAATGAATTAGAATGCAAGCATTCATATGAATGAATTAGAATAGCTCGTACGAATGAATTAGAATAGATCGTGCGAATGAATTAGAATGGATCGTACGAATGAATTAGAATAGCTCGTACGAATGAATTAGAATAGATCGTACTAATGAATTAGAATAGAATAAATTAGAATGGATCGGTACGAATGTATCCATTCAAATTCATTCGTACGATCTATTCTAAGTCATTCACGAATGAATTAGAATGAATCGTGCGAATGAATTAGAATAGATCATACGAATGAATTAGAATGGATCGTTTGAATGAATTAGAATGTCATGAATTAATTAGAATGGATAGTGCGAATGAATTAGAATGGATCGTGCGAATGAATTAGAATGTATTGTACGAATGAATTAGAATAGCTCGTACGAAGGAATTAGAATAGCTCGTACGAATGAATTTGAATAGATCGTGCGAATGAACTAGAATGGATCGTACGAATGAATTTGAATAGATCGTACTAATGAATTAGAATAGATCGTACGAATTGATTAGAATAGATCATATGAATGTACTAGAATGGATCGTACGAATGAATTTGAATAGATCGTACGAATGAATTAGAATAGATCGCGCGAATGAATTAGAATAGATTATACGAATGAATTAGAATAGATCGTGCGAATGTATTAGAATGGATCGTACGAATTAATTGGAATGGATACATTCGTACCAATGAATTAGAATGGATCGAACGAATGAGTTAGAATAGATCGTACGAATGAATTAGAATAGATCGTACGAGTGAATTAGAATGGATCGTGTAAATGTATTAGAATGGATCGTACGAAAGAATTAGAATGGATCGTACGAATGAATTAGATGGATCGTACGAATGAATTAGAATGGATCATGCGAATGAATTAGAATAGATCAAATGAATGAATTAGAATGGATCGTACGAAAGAATTAGAATTGATCGTACGAAAGAATTAGAATGGATCGTACGAATGAATTAGAATGGATCGTATGAATGAATTAGAATGAATTAGAATAGATCGTGCGAATGAATTAGAATGGATCGTACGTGCGAATCACACAATCTATTCTAATTCAATCGTACGAGCTATTCTAAATCATTCGTACGATCCATTTTAATTCATTCGTACGAGCTATTCTAATTAATTTGTACGATCTATTCTAATTAATTCGCACGATCTATTCTAATTCATTCGTACGAGCTATTCTAATTCATTCATACGAACTATTCTAATTCATTCGCACGAACTATTCTAATTCATTCGTACGATCCATTCTAATTCATTCGCACGGTCCATTCTAATTCATTCATATGATCCATTCTAATACCTTCGCACAATCCATTCTAATTCATTCATACGATCCATTCTAATTCATTCGCACGATCTATTCAAATACAATCGCACAATCTATTTTAATTCATTCGCACAATCTATTCTAATTCATTCGTACGATCCATTCTAAATCATTCACACGATCCATTCAAATTCATTCATATGATCCATTCTAATACATTTGCACAATCCATTCTAATTTATTCGTATGAACTGTTCTAATTCATTGATACAATCCATTCTAATTCATTCGTATGATCTAGTCTAATTCATTCGCACGATCTATTCTACTTCATTCATACGATCCATTCTAATTCATTCGTACTATTCATTCTAATTCATTCGCATAAATGAATTAGATTGGATCGTACGAATTAATTAGAATGGATCGTACGAAGGAATTAGAGTAGACCGTGCGAATGAATTAGAATAGCTCGTACGAATGAATTAGAATAGATCGTGCAAATGAATTAGAATGGATCATACGAATGAATTAGAATGAATTGTACCAATGAATTAGAATAGCCCGTACGAATGAATTAAAATGGATCGTGCGAATGTATTAGAGTGGATCGTAAGAATGAATTAGAATAGCTCGTACGAATGAATTAGAATGGATTGTACGAATGAATTAGATTGGATCGTATGAATGAATTAGATTGGATCGTACGAATGAATTAGAATAGTTTGTGCGAATGCATTAGAATGGATCGTGCGAATGAATTAGAATGGATCGTACGAATGAATTAGAATAGAAACATTTGTACGAATGAATTAGAATAGATCGTACAAATGAATTAGAATGGATCGTATGAATGAATTAGAATATATCGTGCGAATAAATTAGGATAGATTGTGCGAATGTATTAGAATAGATCGTGTGAATGAATTAGAATGGATCGTATGAATGAATTAGAATAGATCATACGAATGAATTAGATTTGCTCATATGAATGAATTAGAATGGATCGTGCGAATGAATTAGAATAGCTCCTATGATTGAATTAGAATAGATTGTGTGAATGACTTAGAATGGATCGTGCGAATGAATTAGAATAGATCATACGAATGGATTAGAATGGATACCATCATATGAATGAATTAGATTAGATCGTGCAAATGTATTAGAATGGATCGTAAGAATGAATTAGAATGGATCGTAAGAATGAATTAGAATTGCTCGTACGAATGAATTAGAATAGATCATACGAATGAATTAGAATAGATCGTGCGAATGAATTAGAATGGATCGTACGAATGAATTAGAATTGATCGTGCGAATGAATTAGAATAGATCATACGAATTAATTAGAATGGATCGTCCGAACGAATTAGAATAGCTCGTACGAAGGAATTAGAATAGATCGTGATATTCTAATTCATTCGCACGTAAAATCCAATCTAATTCATTCGCACGATCCATTCTAATTCATTCACACGATCCTTTCTAATTCATTCTCACGTTCTATTCTAATTCATTCGCACAATCCTTTCTAATTCATTCGTACGATCCATTCTAATTCATTCACATGATCCATTCTAATTCATTCGTACGATCTATTCTAATTGATTCGCACGATCTATTCTAATTCATTCGTACGAGCTATTCTAATTAATTTATATAATCCATTCTAATTCATTCGTACGATCCATTCTAACACATTCGAACGATCTAATCTAATTCAATTGTACGAAGGTATCCATTCTAATTCATTCGTATGATCTATTCTAATTCATTCGCAGGATCCATTCTAAGTTATTCGCACCATCTATTCTAATTCATTCGAACGAACTATTTTAATTCATTCGCATGACCCATTCTAATTCATTCGTACGAGCTATTCTAATTCATTTGTACGATCCATTCTAATTCATTCGCACGATCTATTCTAATTCATTCGCACGATCCATTCTAAGTCAATCTTACGATCTATTCTAATTTATTTGCACAATTTAATCTAATTCATTCGTACGAAGGTATCCCTTCTAATTCATTCGTACGATCCATTATAATTCATTCGCACGATCCATTCTAAGTCACTTGCACGCTCCATTCTAATTCATTTGCACGATCTATTCAAATTCATTCGTACGAGCTATTCTAATTCATAGGTATGAATATATCCTTTCTAATTTATTTGTACAAATGAATTAGAATGGATCATGTGGATACATTCATATAAATGATTAGAATAGCTCGTACGAATGAATTAGAATAGATCATGCAAATGAATTAGAATGGATCGCACGATCTATTCTAATTCATTCGTACGAGCTATTCTAATTTATTGGTACGAATGTATCCATTTTAATTCATTCGTACGATCCATTCTAATTCATTTATATGATCCAATCTAATTCATTCACTCGATCTAATCTAATTCAATCGTATGAGCTATTCGTACGAATGAATTAGAATGGATCGTGTGAATGAATTAGAATCGATCGTACAAATAAATTAGAATGGATACATTCATACCAATGAATTAGAATGGATCGTACGAATGAATTAGAATTGATCGTACGAATGAATTAGAATGGATCGTACGAATGAATTAGAATGGATCGTACGAATGATTCGTACGAGCAATTCATCCGAATAAATTAGAATGGATCATGCGAATGACTTAGAATAGATCGTCCGAATGAATTAGAATGGATATATTCATATCAATGAATTAGAATAGCTCATACGAATGAATTAGAATTGATCGTGCGAATGAATTAGAATGAATCGTACGAAAGAATTAGAATGGATCGTACGAATGAATTAGAATGGAAACATTCGTTCGAATGAGTTAGAATAGCTTGGATGAATGAATTAGAATAGATCGTGCGAATGAATTAGAATGGATCGTGCGAATGACTTAGAAATGATCGTGCGAATGAATTAGAATAGATCATACGAAAGAATTAGAATGAATACCTTCATCTGACTGAATTAGATTAGATCGTGCGAATCAATTAGAATGGATCGTACGAATGAATTAGAATGGATCGTACGAATGAATTAGAATAGAAACATTCGTACGAATGAATTAGAATAGCTCGTACGAATGAATTAGAATAGATCGTGCGAATGATTTAGAATGGATCGTGCGAATGACTTAGAATGTGTGAATGAATTTGAATGGATCATGGGAATGACTTAGAATGGATCGTGCAAATGAATTAGAATAGATCATACGAATGAATTGTAATGGATACCTTCGTATAAATGAATTAGATTAGATCGTGCGAATGAATTAGAATGGATCGTACGAATGAATTAGAATGGATCGTACAAATGAATTAGAATGGAAATATTCGTACGAATGAATTAGAATAGCTCATACGAATGAATTAGAATGGATCATGTGAATGAATTAGAATGGATCGTGCGAATGACTTAGAATGGATTGTATGAATGAATTAGAATGGATACATTCGTACCAATGAATTAGATTGGATTGTACGAATGAATTAGAAAAGATCGTGTAAATGAATTAGAATGGATCGTATGAATGAATTTGATTGGATCGTGCGATTTAATTAAAATAGATCATACGAATGAATTAGAATGGATCATACGAATGTATTAGAATGGAAACATTCGTACGAACGAATTAGAATAGCTCGTACGAATGAATTATAATAGATTGCATGAATGTATTTGAATGGATCGTACGAATGAATTAGAATAGATCGTACGAATGAATTAGAATGGATCGTATGAATGAATTAGAATAGCTCGTACGAATGAATTAGAATAGATTGTGCAAATGAATTAGAATGGATTACTTCGTACGAATGAATTAGATTAGATCGTGCGAATGAATTAGAATGGATCGTGCGAATGAATTAGATTTGATCGTATGAATGAATTAGAATGGATGGCACCAATGAATTAGAATGGATCGTACGAATGAATTAGAATAGATCGTTCGAATGAATTAGAATGGATTGTGCAAATAAATTAGAATGGATGGTACGAATGAATTAGAATAGATCGTGCGAATGAATTAGAATGGATCGTGCGAATGAATTAGAATGGAAACATGCGAATGAATTAGAATGGGTCGTATGAATGAATTAGAATGGATCGTGCGAATGAATTAGAATAGATCATGCGAATGAATTAGAATAGATCATACGAATGTATTAGAATAGATACATTCGTACGAATGAATTAGAATAGCTCGTATAAAAGAATTAGAATAGAATAGGTCGTGCGAATGAATTAGATTGGATCGTATGAATGAAATAGAATAGATCGTGCGAAGGAATTAGAATGGATCGTGTGAATGAATTAGAATATCTCGTACGAATGAATTAGAATTGCTCATATGAATGAATTAGAATAGATCGTGCAAATGAATAAGAATGGATCGTGCGAATGACTTAGAATAGATCGTGCGAATGAATTAGAATGGATAGTACGAATGTATTAGAATGGATCGTATGAATGAATAAGAATGGATCGTGCGAATGAATTCTAATGGATCGTGCGAATGAATTAGAATGTCATGATCCATTCTAATTCATTTGTACGATCCATTTTAATTCATTCGCATGATCTATTCTAATTCATTCGTATGATCCATTCTGATTCATTCACACGATCCATTCTAAGTCATTCGTACAATCTAATCTAATTCATTCGTACGAAGGTATCCATTCTAATTCATTCGTACGATCTATTCTAATTAATTCGCATGATCCATTCTAATTTATTCGTATGATCCATTCTAATACATTCACACAATCTATTCTAATTCATTCGTACGAGATTTCTAATTCATTTGTACAATCCAATCTAATTCATTCGCACGATCAATTCTAATTCATTCATATGCATGTATCCATTTTAATACATTCGTACGATCCATTCTAATTCATTCGCACGATCTATTATAATTCATTCGTATGAGTTATTCTAATTCATTGGTACGATCCATTCTAATTTATTCGTACGATCCATTCTAATTCATTCGCACGATCTAATCTAATACATTCGTTCGATCCATTCTAAGTCATTCATACGATCCATTCTAATTCATTCGCACGATCCATTATAATTCATTCATACGATCCATTCTAATTCATTCGTACCGGATATTCTAATTCATTTGTACGATCCAATCTAATTCATTCACATGATCCATTCTAATTCATTCATACGAATGTATCCATTTTAATACATTCGTACGATCCATTCTAAGTCATTCGTTTGATCCATTCTAATTCATTCGTACGATTCATTCTAATTCATTCATATGATCCATTCTACTACATTCGCACAATCTATTCTAATTCATTCGTTCGAGCTATTCTAATCATTTATACGATCTATTCTAATTCATTCGTACGAGCTATTCTAATTCATTCGCACGATCCATTCTAATTCATTTACACGATCCATTCTAATTCATTCGCACGATCCATTCTAATTCATTTGCAAGATCCATTCTAATTCATTTGTACGATCCTATCTAACTCATTAACACGATCAATTCTAATTCATTCGCACGATCTATTCTAATTTATTCTTATGATCCATTCTAATTCATTCGTACGAGCTATTCTAAATCATTTGTACGATCCAATCTAATTCATTCGCACGATCCATTCTAATTCATTCGTACAAATGTATCCATTTTAATACATTCGCACGATCCATTCGAATTTATTCGTACAATCAATTCTAATTCATTCGTACGATCCATTCCAATTCATTTGCACGATCCATTCTAAGTCATTCGCACGATCCATTCTAATTCATTCGTACGATCTATCCTAATTCATTCGTACGAGCTATTCTAATTCATTCATACGAGCTTTTCTAATTCATTCATACGATCAATTCTAATTCATTCGTACGATCCAATCTAATTCATTCGCACGATCTATTCTATTCTAATTCTTTTATACGAGCTATTCTAATTCATTCGTACGAATGTATCAATTTTAATTAATTCGTATGGTCTATTCTAATTCATTCGCACGATCTATTCTAATGCATTCGCACGATCCATTCTAATTCATTCATACGATCCATTCTAATTCATTCGTATGATCTATTCTAATTCATTCACATGTTTCCATTCTAATTCATTTGCACGATCTATTCTAATTCATTCGTACGAACGTAACCATTTTAATTCATTCGTATGATCTATTCGAATTCATTCGCACGATCTATTCTAATTCATTCGCACGATCCATTCTAATTCATTCGCACGATCCATTCTAATTCATTCGTATGATCCATTCTAATTCATTCGTACGATCCACTCTAATTCATTCATACGATCCACTCTAATTCATTCGCACGATCCATTCTAATTCATTGGCACGATCCATTCTAATTCATTCATACTATTCATTCTATTACATTCATACGATCCATTCTAATACATTCGCACAATCTATTCTAATTTATTCGTACGAATGTTTCCATTCTAATACATTCTCATGATCTAATTCATTTGTACGATCCAATCTAATTGATCGCACGATCCATTCTAATTCATTCACATGATCCATTCTAATTATTTCTTATGATCCATTATAATTCATTCGCATGATCTAATCTAATTCATTCGTACGAAGGTATCCATTCTAATTCATTCGTATGATCTATTCTAATTCATTCGTATGACCTATTCTAATTCATTTGAATGATCCATTCTAATTCATTCGCACGATCTATTCTAATTCATTCGTACGATCCAATTCATTCGCACGATCCATTCTAATTCATTCGCACGATCCATTCTAATTCATTCGTATGATCCATTCTAATTCAGTCGCACGATCCAATCTAATTCATTCGTACGATCTATTCTAATTTATTCACACGATCTATTCTAATTCATTCACATGATCTAATCTAATTCATTCATACAAAGGTATCCATTCTACTTCATTCATATGATCTATTCTAATTCATTCGTAAGATCTATTCTAATTCATTCGTATGAAGGTATCCATTCTAATTCATTCGTACGATCCATTCTAATTCATTCGCACAATCCATTCTAATTCATTCGCACAATCCATTCTAATTCATTCGCACGATCCATTCTAATTCATTCGTACGATCCAATCTAATTTATTCGCACGATCCAATCTAATTCATTCGTACGATCCATTCTAATTCATTCATACAATCTATTCTAATTTATTCGTACGATCTATTCTAATTCATTCGTATGATCCATTCTAATACATTCGCACTATCTATTCTAATTCATTCGTATGAGCTATTCTAATTCATTCGTACAAGCTATTCTAAATCATTGGTATGAATGTATCCATTCTAATTCATTCGCACGATCCATTCTAACTCATTTGCATGATCTATTCTAATTCATTTGTACGATCTATTCTAATTCATTCGTATGATCCATTCTAATTCATTCGTACGATCCATTCTATTACATTCGCACAATCAATTCAAATTCATTCGCACGATCCATTCTAAGTCATTCTCACGATCTATTAGAATGGATCGTACGAATGAATTAGAATGGATACATTTATCCGATGAATAAGAATGGAGCGTACGAATGAATTAGAATGGAGCGTACGAATGACCTAGAATGGATACATTCATGCGAATGAATTAGAATGGATCATATGAAAGAATTAGAATGGATCGTGCGAATGAATTAGAATGGATCGTGCGAATGGAATAGAATGGATCGTACGAATGGATTAGAATGGACCATATGAAAGAATTAGAATGGATCGTGCGAATGAATTAGAATGGATCGTACGAATGGATTAGAATGGATCGTACGAATGGATTAGAATGGATTGTACGAATGGATTAGAATGGATCGTACGAATTAATTAGAATGGATCGTACGAATGTATCTATTCTAATTTATTCGTACAATCCATTCTAATTCGTTCATATGAACTATTCTAATTCGTTCATACGATCCATTCTAATTCATTCGTACGGTCCATTCTAATTCGTTCGTACGGTCCATTCTAATTCGTTCGTACGATCCATTCTAATTCATTCGCACGATCCATTGTAATTCATTCGCACGATCCATTTTAATTCTTTCGTATGATCCATTCTAATTCATTCGTACGATCCATTCTAATCCATTCGTAAGATCCATTCTAATTTATTCGCACGATCCATTCTAATTCATTCGTACGATCTATTCTAATTCATTCGAACGATCCATTCTAATCCATTCGTACAATCCATTCTAATTCATTCGCACGAATGTAACCATTCTAATTCATTCGTACGATCCATTTCTAATTCATTTGTATGATTCATTCTAATTCATTCATACGATCCATTCTAATGCATTCGTACGATCCATTCTAATTCATTTGTATGATCCATTCTAACTCATTCGGTGGAATGTAACCATTCTAATTCATTCATACGATCCATTCTAATTCGTACGATCCATTCTAATCCATTCGTACGAATCCATTCTAATTCATTCGTACGATCCATTCTAATTCATTCACACAATCAATTTTAATTCATTCGCACGATCTATTATTATTCATCCGATCCATTCTAATTCATTCGTACGATCCATTCTAATCCATTCGCATGATCCATTCTTATTCTTTCGTACGATCCATTCTAATTCATTCGTATGATCCATTCTAACTCATTCGGTGGATCAATTCTAATTCAATCGTACGATCCATTCTAATTCATTTGCACGATCCATTCTAATTTATTCGTATGATCCATTCTAATTTATTGGTACGATCTATTCTAATTCATTCGCACGAATGTAACCATTTTAATTCATTCGTACGATCCATTAGAATGGATCGTACGAATGAATTTGAATGGATCGTACGAATGAATTAGAATGGATCGAATGAATGAATTAGAATGGATACATTCGAGCGAATGAATTAGAATAGATCGTAGGAATGAATTAGAATGGATCATACGAATGAATTAGAATGGATCGTGCGAATGAATTAGAATGGATTGTACGAATGAATTAGAATGGATACATTCGTGCGAATGAATTAGAATGGATCATACGAATGAATTAGAATGGATCGTATGAATGAATTAGAATGAATCGTACGAATGAATTAGAATGGATCGTACGAATGAATTAGAATAGATACATTTGTACGAATAAATTAGAATGGATTGTACGAATGAATTAGAATGGATACATTCTTGTGAATAAATTAGAATGGATCGTATATTCGTCGAAATAAATTAGAATGGATCATACGAATGAATTAGAATGGATCGTGCGAATGAATTAGAATGAATCGTACGAATGCATTAGAATGGATCGTACGAATGAATTAGAATGAATCGTACGATCCATTCTAATTCATTTGTCCGATCCATTCTTATTCATTCGCACGAATGTATCCATTCTAATCCATTAGTACAATCCATTCTAATTCATTCGCACGATCTATTCTAATTCATTCGTATGATCCACTCTAATTCATTCCTATGATTTATTCTAATTTATTCGCTCGAATGTATCCATTCTAATTCATTCGTTCGATCCATTCTAATTCATTCGTACGATCCATTCAAATTCATTCGCATGATCCATTCTAATTCATTCGTACGATCCATTCTAATTCATTCTCACGAATGTAACCTTTCTAATTCATTTGTATGATCCATTCTAATTCATTCGTACGATCTATTCTAATCCATTCGTACGATCCATTCGTTCAAATATATCCATTCTAATTCATTCGTACGATCCATTCTAATTCATTCGCACGATCCATTCTAATTCATTCGTACGATCCATTCTAATTCATTCATACGATCCATTCTAATTCATTCGTTCAATCCATTCTAATTCAGTCGTATGAATGTATCCATTTTAATTCATTCGTATGATCCATTCTAATTCATTCATATGATCTAATTCATTCGTACGATCCATTCTAATTCATTCGTACGATCGATTCTAATTCATTCACACGATCCATTCCAATTCATTCGTACGATCCATTCTAATTCATTCGTATGATCCATTCTAATTTATTCATTCAAATATATCCATTCTAATTCATTCGTACGATCCATTCTAATTCATTCCTACGATCCATTCTAATTCATTCGTATGATCAATTCTAACTCATTCGCACGATCCATTCTAATTCATTTGTACGATCTATTCTAATTCATTCGTACGATCCATTCTAATTCATTCGCACGAATGTATCCATTCTAATTCATTCGTACGATCCATTCTAATTCATTCGCACTATCCATTCTAATTAATTCGTACGATCCATTCTAATTCATTCGTGCGATCCATTCTAATTAATTCGCACAAATGTATCCATTCTAATTCATTCGTACGATCCATTCAAATTCAATCGTATGATCCATTCTAATTCATTCGTACGAATGAATTAGAATGGATCGTACAAATGAATTAGAATGGATCGTACGAATGAATTAGAATAGATCGTAGGAATAAATTAGAATGGATCATACGAATGAATTAGAATGGTTACATTCGTGTGATCCATTCTAATTCATTCGTACGATCCATTCTAATTCATTCTCACAAATGTAACCTTTCTAATTCATTTGTACGATCCATTCTAATTCATTCCTACGATCCATTCTAATTCATTCCTACGTTCTATTCTAATTCATTCGTACGATCCATTCTAATCCATTCGTACGATCCATTCTAATTCATTCTCACGAATATAACCTTTCTAATTCATTTGTACGATCCATTCTAATTCATTCGTACGATCCATTCTAATCCATTCGTATGATCCATTCTAATCCATTCGTACGATCCATTCTAATTCATTCGTACGATCCATTCTAATTCATTCTCACAAATATAACCTTTCTAATTCATTTGTACGATCCATTCTAATTCATTCATACGATCCATTCTAATCCATTCGTACGATCCATTCTAATTCATTCGCACGAATGTATCCATTCTAATTCATTCGTACGATCCATTCTAATTCATTCCTATGATCCATTCTAATTCATTCGCACGAATGTATCAATTCTAATTCATTTGCACGATCCATTCTAATTCATTCGTACGATCCATTCTATTTCATTCTCACGAATGTAACCTTTCTAATTCATTTGTATGATCCATTCTAATTCATTCGTACGATCCATTCTAATTAATTTGCACGAATGTATCCATTCTAATTCATTCGCACGATCTATTCTAATTCATTCACACAATCCATTCTAATTCATTCACACGAATGTATCCATTCTAATTCATTCGCACGAATGTATCCATTCTAATTCATTCACACGATCTATTCTAATCCATTCGTACGATCCATTCTAATTCATTCGTACGATCCATTCTAATCGTTCGTACGAATGTATCCATTCTAATTCATTAGCACGATCCATTCTAATCCATTCGTACGATCCATTCTAATTCATTCGTACGATCCATTCTAATCGTTCGTACGATCCATTCTAATTCGTTCTAACGAGCCATTCTAATTAATTCGCACAAATGTATCGTACGAATGAATTAGAATGGATCATACAAATGAATTAGAATGGATACATTCGAGCAAATGAATTAGAATGGATCGTACGAATGAATTAGAATGGATCATAGGAATGAATTAGAATGGATCATGCAAATGAATTAGAATGGATACACGTGAGAATGAACTAGAATGGATACATTCGTGCGAATGAATTAGAATGGATCGTACCAATGGATTAGAATGGATCATACGAATGGATTAGAATAGATCGTACGAATGAATTAGAATGGATCGTACAAATGAATTAGAAAGGTTACATTTGTGAGAATGAATTAGAATGGATCGTATGAATGAATTAGAATGGATCGTACAAATGGATTAGAATGGATCGTACGAATGGATCATGCGAATGAATTAGAATGAATCGTAGGAAAGAATTAGAATGGATCGTACGAATGATTTAGAATGGATACATTCGTGCGAATTAATTTGAATGGATTGTGCGAATGAATTAGAATGGATTGTGCAAATGAATTAGAATGGATCGTGCGAATGAATTAGAATGGATCGAATGAATGAATAAAAATGGATCTTACGAATGAATAAGAATGGATCTAATTCATTCGCACGAATGTAACCATTCTAATTCATTCGTACGATCCATTCTAATTCATTCCTACGATCCATTCTAATTCATTCTCACGAATGTAACCATTCTAATTCATTTGTATGATCCATTCTAATTCATTCGTATGATCCATTCGAATTCGTTCGTACGATCCATTTTAATTCATTTGTACGATCCATTCTAATTCATTCGCTCGAATGTATCCATTCAAATTCATTCGCACGATCCATTCTAATTCATTCGCACGATCCATTCTAATTCATTTGTATGAATGTATCCATTCTAATTCATTCGCACGATCCATTCTAATTCATTCGCACGATCCATTCTAATTCATTCGTATGATCCATTCTAATTCATTCGTATGATCCATTCTAATTCATTCGTACGATCCATTCTAATTCATTTGCATGAATGTATCCATTCTAATTTATTCGTACGATCCATTCCAATTCATTCGTATGATCCATTCTAATTCACTCATACAATCCATTCTAATTCATTCATACGATCCATTCTAACTCATTCATCCGATCTATTCTAATTCATTCACATGAATGTACGAATGAATTAGAATGGATACATTTATGCGAATGAATTAGAATGGATTGTACAAATGAATTAGAATGGATACATTTGTGCGAATGAATTAGAATGGATCGTACGAATGAATTAGAATGGATCATGCGAATGAATTAGAATGGATCGTGCAAATGAATTAGAATGGATACATTCGTGCGAATGAATTAGAATGGATCGTAGTAATGAATTAGAATGGATCGTACGAATGAATAAGAATGGTTACATTCGTGCGAATGGATTAGAATGGATTGTATGAATGCATTAGAATGGATCATACGAATGAATTAGAATAGATCATACGAATGAATTAGAATGGATCATGCGAATGAATTAGAATGGATCATGCGAATGAATTTGAATGAATCGTACGAATGAATTAGAATGGATCGAACGAATGAATTAGAATGGATACATTCGAGCGAATGAATTAGAATGGATCGTACGAATGAATTATAATGGATCATAGGAATGAATTAGAATGGATCGTATGAATGAATTAGAATGGATCGTGCGAATGAATTAGAATGGATACATTCGTACAAATGAATTAGAACGGATCGTGCGAATGAACTAGAATGGATCGTACAAATGAATTAGAATGGATCGTATGAATGAATTAGAATGGATATATTCGTGCGAATGAATTAGAAGGGATCGTACGAATGAATTAGAATGGATCGAACGAATAAATTAGAATGGATACATTCGAGCGAATGAATTAGAATAGATCGTAGGAATGAATTAGAATGGATCATACGAATGAATTAGAATGGATCGTGCGAATGAATTAGAATGGATTGTACGAATGAATTAGAATGGATACATTCGTGCGAATGAATTAGAATGGATCGTGCGAATAAATTTGAATGGATCATACAAATAAATTAGAAAGGTTACATTCGTGAGAATGAATTAGAATGGATCGTACGAATGAATTAGAATGGATCATGCGAATGAATTTGAATGGATCGTACGAATGAATAAGAATGGATCGTACGAATGAATTAGAATGGATACATTCGAGCGAATGAATTAGAATGGATCGTACGAATGGATTAGAACGCAATGCACGAATGAATTAGAATAGGTACATTTGTGCGAATGAATTAGATTGCATCGTACGAAAGAATTTTAATGGATTGTACGAATGAATTAGAATGAATCGTACGAATGAATTAGAATGGATACATTCGTGCGAATGAATTAGAATGGATCATAGGAATGAATTAGAATGGATCGTACGAATGAATTAGAATAGATACATTCGAGCGAATGAATTAGAATGGATCATACGAATGAATTAGAATGGATACATTTGTGTGAATGAATTTGAATGGATTGCACGAATTGAATTAGAATGGATCATACGAATGAATTAGAATGGATCGTGCGAATGAATTAGAATTGATCATACGAATGAATTAGAATGGATCGTACGAATGAATTAGAATAGATTATATGAAAGAATTAGAATGGATCGTACGAATGAATTAGAATGGATCATACAAATGGATTAGAATTGATCGTACGAATGAATTAGAATGGATCGTATGAATGAATTAGAATGAATTAGAATGGATCGAACGAATGAATTAGAATGGATACATTCGAGCGAATGAATTAGAATGGATCGTACAAATGAATTAGAATATACGATCCATTCTAATTTATTTGCACGAATATACGATCCATTCTAATTTATTCGCAAGAATGTATCCATTCTAATTCATTCGTACAATCCATTCTAATTTATTCGTACAAATGTATCCATTCTAATTCATTCGTACGATCCATTCTAATTCATTCGTACGATTCATTCTAATTCATTCGCACGATCTATTCTAATTCATTCGTACGATCCATTCTAATTCATTCGCACGAATGTATCCATTCTAATTCATTCGTACGATCCATTCTAATTCATTCGTACGATCCATTCTAATTCGTTCATATGATCCATTCTAATTCGTTCGTACAATCCATTCTAATTCATTCGTACGATCCATTCTAATTTATTCGCACAAATGTATCCATTCTAATTCATTCGTACGATCCATTCTAATTCATTCGCACAAATGTATCCATTCTAATTCATTCATTCGATCCATTCTAATTCATTCGCATAAATATATCCATTCTAATTCATTCGTACGAATGAATTAGAATGGATCGTACGAATGAATTAGAATGGATCGTACGAATAAATTAGAATGGATACATTTGTGCGAATGAATTAGAATGGATCGTAGGAATGAATTCGAATGGTTCGTACTAATGAATTAGAATGGTTATATTCGTGTGAATGAATTAGAATGGATCGTACGAATGGATTAGAATGGATCGTACGAATGAATTAGAATGGATCAAACAAATGAATTAGAAAGGTTACATTTGTGCGAATGAATTAGAATGGATCGTACGAATGAATTAGAATGGATCGTACGAATGAATTAGAATGGATACATTTGTGCGAATGAATTATAATGGATCGTACAAATGAATTAGAATGGATCGTACGAACGAATTAGAATGGATCGTGCAAATGAATTAGAATGGATCGTACGAATGAATTAGAATGGATCCACCGAATAAGTTAGAATGGATCGTACGAATGAATTAGAATGGATCATACGAATGAATTAGAATCGATCGTGTGAATGAATTAGAATGGATCATACAAATGAATTAGAAAGGTTACATTCGTGAGAATGAATTAGAATGGATCATGCGAAGGAATTTGAATGGATCGTACGAATGAATTAGAATGGATCGTACGATCCATTCTAATTCATTCTCACAAATGTATCCATTCTAATTCATTCGTATGATCCATTCTAATTCATTCGCACGATCCATTCTAATTCATTCGTACGAATATATCCATTCTAATTCATTCGTACGATCCATTCTAATTCATTCGTACGATCCATTCTAATTCATTCGCACGATCCATTCTAATTCATTCGTACGATCCATTCAAATTCATTCGTACGATCTATTCTAATTCATTCGCAGGAATGTAACCATTCTAATTTATTCATACGATTAATTCTAATTCATTCGTTTGATCCATTCAAACTCATTCATATGATCCATTCTAATTTATTCGTACGATCCATTCTAATTCATTTGTATGATCCATTCTAATTCATTCGCACAAATGTATCCATTTTAATTCATTCGTATGATCCATTCTAATTTATTCATACGATCCATTTTAATTCATTCGGACGATCCAGTCTAATTCATTTGTACGATCCATTCTAATTTATTCGCACGAATGTATCCATTCTAATTCATTCGTCCGATCCATTCTAATTCATTCGTACAATGCGTTCTAATCCATTCGTATGATCCATTCTAATCCATTCGTACGATCTATTCTAATTCATTTGTACGAATGGATCCATTCTAATTCATTAGTACGATCCATTCTAATTCATTCTTCATTCCATTCTAATTCATTCGCACGAATGTATCCATTCTAATTCATTCGTACAATCCATTCTAATTCATTCGTACGATCCATTCTAATTCATTCCTATGATCAATTCGCACAAATGTATCCATTCTAATTCATTTGTACGATCCATTCTAATTCATTCGTACGATCCATTCTAATTCATTCGTACGATCCATTCTAATTCATTCGCACGATCTATTCTAATTCATTCGTACGATCCATTCTAATCCATTCATACGATCCATTCTAATCCATTCGTATGATCTATTCTAATTTATTCGTACGATCCATTCTAATCCATTCGTACAATCAATTCTAATACATTCGCACGATCCATTCTAATTCATTCTCACGAATGTAACCTTTCTAATTCATTTGTATGATCCATTCTAATCCATTCGTACGATCCATTCTAATCCATTCGTACGATCCATTCTAATTCATTCGCTCGAATGTATCCATTCTAATTCATTAGTACGATCCATTCTAATCCATTCGTACGATCCATTTTAAACCATTCGTACGATCCATTGTAGTTCATTCGCACGAATGAAACCATTCTAATTCATTCATGCGATCCATTCTAATTCATTCCTACGATCCATTCTAATTAATTCGTATGATCAGTTCTAATTCATTCGCACGATCCATTCTAATTCATTCGTACGATCTATTCTAATTCATTCGCAAGAATGTAACCATTCTAATTCATTCATACGATCCATTCTAATTCATTCGCATGATACATTTGTGAGAATGAATTAGAATGGATCGTACAAATAAATTAGAATGGATACATTGGTGCGAATGAATTACAATGGAGCGTACGAATGAACTAGAATGGATACATTCGTGCGAATAAATTAGAATGGATCATATGAATGAATTAGAATGGATCGTGCGAATGAATTAGAAAGGATCGTACGAATGAATTAGAATGGATATATTCGTGCGAATGAATTATAATGGATCATACGAATGAATTAGACTGGATTGTACGAATAAATTAGAATGGATACATTCATGCAAATGAGTTAGAATGGATCGTGCGAATGAATTAGAATCGATCGTACGAATGAATTAGAATGGATCGTACGAATGAATTAGAATGGATCGTGTGAATGGATTAGAATGGATCGTACGAATGAATTAGAATAGATCATACGAATGAATTAGAATGGATCGTACGAATGAATTAGAATGGATCATACGAATGTATTAGAATGGATACATTTGTGCGAATGAATTAGAATGGATCGTAGGAATGAATTAGAATGGATCGTGCAAATCAATTAGAATGGATAAATTCGTGCGAATGAATTAGAATGGATCGTAGGAATGAATTAGAATGGATCGTACGAATGAATTAGAATGCTTACATTGGTGCGAATGAATTAGAATGGATCGTACGAATGGATTAGAATGGATCATAGGAAAGAATTAGAATGAATCGTACGAATGAATTAGAATGGATCGTACAAATGAATTAGAAAGGTTACATTTGTGAGAATGAATTAGAATGTATCGTACGATTCATTCTAATTCATTCGTACGATCCATTCAAATTCATTCGCACGATCCATTCTAATTCATTCGTATGATTCATTCTAATTCATTCGTACAATCCATTCTTATTCATTCGCACGAATGTATCCATTCTAATTCATTCGTTCGATTCATTCTAATTCATTCGTACGATCCATTCAAATTCATTCGTTCGATTCATTCTAATTCATTCGTACGAATGGATTAGAATGGATCGTACGAATGGATTAGAATGGATCGTACGAATGAATTAGAATGGATCATACAAATGAATTAGAAAGGTTACATTCGTGAGAATGAATTAGATTGGATCGTACGAATGAATATATTAATGCGAATGAATTAGAATAGATCATACGAATGAATTAGAATGGATACATTCGAGCGAATGAATTAGAATGGATCGTACGAATGGATTAGAATGGATCGTACGAATGGATTAGAATGGATCGTACGAATGAATTAGAATGGATCATACAAATGAATTAGAAAGGTTACATTCGTGAGAATGAATTAGAATGGATCGTACAAATGAATTAGAATGGATCATGCGAATGAATTTGAATGGATCGTACGAATGAATTAGAATGGATCGAATGAATGAATTAGAATGGATACATTCGAGCGAATGAATTAGAATAGATCATAGATATGAATTAGAATGGATCACACGAATGAATTAGAATGGATCGTGCGAATGAATTAGAATGGATTGTATGAATTAATTAGAATGGATACTTTCGTGTGAATGAATTAGAATGGATCGGACGAATGAATTCGAATGGATCGTACGATCCATTCTAATGCATTCGTACGATTCATTCTAATTCATTCGCACGATCCATTCTAATTCATTCGTATGATCCATTCTAATTTATTTGCACGAATATACGATCCATTCTAATTTATTCGCAAGAATGTATCCATTCTAATTCATTCGTACAATCCATTCTAATTAATTCTTACAAATGTATCCATTCTAATTCATTCGTACGATCCATTCTAATTCATTCGTACGATTCATTCTAATTCATGAGAATGAATTAGAATGGATCATAGGAATGAATTAGAATGGATACATTTGTGCGAATGAATTAGAATGGATCGTAGGAATGAATTAGAATGGATAGTACGAATGGATTAGAATGGATCGTACGAATGGATTAGAATGGATCGTACAAATTAGAATGGATCGTACGAATGAATTAAAATGAATACATTCATACGACTGAATTAGAATGGATCGTGCGAATTAATTAGAATGGATCGTACGAATGAATTTGAATGGATACATTTGTGCGAATGAATCTGAATGGATTGTATGAATGAATTACAATGGATCGTACGAATCGATTAGAATGGATCGTACGAATGAATTAGAATGGATCATACAAATGAATTAGCAAGGTTACATTCGTGAGAATGAATTAGAATGGATCGTACGAATGAATTAGAATGGATCGTGCGAATGAATTAGAATGAATCGTACGAATGCATTAGAATGGATCGTACGAATGAATTAGAATGAATTAGAATGGATACATTCGTGCGAATGAATTAGAATGGATCGTACGAATGAATTAGAATGGATTGTACGAATAAATTAGAATGGATCGTACGAATGAATTAGAATGGTTACATTCGTGCGAATGAATTAGATTGGATCATACGAATGAATTAGAATGGATCGTGCGAATGAATTAGAATTGATCATACGAATGAATTAGAATGGATCGTACGAATAGATTAGAATGCATTGTACGAAAGAATTAGAATAGATACATTTGTGCGAATGAATTAGATTGCATCGTACAAATGAATTTGAATGGATTGTACGAATGAATTAGAATGGATCGTACGAATGAATTAGAATGGATCATGCGAATGAATTAGAATAGATCGTACGAATGAATTAGAATGGATCGTACGAATAAATTAGAATGGATCGTGCGAATGAATTATAATAGATCGTACGAATGAATTAGAATGGATCCACCGAATGAGTTAGAATGGATCATGCGAATGAATTAGAATGGATCGTACGAATTAATTAGAATGGATACATTCGTGCGAATGAATTAGAATGGATCGGACGAATGAATTAGAATTGATTGTGCGAATGAATTAGAATGGATCATACGATTTAATTTGAATGGATCGTACGAATAAATTAGAATGGATACATTTGTGCGATGAATAAGAATGGAGCGAATGAATGAATTACAATGGAGCGTACGAATGAACTAGAATGGATACATTCGTGCCAATGAATTAGAATGGATCATTTGAAAGAATTAGAATGGATCGTGCGAATGAATTAGAAAGGATCGTACGAATGGATTAGAATGGATCGTACGAATGAATTAGAATGGATCATACAAATGAATTAGAAAGGTTACATTCGTGAGAATGAATTAGAATGGATCGTACGAATAAATTAAATTGGATCATGCGAATGGATTAGAATGGATCGTACGAATGGATTAGAATGTATCGTACGAATGGATTAGAATGGATCGTACGAATGAATTAGAATGGATCATACAAATGAATTAGAAAGGTTACATTCGTGAGAATGAATTAGAATAGATCGTACGAATGAATTAGAATGGATCATGCGAATGAATTTGAATGGATCGTACAAATGAATTAGAATGGATCGAACGAATGAATTACAATGGATACATTCGGGCGAATGAATTAGAATAGATCGTAGGAATGAATTAGAATGGGTCATACAAATGAATTAGAATGGATCGTGCGAATGAATTAGAATGGATTGTACGAATAAATTCATTCTAATCCATTCTAATCCATTCTAATGCATTCGTACGATTCATTCTAATTCATTCGCACGATCCATTCAAATTCATTTGTATGATCCATTCTAATTTATTTGCATGAATATACGATCTATTCTAATTTATTCGCAAGAATGTATCCATTCTAATTCATTCGTACAATCCATTCTAATTTATTCGTACAAATGTATCCATTCTAATTCATTCGTACGATCCATTCTAATTCATTCGTACGATTCATTCTAATTCATGAGAATGAATTAGAATGGATCATAGGAATGAATTAGAATGGATATATTCGTGCGAACGAATTAGAATGGATCGTAGGAATGAATTAGAATGGATCGTACGAATGGATTAGAATGGATCGTACGAATGGATTAGAATAGATCGTACGAGTGAATTAAAATGGATACATTCATACGACTGAATTAGAATAGATCGTGCGAATTAATTAGAATGGATCGTACGAATGAATTTGAATAGATACATTTGTGCGAATGAATCTGAATGGATTGTATGAATGAATTACAATGGATCGTACGAATGAATTACAATGGATCGTACGAATGAATTAGAAAGGTTACATTCGTGAGAATGAATTAGAATGGATCGTACGAATGAATTAGAATGGATCGTGCGAATGAATTAGAATGAATTGTACGAATGCATTAGAATGGATCGTATGAATGAATTAGAATGAATTAGAATGGATACATTCGTGCGAATGAATTAGAATGGATCGTACAAATGAATTAGAATGGATTGTACGAATAAATTAGAATGGATCGTACGAATGAATTAGAATGGTTACATTCATGCGAATGAATTAGAATGGATCGTACGAATGAATTAGAATGGATCGTGCGAATGAATTAGAATTGATCATACGAATGAATTAGAATGGATCATACGAATGGATTAGAATGGATCGTACGAATGGATTAGAATGGATCGTACGAATGAATTAGAATGGATCATACAAATAAATTAGAAAGGTTACATTCGTGAGAATGAATTAGAATGGATCGTACGAATGAATTAGAATGGATCATGCGAATGAATTTGAATGGATCGTACGAATGAATTAGAATGGATCGAACGAATGAATTAGAATGGATACATTCGAGCGAATGAATTAGAATAGATCATACGAATGAATTAGAATGGATCATACAAATGAATTAGAATGGGTCGCACGAATGAATTAGAATGGATCGTACGAATTAGAATGGATCGTACGAATGAATTAAAATGGATACATTCATACGACTGAATTAGAATGGATCGTGCGAATTAATTAGAATGGATCGTACGAATGAATTAGAATGGATCCACCGAATGAGTTAGAATGGATCATGCGAATGAATTAGAATGGATCGTACGAATTAATTAGAATGGATACATTCATGCGAATGAATTAGAATAGATCGGACGAATGAATTAGAATTGATCGTGCGAATGAATTAGAATGGATTATACGATTTAATTTGATTGGATCGTACGAATAAATTAGAATGGATACATTTGTGCGATGAATAAGAATGGAGCGTACGAATGAATTACAATGGAGCGTACGAATGAATTACAATGGATACATTTGTGCGAATGAATTTGAATGGATCATATGAAAGAATTAGAATGGATCGTGCGAATGAATTAGAAAGGATCGTACAAATGAATTAGAATGGATATATTCGTGCGAATGAATTAGAATGGATCGTACGAATGAATTAGACTGGATCGTACGAATAAATTAGAATGGATACATTCATGCAAATGAATTAGAATGGATCTTGCAAATGAATTAGAATCGATCGTACGAAAGAATTAGAATGGATCGTACGAATGAATTAGATCGTACGAATGAATTAGAATGGATCGTGCGATTGAATTAGAATCGATCGTACGAAAGAATTAGAATGGATCGTACGAATGAATTAGATCGTACGAATGAATTAGAAAGGATCGTGCGAATGAATTAGAATTGATCATACGAATGAATTAGAATGGATCGTGCGAATGAATTAGAATGGATCATACGAATGCATTAAAATGGATACATTCATGCGAATGAATTAGAATGGATCATACGAATGAATTAGAATGGATACATTTGTGCGAATGAATTTGAATGGATTGCACGAATTGAATTAGAATGGATCGTACGAATGGATTAGAATGGATCGTACGAATGAATTAGAATGGATCATACAAATGAATTAGAAAGGCTACATTCGTGAGAATGAATTAGAATGGATCTTGCGAATGAATTAAAATTGATCATACGAATGGATTAGAATGGATCGTACGAATGAATTAGAATAGATCGTGCGAATGAATTAGAATGGATCGTACGAATGAATTAGAATGGATCGTATGAACGAATTAGAATGGATCGTATGAACGAATTATAATGGATCGTACGAATGAATTCGAATGGATACATTTGAGCGAATGAATTAGAATGGATCATACGAATGAATTAGAATGGATCATAGGAATGAATTAGAATGGATCGTGTAAATAAATTAGAATGGATCGCTCGAATGTATCGTACGAATGAATTAGAATGGATTGTACAAATGGATTAGAATGGATCGTACGAATGAATTAGAATGGATCATACAAATAAATTAGAAAGGTTACATTTGTGAGAATGAATTAGAATGGATCGTACGAATGAATCAGAATGGATCGTACGAATGGATTAGAATAGATCGTACGAATGGATTAGAATGGATCGTACGAATGAATTAGAATGGATCATACAAATGAATTAGAATGGATCATACGAATGAATTAGAATGGATCGTTTAAATGAATTAGAATGGATCGAACGAATGAATTAGAATGGATACATTCGAGTGAATGAATTAGAATAGATCGTAGGAATGAATTAGAATTAATCATACGAATGAATTAGAATGGATCGTGCGAATGAATTAGAATGGATTGTACGAATGAATTAGAATGGATCGGACGAATGAATTAGACTGGATCAGACGAATAAATTAGAATGGATCGTAGGAATGAATTAGAATGGATCGTACGAATGAATTAGAATGGTTACATTTGTGCGAATGAATTAGAATGGATCGTACGAATGGATTAGAATGGATCATACGAATGGATTAGAATGGATCGTACGAATGAATTAGAATTGATCATACGAATGAATTAGAATGGATCGGACGAATGAATTAGAATGGATTGTACGAATGAATTAGAATGGATCATACGAATGAATTAGAATGGATCGTGCGAATGAATTAGAATTGATCATACGAATGAATTAGAATGGATTGGACGAATGAATTAGAATGGATACATTTGTACGAATAAATTAGAATAGATCGTACGAATGAATTAGAATGGATCCACCGAATGAATTAGAATGGATCATACAAATGAATTAGAATGGATCGTACGAATGAATTAGAATGGATTGTGCGAATGAATCTGAATGGATTGTATGAATGAATTACAATGGATCGTACAAATAAATTAGAATGGATCATACGAATGAATTAGAATGGATCGTACGAATGAATTAGAATGGATCGTACAAATGAATTAGAAAGGTTACATTTGTGAGAATGAATTAGAATGGATCGTACGAATGAATTAGAATGGATCGTACGAATGGATTAGTATGGATTGTACGAATGAATTAGAATGGATACATTCGAGCGAAGGAATTAGAATAGATCGTAAGAATGAATTAGAATGGATCATACGAATGAATTAGAATGGATCGTGCGAATAAATTAGAATGGATTGTACGAATGAATTAGAATGGATCGTATGAATGAATTAGAATGGTTACATTCGTGCGAATGAATTAGAATGGATCGTACGAATGGATTAGAATAGATCGTACGATGTACGAATGAATTAGAATGGATCATGCGAATGAATTAGAATGGATCGTAAGAATGAATTAGAATGGATAAATTCGAGCGAATGAATTAGAATGGATCATACGAATGAATTAGAATGGATCGTACGAATGAATTAGAATGGATCGTACGTTTGAATTAGAATGGATCGTACGAATGAATTAGAATGGATCATAGGAATGAATTAGAATGGATCGTGCAAATGAATTAGAATGGATACATTCGAGCGAATGAATTAGAATGGATCGTAGGAATGAATTAGAATGGATCGTACGAATGAATTAGAATGGTTATATTCGTACGAATGAATTAGAATGGATCATACAAATGAATTAGAAAGGTTACATTCGTGAGAATGAATTAGAATGGATACATTCGAGCGAATGAATTAGAATGGATCGTACGATCCATTCTAATTCATACGTACAATCCATTCTAATTTATTCGTACGATCCATTCTAATCCATCGTGCGAATGAATTAGAATGGATCGTACGAATGAATTAGAATGGTTACATTCGTGCGAATGAACTAGAATGGATCGTACGAATGAATTAGATAGAAATATTCATGCGAATGAATTAGAATGAATCGTACGAATGAATTAGAATGGATCGTGCGAATGAATTAGAATGGATCGTATGAATAAATTAGAATGGATCATGCGAATGAATTAGAATGGATCATACGAATGAATTACAATGGATCGTACGAATGAATTAGAATGGATACATTCGTGCGAATGAATTAGAATAGATCGGACGAATGAATTAGAATGGATCGTACGAATGAATTAGAACGGTTATATTCGTGCGAATGAATTAGAATGGATTGTACGAATGGATTAGAATGGATCGTACGAATGAATTAGAATGGATCGTAGAAATGAATTAGAATATATATATTCATGCGAATGAATTAGAATGGATCATACGAATGAATTAGAATGGATCGTACGAATGAATTAGAATGGATCTTATGAATGAATTAGAATGGATCGTACGAATGAATTAGAATGGATCATACGAATGAATTAAAAAGGTTACATTTGTGAGAATGAATTAGAATGGATCGTACGAATGAATTAGAATGGATCATGCGAATGAATTAGAATGGATTGTACGAATGAATTTGAATGGATCGGACGAATGAATTAGAATGGATCGTACGAATGAATTAGAATGGATTGTGCGAAGGAATTAGAATGGATCGTATGAATGCAATTCGTACGATCCATTCTAATTCATTCGTACGATCCATTCTAATTCAACGCACAAATGTATCCATTCTAATTCATTAGTACGATCCATTCTAATTCATTCGCACGATCCATTCTAATTCATTCGTACATTGTACGATCCATTCAAATCCATTCGTACGATCCATTCTAATTCATTCGCACGAATGTAACCATTCTAATTCATTCTTAAGATCCATACTTATTCATTCGTACGATCCATTCTAATTCATTCGTTCGATCCATTCTAATTCATTTGTACGATCCATTATAATTCATTCGCACAAATGTATCCATGTTAATTCATTCGTACGATCCATTCTAATTCATTTGCACGAATGTATCCATTCTAATTCATTAGTACGATCCATTATAATTTATTTCTACGATCTATTCTAATTCATTCGCTCGAATGTATCCATTCTAATTCATTCGTACGATCCATTCTAATTCATTCGCACGATCCATTCTAATTCATTCGCACGATCCATTCTAATTCATTCATATGATCTATTCTAATTCATTCGCACAAATGTATCCATTCTAATTCATTCGCTCAATCCAATCTAATTCAAACGTACGATCCGTTCTAATTCATTCGCACGATCGATTCTAACTCATTCGCACGATCTATTCTAATTCAATTGCACGATCCATTCTAATTCATTCCTATGATCCATTCTAATTCATTCGTACGAATGAATTAGAATGGATACATTCGTGCGAATGAATTAGAATGGATCGTAGAAATGAATTAGAATGGATCGTACGAATGAATTAGAATGGTTACATTCGAGCGAATTAATTAGAATGGATCGTGCGAATAAATTAGAATGGATCGTACGCATGCATTAGAATGGATCTTACGAACAAATTAGAATGGATCGTACGAATGAATTAGAATGGATACATTCGAGCGAATGAATTAGAATGGATCGTACGAATGAATTAGAATGGATCATAGGAATGAATTAGAATGGATCGTGCAAATGAATTAGAATGGATACATTCGTGCGAATGAATTAAAATTCATTCGTACGAATAAATTAGAATGGATCGTAGGAATGAATTAGAATGGATCGTGCAAATGAATTAGAATGGATTGTACGAATGATTTAGAATGTATACATTCGTGCGAATGAATTAGAATGGATCGTACGAATGAATTAGACTGGATCGTATGAATAAATTAGAATGGATACATTCATACGAATGAATTAGAATGGATCGTACGAATGGATTAGAATGGATCGTATGAATGGATTAGAATGGATCATACGAATGGATTAGAATGGATCATACGAATGAATTAGAATGGATCGTATGAACGAATTAGAATGGATCGTATGAATGAATTAGAATGGATACATACAAATGAATTAGAAAGTTACATTCGTGAGAATGAATTAGAATGGATCGTACGAATGAATTAGATTGGATCGTACGAATGAATTAGAATGGATCGTACGAATGAATTAGAATGGATACATTCGAGCGAATGAATTAGAATGGATCGTACGAATGAATTGGAATGGATCATAGGAATGAATTAGAATGGATCGTACGAATGAATTAGAATGGATCGTGCGAATGAATTAGAATCGATCGTACGAATGAATTAGAATGGATCATGCGAATGAATTAGAATGGATCGTACGAATGAATTAGAATGGATACATCCAAGCGAATAAATTAGAATGGATTGTACGAATGAATTAGAATGGATACATTCTTGCGAATAAATTAGAATGGATCGTATATTCGTGCAAATAAATTAGAATGGATCATACGAATGAATTAGAATGGATCGTGCGAATGAATTAGAATGGATTGTACGAATGAATTAGAATGGATCGTACGAATGAATTAGAATGGATCGTACAAATGAATTAGAATGGATCGCTCGAATGTATCCATTCTAATTCATTCATACGATCTATTCTAATTCATTCGCTTGATCCATTCTAATTCATTCGTACGATCCATTCTAATTCATTCGTCCGATCCATTCAAATTCATTCGTACGACACAATCTAATTCATTCGTACAAATGTATCTATTCTAATTCATTCATACAATGCGTTCTAATCCATTCATACGATCCATTCTAATCCATTTGTATGATCCATTCTAATCCATTCATACGATCCATTCTAATCCATTCGTACGATCCATTCTAATTCATTCGCTCGAATGTATCCATTCTAATTCATTCGTACGATCCATTCTAATTCGTTCATACGATCCATTCTAATTCATTCGTACGATCCATTCTAATCCATTCATACGATCCATTCTAATCCATTCGTACGATCCATTCTAATCCATTCGTAGGATCCATTCTAATCCATTCGTACGATCCATTCTAATCCATTCGTACAATCCATTCTAATTCATTCGCACGATCCATTCTAATTCATTTGCACAAATGTATCCATTCTAATTCATTCATACAATCCATTCTAATTCATTCACATGATCCATTCTAATTCATTCGTACGATTCATTCTAATTCATTTGTACGATACATTCTAATTCATTCGCACGAATGTATCGATTCTAATTTATTCGTACGATCCATTCTAATTCATTTGCATGAATGTAACCATTCTAATTCATTTGTACGATCCATTCGTACGATCCATTCAAATTCATTCGCAAGAATGTATCCATTCTAATTCATTCGGACGATCCATTCTAATTCATTCGTACGATCCATTCTTATTTATTCGTACGATCCATTCAAATTCATTCGCATGATCCATTCTAATTCATTCGTACGATCCATTCTAATTCATTCTCACGAATGTAACCTTTCTAATTCATTTGTATGATCCATTCTAATCCATTCGTATGATCCATTCTAATCCATTCGTACGATCCATTCTAATCCATTCGTACGATCCATTCTAATTCATTCTCACAAATGTAACCTTTCTAATTCATTTGTACGATCCATTCTAATTCATTAGTACGATCCATTCTAATCTATTCGTACGATCCATTCTAATTCATTCATACGTTCCATTCTAATTCATTCGCACGATCCATTCTAATTCATTCATACAAATGTATCCATTCTAATTCATTCGTACGATCCATTCTAATTCATTCGTACGATCCATTCTAATTCATTCGCACAAATGTATCCATTCTAATTCATTCGTACGATCCATTCTAATTCATTCGCACGATCCATTCTAATTCATTCGTACGATCCATTCTAATCCATTCATACGATCCATTCTAACTCATTCTCTCAAATGTATCCATTCTAATTCATTCGTACGATCCATTCTAATTCATTCTCATGAATGTAACCTTTCTAATTCATTTATACGATCCATTCTAATTTATTCGTACGATCCATTCTAATCCATTCGTACGATCCATTCTAATTCATTCGCACGAATGTAACCATTCTAATTCATTCGTACGATCCATTCTAATTCATTCCTACGATCAATTCTAATTCATTCGCACGAATGTATCCATTCTAATTCATTTGCACGATCCATTCTAATTCATTCGTATGATCCATTCTAATTCATTCGTACGATCCATTCCAATTCATTTGTATGATCCATTCTAATTCATTCATACGATCCATTCTAACTCATTCATACGATCCATTCTAACTCATTCATACGATCCATTCTAATTCATTCGCATGAATGTATCCATTCTAATTCATTCGTACGATCCATTCTAATTTATTCGTTTGAATTAGAATGGATCGTAGGAATGAATTAGAATGGATCAGACGAATGAATTAGAATGGATCGTGCAAATGAATTAGAATGGATACATTCGTGCGAATGAATTAGAATGGATACATCCGAGCGAATAAATTAGAATGGATTGTACGAATGAATTAGAATGGATACATTCTTGCGAATAAATTAGAATGGATCGTATATTCGTGCAAATAAATTAGAATGGATCATACGAATGAATTAGAATGGATCGTGCGAATGAATTAGAATGGATTGTACGAATGAATTAGAATGGATCGTACGAATGAATTAGAATGGATCGTACAAATGAATTAGAATGGATCGCTCGAATGTATCCATTCTAATTCATTCATACGATCTATTCTAATTCATTCGCATGATCCATTCTAATTCATTCGTACGATCCATTCTAATTCATTCGTCCGATCCATTCAAATTCATTCGTACGACACAATCTAATTCATTCGCAAAAATGTATCTATTCTAATTCATTCATACAATGCGTTCTAATCCATTCGTACGATCCATTCTAATCCATTTGTACGATCCATTCTAATCCATTCATACGATCCATTCTAATCCATTCGTACGATCCATTCTAATTCATTCGCTCGAATGTATCCATTCTAATTCATTCGTACGATCCATTCTAATTCGTTCATACGATCCATTCTAATTCATTCGTACGATCCATTCTAATCCATTCATACGATCCATTCTAATCCATTCGTACGATCCATTCTAATCCATTCGTACGATCCATTCTAATCCATTCGTACAATCCATTCTAATTCATTCGCACGATCCATTCTAATTCATTTGCACAAATGTATCCATTCTAATTCATTCGTACAATCCATTCTAATTCATTCGCATGATCCATTCTAATTCATTCGTACGATTCATTCTAATTCATTTGTACGATACATTCTAATTCATTCGCACGAATGTATCGATTCTAATTTATTCGTACGATCCATTCTAATTCATTTGCATGAATGTAACCATTCTAATTCATTTGTACGATCCATTCATACGATCCATTCAAATTCATTCGCAAGAATGTATCCATTCTAATTCATTCGCACGATCCATTCTAATTCATTCGTACGATCCATTCTTATTTATTCGTACGATCCATTCAAATTCATTCGCATGATCCATTCTAATTCATTCGTACGATCCATTCTAATTCATTCTCACGAATGTAACCTTTCTAATTCATTTGTATGATACATTCTAATCCATTCGTACGATCCATTCTAATCCATTCGTACGATCCATTCTAATCCATTCGTACGATCCATTCTAATTCATTCTCACAAATGTAACCTTTCTAATTCATTTGTACGATCCATTCTAATTCATTCGTACGATCCATTCTAATCTATTCGTACGATCCATTCTAATTCATTCATACGTTCCATTCTAATTCATTCGCACGATCTATTCTAATTCATTCGTACAAATGTATCCATTCTAATTCATTCGTACGATCCATTCTAATTCATTCGTACGATCCATTCTAATTCATTCGCACAAATGTATCCATTTCATTCGTACGATCCATTCTAATTCATTCGCACGATCCATTCTAATTCATTCGTACGATCCATTCTAATCCATTCATACGATCCATTCTAACTCATTCTCTCAAATGTATCCATTCTAATTCATTCGTACGATCCATTCTAATTCATTCTCATGAATGTAACCTTTCTAATTCATTTATACGATCCATTCTAATTTATTCGTACGATCCATTCTAATCCATTCGTACGATCCATTCTAATTCATTCGCACGAATGTAACCATTCTAATTCATTCGTACGATCCATTCTAATTCATTCCTACGATCAATTCTAATTCATTCGCACGAATATATCCATTCTAATTCATTTGCATGATCCATTCTAATTCATTCGTATGATCCATTCTAATTCATTCGTACGATCCATTCTAATCCATTTGTACGATCCATTCTAATCCATTCATACGATCCATTCTAATCCATTCGTACGATCCATTCTAATTCATTCGCTCGAATGTATCCATTCTAATTCATTCGTACGATCCATTCTAATTCGTTCATACGATCCATTCTAATTCATTCGTACGATCCATTCTAATCCATTCGTACGATCCATTCTAATCCATTCGTACGATCCATTCTAATCCATTCGTAGGATCCATTCTAATCCATTCGTACGATCCATTCTAATCCATTCGTACAATCCATTCTAATTCATTCGCACGATCCATTCTAATTCATTTGCATAAATGTATCCATTCTAATTCATTCGTACAATCCATTCTAATTCATTCGCATGATCCATTATAATTCATTCGTACGATTCATTCTAATTCATTTGTACGATACATTCTAATTCATTCGCACGAATGTATCGATTCTAATTTATTCGTACGATCCATTCTAATTCATTTGCATGAATGTAACCATTCTAATTCATTTGTACGATCCATTCGTACGATCCATTCAAATTCATTCGCAAGAATGTATCCATTCTAATTCATTCGCACGATCCATTCTAATTCATTCGTACGATCCATTCTAATTTATTCGTACGATCCATTCAAATTCATTCGCATGATCCATTCTAATTCATTCGTACGATCCATTCTAATTCATTCTAACGAATGTAACCTTTCTAATTCATTTGTATGATCCATTCTAATCCATTCGTACGATCCATTCTAATCTATTCGTACGATCCATTCTAATTCATTCTCACAAATGTAACCTTTCTAATTCATTTGTACGATCCATTCTAATTCATTCGTACGATCCATTCTAATCTATTCGTACGATCCATTCTAATTCATTCATACGTTCCATTCTAATTCATTCGCACGATCTATTCTAATTCATTCGTACAAATGTATCCATTCTAATTCATTCGTACGATCCATTCTAATTCATTCGTACGATCCATTCTAATTCATTCGCACAAATGTATCCATTCTAATTCATTCGTACGATCCATTCTAATTCATTCGCACGATCCATTCTAATTCATTCGTACGATCCATTCTAATCCACTCATACGATCCATTCTAACTCATTCTCTCAAATGTATCCATTCTAATTCATTCGTACGATCCATTCTAATTCATTCTCACGAATGTAACCTTTCTAATTCATTTATACGATCCATTCTAATTTATTCGTACGATCCATTCTAATCCATTCGTACGATCCATTCTAATTCATTCGCACGAATGTAACCATTCTAATTCATTCGTACGATCCATTCTAATTCATTCCTACGATCAATTCTAATTCATTCGCACGAATATATCCATTCTAATTCATTTGCACGATCCATTCTAATTCATTCGTATGATCCATTCTAATTCATTCGTACGACCCATTCCAATTCATTTGTATGATCCATTCTAATTCATTCATACGATCCATTCTAACTCATTCATACGATCCATTCTAACTCATTCATAAGATCCATTCTAATTCATTCGCATGAATGTATCCATTCTAATTCATTCGTACGATCCATTCTAATTTATTTGTTTGAATTAGAATGGATCGTAGGAATGAATTAGAATGGATCAGACGAATGAATTAGAATGGATCGTGCAAATGAATTAGAATGGATACATTCGTGCGAATGAATTAGAATGGATACATCCGAGCGAATAAATTAGAATGGATTGTACGAATGAATTAGAATGGATACATTCTTGCGAATAAATTAGAATGGATCGTGTATTCGTGCAAATAAATTAGAATGGATCATACGAATGAATTAGAATGGATTGTGCGAATGAATTAGAATGGATTGTACGAATGAATTAGAATGGATCGTACGAATGAATTAGAATGGATCGTACAAATGAATTAGAATGGATCGCTCGAATGTATCCATTCTAATTCATTCATACGATCTATTCTAATTCATTCGCATGATCCATTCTAATTCATTCGTACGATCCATTCTAATTCATTCGTCCGATCCATTCAAATTCATTCGTACGACACAATCTAATTCATTCGCACAAATGTATCTATTCTAATTCATTCATACAAAGCGTTCTAATCCATTCATACGATCCATTCTAATCCATTTGTACGATCCATTCTAATCCATTCATACGATCCATTCTAATCCATTCGTACAATCCATTCTAATTCATTCGCTCGAATGTATCCATTCTAATTCATTCGTACGATCCATTCTAATTCGTTCATACGATCCATTCTAATTCATTCGTACGATCCATTCTAATCCATTCATACGATCCATTCTAATCCATTCGTACGATCCATTCTAATCCATTCGTAGGATCCATTCTAATCCATTCGTACAATCTATTCTAATTCATTCGCACGATCCATTCTAATTCATTTGCACAAATGTATCCATTCTAATTCATTCGTACAATCCATTCTAATTCATTCGCATGATCCATTCTAATTCATTCGTACGATTCATTCTAATTCATTTGTACGATACATTCTAATTCATTCGCACGAATGTATCGATTCTAATTTATTCGTACGATCCATTCTAATTCATTTGCATGAATGTAACCATTCTAATTCATTTGTACGATCCATTCGTACGATCCATTCAAATTCATTCGCAAGAATGTATCCATTCTAATTCATTCGCACGATCCATTCTAATTCATTCGTACGATCTATTCTTATTTATTCGTACGATCCATTCAAATTCATTCGCATGATCCATTCTAATTCATTCGTACGATCCATTCTAATTCATTCTCACGAATATAACCTTTCTAATTCATTTGTATGATCCATTCTAATCCTTTCGTACGATCCATTCTAATCCATTCGTACGATCCATTCTAATCCATTCGTACGATCCATTCTAATTCATTCTCACAAATGTAACCTTTCTAATTCATTTGTACGATCCATTCTAATTCATTCGTACGATCCATTCTAATCTATTCGTACGATCCATTCTAATTCATTCATACGTTCCATTCTAATTCATTCGCACGATCCATTCTAATTCATTCGTACAAATGTATCCATTCTAATTCATTCGTACGATCCATTCTAATTCATTCGTACGATCCATTCTAATTCATTCGCACAAATGTATCCATTCTAATTCATTCGTACGATCCATTCTAATTCATTCGCACGATCCATTCTAATTGATTCGTACGATTCATTCTAATCCATTCATACGATCCATTCTAACTCATTCTCTCAAATGTATCCATTCTAATTCATTCGTACGATCCATTCTAATTCATTCTCACGAATGTAACCTTTCTAATTCATTTATACGATCCATTCTAATTTATTCGTACGATCCATTCTAATCCATTCGTACGATCCATTCTAATTCATTCGCACGAATGTAACCATTCTAATTCATTCGTACGATCCATTCTAATTCATTCCTACGATCAATTCTAATTCATTCGCACGAATGTATCCATTCTAATTCATTTGCACGATCCATTCTAATTCATTCGTATGATCCATTCTAATTCATTCGTACGATCCATTCCAATTCATTTGTATGATCCATTCTAATTCATTCATACGATCCATTCTAACTTATTCATACGATCCATTCTAACTCATTCATACGATCCATTCTAATTCATTCGCATGAATGTATCCATTCTAATTCATTCGTACGATCCATTCTAATTTATTCGTTTGAATTAGAATGGATCGTAGAAATGAATTAGAATTGATCAGACGAATGAATTAGAATGGATCGTGCAAATGAATTAGAATGGATACATTCGTGCGAATGAATTAGAATGGATCGTACGAATGAATTAGAATGGATCATACAAATGAATTAGAAGGGTTACATTCGTGAGAATGAATTAGAATGGATCGTTCGAATGAATTAGAATGGATCATGCGAATGAATTTGAATGGATCGTACGAATGAATTAGAATGGATCGAACGAATGAATTAGAATGGATACATTCGAGCGAATGAATTAGAATAGATTGTAGGAATGAATTAGAATGGATCATACGAATGAATTAGAATGGATCGTGCGAATGAATTAGAATGGATTGTAGGAATGAATTAGAATGGATCCATTCTAATGCATTCGTACGATTCATTCTAATTCATTCGCACGATCCATTCTAATTCATTCGTACGATCCATTCTTATTCATTCATATGATCCATTCTAATTCATTCGCACAAATGTAACCTTTCTAATTCATTTTTAAGATCTATTCTAATTAATTCCTACGATCTATTCTAATTCATTCGCTCGAATGTATCCATTCTAATTCATTCGTTCGATCCATTCTAATTCATTCATACGATCCTTTCTAATTCATTCGCACGATCCATTCTAATTCTTTCATATGATCCATTCTAATTCATTCGCCCGAATGTATCCATTCTAATTCATTCGTACGATCCATTCTAATTCATTCCTATGATCCATTCTAATTTATTTGCACGAATGTATCTATTCTAATTCATTCGTACGATCCATTCTAATCCATTCGTACGATCCATTCTAAACCATTCGTACGATCCATTCTAATTCATTCGCACGAATGTAACCATTCTAATTCATTCATACGAACCATTCTAATTCATTCGCATAATCCATTCTAATTCATTCGTACGATCCATTCTAATTCATTCGTATGATCCATTCTAATTCATTCGCACGAATGTATCCATTCTAATTTATTCGTACGATCCTTTCCAATTCGTTCATACGATCCATTCTAATTCGTTCGTACGATCCATTCTAATTCATTCGTTCGATCCATTCTAATTCATTCGTATGATCCATTCTAATCCATTCGTACGATCCATTCTAATTCATTCGCACGAATGTAACAATTCTAATTCAATAGTACGATCCATTCTAATTCATTTGTACGATCCATTCTAATTCATTCGTACGATCCATTCTAATTTATTTGCACGATCCATTCTAATCCATTCGTACGATCCATTCTAATTCATTCGTACAAATATATCTATTCTAATTCATTCGTACATTGCGTTCTAATCCATTCGTACGATCCATTCTAATCCATTCGTACGATCCATTCTAATTCATTCGTACGATCCATTCTAATCCATTTTAATTCATTCGTACTAATCCATTCGTACGATCCATTCTAATTCATTCGTATGATCAATTCTAATTCATTCACCCAATCCATTTTAATTCATTCGTACGATCCATTCTAATTCATTCGCACGAATGTAACCATTCTAATTCAATAGTACGATCCATTCTAATTCATTCGTACGATCCATTCTAATTCATTCGTACGATCCATTCTAATTTGTTTGCACGATCCATTCTAATCCATTCGTGTGATCCATTCTAATTCATTCGTATAAATATATCTATTCTAATTCATTCGTACAATGCGTTCTAATCCATTCGTACGATCCATTCTAATCCATTCGTACGATTCATTCTAATCCATTCGTACGATCCATTCTAATTCATTCGTACGATCCATTCTAATCCATTTTAATTCATTCGTACTAATCCATTCGTACGATCCATTCTAATTCATTCGTATGATCAATTCTAATTCATTCGCACAATCCATTCTAATTCATTCGTACGATCCATTCTAATTCATTCGCACGAATGTAACCATTCTAATTCATTCGTACGATCCATTCTAATTCATTCGTATAATCCATTCTAATTCATTCGCACGATCCATTCTAATTCATTCGCACGAATGTATCCATTCTAATTCATTTGCACGATCCCTTCTAATTCATTCCTATGATCCATTCTAATTCATTCGTACGATCCTTTCTAATTCATTAGCTCGAATGTATCCATTCTAATTCATTCGTACGATCCATTCTAATTCATTCGTACGATCCATTCTAATTCATTTGGTGGATCCATTCTAATTCATTCGTAAGATCCATTCTAATTCATTCGCACGATCCATTCTAATTTATTCATACGATCCATTCTAATTCATTCGTATGATCTATTCTAATTCATTCGCATGATCCATTCTAATTCATTCATACGATCCATTCTAATTCATTCGTACAATCCATTGAAATTCATTCGTACGATGCAATCTAATTCATTCGCACAAATGTATCTATTCTAATTCATTCGTACAATGCGTTCTAATCCATTCGTACGATCCATTCTAATTCATTCGTACAATCCATTCTAATTCATTCGGACGATCCATTCTAATTCATTCTTATGATCCATTCTAATTCATTCCTACGATCTATTCTAATTCATTCGCTCGAATGTATCCTTTCTAATTCATTCGTTCGATCCATTCTAATTCATTCGTATGATCCATTCTAATTCATTTGCTCCAATGTATCGATTCTAATTCATTCGTACGATCCATTCTTATTCATCCGTACGATCCATTCAAATTCATTCGCATGATCCATTCTAATTCATTCGTACGATCCATTCTAATTCATTCTCATGAATGTAACCTTTCTAATTCATTTGTATGATTCATTCTAATTCATTCGCACGATCCATTCTAATTCATTCGTACGATCCATTCTAATCCATTCGCACGATCCATTCTAATTCATTCGTACGATCCATTCTAATTCATTCGTACGATTAATTCTAATTCATTCGCACGATCCATTCTAATTCATTCCTACGATCTATTCTAATTCATTCGTACGATCTATTCTAATTCATTCGCACGATCCATTCTAATTCATTCCTACGATCCATTCTAATTCATTCGCACAAATGTATCGTACGAATGAATTAGAATGGATCATACAAATGAATTAGAAATGTTACATTCGTGAGAATGAATTAGAATGGATCGTACGAATGAATTAGAATGGATCATGCCAATGAATTTGAATGGATCGTACGAATGAATTAGAATGGATCGAACAAATGAATTAGAATGGATACATTCGAGTGAATGAATTAGAGTAGATCGTAGGAATGAATTAGAATGGATCATACAAATGAATTAGAATGGATACATTCATGCGAATGAATAAGAATGGATCGTAGGAATGAATTAGAATGCATCGTACGAATGAACTCGAATGGATACATTCATGCGAATGAATTAGAATGGATCATATGAAAGAATTAGAATGGATCGTGCGAATGAATTAGAAAGGATCGTACGAATGAATTAGAATGGATATATTCGTGCGAATGAATTAGAATAGATCGTGAGAATAAATTAGAATGGATCATACGAATGAATTAGAATAGATATATTCATGCGAATGAATTAGAATGGATCGTACGAATGAATTAGAATGGACCATGCGAATGAATTAGAATGGATCGTAGGAATGAATTAGAATGGATACATTCGTGCGAATGAATTAGAATGGATCATACGAATGAATTAGAATGGATCGTACGAATGAATTAGAATGGATCGTACGAATGAATTAGAATAGATACATATGTGCGAATGAATTAGATTGCATCGTACGAATGAATTTGAATGGATTGTACGAATGAATTAGAATGGATCGTACGAATGAATTAGAATGGATGGTGCGAATGAATTAGAATGGATCGTACGAATGAATTAGAATGGATCGTGCGAATGAATTAGAATGGATCGTACGAATGAATTAGAATGGATACATTTGTGCGAATAAATTAGAATGGATCGTACGAATGAATTAGAATGGATCGTACGAATGAATTAGAATGGATACATTTGTGCGAATGAATTAGAATGGATCGTACGAATAAATTAGAATGGATCGTACGAATGCCTTAGAATGGATCGTACGAATGAATTAGAATGGATACATTCGAGCGAATGAATTAGAATGGATCGTGCGATGAATTAGAATGGATCATACAAATGAATTAAAATGGATTCTAATCCATTCGTACGATCCATTCTAATCTATTCTAATTCATTCACACAAATGTATCCATTCTAATTCATTCTCACAAATGTAACCTTTCTAATTCATTTGTATGATCCATTCTAATTCATTCGTACGATCCATTCTAATCCATTCGTACGATCCATTCTAATCCATTCGTACGATCCATTCTAATTCATTCTCACAAATGTAACTTTTCTAATTCATTTGTACGATCCATTCTAATTCAATCGTACGGTCCATTCTAATCCATTCGTACGATCCATTCTAATCCATTCGTACGATCCATTCTAATTCATTCGCACGAATGTAACCATTCTAATTCATTCGTACGATCCATTCTAATTCATTCCTACGATCCATTCTAATTCATTCGCATGAATGTATCCATTCTAATTCATTTGCACGATCCATTCTAATTCATTCCCATGATCCATTCTAATTCATTCGTACGATCCATTCTAATTCATTCGCTCGAATGTATCCATTCTAATTCATTCGTACGATCCATTCTAATTCATTCGTACGATCCATTCTAATTCATTCTCACGAATGTAACCTTTCCAATTCATTTGTATGATCCATTCTAATTCATTCGTACGATCCATTCAAATCCATTCGTACGATCCATTCTAATTCATTCGCATGAATTAGAATGGATCGTATGAATGAATTAGAATGGATCGTACGAATGAATTAAAATGAATCGTGCGAAGTAATTAGAATGGATCGTTCGAATGAATTAGAATGGATACATTTGTGCGAATGAGTTAGAATGGATCATACGAATGAATTAGAATTGATCGTACGAATGAATTAGAATGGATCATACGAATGAATTAGAATGGATCGTGCGAATGAATTAGAATGGATTGTACGAATGAATTAGAATTGATACATTCGAGCGAATGAATTAGAATAGATCGTAGGAATGAATTAGAATGGATCATACGAATGAATTAGAATGGATCGTGCGAATGAATTAGAATGGATTGTACGAATGAATTAGAATGGATACATTCGTGCGAATGAATTAGAATGGATCGGGCGAATGAATTAGAATAGATCGTACGATTCATTCTAATTCATTCGGATGATCCATTCTAATGCATTCGTACGATTCATTCTAATTCATTCGCACGATCCATTCTAATTCATTCGTACGATCCATTCTTATTCATTCATACGATCCATTCTAATTCATTCGTACGATCCATTCTAATTCATTCGTACGATCCATTCTAATTCATTCGTATGATCCATTCTAACTCATTCGGTGGATCCATTCTAATTCATTCATACAATCCATTCTAATTCATTCGCACGATCCATTCTAATTTATTCGTACGATCCATTCTAATTCATTCCTATGATCCATTCTAATTCATTCGCACGAATGTATCCATTCCAATTCATTTGCACGATCCATTATAATTCATTCCTATGATCCATTCTAATTCATTCGTACGATCCATTCTAATTCATTCGCTCGAATCTATCCATTCTAATTCATTCGCACGATCCATTCTAATTCATTCGTACGATACATTCTAATTCATTCGTTTAAATATATCCATTCTAATTCATTCGTACGATCCATTCTAATTCATTCGCACGATCCATTCTAATTCATTCGTATGATCAATTCTAATTCATTCGTACAATCCATTCTAATTCAGTCGTATGAATATATCATACGAATAAATTAGAATGGATCATAGGAATGAATTAGAATGGATCGTGAAAATGAATTAGAATGGATACATTCGTGCGAATGAATTAGAATGGATCGTAGGAATGAATTAGAATGGATCGTACGAATGAATTAGAATGGTTACATTCGTGCGAATGAATTAGAATGGATTGTACAAATGGATTAGAATGGATCGTACGAATGGATTAGAATGGATCGTACGAATGAATTAGAATGGATCGTACAAATGAATTAGAGAGGTTACATTTGTGAGAATGAATTAGAATGGATCGTACGAATGAATTAGAATGGATCGTACGAATGGATTAGAATGGATCGTATGGATCGTACGAATGGATTAGAATGGATCGTACGAATGGATTAGAACGCATTGTACGAATGAATTAGAATGGATCGTACGAATGAATTAGAATGGATATATTCGTGCGATTGAATTAGAATGGATTGTACGTATGAATTAGAATGGATCGTGCGAATGAACTAGAATGGATACATACATTCATGCGAATGAATTAGAATGGATCATATGAATGAGTTAGAATGGATCGTATGAATGAATTATAATGGATTGCATGAATGAATTAGAATGGATCATACGAATGAATTGGAATGGATCGTACGAATGAATTAGAATGGATACATTCATGCAAATGAAGTAGAATGGATCGTACGAATGAATTAGAATGGATCATATGAATGAATTAGAATGGATCGTGAGAATGAATTAGAATGGATCGTGCGAATGAATTAGAATGGATACATTCGTACAAATTAATTAGAATGGATCGTGCGAATGAATTAGAATGGATCGTACGAATGAATTAGAATGGATACATTTGTGCGAATGAATTAGAATGGATTGTACGAATGAATTAGAATGAATCATACGAATGAATTAGAATGGATCATACGAATGAATTAGAATACATCATGTGAATGAATTAGAATGGATCATACGTTTGAATTAGATTGGATTGTGCAAATGAATTAGAATGGATACATTCGTGCGAATGAATTAGAATAGATCGTATGAATGAATTAGAATAGATCGTACGAATTAATTAGAATAGATACATTTGTATGAATGAATTAGAATGGATCGTACGAATGAATTAGAATGGATCGTACGAATGAATTAGAATGGATAGTGCGAATGAATTAGAATGGATCGTACAAATGAATTAGAATAGATTGTACGAATGAATTAGAATAGATCATGCGAATAAATTAGAATGGATCGTATGAAAGAATTAGAATGGATCATACGAATGAATTAGAATGGATCATACAAATGAATTAGAATCGATCGTGCGAATGAATTAGAATGGTTCGTACGAATGAATTAGAATGGATACATTTGTGCGATGAATAAGAATGGAGCGTACAAATGAATTAGAATGGAGCGTACGAATGAACTAGAATGGATATATTCGTGCGAATGAATTAGAATGGATCATATGAAAGAATTAGAATGGATCATGCGAATGAATTAGAATAGATCGTGCGAATGAATTAGAATGGATCGTACGAACGAATTAGAATGGATCGTACGAACGAATTAGAATGGATCATATGAACGAATTATAATAGATCCTACGAATGAATTAGAATGGATACATTCGTACGATCCATTCTAATTCATTCGTACGATCCATTCTTATTCATTCGTACGATCTATTCAAATTCATTCGCATGATTCATTCTAATTCATTCGTACGATCCATTCGAATTCATTCTCACGAATGTAACCTTTCTAATTCATTTGTATGATCCATTCAAATTTATTCGTACGATCCATTCTAATCCATTCATACAATCCATTCTAATCCATTCGTACGATCCATTCTAATCCATTTGTACGATCCATTATAATTCATTCTCACAGATGTAACCTTTCTAGATCATTTGTCTGATCCATTCTAATCCATTCGTACGATCCATTCTAATCCATTCATACGATCCATGCTAATTCATTCGCACGAATATAACCATTCTAATTCATTCGTACGATCCATTCTAATTTATTCATACGATCCATTCTAATTTATTCGCACGAATGTATCCATTCTAATTCATTTGCACGATCCATTCTAATTCATTCCTATGATCCATTCTAATTCATTCGTACGATCCATTCTAATTCATTCGCTCGAATGTATCCATTCTAATTCATTCGTACGATCCATTCTAATTCATTCATACGATCTATTCTAATTCATTCGCTTGATCCATTCTAATTCATTCGTACGATCCATTCTAATTCATTCGTCCGATCCATTCAAATTCATTCGTACGACACAATCTAATTCATTCGTACAAATGTATCTATTCTAATTCATTCATACAATGCGTTCTAATCCATTCATACGATCCATTCTAATCCATTTGTACGATCCATTCTAATCCATTCATACGATCCATTCTAATCCATTCGTACGATCCATTCTAATTCATTCGCTCGAATGTATCCATTCTAATTCATTCGTACGATCCATTCTAATTCGTTCATACGATCCATTCTAATTCATTCGTACGATCCATTCTAATCCATTCATACGATCCATTCTAATCCATTCGTACGATCCATTCTAATCCATTCGTAGGATCCATTCTAATCCATTCGTACGATCCATTCTAATCCATTCGTACAATCCATTCTAATTCATTCGCACGATCCATTCTAATTCATTTGCACAAATGTATCCATTCTAATTCATTCATACAATCCATTCTAATTCATTCGCATGATCCATTCTAATTCATTCGTACGATTCATTCTAATTCATTTGTACGATACATTCTAATTCATTCGCACGAATGTCTCGATTCTAATTTATTCGTACGATCCATTCTAATTCATTTGCATGAATGTAACCATTCTAATTCATTTGTACGATCCATTCGTACGATCCATTCAAATTCATTCGCAAGAATGTATCCATTCTAATTCATTCGGACGATCCATTCTAATTCATTCGTACGATCCATTCTTATTTATTCGTATGATCCATTCAAATTCATTTGCATGATCCATTCTAATTCATTCGTACGATCCATTCTAATTCATTCTCACGAATGTAACCTTTCTAATTCATTTGTATGATCCATTCTAATCCATTCGTACGATCCATTCTAATCCATTCGTACGATCCATTCTAATCCATTCGTACGATCCATTCTAATTCATTCTCACAAATGTAACCTTTCTAATTCATTTGTACGATCCATTCTAATTCATTCGTACGATCCATTGTAATCTATTCGTACGATACATTCTAATTCATTCATACGTTCCATTCTAATTCATTCGCACGATCCATTCTAATTCATTCGTACAAATGTATCCATTCTAATTCATTCGTACGATCCATTCTAATTCATTCGTACGATCCATTCTAATTCATTCGCACAAATGTATCCATTCTAATTCATTCATACGATCCATTCTAATTCATTCGCACGATCCATTCTAATTCATTCGTACGATCCATTCTAATCCATTCATACGATCCATTCTAACTCATTCTCTCAAATGTATCCATTCTAATTCATTCGTACGATCCATTCTAATTCATTCTCATGAATGTAACCTTTCTAATTCATTTATACGATCCATTCTAATTTATTCGTACGATCCATTCTAATCCATTCGTACGATCCATTCTAATCCATTCGTACGATCCATTCTAATTCATTCGCACGAATGTAACCATTCTAATTCATTCGTACGATCCATTCTAATTCATTCCTACGATCAATTCTAATTCATTCGCACGAATGTATCCATTCTAATTCATTTGCACGATCCATTCTAATTCATTCGTATGATCCATTCTAATTCATTCGTACGATCCATTCCAATTCATTTGTATGATCCATTCTAATTCATTCATACGATCCATTCTAACTCATTCATACGATCCATTCTAACTCATTCATACGATCCATTCTAATTCATTCGCATGAATGTATCCATTCTAATTCATTCGTACGATCCATTCTAATTTATTTGTTTGAATTAGAATGGATTGTAGGAATGAATTAGAATGGATCAGACGAATAAATTAGAATGGATCGTGCAAATGAATTAGAATGGATACATTCGTGCGAATGAATTAGAATGGATACATCCGAGCGAATAAATTAGAATGGATTGTACGAATGAATTAGAATGGATACATTCTTGCGAATAAATTAGAATGGATCGTATATTCGTGCAAATAAATTAGAATGGATCATACGAATGAATTAGAATGGATCGTGCGAATGAATTAGAATGGATTGTACGAATGAATTAGAATGGATCGTATGAATGAATTAGAATGGATCGCTCGAATGTATCCATTCTAATTCATTCATACGATCTATTCTAATTCATTCGTACGATCCATTCTAATTCATTCGTACGATCCATTCTAATTCATTCGTCCGATCCATTCAAATTCATTCGTACGACACAATCTAATTCATTCGCAAAAATGTATCTATTCTAATTCATTCATACAATGCGTTCTAATCCATTCGTACGATCCATTCTAATCCATTTGTACGATCCATTCTAATCCATTCATACGATCCATTCTAATCCATTCGTACGATCCATTCTAATTCATTCGCTCGAATGTATCCATTCTAATTCATTCGTACGATCCATTCTAATTCGTTCATACGATCCATTCTAATTCATTCGTACGATCCATTCTAATCCATTCATACGATCCATTCTAATCCATTCGTACGATCCATTCTAATCCATTCGTACGATCCATTCTAATCCATTCGTACAATCCATTCTAATTTATTCGCACGATCCATTCTAATTCATTTGCACAAATATATCCATTCTAATTCATTCGTACAATCCATTCTAATTCATTCGCATGATCCATTCTAATTCATTCGTACGATTCATTCTAATTGATTTGTACGATACATTCTAATTCATTCGCACGAATGTATCGATTCTAATTTATTCGTACGATCCATTCTAATTCATTTGCATGAATGTAACCATTCTAATTCATTTGTACGATCCATTCATACGATCCATTCAAATTCATTCGCAAGAATGTATCCATTCTAATTCATTCGCACGATCCATTCTAATTCATTCGTACGATCCATTCTTATTTATTCGTACGATCCATTCAAATTCATTCGCATGATCCATTCTAATTCATTCGTACGATCCATTCTAATTCATTCTCACGAATGTAACCTTTCTAATTCATTTGTATGATCCATTCTAATCCATTCGTACGATCCATTCTAATCCATTCGTACGATCCATTCTAATCCATTCGTACGATCCATTCTAATTCATTCTCACAAATGTAACCTTTTTAATTCATTTGTACGATCCATTCTAATTCATTCGTACGATCCATTCTAATCTATTCGTACGATCCATTCTAATTCATTCATACGTTCCATTCTAATTTATTCGCACGATCTATTCTAATTCATTCGTACAAATGTATCCATTCTAATTCATTCGTACGATCCATTCTAATTCATTCGTACGATCCATTCTAATTCATTCGCACAAATGTATCCATTTCATTCGTACGATCCATTCTAATTCATTCGCACGATCCATTCTAATTCATTCGTACGATCCATTCTAATCCATTCATACGATCCATTCTAACTCATTCTCTCAAATGTATCCATTCTAATTCATTCGTACGATCCATTCTAATTCATTCTCATGAATGTAACCTTTCTAATTCATTTATATGATCCATTCTAATCCATTCGTACGATCCATTCTAATTCATTCGCACGAATGTAACCATTCTAATTCATTCGTACGATCCATTCTAATTCATTCCTACGATCAATTCTAATTCATTCGCACGAATATATCCATTCTAATTCATTTGCACGATCCATTCTAATTCATTCGTATGATCCATTCTAATTCATTCGTACGATCCATTCTAATCCATTTGTACGATCCATTCTAATCCATTCATACGATCCATTCTAATCCATTCGTACGATCCATTCTAATTCATTCGCTCGAATGTATCCATTCTAATTCATTCGTACGATCCATTCTAATTCGTTCATACGATCCATTCTAATTCATTCGTACGATCCATTCTAATCCATTCATACGATCCATTCTAATCCATTCATACGATCTATTCTAATCCATTCGTAGGATCCATTCTAATCCATTCGTACGATCCATTCTAATCCATTCGTACAATCCATTCTAATTCATTCGCACGATCCATTCTAATTCATTTGCACAAATGTATCCATTCTAATTCATTCGTACAATCCATTCTAATTCATTCGCATGATCCATTATAATTCATTCGTACGATTCATTCTAATTCATTTGTACGATACATTCTAATTCATTCGCACGAATGTATCGATTCTAATTTATTCGTACGATCCATTCTAATTCATTTGCATAAATGTAACCATTCTAATTCATTTGTACGATCCATTCGTACGATCCATTCAAATTCATTCGCAAGAATGTATCCATTCTAATTCATTCGCACGATCCATTCTAATTCATTCGTACGATCCATTCTAATTTATTCGTACGATCCATTCAAATTCATTCGCATGATCCATTCTAATTCATTCGTACGATCCATTCTAATTCATTCTAACGAATGTAACCTTTCTAATTCATTTGTATGATCCATTCTAATCCATTCGTACGATCCATTCTAATCCATTCGTACGATCCATTCTAATCTATTCGTACGATCCATTCTAATTCATTCTCACAAATGTAACCTTTCTAATTCATTTGTACGATCCATTCTAATTCATTCGTACGATCCATTCTAATCTATTCGTACGATCCATTCTAATTCATTCATACGTTCCATTCTAATTCATTCGCACGATCTATTCTAATTCATTCGTACAAATGTATCCATTCTAATTCATTCGTACGATCCATTCTAATTCATTCGTACGATCCATTCTAATTCATTCGCACAAATGTATCCATTCTAATTCATTCGTACGATCCATTCTAATTCATTCGCACGATCCATTCTAATTCATTCGTACGATCCATTCTAATCCATTCATACGATCCATTCTAACACATTCTCTCAAATGTATCCATTCTAATTCAATCGTACGATCCATTCTAATTCATTCTCACGAATGTAACCTTTCTAATTCATTTATACGATCCATTCTAATTTATTCGTACGATCCATTCTAATCCATTCGTACGATCCATTCTAATGCATTCATACGATTCATTCTAATTCATTCGCACGATCCATTCTAATTCATCCGTACGAATGTATCCATTCTAATTCATTCGTACAACACATTCTAATTCATTTGCACGATCCATTCTAATTCATTCGTATGATCCATTCTAATTCATTCGTACGATCCATTCCAATTCATTTGTATGATCCATTCTAATTCATTCATACGATCCATTCTAACTCATTCATACGATCCATTCTAACTCATTCATAAGATCCATTCTAATTCATTCGCATGAATGTATCCATTCTAATTCATTCGTACGATCCATTCTAATTTATTTGTTTGAATTAGAATGGATCGTAGGAATGAATTAGAATGGATCAGACGAATGAATTAGAATGGATCGTGCAAATGAATTAGAATGGATACATTCGTGCGAATGAATTAGAATGGATACATCCGAGCGAATAAATTAGAATGGATTGTACGAATGAATTAGAATGGATACATTCTTGCGAATAAATTAGAATGGATCGTATATTCGTGCAAATAAATTAGAATGGATCATACGAAGAATTAGAATGGATCGTGCGAATGAATTAGAATGGATTGTACGAATGAATTAGAATGGATCGTACGAATGAATTAGAATGGATCGTACAAATGAATTAGAATGGATCGCTCGAATGTATCCATTCTAATTCATTCATACGATCTATTCTAATTCATTCGCATGATCCATTCTAATTCATTCGTACGATCCATTCTAATTCATTCATCCGATCCATTCAAATTCATTCGTACGACACAATCTAATTCATTCGCACAAATGTATCTATTCTAATTCATTCATACAATGCGTTCTAATCCATTCGTACGATCCATTCTAATCCATTTGTACGATCCATTCTAATCCATTCATACGATCCATTCTAATCCATTCGTACGATCCATTCTAATTCATTCGCTCGAATGTATCCATTCTAATTCATTCGTACGATCCATTCTAATTCGTTCATACGATCCATTCTAATTCATTCGTACGATCCATTCTAATCCATTCATACGATCCATTCTAATCCATTCGTACGATCCATTCTAATCCATTCGTAGGATCCATTCTAATCCATTCGTACGATCCATTCTAATCCATTCGTACAATCCATTCTAATTCATTCGCACGATCCATTCTAATTCATTTGCACAAATGTATCCATTCTAATTCATTCGTACAATCCATTCTAATTCATTCGCATGATCCATTCTAATTCATTCGTACGATTCATTCTAATTCATTTGTACGATACATTCTAATTCATTCGCACGAATGTATCGATTCTAATTTATTCGTACGTTCCATTCTAATTCATTTGCATGAATGTAACCATTCTAATTCATTTGTACGATCCATTCGTACGATCCATTCAAATTCATTCGAACGAATGTATCCATTCTAATTCATTCGCACGATCCATTCTAATTCATTCGTACGATCTATTCTTATTTATTCGTACGATCCATTCAAATTCATTCGCATGATCCATTCTAATTCATTCGTACGATCCATTCTAATTCATTCTCACGAATGTAACCTTTCTAATTCATTTGTATGATCCATTCTAATCCTTTCGTACGATCCATTCTAATCCATTCGTACGATCCATTCTAATCCATTCGTACGATCCATTCTAATTCATTCTCACAAATGTAACCATTCTAATTCATTTGTACGATCCATTCTAATTCATTCGTACGATCCATTCTAATCTATTCGTACGATCCATTCTAATTCATTCATACGTTCCATTCTAATTCATTCGCACGATCCATTCTAATTCATTCGTACAAATGTATCCATTCTAATTCATTCGTACGATCCATTCTAATTCATTCGTACGATCCATTCTAATTCATTCGCACAAATGTATCCATTCTAATTCATTCGTACGATCCATTCTAATTCCTTCGCACGATCCATTCTAATTCATTCGTACGATCCATTCTAATCCATTCATACGATCCATTCTAACTCATTCTCTCAAATGTATCCATTCTAATTCATTCGTACGATCCATTCTAATTCATTCTCACGAATGTAACCTTTCTAATTCATTTATACGATCCATTCTAATTTATTCGTACGATCCATTCTAATCCATTCGTACGATCCATTCTAATTCATTCGCACGAATGTAACCATTCTAATTCATTCGTACGATCCATTCTAATTCATTCCTACGATCAATTCTAATTCATTCGCACGAATGTATCCATTCTAATTCATTTGCACGATCCATTCTAATTCATTCGTATGATCCATTCTAATTCATTCGTACGATCCATTCCAATTCATTTGTTTGATCCATTCTAATTCATTCATACGATCCATTCTAACTCATTCATACGATCCATTCTAACTCATTCATACGATCCATTCTAATTCATTCGCATGAATGTATCCATTCTAATTCATTCGTACGATCCATTCTAATTTATTCGTTTGAATTAGAATGGATCGTAGAAATGAATTAGAATGGATCAGACGAATGAATTAGAATGGATCGTGCAAATGAATTAGAATGGATACATTCATGCGAATGAATTAGAATGGATCGTACGAATGAATTAGAATGGATCATACAAATGAATTAGAAGGGTTACATTCGTGAGAATGAATTAGAATGGATCGTTCGAATGAATTAGAATGGATCATGCGAAAAAATTTGAATGGATCGTACGAATGAATTAGAATGGATCGAACGAATGAATTAGAATGGATACATTCGAGCAAATGAATTAGAATAGATTGTAGGAATGAATTAGAATGGATCATACGAATCAATTAGAATGGATCGTGCGAATGAATTAGAATGGATTGTAGGAATGAATTAGAATGGATCCATTCTAATGCATTCATACGATTCATTCTAATTCATTCGCACGATCCATTCTAATTCATTCGTACGATCCATTCTTATTCATTCATATGATCCATTCTAATTCATTCGCACAAATGTAACCTTTCTAATTCATTTTTAAGATCTATTCTAATTAATTCCTACGATCTATTCTAATTCATTCGCTCGAATGTATCCATTCTAATTCATTCGTTCGATCCATTCTAATTCATTCATACGATCCTTTCTAATTCATTCGCACGATCCATTCTAATTCTTTCATATGATCCATTCTAATTCATTCGCACGAATGTATCCATTCTAGTTCATTCGTACGATCCATTCTAATTCATTCCTATGATCCATTCTAATTTATTTGCACGAATGTATCTATTCTAATTCATTCGTACGATCCATTCTAATCCATTCGTACGATCCATTCTAAACCATTCGTACGATCCATTCTAATTCATTCGCACGAATGTAACCATTCTAATTCATTCATACGAACCATTCTAATTCATTCGCACAATCCATTCTAATTCATTCGTACGATCCATTCTAATTCATTCGTATGATCCATTCTAATTCATTCGCACGAATGTATCCATTCTAATTTATTCGTACGATCCTTTCCAATTCGTTCATACGATCCATTCTAATTCGTTCGTACGATCCATTCTAATTCATTCGTTCGATCCATTCTAATTCATTCGTATGATCCATTCTAATCCATTCGTATGATCCATTCTAATTCATTCGCACGAATGTAACAATTCTAATTCAATAGTACGATCCATTCTAATTCATTTGTACGATCCATTCTAATTCATTCGTACGATCCATTCTAATTTATTTGCACGATCCATTCTAATCCATTCGTACGATCCATTCTAATTCATTCGTACAAATATATCTATTCTAATTCATTCGTACATTGCGTTCTAATCCATTCGTACGATCCATTCTAATCCATTCGTACGATCCATTCTAATTCATTCGTACGATCCATTCTAATCCATTTTAATTCATTCGTACTAATCCATTCGTACGATCCATTCTAATTCATTCGTATGATAAATTCTAATTCATTCACACAATCCATTTTAATTCATTCGTACGATCCATTCTAATTCATTCGCACGAATGTAACCATTCTAATTCAATAGTACGATCCATTCTAATTCATTCGTACGATCCATTCTAATTCATTCGTACGATCCATTCTAATTTGTTTGCACGATCCATTCTAATCCATTCGTGTGATCCATTCTAATTCATTCGTATAAATATATCTATTCTAATTCATTCGTACAATGCGTTCTAATCCATTCGTACGATCCATTCTAATCAATTCGTACGATTCATTCTAATCCATTCGTACGATCCATTCTAATTCATTCGTACGATCCATTCTAATCCATTTTAATTCATTCGTACTAATCCATTCGTACGATCCATTCTAATTCATTCGTATGATCAATTCTAATTCATTCGCACAATCCATTCTAATTCATTCGTACGATCCATTCTAATTCATTCGCACGAATGTAACCATTCTAATTCATTCGTACGATCCATTCTAATTCATTCGTATAATCCATTCTAATTCATTCGCACGATCCATTCTAATTCATTCGCACGAATGTATCCATTCTAATTCATTTGCACGATCCCTTCTAATTCATTCCTATGATCCATTCTAATTCATTCGTACGATCCTTTCTAATTAATTAGCTCGAATGTATCCATTCTAATTCATTCGTACGATCCATTCTAATTCATTCGTACGATCCATTCTAATTCATTCGGTGGATCCATTCTAATTCATTCGTAAGATCCATTCTAATTCATTCGCACGATCCATTCTAATTTATTCATACGATCCATTCTAATTCATTCGATGATCTATTCTAATTCATTCGCATGATCCATTCTAATTCATTCATACGATCCATTCTAATTCATTCGTACAATCCATTGAAATTCATTCGTACGATGCAATCTAATTCATTCGCACAAATGTATCTATTCTAATTCATTCGTACAATACGTTCTAATCCATTCGTACGATCCATTCTAATTCATTCGTACAATCCATTCTAATTCATTCGGACGATCCATTCTAATTCATTCTTATGATCCATTCGAATTCATTCCTACGATCTATTCTAATTCATTCGCTCGAATGTATCCTTTCTAATTCATTCGTTCGATCCATTCTAATTCATTCGTATGATCCATTCTAATTCATTCGCTCCAATGTATCGATTCTAATTCATTCGTACGATCCATTCTTATTCATCCGTACGATCCATTCAAATTCATTCGCATGATCCATTCTAATTCATTCGTACGATCCATTCTAATTCATTCTCATGAATGTAACCTTTCTAATTCATTTGTATGATTCATTCTAATTCATTCGCACGATCCATTCTAATTCATTCGTACGATCCATTCTAATTCATTCGCACGATCCATTCTAATTCATTCGTACGATCCATTCTAATTCATTCGTACGATTAATTCTAATTCATTCGCACGATCCATTCTAATTCATTCCTATGATCTATTCTAATTCATTCGTACGATCTATTCTAATTCATTCGCACGATCCATTCTAATTCATTCCTACGATCCATTCTAATTCATTCGCACAAATGTATCGTACGAATGAATTAGAATGGATCATACAAATGAATTAGAAATGTTACATTTGTGAGAATGAATTAGAATGGATCGTACGAATGAATTAGAATGGATCATGCCAATGAATTTGAATGGATCGTACGAATGAATTAGAATGGATCGAACAAATGAATTAGAATGGATACATTCGAGTGAATGAATTAGAGTAGATCGTAGGAATGAATTAGAATGGATCATACAAATGAATTAGAATGGATACATTCGTGCGAATGAATAAGAATGGATCGTAGGAATGAATTAGAATGCATCGTACGAATGAACTCGAATGGATACATTCATGCGAATTAATTAGAATGGATCATATGAAAGAATTAGAATGGATCGTGCGAATGAATTAGAAAGGATCGTACGAATGAATTAGAATGGATATATTCGTGCGAATGAATTAGAATAGATCGTGAGAATAAATTAGAATGGATCATACGAATGAATTAGAATAGATATATTCATGCGAATGAATTAGAATGGATCGTACGAATGAATTAGAATGGACCATGCGAATGAATTAGAATGGATCGTAGGAATGAATTAGAATGGATACATTCGTGCGAATGAATTAGAATGGATCATACGAATGAATTAGAATGGATCGTACGAATGAATTAGAATGGATCGTACGAATGAATTAGAATAGATACATATGTGCGAATGAATTAGATTGCATCGTACGAATGAATTTGAATGGATTGTACGAATGAATTAGAATGGATCGTACGAATGAATTAGAATGGATGGTGCGAATGAATTAGAATGGATCGTACGAATGAATTAGAATGGATCGTGCGAATGAATTAGAATGGATCGTACGAATGAATTAGAATGGATACATTTGTGCGAATAAATTAGAATGGATCGTACGAATGAATTAGAATGGATCGTACGAATGAATTAGAATGGATACATTTGTGCGAATGAATTAGAATGGATCGTACGAATGAATTAGAATGGATCGTACGAATGCCTTAGAATGGATCGTACGAATGAATTAGAATGGATACATTCGAGCGAATGAATTAGAATGGATCGTGCGATGAATTAGAATGGATCATACAAATGAATTAAAATGGATTCTAATCCATTCGTACGATCCATTCTAATCTATTCTAATTCATTCACACAAATGTATCCATTCTAATTCATTCTCACAAATGTAACCTTTCTAATTCATTTGTATGATCCATTCTAATTCATTCGTACGATCCATTCTAATCCATTCGTACGATCCATTCTAATCCATTCGTACGATCCATTCTAATTCATTCTCACAAATGTAACCTTTCTAATTCATTTGTACGATCCATTCTAATTCAATCGTACGGTCCATTCTAATCCATTCGTACGATCCATTCTAATCCATTCGTACGATCCATTCTAATTCATTCGCACGAATATAACCATTCTAATTTATTCGTACGATCCATTCTAATTCATTCCTACGATCCATTCTAATTCATTCGCATGAATGTATCCATTCTAATTCATTTGCACGATCCATTCTAATTCATTCCCATGATCCATTCTAATTCATTCGTACGATCCATTCTAATTCATTCGCTCGAATGTATCCATTCTAATTCATTCGTACGATCCATTCTAATTCATTCGTACGATCCATTCTAATTCATTCTCACGAATGTAACCTTTCCAATTCATTTGTATGATCCATTCTAATTCATTCGTACGATCCATTCAAATCCATTCGTACGATCCATTCTAATTCATTCGCATGAATTAGAATGGATCGTATGAATGAATTAGAATGGATCGTACGAATGAATTAAAATGAATCGTGCGAATGAATTAGAATGGATCGTTCGAATGAATTAGAATGGATACATTTGTGCGAATGAGTTAGAATGGATCATACGAATGAATTAGAATTGATCGTACGAATGAATTAGAATGGATCATACGAATGAATTAGAATGGATCATGCGAATGAATTAGAATGGATTGTACGAATGAATTAGAATTGATACATTCGAGCGAATGAATTAGAATAGATCGTAGGAATGAATTAGAATGGATCATATGAATGAATTAGAATGGATCGTGCGAATGAATTAGAATGGATTGTACGAATGAATTAGAATGGATACATTCGTGCGAATGAATTAGAATGGATCGGGCGAATGAATTAGAATAGATCGTACGATTCATTCTAATTCATTCGGATGATCCATTCTAATGCATTCGTACGATTCATTCTAATTCATTCGCACGATCCATTCTAATTCATTCGTACGATCCATTCTTATTCATTCATACGATCCATTCTAATTCATTCGTACGATCCATTCTAATTCATTCGTACGATCCATTCTAATTCATTCATATGATCCATTCTAACTCATTCGGTGGATCCATTCTAATTCATTCATACAATCCATTCTAATTCATTCGCACGATCCATTCTAATTTATTCGTACGATCTATTCTAATTCATTCCTATGATCCATTCTAATTCATTCGCACGAATGTATCCATTCCAATTCATTTGCACGATCCATTATAATTCATTCCTATGATCCATTCTAATTCATTCGTACGATCCATTTTAATTCATTCGCTCGAATCTATCCATTCTAATTCATTCGCACGATCCATTCTAATTCATTCGTACGATCCATTCTAATTCATTCGTTTAAATATATCCATTCTAATTCATTCGTACGATCCATTCTAATTCATTCGCACGATCCATTCTAATTCATTCGTATGATCAATTCTAATTCATTCGTACAATCCATTCTAATTCAGTCGTATGAATGTATCATACGAATAAATTAGAATGGATCATAGGAATGAATTAGAATGGATCGTGAAAATGAATTAGAATGGATACATTCGTGCGAATGAATTAGAATGGATCGTAGGAATGAATTAGAATGGATCGTACGAATGAATTAGAATGGTTACATTCGTGCGAATGAATTAGAATGGATTGTACAAATGGATTAGAATGGATCGTACGAATGGATTAGAATGGATCGTACGAATGAATTAGAATGGATCGTACAAATGAATTAGAGAGGTTACATTTGTGAGAATGAATTAGAATGGATCGTACGAATGAATTAGAATGGATCGTACGAATGGATTAGAATGGATCGTATGGATCGTACGAATGGATTAGAATGGATCGTACGAATGGATTAGAACGCATTGTACGAATGAATTAGAATGGATCGTACGAATGAATTAGAATGGATATATTCGTGCGATTGAATTAGAATGGATTGTACGTATGAATTAGAATGGATCGTGCGAATGAACTAGAATGGATACATACATTCATGCGAATGAATTAGAATGGATCATATGAATGAGTTAGAATGGATCGTATGAATGAATTATAATGGATTGCATGAATGAATTAGAATGGATCATACGAATGAATTGGAATGGATCGTACGAATGAATTAGAATGGATACATTCATGCAAATGAAGTAGAATGGATCGTACGAATGAATTAGAATGGATCATATGAATGAATTAGAATGGATCGTGAGAATGAATTAGAATGGATCGTGCGAATGAATTAGAATGGATACATTTGTACAAATTAATTAGAATGGATCGTGCGAATGAATTAGAATGGATCGTACGAATGAATTAGAATGGATACATTTGTGCGAATGAATTAGAATGGATTGTACGAATGAATTAGAATGAATCATACGAATGAATTAGAATGGATCATACGAATGAATTAGAATACATCATGTGAATGAATTAGAATGGATCGTACGTTTGAATTAGATTGGATTGTGCAAATGAATTAGAATGGATACATTCGTGCGAATGAATTAGAATAGATCGTATGAATGAATTAGAATAGATCGTACGAATTAATTAGAATAGATACATTTGTATGAATGAATTAGAATGGATCGTACGAATGAATTAGAATGGATCGTACGAATGAATTAGAATGGATAGTGCGAATGAATTAGAATGGATCGTACAAATGAATTAGAATAGATTGTACGAATGAATTAGAATAGATCATGCGAATAAATTAGAATGGATCGTACGAAAGAATTAGAATGGATCATACGAATGAATTAGAATGGATCATACAAATGAATTAGAATCGATCGTGCGAATGAATTAGAATGGTTCGTACGAATGAATTAGAATGGATACATTTGTGCGATGAATAAGAATGGAGCGTACAAATGAATTAGAATGGAGCGTACGAATGAACTAGAATGGATATATTCGTGCGAATGAATTAGAATGGATCATATGAAAGAATTAGAATGGATCATGCGAATGAATTAGAATAGATCGTGCGAATGAATTAGAATGGATCGTACGAACGAATTAGAATGGATCGTACGAACGAATTAGAATGGATCATATGAACGAATTATAATAGATCGTACGAATGAATTAGAATGGATACATTCGTACGATCCATTCTAATTCATTCGTACGATCCATTCTTATTCATTCGTACGATCTATTCAAATTCATTCGCATGATTCATTCTAATTCATTCGTACGATCCATTCGAATTCATTCTCACGAATGTAACCTTTCTAATTCATTTGTATGATCTATTCTAATTTATTCGTACGATCCATTCTAATCCATTCATACAATCCATTCTAATCCATTCGTACGATCCATTCTAATCCATTTGTACGATCCATTCTAATTCATTCTCACAGATGTAACCTTTCTAGATCATTTGTCTGATCCATTCTAATCCATTCGTACGATCCATTCTAATCCATTCATACGATCCATTCTAATTCATTCGCACGAATGTAACCATTCTAATTTATTCGTACGATCCATTCTAATTTATTCATACGATCCATTCTAATTTATTCGCACGAATGTATCCATTCTAATTCATTTGCACGATCCATTCTAATTCATTCCTATGATCCATTCTAATTCATTCGTACGATCCATTCTAATTCATTCGCTCGAATGTATCCATTCTAATTCATTCGTACGATCCATTCTAATTCGTTCATACGATCCATTATAATTCGTTCGTACGATCCATTTTAATTCGTTCATACAATCCATTCTAATTCATTCGCACGATCCATTCTAATTCATTTGTACGATCCATTTTAATTCATTCGCATGATCCATTCTAATTCATTCGTATGATACATTCGTGCGAATGAATTAGAATGGATCGTACGAATGAATTAGAATGGATCGTACGAATAAATTAGAATAGATCGTGCGAATAAATTAGAATGGATCATACGAATGAATTAGAATAGATATATTCATGCGAATGAATTAGAATGGATCGTACGAATGAATTAGAAAGGATCGTGCGAATGAATTAGAATGGATTGTATGAATAAATTACAATGGATCGTACGAATGAATTAAAATGGATACATTTGTGCGAATGAATTAGAATGGATCATACGATTGAATTAGAATGGATCATGCGAATGAATTAGAATGGATCGTACGAATGGATTAGAATGGATCATAGGAATGAATTAGAATGGATCGTGCAAATGAATTAGAATGGATACATTCGTGCGAATGAATTAGAATGGATCGTACGAATGAATTAGAATAGTTACATTCGTGTGAATGAATTAGAATGGATCGTACGAATGGATTAGAATGGATCGTACGAATGGATTAGATTGGATCGTACGAATGAATTAGAATGGATCGTACAAATGAATTAGAAAGGTTACATTTGTGAGAATGAATTAGAATAGATCGTATGAATAAATTAGAATGGATCGTACGAATGGATTAGAATGGATCATACGAATGGATTAGAATTGATCGTACGAATGAATTAGAATGGATCGTACGAATGAATTAGAATGGATGATACAAATGAATTAGAAAGGTTACATTCGTGAGAATAAATTAGAATGGATCGTACGAATGAATTAGAATGGATCATGCGAATGAATTTGAATGGATCGTACGAATGAATTAGAATGGATCGAATGAATGAATTAGAATGGATACATTCGAGCGAACAAATTAGAATAGATCGTAGGAATGAATTAGAATAGATCATACGAATGAATTAGAATGGATCATGCGAATGAATTAGAATGGATTGTACGAATGAATTAGAATGGATACATTCGTGCGAATGAATTTTAATGGAATGAATTAGAATGGATCGTACGATTCATTCTAACTCATTCGTACGATCCATTCTAATGCATTCGTACGATTCATTCTAATTCATTCGCACGATCCATTCTAATTCATTCGTATGATCCATTCTAATTTATTTGCACGAATATACGATCCATTCTAATTTAATCGCAAGAATGTATCCATTCTAATTCATTCGTATGATCCATTCTAATTTATTTGCACGAATATACGATCCATTCTAATTTAATCGCAAGAATGTATCCATTCTAATTCATTCGTACAATCCATTCGTACGATCCATTCTAATTCATTCGTACGATCCATTCTAATTCATTCATACGATCCATTCTAATTCATTCGTACGATCCATTCTAATTCATTCGCACGAATGTATCCATTCTAATTCATTCGTACAATCCATTCTAATTCATTCGCACGATCCATTCTAATTCATTCGTTTGATCAATTCTAATTCATTCCTACGATCTATTCTAATTCATTCACTCGAATGTATCCATTCTAATTCATTCGTTCGATTCATTCTAATTCATTCGTACGATCCATTCAAATTCATTCGCATGATCCATTCTAATTCATTCGTACGATCCATTCTAATTCATTCTCACGAATGCAACCTTTCTAATTCATTTGTATGATCCATTCTAATTCATTCGTACGATCCATTCTAATCCATTCGTACGATCCATTGTAATTCATTCATACAATCCATTCAGATTAATTCGCACAAATGTATCCATTCAAATTCATTCGTACGATCCATTCTAGTTAATTCGCACGATCCATTCTAATTCAGTCGTATGAATGTATAGATCGTGCGAATGAATTAGAATGGATCGTACGAATAAATTAGAAAGGTTACATTCGTGAGAATGAATTAGAATGGATCGTACGAATGAATTAGAATGGATCGTACGAATGGATTAGAATGGTTCGTACGAATGGATTAGAATGGATCGTACGAATGGATTAGAATGGATCGTACGAATGAATAAGAATGGATCATACGAATAAATTAGAATGGATCGTACGAATTAATTAGAATGAATACATTCGTACGAATGAATTAGAATGGATCGTACGAATGAATTAGAATAGATCGTACGAATGAATTCGAATGGATCGTATGAATGAATTAGAATGGATCATGCGCATGAATTAGAATGGATCGTACGAATGAATTAGAATGGATCCACCGAATGAGTTAGAATGGATCATACGAATGAATTAGAATGGATCGTACGAATGAATTAGAATGGATCGTGCGAATGAATTGGAATGGATTCGTGCGAATGAATTATATTGGATCGTACGAATGAATTAGAATGGATCATACAAATGAATTAGAAATGTTACATTCGTGAGAATGAATTAGAATGGATCGGATGAACGAATTAGAATGGATCGTACAAATGAATTAGAATAGATACATTCGAGCGAATGAATTAGAATAGATCGTAGAAAAGAGTTAGAATGGATCATACGAATGAATTAGAATGGATCGTACGAATGAATTAGAATGGATTGTGCGACTGAATTAGAATGGATCGTATGAATGAATAAGAATGAATCGTACGAATGAATTAGAATGGATCGTGTGAATGAATTAGAATAAATCGTACGAATGCATTAGAATGGATCGTACGAATGAATTAGAATGAATCGTACGATCCATTCTAATTCATTCGTCCGATCCATTCTAATTCATTCGCACGAATGTATCCATTCTAATTCATTCGTACAATCCATTCTAATTCATTCGCACGATCCATTCTAATTCATTCGTAGGATCCATTCTTATTCATTCCTACGATCTATTCTAATTCATTCGCTCGAATATATCCATTCTAAATCATTCGTACGATCCATTCTAATTCGTTCATACGATCCATTCTAATTCATTCGTACGATCCATTCTAATTTATTCGTACGATCAATTCTAATTCATTCGTACGATCTATTCTAATTCATTCGTACGATCCATTCTAATTCATTCTCACAAATGTAACCTTTCTAATTCATTTGTACGATCCATTCTAATTCATTCGCACGATCCGTTCTATTTCATTCGTACGAATGTATCCATTCTAATTCATTCGTACGATTAATTCTAATTCATTCGCACGAATGTAACCATTCTAATTCATTCGTACGAATGAATGCATTAGAATGGATCGTACGAACGCATTGTACGAATGAATTAGAATGGATCGTACGAATGAATTAGAATGGATCGTGCGAATGAATTAGAATTGATCGTACGAATGAATTAGAATGGATCGTAAGAATGGATTAGAATGGATCCATTCATGCAAATGAATTAGAATGGATCGTACGAATAAATTAGAATGGATGATACGAATGAATTAGAATGGATCGTGCGAATGAATTAGAATGGATCGTGCGAATGAATTAGAATGGATACATTCATACAAATGAATTAGAATGGATCGTACGAATGAATTAGAATGGATCATATGAATGAATTAGAATGTATACATTTGTGCGAATGAATTAGATTACATCGTAAGAATGAATTAGAATGGATCATAGGAATGAATTAGAATGGATCGTGCAAATGAATTAGAATGGATACATTCGTGCGAATGAATTAGAATGGATCATAGAAATGAATTAGAATGGATCATACGAATGGATTAGAATGGATCGTACGAATGGATTAGAATGGATCGTACGAATAAATTAGAATGGATTATACAAACGAATTAGAAAGGTTACATTCGTGAGAATGAATTAGAATGGATCGTACGGATGAATTAGAATGGATCATGCGAATGAATTTGAATGGATCGTACGAATGAATTAAAATGGATCGTACAAGTGAATTAGAAAGGTTCCATTTGTAATAATGAATTAGAATGGATCGTACGAATGAATTAGAATAGATCATACGAATGAATTAGAATGGATCGTACGAATAAATTAGAATGGATCGTACGAATGAACTAGAATGGATCGTATGAACGAATTAGAATGGATCGTATGAATGAATTAGAATGGATACATTCGAGCGATTCATTCTAATTCATTCGCACAATCCGATCCATTTGTACGATCCATAATTCATTCGCACGATCCGATCCATTCTAATCCATTCGTACAATCCATTCTAATTCATTCGTAGGATCCATTCTAATCCATTCGTACGATCCATTCTAATCCATTTGTACGATCTATTCTAATTCATTCGCACGAATGTAACCATTCTAATTCATTCGTACGATTCATTCTAATTCATTCGCACGATCCATTCTAATTCATTCGCATAAATATATCCATTCTAATTCATTCGTACGATCCATTCTAATCCATTCGAATCTATCCATTCTAATTAATTCGTACGATCCATTCTAATTCATTCGTATGATCCATTCTAATTCATTCCTACGATCTATTCTAATTCATTCGCTCGAATGTATCCATTCTAATTCATTCTAATTCTAATTAGAATGGATCATACGAATGAATTAGAATGGATCGTACGAATGGATTAGAATAGATCATAGGAATGAATTAGAATGGATCGTGCGAATGAATTAGAATGGATCGTACGAATGAATCTGAATGGATCCACCGAATGAGTTAGAATGGATCATACGAATGAATTAGAATGGATCATACGAATGAATTAGAATGGATTGTGCGAATGAATTAGAATAGATCGTATGAATGAATTAGAATGGATCCACCGAATGAGTTAGAATGGATCATACGAATGAATTAGAATAGATTATACGAATGAACTAGAATGGATTGTGCGAATGAATTAGAATAGATCGTATGAATGAATTAGAATGGATCGTACGAATGAATTAGAATAGCTCATATGAATGAATTAGAATGAATCGTACGAATGAATTAGAATGGTTACATTCGTGCGAATGAATTAGAATGGATCATACGAATGAATTAGAATGGATCGTGCGAATGAATTAGAATAGATCGTACGAATGAATTAGAATGGATACATTCGAGTGAATGAATTAGAATGGATCGTATGAATGAATTAGAATGGATCATACGAATGAATTAGAATGGATCGTACGAATGAATTAGAATTGGAATCTATCGTACAAATGAATTTGAATACATCATGTGAATGAATTAGAATGGATCGTACGTTTGAATTAGATTGGATTGTGCAAATGAATTAGAATGGATACATTCTAATTCATTCGCACGATCTATTCTAATTCATTCCTATGATTCATTCTAATCCATTCGTACGATCCATCCTAATTCATTCGTATGATCCATTCTAATTAGAATTAGAATGAATTAGAATGGATACATTCGAGCGAATGAATTAGAATAGATCGTAGGAATGAATTAGAATGGATCATACGAATTAATTAGAATGGATCGTACGAATGAATTAGAATGGATACATTCGAATGGATTAGAATGGATCGTACGAATGAATTAGAATGGATATATTTATGCGAATGAATTAGAATGGATCGTGTGAATGAATTAGAATGAATCGTACGAATTAATTAGAATGGTTACATTCGTGCGAATGAATTAGAATAGATCGTACGAATGAATTAGAATGGATCGTAGGAATGAATTAGAATGGATCATATGAATAATTCATTCGTACGATCCATTCTAATTCATTCGTACGATCCATTCTAATCCATTCATATGATCCATTCTAATCCATTCGTACGATCCATTCTAATTCATTTGCACGAATGTAACCATTCTAATTCATTCCTACGATTCATTCTAATTCATTCGCACGATCCATTCTAATTCATTCACATAAATATATCCATTCTAATTCATTCGTACGATCCATTCTAATCCATTCGAATGTATCCATTCTAATTCATTCGTACGATCCATTCTAATTCATTCGTATGATCCATTCTAATTCATTCCTACGATCTATTCTAATTCATTCGCTCGAATGTATCCATTCTAATTCTAATTAGAATGGATCATACGAATGAATTAGAATGGATCATACGAATGGATTAGAATGGATCATAGGAATGAATTAGAATGGATCGTGCGAATGAATTGGAATGGATCCACCGAATGAGTTAGAATGGATCATACGAATGAATTAGAATGGATCGTACGAATGAATTAGAATGGATCGTACGAATGAATTAGAATGGACTGTGGGAATGAATTCGAATAGATCGTATGAATGAATTAGAATGGATCCACCGAATGAGTTAGAATGGGTCATATGAATGAATTAGAATGGATCGTACGAATGAATTAGAATGGATTGTGCGAATGAATTAGAATAGATCGTATGAATGAATTAGAATGGATCGTACAAATGAATTAGAATAGCTCATACGAATGAATTAGAATGAATCATACGAATGAATTAGAATGGTTACATTCGTGCGAATGAATTAGAATGGATCATACGAATGAATTAGAATGGATCGTACGAATGAATTATAATAGATCGTATGAATGAATTAGAATGGATACATTCGAGCGAATGAATTAGAATGGATCGTACGAATGAATTAGAATAGATCATACGAATGAATTAGAATGGATCGTACGAATGAATTAGAATTGGAATGGATCGTACGAATGAATTAGAATACATCATGTGAATAAATTAGAATGGATAGTACGTTTGAATTAGATTGGATTGTGTGAATGAATTAGAATGGATACATTCGTGCGAATGAATTAGAATAGATTGTAAGAATGAATTAGAATGGATCATACGAATGAATTAGAATGGATCGTACGAATGAATTAGAATGGATACATTCGAATGGATTAGAATGGATCGTACGAATGAATTAAAATGGATATATTTATGTGAATGAATTAGAATGGATCGTGCGAGTGAATTAGAATGAATCGTACGAATGAATTAGAATGGTTACATTCGTGCGAATAAATAAGAATGGATCGTACGAATGGATTAGAATGGATCGTACGTATGGATTAGAATGGATCATACGAATGAATAAGAATGGATCGTACAAATGAATTAGAAAGGTTACATTTGTGAGAATGAACTAGAATGGATTGTAAGAATGAATTAGAATGGATCGTACGAATGGATTAGAATGGATCGGATCGTGCGAATGAATTAGAATGGATCGTACGAATGGATTCGAATGGATCGTACGAATGTAACCATTCTAATCCATTCGTACGATCCATTCTAATTCATTCGTATGATCCATTCTAATTCATTCCTACGATCTATTCTTATTCATTCGCTCGAATGTATCCATTCTAATTCATTCGTACGATCCATTCTAATTCGTTCATACGATCCATTCTAATTCATTCATACGATCCATTCTAATTTATTCATACGATCCCATATAATTCATTCGTACGATCTATTCTAATTCATTCGTACGATCCATTCTAATTCATTCTCACAAATGTAACCTTTATAATTCATTTGTACGATCCATTCTAATTCATTCGTATGATCCATTCTATTTCATTCGCATGATCCAATCTAATTCATTCATACGATCCATTCTAATTCATTCGCACGATCCATTCTAATTCTTTCATATGATCCATTCTAATTCATTCGCACGAATGTATCCATTCTAATTCATTTGCACGATCCATTCTAATTCATTCCTATGATCCATTCTAATTCATTCGTACGATCCATTCTAATTCATTCGCTCGAATGTATCCATTCTAATTCATTCGTACGATCCATTCTATTTCATTCGTACGATCCATTCTAATTCATTCGCACGAATGTAACCATTCTAATTAATTCGTACGATCCATTCTAATTCATTCCTACGATCTATTCTAATTCATTCGCACGAATGCATCCATTCTAATTCATTTGTACGATCCAGTCTAATTCATTCGCACGAATGTAACCATTCTAATTCATTCGTACGATCCATTCTAATTCATTCCTACGCTCCATTCTAATTCATTCGCACGAATGTATCCATTCTAATTCATTTGCACGATCCATTCTAATTCATTCCTATGATCCATTCTAATTTATTCGTACGATCCATTCTAATTCATTCGTACGATCCATTCTATTTCATTCGCACAAATGTAACCATTCTAATTCATTCGTACGATCCATTCTAATTAATTCCTACGATCCATTCTAATTCATTCGCACGAATGTATCCATTCTAATTCATTTGCACGATCCATTCTAATTCATTCCTATGATCCATTCTAATTCATTCGTACGATCCATTCTAATTCATTCGCTCAATGAATTAGATCGTACGAATGAATTAGAATGGATCGTACGAATGAATTAAAATGGATACATTCGAGCGAATGAATTAGAATGGATATATTTGTACGAATGAATTAGAATGGATCGTACGAATGAATTAGAATGGATCGTACGATGCAATCTAATTCATTCGTACAATGCGTTCTAATCCATTCGTACGATCCATTATAATTCATTCGTATGATCTATTCTAATTCATTCGCACGAATGTATCCATTCTAATTCATTCATACGATCCATTCTAATTCGTTCGTACGATCCATTCTAATTCGTTCGTACGATCCATTCTAATTCGTTCGTACGATCCATTCTAATTCGTTCGTACGATCCATTCTAATTCCTTCGTACGATCCATTCTAATTCATTCGTACGATCCATTCTAATTCATTCGCACGATCCATTCTAATTCATTCGTATGATCCATTCTAATTCATTCCTATGATCTATTCTACTTCATTCGTATGATCCATTCTAATTCATTCGTTCGATCCATTCTAATTCATTCGTACAGTCCATTCAAATTCATTCGCATGATTCATTCTAATTCATTCGTACAATCCATTCTAATTCATTCTCACGAATGTAACCTTTCTAATTCATTTGTATGATCCATTCTAATTCATTCGTACGATCCATTCTAATTCATTCGTACGATCCATTCTAATCCATTCGTACTATCCATTCTAATCCATTTGTACGATCCATTCTAATCCATTCGTACGATCCATTCTAATTCATTCGTATGAATGTATCCATTCTAATTTATTCGTACGATCTAGTCTAATTCATTCGTATGATCCATTCTAATTCATTCGCATGAATGTATCCATTCTAATTTATTCGTACGATCCATTCTAATTCATTCGTATGATCCATTCTAATTCATTCGCACGATCTATTCAAATTCATTCGCACGATCCATTCTAATTCATTCGCACGATCTATTGTAATTCATTCATACGATCTATTCTAATTCATTCGTACGATCCTTTCTTCTTCATTCGCACGAACGAACTAGAATGGATCATACAAATGAATTAGAAAGGTTACATTCGTGAGAATGAATAAGAATGGATCATACGAATGAATTAGAATCGATACATTCGAGCGAATGAATTAGAATGGATCGTACGAATGAATTAGAATGGATCATAGGAATGAATTAGAATGGATCGTGCGAATGAATTAGAATGGATTGTACGAATTAATTAGAATGGATACATTCGTACGAATGAATTAGAATAGATCGTAGGAATGAATTAGAATGGATCATACGAATGAATTAGAATGGATCGTGCGAATGAATTAGAATGGATTGTACGAATGAATTAGAATGGATACATTCGAGCGAATGAATTAGAATAGATCATAGGAATGAATTACAATAGATCATACGAATGAATTAGAATGGATCGTACGAATGAATTAGAATGGATCGTACGAATGAATTGGAATGGATCGTGCGAATGAATTGGAATGGATTAGAATGGATCGTATGAATGAATTAGAATGGATTAGAATGGATCAAACGAATGGATTAGAATGGATCGTATGAATGAATTAGAATGGATGATACAAATGAATTAGAAAGGTTACATTCGTGAGAATGAATTAGAATGGATCGTACGAATGAATTAGAATGGATCATGCGAATGAATTTGAATGGATTGTACGAATGAATTAGAATGGATCGAACGAATGAATTAGACTGGATCATACGAATGAATTAGAATAGATCGTAGGAATGAATTAGAATGGATCATACGAATGAATTAGAATGGATCGTGCGAATGAATTAGAATGGATCGTACGAATGAATTAGAATGGATCGTACGAACGAATTAGAATGGATCGTACGAACGAATTAGAATGGATCGTACGAACGAATTAGAATGGATCGTGCGAATGAATTTGAATAGATCGTGCGAATGACTTAGAATGGATCGAACGAATGAATTAGAATAGATCGTATGAATGAATTAGAATGGATCGTACGAATGAATTAGAATGGATCGTGCGAATGAATTAGAATGGATCATGCGAATGAATTAGAATAGATCGTGCGAAAGAATTAGAATGGATCGTACGAATGAATTAGAATGGATCGTACGAATGGATTAGAATGGATCGTACGAATGTATTAGAATGGATCGTACGAATAAATTAGAATGGATCGTACGAGTGAATTAGAATGGATACATTTGTGCGAATGAGTTAGAATGGATCATACGAATGAATTAGAATAAATCGTACGAATGAATTAGAATGGATCATACGAATGAATTAGAGTAGATCGTGCGAATGAATTAGAATGGATGGTACGAATGAATTAGAATGGATACATTCGAGAGAATGAATTAGAATAGATCCTAGGAATGAATTCGAATGGATCAAACGAATGAATTAGAATGGATTGTGCGAATGAATTAGAATGGATTGTACGAATGTGTTAGAATGGATACATTCGTGCGAATGAATTAGAATGGATCGTACGAATGAATTAGAATGGAACATACGATTCATTCTAATTCATTCGTACGATCCATTCTAATGCATTCATACGATTCATTCTAATTCATTCGCACGATCCATTCTAATTCATCCGTACGAATGTATCCATTCTAATTCATTCGTACAACACATTCTAATTCATTCGCACGATCCATTCTAATTCATTCGTATGATCCATTCTAATTCATTCTCACAAATGTAACCATTCTAATTTATTCATATGATCTATTCTAATTCATTCCTACGAATGAATTAGAATGGATACATTCGAGTGAATGAATTAGAATGGATACATTCATACGAATGAATTAGAATGGATCGAGCGAATGAATTAGAATGGATCGTACGAATGAATTAGAATGGATTAGAATGGATCGTACGAATGAATTAGAATGGATCGTACAAATGAATTAGAAAGGTTACATTTGTGAGAATGAATTAGAATGGATCGTACGAATGAATTAGAATGGATCGTACGAATGAATTAGAATGGATCGTACGAATGGATTAGAATGGATCGTACGAATGGATTAGAATGGATCATGCGAATGAATTAGAATAGATTGTACGAATGAATTTGAATGGATTAGAATGGATCGTACGAATGAATTAGAATGGATACATTTGTGCGAATGAATTAGAATGGATCATACGAATGAATTAGAATAGATATATTCATGCGAATGAATTAGAATGGATCGTACGAATGCATTAAAATGGATCATACGAATGAATTAGAATGGATCGTGCGAATGAATTAGAATGAATCGTACGAATGCATTAGAATGGATACATTCGTACGAATGAATTAGAATGGATCGTGAAAATGAATTAGAATGGATACATTCGTGCGAATAAATTAGAATGGATCGTAGGAATCAATTAGAATGGATCGTACGAATGAATTAGAATGGTTACATTTGTGCGAATGAATTAGAATGGATCGTACGAATGGATTAGAATGGATCATATGAATGAATTAGAATGGATCGTGCTAATGAATTAGAATGGATTGTACGAATGAATTAGAATGGATACATACAAATGAATTAGAATGGATACATTCGTGCGAATGAATTAGAATGGATCATAGGAATGAATTAGAATGGATCGTACGGATGAATTACAATGGTTACATTCGAGCGAATGAATTTGAATGGATCATATGAATGAATTAGAATGGATCGTACGAATGAATTAGATCGTACGAATGAATTAGAATGGATCGTACGAATGAATTAGAATGGATATATTCGTGCGAATGAATTAGAATGGATCGTACGAATGAATTAGAATGGATCGTGCGAATGAATAAAAATGGATCGTACGAATGAATTAGAATGGATAAATACAAATGAATTAGAAAGGTTACATTCGCGAGAATTAATTAGAATGATCCATTCTAATTCATTCGTACAATGTGTTCTAATCCATTCGTACGATCCATTCAAATTCATGCGAATGGATTAGAATGGATCGTACGAATGGATTAGAATGGATCGTACGAATGAATTAGAATGGATCGTACAAATGAATTTGAAAGGTTACATTTGTGAGAATGAATTAGAATGGATCATATGAATGAATTAGAATGGATCGTGCGAATGAATTAGAATGGATTGTACGAATGAATTAGAATGGATACATTCGTACGAATGAATTAGAATGGATCGTGCGAATGAGTTAGAATGGATCGTACGAATGAATTAGAATGGATCGTGCGAATGAATTAGAATGGATTGTACGAATGAATTAGAATGGTTACATTCATGCAAATGAATTAGAATGGATCGTACATTTGGATTAGAATGGATCGTACGAATGGATTAGAATGGATCGTATGAATGAATTAGAATGGATCGTACAAATGAATTGGAAAGGTTACATTTGTGAGAATGAATTAGAAAGGATCGTACAAATGAATTAGAATGGATCGTACGAATGGATTAGAATGGATCGTACGAATGAATTAGAATGGATCGTACGAATGCATTAGAATGGATACATTCGTGCGAATGAATTAGAATAAATCGTACTATTTCATTAGAATGGATCCTACGAATGAATTAGGATGGATCGTACGAATGAATTAGAATGGATATATTCGTGCGAATGAACTAGAATGGATACATACATTCATGCGAATGAATTAGAATGGATCGTATGAATGAGTTAGAATGGATCGTATGAATGAATTAGAATGGATTGCAAGAATGAATTAGAATGGATCATACGAATAAATTGGAATGGATCGTACGAATGAATTAGAATGGATACATTCATGCAAATGAATTAGAATGGATCGTACGAATGACGTATGCTCCATTATAATTCATTCGTAAGCTCTATTCTTATTCATCGCACAAATGTATCCATTCTAATTTATTCGTACGATCCATTCAAATTCAATCGTATGATCCATTCTAATTCATTCGCACAAATGTATCGTACGAATGAATTCGAATAGATCATACAAATGAATTAGAAAGGTTACATTCGTAAGAATGAATTAGAATGGATCGTACGAATGAATTTGAATGGATCATGCGAATGAATTAGAATGGATCGTACGAATGAATTAGAATGGATCGAACGAATGAATTAGAATGGATACATTCGAGCGAATGAATTAGAATAGATCGTAGGAATGAATTAGAATGGATCATACGAATGAATTAGAATGGATACATTCATGCGAATGAATTAGAATGGATACATTCGTGCAAATGATTTAGAATGGATTAGAATGGATCGTACGAATGAATTAGAATGGATCGTGCGAATGAATTAGAATGGATCGTTTGAATAAATTAGAATGGATCGTACGAATGAATTAAAATGGATACATTTGTGTGAATGAATTAGAATGGATCATACGATTGAATTAGAATGGATCATACAAATGAATTAGAATGGGTCATGCGAATGAATTGAATGGATCGTACGAATGAATTAGAATGGATCGAACGAATGAATTAGAATGGATACATTCGAGCGAAAGAATTAGAATAGATCGTAGGAATGAATTAGAATGGATCGTATGAATGAATTAAAATGGATCGTGCGAATGAATTATAATGGATAGTGCGAATGAATTAGAATGGATCGTACGAATAAATTAGAATAGATACATTCGTGCGAATGAATTAGAATGGATCGTACGAATGAATTAGAATGGATCGTAGGAATGAATTAGAATGGATCCACCGAATGAGTTAGAATGGATCGTACGAATGAATTAGAATGGATCGTACGAATGAATTAGAATGGATACATTTGTACGAATAAATTAGAATGGATTGTACGAATGAATTACAATGGATTGTATGAATAAATTAGAACGGATCGTACGAATGAATTAGAATTGATCGTGGGAATGAATTAGAATGGATACATTCTTGCGAATGAATTTGAATGGATCGTACGAATGGATCGTACGAATGAATTAGAATGGTTACATTCGTGCAAATGAATTAGAATGGATCGTACGAATAAATTAGAATGGATACATTCGTGCGAATGAATTAGAATGGATCATTCAAATGAATTAGAATGGATCGTACGAATGAATTAGAATGGATCATGCGAATGAATTAGAATGGATTGTACGAATGAATTAGAATGGATACATTTGTGTGAATGAATTAGAATGGATCGTGCGAATGAATTAGAATGGATCGTGCGAATGAATTAGAATGGATCGTACGAATGAATTAGAATGGATCCACCGAATGAGTTAGAATGGATCATACGAATGAATTAGAATGGATCGTACGAAAGAATTTGAATGGATCATTCGAATGAATTAGAATGGATCGTGCGAATGAATAAGAATGGATCATACAAATGAATTGGAATGGATCGTACGAATTAATTAGAATGGATACATTCGAACAAATAAATTAGAATGGATCATACGAATGAATTAGAATGGATCGTGCGAATGATTTAGAATGAATCGTACCAATGCATTAGAATGGATCGTACGAATGAATTAGAATGGATCGTACGATCCATTCTAATTCATTTGTACGATCCATTCTAATTCATTCGTACAATCCATTCTAATTCATTCGTATGATCAATTCTAATTCATTCGTACAATTCATTCTAATTCAGTCGTATGAATGTATCATACGAATGAATTAGAATAGATCATGCGAATGAATTAGAATGGATCATACGAATGAATTAGAATGGATCGTACGAATGAATTAGAATGGATACATTCGAGCAAATGAATTAGAATGGATCGTACGAATGAATTAGAATGGATCATAGGAATGAATTAGAATAGATCATGCGAATGAATTTGAATGGATCGTACGAATGAATTAGAATGGATCATACGATTCATTCTAATTCGTTCTCACAAATGTACCCATTCTAATTCATTCGTATGATCCATTCTAATTCATTCGCACGATCCATTCTAATTCATTCGCACAAATATATCCATTCTAATTCATTTGTACGATCCATTCTAATTCATTCGTACAATCCATTCTAATTCATGCGCATGATACATTCTAATTCATTCGTACGATCCATTCTAATTCATTCGTACGATCTATTCTAATTCATTCGTACGATCCATTCTAATTCATTCGTACGAATGTATTCATTCTAACTAATTCGTACGATCCATTCTAATTCATTCGTATGATCCATTCTTATTCATTCGCACGATCCATTCAAATTCTATCGTACGATCCATTCTAATTCATTCGTATGATCCATTCTAACTCATTCGGTGGATCCATTCTAATTCATTCGCACGATCCATTCTAATTCATTCGCATAAATGTATCCATTCTAATTCATTCGTACAATCCATTCTAATTCATTCCCACGATCCATTCTAACTCATTCGTACGATCCATTCTAATTCATTCGCACGAATGTATCCATTCTAATTTATTCGTATGATCCATTCTAATTCATTTGCACGAATGTAACCATTCTAATTCATTCGTACGATCCATTCAAATTCATTCGCAAGAATGTATCCATTCTAATTCATTCGCACGATCAATTCTAATTCATTCGTACGATCCGTTCTAATTTATTCATACAATCCATTCTAATTCATTCGTACGATCCATTCTAATTCATTCGTACGAATGAATTAGAATGAATACATTTGTACGAATAAATTAGAATGGATTGTAAGAATAAATTAGAATGGATTGTATGAATAAATTTGAACGGATCGTACGAATGAATTAGAATTGATCGTGCGAGTGAATTAGAATGGATACATTCTTGCAAATGAATTTGAATGGATCGTACGAATGGATCGTACGAATGAATTAGAATGGTTACATTCGTGTAAATGAATTAGAATGGATCGTACGAATAAATTAGAATGGATACATTCGTGCGAATGAATTAGAATGGATCGTACAAATGAATTAGAATGGATCGTACGAATGAATTAGAATGGATTGTGCGAATGAATTAGAATGGATTGTACGAATGAATTAGAATGGATACATTTGTACGAATGAATTAGAATGGATCGTGCGAATGAATTAGAATGGATCGTGCGAATGAATTAGAATGGATCATACGAATGATTAGAATGGATCCACCGAATGAGTTAGAATGGATCATACGAATGAATTAGAATGGATCGTACGAAAGAATTTGAATGGATCGTTCGAATGAATTAGAATGGATCGTGCGAATGAATAAGATTGGATCATACAAATGAATTAGAATGGATCGTACGAATAATTAGAATGGATACATTCGTACAAATAAATTAGAATGGATCATACGAATGAATTAGAATGGATTGTGCGAATGAATTAGAATGAATCGTACGAATGCATTAGAATGGATCGTACGAATGAATTAGAATGAATCGTACGATCCATTCTAATTCATTTGTACGATCCATTCTAATTCATTCGCACGATCCATTCTAATTCATTCGTATGATCCATTCTAATTCATTCGTATGATCAATTCTAAATCATTCGTACAATCCAATCTAATTCAGTCGTATGAATGTATCATACGAATGAATTAGAATGGATCATGCGAATGAATTAGAATGGATCGTACGAATGAATTAGAATGGATCGTACGAATGAATTAGAATGGATACATTCGAGCGAATGAATTAGAATGGATCATACGAATGAATTAGAATGGATCATAGGAATGAATTAGAATGGATAATACGAATGAATTTGAATGGATCGTACCAATGAATTAGAATGGATCGTACGATCCATTCTAATTCATTCTCACAAATGTACCCATTCTAATTCATTCGTATGATCCATTCTAATTCATTCGCACGATCCATTCTAATTCATTCGCACGAATATAACCATTCTAATTCATTCGAACGATCCATTCTAATTCATTCGTACGATCCATTCTAATTCATTCGCATGATCCATTCTAATTCATTCGTACGATCCATTCTAATTCATTCGTACGATCTATTCTAATTCATTCGTACGATCCATTCTAATTCATTCGTACGAATGTATCCATTCTAATTAATTTGTACGATCCATTCTAATTCATTCGTATGATCCATTCTTATTCATTCGCACAATCCATTCTAATTCATTCGAATGATCCATTCAAATTCTTTCGTACGATCCATACTAATTCATTCGTATGATCCATTCTAACTCATTCGGTGGATCCATTCTAATTCATTCGTACGATCCATTCTAATTCATTCGCACGATCCACTCTAATTCATTCGCACGATCCATTCTAATTCATTCGCACAAATGTATCCATTCTAATTTATTCATACAATCCATACTAATTCATTCGCATGATCCATTCTAATTCATTCGTACGATCAATTCTAATTCATTCGCACGAATATATCCATTCTAATTCATTCGTACGATCCATTCTAATTCATTCGTACGATCCATTCTAATTCATTCGCACGATCCATTCTAATTCATTCTCACAAATGTACCCATTCTAATTCATTCGTATGATCCATTCTAATTCATTCGCACGATCCATTCTAATTCATTCGCACGAATATATCCATTCTAATTCATTCGTACGATCAATTCTAATTCATTCGTACGATCCATTCTAATTCATTCGCAGGATCCGTTCAAATTCATTCGTACGATCCATTCTAATTCATTCGTACGATCTATTCTAATTCATTCGTACGATCCATTCTAATTCATTCGTATGAATGTATCCATTCTAATTAATTCGTACGATCCATTCTAATTCATTCGTATGATCCATTCTTATTCATTCGCACGATCCATTCTAATTCATTCGAACGATCCATTCAAATTCTTTCATACGATCCATTCTAATTCATTCGTATGATCCATTCTAACTCATTCGGTGGATCCATTCTAATTCATTCGTATGATCCATTCTAATTCATTCGCACGATCCACTCTAATTCATTCGCACGATCCATTCTAATTCATTCGCACAAATGTATCCATTCTAATTTATTCGTACAATCCATTCTAATTCATTCGCATGATCCATTCTAATTCATTCGTACGATCCATTCTAATTCATTTGTACGATCCATTCTAATTCATTCGCACGAATGTATCCATTCTAATTTATTCATACGATCCATTCTAATTCATTTGCACGAATGTAACCATTCTAATTCATTCGTACGATCCATTCAAATTCATTCGCACGATCAATTCTAATTCATTCGTACGATCCGTTCTAATTTATTCATACAATCCATTCTAATTCATTCGTACAATCTATTCTAATTTATTCGTACAAATGTATCCATTCTAATTCATTCGTACGATCCATTCTAACTCATTCGGTGGATCCATTCTAATTCATTCCTATGATCCATTCTAATTCATTCGTACGATCCATTCTAATTCATTCACACGAATGTATCCATTCTAATTCATTCGTACGATCCATTCTGATTCATTCTGAATTAGAATGGATACATATATACGAATAAATTAGAATCGATAATCGATTGTACGAATAAATTAGAATGGATTGTATGAATAAATTAGAACGGATCGTACGAATGAATTAGAATTGATCGTGGGAATGAATTAGAATGGATACATTCTTGCGAATTAATTTGAATGGATCGTTCGAATGGATCGTACAAATGAATTAGAATGGTTACATTCGTGCAAATAAATTAGAATGGATCGTACGAATAAATTAGAATGGATACATTCGTGCCAATGAATTAGAATAGATCATACAAATGAATTAGAATAGATCGTACGATTGAATTAGAATAGATCATGCGAATGAATTAGAATGGATTGTACGAATGAATTAGAATGGATACATTTGTGCGAATGAATTAGAATGGATCGTGCGAATGAATTAGAATGGTTCGTGCGAATGAATTAGAATGGATCGTACGAATGAATTAGAATGGATCCACCGAATGAGTTAGAATGGATCATACGAATGAATTAGAATGGATCGTACGAAAGAATTTGAATGGATCGTTCGAATGAATCAGAATGGATTGTGTGAATGAATAAGAATGGATCATACAAATGAATTAGAATGGATCGTACGAATTAATTAGAATGGATACATTCGTACAAATAAATTAGAATGGATCATACGAATGAATTAGAATGGATCGTGCGAATGAATTAGAATGAATCGTACGAATGCATTAGAATGGATCGTACGAATGAATTAGAATGAATCGTACGATCCATTCTAATTCATTTGTACGATCCATTCTAATTCATTCGCACGATCCATTCTAATTCATTCGTACGATCCATTCTAATTCATTCGTATGATCAATTCTAATCCATTCGTACAATCCATTCTAATTCAGTCGTATGAATGTATCATACGAATGAATTAGAATGGATCATACGAATGAATTAAAATGGATCGTACGAATGAATTAGAATGGATACATTCGAGCGAATGAATTAGAATGGATCGTACGAATGAATTAGAATGGATCATAGGAATGAATTAGAATGGATCATGCGAATGAATTTGAATGGATCGTACGAATGAATTAAAATGGATCGTACGATCCATTCTAATTCATTCTCACAAATGTACCCATTCTAATTCATTCGTATGATCCATTCTAATTCATTCGCACGATCCATTCTAATTCATTCGCACGAATATATCCATTCTAATTCATTCGTACAATCCATTCTAATTCATGCGCATGATCCATTCTAATTCATTCGTACGATCCATTCGAATTCATTCGTACGATCTATTCTAATTCATTCGTACGATCCATTCTAATTCATTCGTACGAATGTATTCATTCTAATTAATTCGTACGATCCATTCTAATTCATTCGTATGATCCATTCTTATTCATTCGCACGATCCATTCTAATTCATTCGAACGATCCATTCAAATTCTTTCGTACGATCCATTCTAATTCATTCGTATGATCCATTCTAACTCATTCGGTGGATCCATTCTAATTTATTCGTACGATCCATTCTAATTCATTCGCACGATCCATTCTAATTCATTCGCACAAATGTATCCAATCTAATTCATTCGTACAATCCATTCTAATTCATTCCCATGATCCATTCTAATTCATTCGTACGATCCATTCTAATTCATTTGTACGATCCATTCTAATTCATTCGCACGAATGTATCCATACTAATTTATTCGTACGATCCATTCTAATTCATTTGCACGAATGTAACCATTCTAATTCATTCGTACAATCCATTCAAATTCATTCGCAAGAATGTATCCATTCAAATTCATTCGCACGATAAATTCTAATTCATTCCTTCGATCCGTTCTAATTTATTCATACAATCCATTCTAATTCATTCGTACAATCCATTCTAATTCATTCGTACGATCCATTCTAATTCATTCGTACAATCCATTCTAATTCATTCGTACGAATGAATAAGAATGGATCGTAGGAATGAATTAGAATGGATCCATTCGAGCGAATAAATTAGAATGGATCGTACGAATGAATTAGAATGGATCATAGGAATGAATTAGAATGGATCGTGCAAATAAATTAGAATGGATCGTACGAATGAATTAGAATGGATTGTACAAATGAATTAGAATATATCGTGCGAATGAATTAGAATGGATCGTACGAAAGAATTAGAATGGATCGTACGAATGAATTAGAATGGATCATACGAATGGATTAGAATGAATCATACGAATGGATTAGAATGGATCGTACTAATGAATTAGAATGGATCGTGCGAATGAATTAGAATGGATCGTATGAATAAATTAGAATGGATTGTACGAATGAATTAGAAAGGATACATTTGTGTGAATGAATTAGAATGGATCATACGATTGAATTAGATTGGATCGTACGAATGAATTAGAATGGATCATGCGAATGAATTTGAAAGGATCGTACGAATGAATTAGAATGGATCGAACGAATGAATTCGAATGGATACATTCGAGTGAATGAATTAGAATAGTTCATAGGAATGAATTAGAATGGATCGTACGAATGAATTAGAATGGATCGTGCGAATGAATTAGAATGGATAGTGCGAATGAATTAGAATGGATCGTATGAATGAATTAGAATGGATACATTCGTGCGAATGAATTAGAATGGATCGTATAAATAAATTAGAATGGATCGTACGAATGAATTAGAATGGATCGTAGGAATGAATTAGAATGGATCCACCGAATGAGTTAGAATGGATCATACGAATGAATTAGAATGGATCGTACGAATGAATTAGAATGGATCGTACGAATGAATTAGAATGGATACATTTATACGAATAAATTATAATGGATTGTACGAATAAATTAGAATGGATTGTATGAATAAATTAGAACGGATCGTACGAATGAATTAGAATTGATCGTGCGAATGAGTTAGAATGGATACATTCTTGTGAATGAATTTGAATGGATCGTACGAATGGATCGTATGAATGAATTAGAATGGTTACATTCGTGCAAATGAATTAGAATGGATCGTACGAATAAATGAGAATGGAGACATTCATGCGAATGAATTAGAATGGATCGTACAAATGAGTTAGAATGGATCGTACGAATGAATTAGAATGGATCGTACAAATGAGTTAGAATGGATCGTACGAATGAATTAGAATGGATCATGCGAATGAATTAGAATGAATTGTACGAATGAATTAGAATGGATACATTTGTTCAAATGAATTAGAATGGATCGTGCGAATGAATTAGAATGGATCGTGCGAATGAATTAGAATGGATCGTACGAATGAATTAGAATGGATCCACCGAATGAGTTAGAATGGATCATACGAATGAATTAGAATGGATCGTACGAAAGAATTTGAATGGATCGTTCGAATGAATTAGAATGGATCATGCGAATGAATAAGAATGGATCATACGAATGAATTAGAATGGATCGTACGAATTAATTAGAATGGATACATTCGTACAAATGAATTAGAATGGATCGTACGAATGAATTAGAAAAGATCGTATGAATGAATTAGAATGGATCGTACGAATGAATTAGAATGGATCGTGCGAATGAATTAGAATGGATCGTACGAATGAATTAGAATGGATCGTACGAATGAATTATAATGGATATATTCGTGCGAATGAATTAGAATGGATCGTGCGAATGAATTAGAATGGATCATACGAATGAATTAGAATGGATACATTTGTGAGAATGAATTAGAATGGATCGTACGATCTATTCTAATTCATTCGTACGATTCATTCAAATTCATCCGCATGATCCATTCTAATTCATTCCTCTGATCCATTCTAATTCATTCGTATGATCCATTCTAATTCATTCGCTCGAATGTATCCTTTCTATTTCATTCGTACGATCCATTCTAATTCATTCGTACGATTCATTCTAATTCATTCGCATGATCCGTTCTAATTCATTCGTATGATACATTCATACGACTGAATTAGAATGGATTGTATGAATGAATTAGAATTAATCATACGAATGCATTAGAATGGATCGTACGAATGAATTAGAATGGATCGTGCGAATGAATTAGAATCGATCGTACGAATTAACTAGAATAGATCGTACGAATGAATTAGAATGGATCATGCGAATGAATTAGAATGGATTATACGAATGAATTAGAATGGATACATTTGTGCGAATGAATTAGAATGGATCGTGCGATTGAATTAGAATGGATCGTACGAATGAATTAGAATGGATCTATTCTAATTCATTTGCTCGAATGTATCCATTCTAATTCATTCGTTCGATCCATTCTAATTCATTCGTACGATCCGTTCAAATTCATTCGCATGATCCAATCTAATTCATTCGTACGATCGATTCTAATTCATTCTCATGAATGTAACCTTTCTAATTCATTTGTATGATCCATTCTAATTTTTTCGCACGATCTATTCTAATTCATTCGTACGATCCATTCTAATTCATTCGTACGATCCATTCTAATTCATTTGCACGAATGTAACCATTCTAATTCATTCGTATGATCCATTCTAATTCATTCCTACGATCCATTCTAATTCATTCGCACGAATGTATCCATTCTAATTCATTTGCATGATCCATTCTAATTCATTCCTAAGATCCATTCTAATTCATTCGTACGATCCATTCTAATTCATTCGCACGAATGTATCCATTCTAATTCATTTGCACGATCCATTCTAATTCATTCCTATGATCCATTCTAACATTCGTGCGAATGAATTAGAATAGATCATACGAATGAATTAGAATGGATCGTACGAATGAATTACAATGGATCGTACGAATGAGTTAGAATGGATCGTACGAATGGATCGTACGAATGAATTAGAATGGATCGTATAAATTAGAATGGATTGTACAAATGAATTAGAATGGATCGTACGAATGAGTTAGAATGGATCGTCCGAATGAATTAGAATGGATCGTACGAATGAATTAGAATGGATCCACCGAATGAGTTAGAATGGATCATACGAATGAATTAGAATGGATCGTACGAATGAATTAGAATGGATTGTGCGAATGAATTAGAATGGATTCGTGCGAATGAATTAGAATGGATCATACGAATGAATTAGAATGGATCATACAAATGAATTAGGAAGGTTACATTCGCGAGAATGAATTAGAATGGATCGTACGAATGGATTAGAATGGATCGTACGAATGAATTAGAATGGATACATTCGAGCGAATGAATTAGAATAGATCGTAGGAATGCGTTAGAATGGATCATACGAATGAATTAGAATGGATCGTACGAATGAATTAGAATGGATTATGCGAATGAATTAGAATGGATCGTATGAATAAATAAGAATGGATTGTAGGAATGAATTAGAATGGATCGTGCGAATGAATTAGAATGGATCGTATATTCGTGCAAATAAATTAGAATGGATCGTACAAATGAATTAGAATGGATCGTACGAATGAGTTAGAATGGATCGTGCGAATGAATTAGAATGGATCGTACGAATGAATTAGAATGGATCCACCGAATGACTTAGAATGGATCATACGAATGAATTAGAATGGATCGTACGAATGAATTAGAATGGATTGTGTGAATGAATTAGATTGAATTCGTGCGAATAAATTAGAATGGATCGTACAAATGAATTAGAATGGATCGTACGAATGAATTAGAATGGATCGTGCGAATGACTTAGAATGGATCGTACGAACGAATTAGAATGGATCGTACGAATGCATTAGATTGGATCGTATGAACGAATTAGAATGGATACATTCGAGCGAATGAATTAGAATGGATCGTACGAATGAATTAGAATGGATCGTGCGAATGAATTAGAATGGATCGTATGAATGAATAAGAATGGATCGTACGAATGAATTAGAATGGATCGTGTGAATGAATTACAATGGATCGTATATTCGTGCAAATAAATTAGAATGGATTGTACAAATGAATTAGATCGGATCGTACGAATGTGTTAGAATAAATCGTGCGAATGAATTAGAATGGATCATACGAATGAATTAGAATGGATCCACCGAATGTGTTAGAATGGATCATACGAATGAATTAGAATGGATCGTACGATTGAATTAGAATGGATTGTGCAAATGAATTAGAATGGATTCATGCGAATGAATTAGAATGGATCGTACGAATGAATTAGAATGGATCGTATGAACGAATTAGAATGGATCGTACGAATGAATTAGAATGGTTACATTCGTGCAAATGAATTAGAATGGATCGTACGTAGGAATAAATTAGAATGAATCGTACGAATAAATTAGAATGGATCGTACGAATGAATTAGAATGGATCGTACGAATGGATTAGAATGGATCGTACGAATGGATTAGAATGGATCGTACGAATGAATTAGAATGGATCATACAAATGAATTAGAAAGGTTACATTCGTGAGAATGAATTAGAATGGATCGTACGAATGAATTAGAATGGATCATGCGAATGAATTTGAATGGATCGTACAAATGAATTAGAATGGATCGTGCAAATGAATTAGAATGGATCGTACGAATGAATCGTGCGAATGAATTAGAATGGATTAGAATGGATCGTACGAATGAATTAGAATGGATCCACCGAATGAGTTGGAATGGATCGTACGAATGAATTAGAATGGATACATTCGTGCGAATAAATTAGAATGGATCGTGCGAATGAATTAGAATGGATACATTTGTGCGAATTAATTAGAATGGATCGTACGAATGAAATAGAATGGATACATTCGAATGAATTACAATACATCATGTGAATGAATTAGAATGGATCGTACGTTTGAATTAGATTGGATTGTGCGAATGAATTAGAATGGATACATTCGTGCAAATGAATTAGAATAGATCGTATGAATGAAAATTAGAATGGATCGTGCGAATGAATTAGAATGGTTACATTCGTGCGAATGAATAAGAATAGATCATACGAATGAATTAGAATGGATCGTACGAATGAATTAGAATGGATACATTTGTGCGAATGAATTAGAATGGATCGTATATTTGTGCAAATAAATTAGAATGGATCGTAGGAATGAATTAGAACGGATCGTACGAATGAATTAGAATGGTTACATTCGTGCGAATGAATTAGAATGGATCGTACGAATGGATTAGAATGGATCGTACGAATGGATTAGAATGGATCATACGAATGAATTAGATTGAATCGTACAAATGAATTAGAAAGGTTACATTTGTGAGAATGAATTAGAATAGATCGTACGAATGCAGTACAATGGATACATTCGTGCGAATGAATTAGAATGGATCGTAGTAATGAATTAGAATGGATCGTGCGAATAAATTAGAATGGATACATTCGTACAAATGAATTAGAATGGATCGTACGAATGAATTAGAATGGATTGTACAAATGAATTAGAAAGGTTACATTCGAGCGAATGAATTAGAATAGATCGTAGGAAAGAATTAGAATGGATCATATGAATGAATTAGAATGGATCGTGCGAATGAATTAGAATGGACTGTACGAATAAATTATAATGGATACATTCGTCCGAATGAATTAGAATGGATCGTACGAATGAATTAGAATGGATCGTACGAATGAATTAGAATGGATCGTACGAATGAATTAGACTGGATTGTTCGAATGAATTAGAATATATCGTGCGAATGAATTAGAATGGATCGTAGGAAAGAATTAGAATGGATCGTACGAATGAATTAGAATGGATCATACGAATGAATTAGAATCGATCGTGCGAATGAATTAGAATGGATCGTACGAATGAATTAGAATGGATACATTTGTGCGATGAATAAGAATGGAGCGTACGAATGAATTAGAATGGAGCGTACGAATGAACTAGAATGGATACATTCGTGCGGATGAATTAGAATGGATCATATGAAAGAATTAGAATGGATCGTGCGAATGAATTAGAATGGATCGTGCGAATGAATTAGAATGGATCGTGCGAATGAATTAGAATGGATCGTACGAACGAATTAGAATGGATCGTACGAACGAATTAGAATGGATCATATGAACAAATTAGAATGGATCGTACGAATGAATTAGAATGGATACATTCGAGCGAATGAATTAAAATGGATCGTACGAATGAATTAGAACGGATCATAGGAATGAATTAGAATGAATCATGCAAATGAATTAGAATGGATACATTCGTGCGAATGAATTAGAATGGATAGTAAGAATGAATTAGAATGGATCATAGGAATGAATTAGAATGGATCGTGCAATTGAATTAGAATGGATTGTACGAATGAATTAGAATGGATCGTACGAATGTATCCATTCTAATTCATTCGTACGATCCATTCAAATTCGTTTATATGATCCATTCTAATTCATTCGTACGATCCATTCAAATTCATTCGCATGATCCATTCTAATTCATTCGTACGATCCATTCTAATCCATTCGTACGATCCATTCTAATTCATTCGTATGAGCCATTCTAATTCATTCGCATGAATGTATCCATTCTAATTCATTCATACAATCAATTCTAATTCATTCGCACGATCCATTCTAATTCATTCGTATGATCCATTCTAATTCATTCCTACGATCTATTCTAATTCATTCGCTCGAATGTATCCATTCTAATTCATTCGTACGATCCATTCTTATTCATTCGTACGATCCATTCAAATTCATTCGCATGATTTATTCTGATTCATTCATACGATCCATTCTAATTCATTCTCATGAATGTAACCTTTCAAATTGATTCCCATGATCCATTCTAATTCATTCGCATGATCCATTCCATTCTAATTCATTTGTACGAATGTAGCCATTCTAGTTCATTCATACGCTCCATTCTAATTCATTCGCACGATCCAATCTAATTCATTCGTATGATATATTCTAATTCATTCGCACGAATGTATCCATTCTAGTTCATTCGTACGCTCCATTCTAATTCATTCGTATGATCCTTTCTTATTCATTCGTACGATCCATTCTAATTCAATCATATGATCCATTCTAACTCATTCGGTGGATCCATTCTAATTAATTCGTACGATCCATTCTAATTCATTCGCACGATCCATTCTAATTCATTCGTACGAATGTATCCATTCTAATTCATTTGTATGATCCATTCTAATTCATTCGTATGATCCATTCTAATTCATTCCTACGATCTATTCTAATTCATTCGCTCGAATGTATCCATTCTAATTCATTCGTACGATCCATTCTTATTCATTCGTACGATCCATTCAAATTCATTGCATGATCCATTCTAATTCATTCGTACGATCCATTCTAATTCATTCTCACGAATGTAACCTTTCTAATTCATTCGCATGATCCATTCTAATTCATTCGTACGATCCATTATTCGTACGATCCATTCTAATTCATTCTCACAAATGTAACCTTTCTAATTCATTTGTATGATCCATTCTAATCCATTCGTACGATCCATTCTAATCCATTCGTACGATCCATTCTAATCCATTCGTACGATCCATTCTAATTCATTCGCACAAATGTAACCATTCTAATTCATTCGTACGAACCATCCTAATTCATTCCTACGATCCATTCTAATTCATTCGCACGAATGTATCCATTCTAATTCATTTGCACGATCCATTCTAATTCATTCCTATGATCCATTCTAATTCATTCCTATGATCCATTCTAATTCATTCGCTCGAATGTATCCATTCTAATTCATTCATACGATCCATTCTAATTCATTTGTACGATCCATTCTAATTCATTCGCACGATCCATTCTAATTCATTCGTTCGATCCACTCTAATCCATTCGTACGATCCAATCTAATCCATTCTAATTCATTCGTACGATCCATTCTAATTCATTCTCACGAATGTAACCTTTCTAATTCATTCGTACGATCCATTCTAATTCATTCGTACGATCCATTCTAATCCATTCTAATTCATTCGCTCGAATGTATCCATTCTAATTCATTCGTACGATCCATTCTTATTCATTCATACGATCCATTCTAATTCATTCGCACGATCCATTCTAATTCATTCGCACAATCCGTTCTAATTCATTCGCACAATCCATTCTAATTCATTCGCACGAATGAATCCATTCTAATTCATTCGTACGATCCATTCTAATTCATTCGTACGATCCATTCTAATTCATTCGCATGATCCATTCTAATCCATTCGTACGATCCATTCTAATTCATTCATACGATCCATTCTAATTCGTTCGTACGATCCATTCTAATTCGTTCGTACAATCCATTCTAATTCATTCACCCGATCCATTATAATTCATTCCTACGATCCATTTTAATTCATTCGTACGATCCATTCTAATCCATTTGTACGATCCATTCTAATTCATTCGTACGATCCATTCTAATTCATTCTCACAAATGTAACCTTTCTAATTCATTTGTACGATCCATTCTAATCCATTCGTACGATCCATTCTAATCTATTCGTACGATCCATTCTAATTCATTCGCACGAATGTAACCATTCTAATTCATTCGTACGATCCATTCTAATTCATTCCTACGATCGATTCTAATTGATTCGCACGAATGTATCCATTCTAATTCATTTGCACGATCCATTCTAATTCATTCCTATGATCCATTCTAATTCATTCGTACGATCCATTCTAATTCATTCGCTCGAATGTATCCATTCTAATTCATTCGTATGATCCATTCTAATTCATTCCTACGATCTATTCTAATTCATTCGCTCGAATGTATCCATTCTAATTCATTCGTACAATCCATTCTTATTCATTCGTACGATCCATTCAAATTCATTCACATGATCCCTTCTAATTCATTCGTACGATCCATTCTAATTCATTCTCACGAATGTAACCTTTCTAATTCATTCGTACGATCCATTCTAATTTATTCGTACGATCCATTATTCGTACGATCCATTCTAATTCATTCTCACAAATGTAACCTTTCTAAATCATTTGTACGATCCATTCTAATCCATTCGTACGATCCATTCTAATCCATTCGTACGATCCATTCAAATTCATTGCAACGAATATAACCATTCTAATTCATTCGTACGATCCATTCTAATTCATTCCTACGATCCATTCTAATTCATTCGCACGAATGTATCCATTCTAATTCATTTGCACGATCCATTCTAATTCATTCCTATGGTCCATTCTAATTCATTCGTACGATCAATTCTAATTCATTCGCTCGAATGTATCCATTCTAATTCATTCGTACGATCCATTCTAATTCATTCGTACGATCCATTCTAATTCATTCGCACGATCCATTCTAATTCATTCGTTCGATCCATTCTAATCCATTCGTACGATCCATTCTAATTCATTCGTACGATCCATTCTAATTCGTTCTCACGAATGTAACCTTTCTAATTCATTCGTACGATCTATTCTAATTCATTCGTACGATCCATTCTAATTCATTCGTACGATCCATTCTAATTCATTCGTATGATCCATTCTAATCCATTCTAATTCATTCGCTCGAATGTATCCATTCTAATTCATTCGTACGATCCATTCTTATTCATTCATACGATCCATTCTAATTCATTCGCACGATCCATTCTAATTTATTCGCACAATCCGTTCTAATTCATTCGCACAATCCATTCTAATTCATTCGCACGAATGTATCCATTCTAATTCATTCGTACGATCCATTCTAATTTATTTGTATGATCCATTCTAATTCATTCGCATGATCCATTCGTACGATCCATTCTAATCTATTCGTACGATCCATTCTAATTCATTCATACGATCCATTCTAATTCGTTCGTACGATCCATTCTAATTCGTTCGTACGATCCATTCTAATTCATTCGCACGATCCATTCTAATTCATTTGTACGATCCATTCTAATTCATTCCTACGAGCCAGTTTAATTCATTCGTACGATCCATTCTAATTCATTCGTACGATCCATTCTAATTCATTCTCACAAATGTAACCTTTCTAATTCATTTGTACGATCCATTCTAATTCATTCGTACGATCCATTCTAATCCATTCGTACGATCCATTCTAATACATTCGTACGATCCATTCTAATTCATTCGCACGAATGTAACCATTCTAATTCATTCGTACGATCCATTCTAATTCATTCCTACGATCCATTCTAATTCATTCGCATGAATGTATCCATTCTAATTCATTTGCACGATCCATTCTAATTCATTCCTATGATCCATTCTAATTCATTCGTACGATCCATTCTAATTCATTTGCTCGAATGTATCCATTCTAATTCATTCGTACGATCCATTCTAATTCATTCGTACGATCCATTCTAATCCATTCGTACGATCCATTCTAATTCATAAGAATGGATCGTACGAATGAATTAGAATGGATCGTGCGAATGATTTAGAATGAATCGTACGAATGCATTAGAGTGGATACATTCGTGCGAATGAATTAGAATGGATCGTATGAATGAATTAGAATGGATCGTGCGAATGAATTAGAATGGATACATTCGAGCGAATGAATTAGAATGGATCGTACGAATGAATTAGAATGGATCGTACGAATAAATTAGAATGGATCGTTCTAATTCATTCCTACGATCCATTCTAATTCATTCGCTCGAATGTATCCATTCTAATTCATTCGCACGATCCATTCTAATTCATTCGTACAATCCATTCTAATTCATTCGCACGAATGTATCCATTCTAATTCATTCGCAAGATCCATTCTATTTCATTCGTATGATCCATTCTAATTCATTCACACGAATGTATCCATTCTAATGCATTCGTACGATTCATTCTAATTCATTCGCACAATCCATTCTAATTCATTCGTACGATCCATTCTTATGAATTAGAATAGACCGTGAGAATGAATTAGAATGGATCGTGCGAAAGAATTAGAATGGATCATACGAATGAATTAGAATGGATCATGCGAATGAATTAGAATGGATCGTACGAATGAATTAGAATAGATCGTAGGAATGAATTAGAATAGATCATACAAATGAATTAGAATAGATTGTACGAATGAATTAGAATGGTTACATTCGTACGATCCATTCTAATCCATTCGTACGATCCATTCTAATTCATTCGCACGATCCGATCCATTCTAATCCATTCGTACGATCCATTCTAATTCATTCGTACGATCCATTTTAATTCATTCTCACAAATTTAACCTTTCTAATTCATTTATATGATCCATTCTAATTCATTCGTACGATCCATTCTAATCCATTCGTACGATCCATTCTAATCCGTACGATCCATTCTAATTCATTCGCACGAATGTAACCATTCTAATTCATTCGTACGATTCATTCTAATTCATTCGCACGATCCATTCTAATTCGTTCATACGATCCATTCTAATTCATTCGCACGAATGTATCCATTCTAATTCATTTGCACGATCCATTCTAATTCATTCGCACGATCCATTTTAATTCATTCGCACGATCCATTCTAATACATTCGTACGATCCATTCTAATTCATTCGTATGATCCATTCTAACTCATTCAGTGGATCCATTCTAATTCATTCATACGATCCATTCTAATCCATTTGTCCGATCCATTCGTACGATCCATTCTAATTCATTCGTACAAATGAATTAGAAGGGATCGTGCGAATGAATTAGAATGGATCGTACGAATGGATTAGAATGGATCGTACGAATGAATTAGAATGGATACATTCGAGCGAATGAATTAGAATAGATCATAGGAATGAATTAGAATGGATCATACGAATGAATTAGAATGGATAGTGCGAATGAATTAGAATGGATTGTATGAAAGAATTAGAATGGATCGTACGAATGAATTAGAATGGATATATAGGAGTGAATTAGAGTGGATCGTACGAATGAATTAGAATGGATCGTATGAATGGATTAGAATGGATCGTACGAATGGATTAGAATGGATCGTACGAGTGGATTAGAATGGATCGTACGAATGAATTAGAATGGATCGTGCGAATGAATTAGAATGAATCGTACGAATGCATTAGAATGGATGGTACGAATGAATTAGAATGAATCGTACGATCCATTCAAATTCATTCGTCCGATCCATTCTAATTCATTCGCAGGAATGTATCCATTCTAATTCATTCGTACAATCCATCTAATTCATTCGCACGATCCATTCTAATTCATTCGTATGATCCATTCTAATTCATTCCTACGATCTATTCTAATTCATTCGCTCGAATGTATCCATTCTAATTCATTCGTACAATCCATTCTAATTCATTCGCACGATCCATTCTAATTCATTCGTATGATCCATTCTAATTCATTCCTATGATCTATTCTAATTCATTCGCTCGAATGTATCCATTCTAATTCATTCGTACGATCCATTCTAATTCATTCGTTAGATCCATTCTAATTCATTCGTACGATCCATTCTAATTCATTCACACGATCCATTCTAATTCATTCGTACGATCCATTTTAATTCATTTGCACGAATGCATCATACGAATGAATTAGAATGGATCGTGCGATTGAATTAGAATGGATCGTGCAAAGGAATTAGAATGGATACATTCGTGCGAATGAATTAGAATGGATTGTAGGAATGAATTAGAATGGATTGTTCGAATGAATTAGAATGAATACATTCGAGCGAATGAATTAGAATGGATCGTACGAACGAATTAGAATTAGATCGTACGAATGGATTAGAATGGATCGTACGAATGAATTAGAATGGATCGTACAAATGAATTAGAAAGGTTACATTTGTGAGAATGAATTAGAATGGATCGTACGAATTAGAATGGATCGTACAAATGAATTAAAATGGATACATTCAGACGACTGAATTAGAATGGATCGTGCGAATTAATTAGAATGGATCGTACGAATGAATTTGAATGGATATATTTGTGCGAATGAATCTGAATGGATTGTATGAATGAATTACAATGGATCGTACGAATGGATTAGAATGGATCGTACGAATGAATTAGAATGGATCATACAAATGAATTAGAAAGGTTACATTCATGAGAATGAATTAGAATGGATCGTACGAATGAATTAGAATGGATCGTGTGAATGAATTAGAATGAATCGTACGAATGCATTAGAATGGATCGTACGAATGAATTAGAATGAATTAGAATGGATACATTCGTGCGAATGAATTAGAATGGATCGTACGAATGAATTAGAATGGATTGTACGAATAAATTAGAATGGATCGTACGAATGAATTAGAATGGTTACATTCGTGCGAATGAATTAGAATGGATCGTACGAATGAATTAGAATGGATCGTGCGAATGAATTAGAATTGATTATACGAATGAATTAGAATGGATCGTACGAATGGATTAGAACACGTTGTACGAATGAATTAGAATAGATACATTTGTGCGAATGAATTAGATTGCATCGTACGAATGAATTCGAATGGATTGTACGAAAGAATTAGAATGGATCGTACAAATGAATTAGAATGGATCATGCGAATGAATGAGAATAGATCTTACGAATGAATTAGAATGGATCGTACGAATAAATTAGAATGGATTGTGCGAATGAATTAGAATGGATCGTACGAATGAATTAGAATGGATCCACCGAATGAGTTAGAATGGATCATGCGAATGAATTAGAATGGATCGTACGAATTAATTAGAATGGATACATTCATGCGAATGAATTAGAATGGATCGGACGAATGAATTAGAATTGATCGTGCGAAAGAATTAGAATGGATTAGACGATTTAATTTGATTGGATCGTACGAATAAATTAGAATGGATACATTTGTGCGATGAATAAGAATAGAGCGTACGAATGAATTACAATGGAGCGTACGAATGAATTACAATAGATACATTTGTGCGAATGAATTTGAATGGATCATATGAAAGAATTAGAATGGATCGTGCGAATGAATTAGAAAGGATCGTACAAATGAATTAGAATGGATATATTCGTGCGAATGAATTAGAATGGATCGTACGAATGAATTAGACTGGATCGTACGAATAAATTAGAATGGATACATTCATGCAAATGAATTAGAATGGATCCTGCAAATGAATTAGAATCGATCGTACGAAAGAATTAGAATGGATCATACGAATGAATTAGATCGTACGAATGAATTAGAATGGATCGTGCGAATGAATTAGAATCGATCGTACGAAAGAATTAGAATGGATCGTACGAATGAATTAGATCGTACAAATGAATTAGAAAGGATCGTGCGAATGAATTAGAATTGATCATACGAATGAATTAGAATGGATCGTGCGAATGAATTAGAATGGATCATACGAATGCATTAGAATGGATACATTCATGCGAATGAATTAGAATGGATCATACGAATGAATTAGAATGGATACATTTGTGCGAATGAATTTGAATGGATTGCACGAATTGAAATAGAATGGATCGTACGAATGGATTAGAATGGATCGTACGAATGAATTAGAATGGATCATACAAATGAATTAGAAAGGCTACATTCGTGAGAATGAATTAGAATGGATCTTGCGAATGAATTAGAATTGATCATACGAATGGATTAGAATGGATCGTACGAATGAATTAGAATAGATCGTGCGAATGAATTAGAATGGATCGTACGAATGAATTAGAATGGATTGTATGAACGAATTAGAATGGATCGTATGAACGAATTCGAATGGATCGTACGAATGAATTCGAATGGATACATTTGAGCGAATGAATTAGAATGGATCATACGAATGAATTAGAATGGATCATAGGAATGAATTAGAATGGATCGTGCAAATGAATTAGAATGGATCGCTCGAATGTATCGTACGAATGAATTAGAATGGATCGTACAAATGGATTAGAATGGATCGTACGAATGAATTAGAATGGATCATACAAATAAATTAGAAAGGTTACATTTGTGAGAATGAATTAGAATGGATCGTACGAATGAATCAGAATGGATCGTACGAATGGATTAGAATGGATCGTACGAATGGATTAGAATGGATCGTACGAATGAATTAGAATGGATCATACAAATGAATTAGAATGGATCATACGAATGAATTAGAATGGATCGTTCAAATGAATTAGAATGGATCGAACGAATGAATTAGAATGTATACATTCGAGTGAATGAATTAGAATAGATCGTAGGAATGAATTAGAATTGATCATACGAATGAATTAGAATGGATCGTGCGAATGAATTAGAATGGATTGTACGAATGAATTAGAATGGATCGGACGAATGAATTAGAATGGATCGGACGGATGAATTAGAATGGATCGTAGGAATGAATTAGAATGGATCGTACGAATGAATTAGAATGGTTACATTCGTGCGAATGAATTAGAATGGATCGTACGAATGGATTAGAATGGATCATACGAATGGATTAGAATGGATCGTACGAATGAATTAGAATTGATCATACGAATGAATTAGAATGGATCGGACGAATGAATTAGAATGGATTTTACGAATGAATTAGAATGGATCATACGAATGAATTAGAATGGATCGTGCGAATGAATTAGAATTGATCATACGAATGAATTAGAATGGATTGGACGAATGAATTAGAATGGATACATTTGTACGAATAAATTAGAATAGATCGTACGAATGAATTAGAATGGATCCACCGAATGAGTTAGAATGGATCATACAAATGAATTAGAATGGATCGTACGAATGAATTAGAATGGATTGTGCGAATGAATCTGAATGGATTGTATGAGTGAATTACAATGGATCGTACGAATAAATTAGAATGGATCATACGAATGAATTAGAATGGATCGTACGAATGAATTAGAATGGATCGTACAAATGAATTAGAAAGGTTACATTTGTGAGAATGAATTAGAATGGATCGTACGAATGAATTAGAATGGATCATACGAATGGATTAGTATGGATTGTACGAATGAATTAGAATGGATACATTCGAGCGAATGAATTAGAATAGATCGTAGGAATGAATTAGAATGGATCATACGAATGAATTAGAATGGATCGTGCGAATAAATTAGAATGGATTGTACGAATGAATTAGAATGGATCGTATGAATGAATTAGAATGGTTACATTCGTGCGAATGAATTAGAATGGATCGTACGAATGGATTAGAATGGATCGTACGATGTACGAATGAATTAGAATGGATCGTGCGAATGAATTAGAATGGATCGTACGAATGAATTAGAATAGATACATTCGAGCGAATGAATTACAATGGATCATACGAATGAATTAGAATGGATCGTACGAATGAATTATAATGGATCGTACGTTTGAATTAGAATGGATCGTACGAATGAATTAGAATGGATCATAGGAATGAATTAGAATGGATCGTGCAAATGAATTAGAATGGATACATTCGAGCGAATGAATTAGAATGGATCGTACGAATGAATTAGAATGGTTACATTCGTACGAATGAATTAGAATGGATCATACAAATGAATTAGAAAGGTTACATTCGTGAGAATGAATTAGAATGGATACATTCGAGCGAATGAATTAGAATGGATCGTACGATCCATTCTAATTCATACATACAATCCATTCTAATTTATTCGTACGATCCATTCTAATCCATCGTGCGAATGAATTAGAATGGATCGTACGAATGAATTAGAATGGTTACATTCGTGCGAATGAACTAGAATAGATCGTACGAATGAATTAGATAGAAATATTCATGCGAATGAATTAGAATGAATCGTACGAATGAATTAGAATGGATCGTGCGAATGAATTAGAATAGATCGTATGAATAAATTAGAATAGATCATGCGAATGAATTAGAATGGATCATACGAATGAATTAGAATGGATCGTACGAATGAATTAGAATGGATACATTCGTGCGAATGAATTAGAATAGATCGGACGAATGAATTAGAATGGATCGTACGAATGAATTAGAACGGTTATATTCGTGCGAATGAATTAGAATGGATTGTACGAATGGATTAGAATGGATCGTACGAATGAATTAGAATGGATCGTAGAAATGAATTAGAATATATATATTCATGCGAATGAATTAGAATGGATCATACGAATGAATTAGAATGGATCGTACGAATGAATTAGAATGGATCTTATGAATGAATTAGAATGGATCGTACGAATGAATTAGAATGGATCATACGAATGAATTAAAAAGGTTACATTTGTGAGAATGAATTAGAATGGATCGTATGAATGAATTAGAATGGATCATGCGAATGTATTAGAATGGATTGTACGAATGAATTTGAATGGATCGGACGAATGAATTAGAATGGATCGTACGAATGAATTAGAATGGATTGTGCGAATGAATTAGAATGGATCGTATGAATGCCATTCGTACGATCCATTCTAATTCATTCGTATGATCCATTCTAATTCAATGCACAAATGTATCCATTCTAATTCATTCGTACGATCCATTCTAATTCATTCGCACGATCCATTCTAATTCATTCGTACATTGTACAATCTATTCAAATCCATTCGTACGATCCATTCTAATTCATTCGCACGAATGTAACCATTCTAATTCATTCTTAAGATCCATTCTAATTCATTCGTACGATCCATTCTAATTCATTCGTTCGATCCATTCTAATTCATTTGTACGATCCATTATAATTCAGTCGCACAAATGTATCCATTTTAATTCATTCGTACGATCCATTCTAATTCATTTGCACGAATGTATCCATTCTAATTCATTAGTACAATCCATTATAATTCATTCCTACGATCTATTCTAATTCATTCGCTCGAATGTATCCATTCTAATTTATTCGTACGATCCATTCTAATTCATTCGCACGATCCATTCTAATTCATTCGCACGATCCATTCTAATTCATTCATACGATCCATTCTAATTCATTCATATGATCTATTCTAATTCATTCGCACGAATGTATCCATTCTAATTCATTCGCTCAATCCAATCTAATTCAAACGTACGATCCATTCTAATTCATTCGCACGATCGATTCTAATTCATTCGCACGATCTATTCTAATTCAATTGCACGATCCATTCTAATTCATTCCTATGATCCATTCTAATTCATTCGTACGAATGAATTAGAATGGATACATTCGTGCGAATGAATTAGAATGGATCGTAGAAATGAATTAGAATGGATCGTACGAATGAATTAGAATGGTTACATTCGAGCGAATTAATTAGAATGGATCGTGCGAATAAATTTGAATGGATCGTACGAATGCATTAGAATGGATCTTACGAACGAATTAGAATGGATCGTACGAATGAATTAGAATGGATACATTCGAGCGAATGAATTAGAATGGATACATTCGTACGATCCTTTCTAATTCATTCGTACGATCCTTTCTAATTCATTCACACGATCTATTCTTATTCTTTCGTACGAGCTATTATAATTCATTCGTACGAATGTTTCTATTCTAATACATTCATACGATCCATTCTAATTCATTCGCACGAGCTATTCTAATTCATTCGTACGAGCTATTCTAATTCATTGGCAATATCCATTCTAATTCATTCACACGTACGAATAAATTAGAATAGATTGTGCGATTGTATTAGAATGGATCGTACGAATGAATTAGAATGGATCTTGCGAACGAATTAGAATGGTTCGTGCGAATGAATTAGAATGGTTCGTGCGAATGAATTAGAATGGATCGTGCGAATGAACTAGAATGGATCGTGCAAATGAATTAGAATGTCACGATCCATTCTAATTCATTCGTATGATCCAATTAGAATAGATCGTGCGAATGAATTTGAATAGATCATACGAATGAATTAGAATGGATCGTACGAATGAATTAGAATAGATCATGCGAATAAATTAAAATGGATCATGCGAATAAATTAGAATAGATCGTGCGAATGAATTAGAATACATCATACGAATGAATTAGAATGGATCTATTCTAATTCATTCGTATGAGCTATTCTAATTCATTGGTATGAATGTATACATTCTAATTCATTCGCATGATCCATTATAAGTCATTCGCACGATCCATTCTAATTCATTTGCACGATCTATTCTAATTCATTCATATGAGCTATTCTAATTCATTGGTACAAATATATCATTCTAATTCATTTGTACAAATGAATTAGAATGGATCGTGTGAATGAATTAGAATGGATCGTGCGAATAAATTAGAATGGATACATTTGTATGAATGAATTAGAGTGGCTCGTACGAATGAATTAGAATAGATCGTGCGATCTATTCTAATTTATTCGCATGATCTATTCTAATTCATTCGTACGAGCTATTCTAATTCATTCGTATGAATGTATCCATTCTAATTCATAAATATGATCCATTCTAATTCATTCGCACGATCCATTCTAATTCATTCGCACGATCCATTCTAATTCATTCGCATGATCTAATCTAATTCATTCGTACAAAGGTATCCATTCTAATTCATTCGTATGATCTATTCTAATTCTGTCACATGTTTCCATTTTAAATCATTCGTACGATCTATTCTAATTCATTGGTACAAATGTATCCATTCTAATTCATTCGTATGATCGATTCTAATTAATTCGTACGATCCATTCTAATTCATTCATACGATCTAATCTAATTCATTCGTACGAGCTATTTTAATTCATTCGTACGATCCATTCTAATTCATTCGCACGATCCATTCTTAGTCATTCGCACGATCTATTCTAATTCATTCGTAGGAGCTACGCACGATCTATTCTAATTTATTCTCATGATCCATTCTAATTCATTTGTACGATCCATTCTAATACATTCGCACGTTCTATTCTAATTCATTCGTATGAGCTATTCTAATTCATTCGTACGATCCATTCTAATTCATTCGTGCGATCCGTTCTAATTCATTTGTACAATCCATTCCAATTTATTCGTACGATCTATTCTAATTCATTCGTATGATCCATTCTAATTCATTCGCACGATCCATTCTAATTCATTCGTATGATCTATTCTAATTCAATCATACGATCCATTCTAATTCATTCGCACGATCTATTCTAATTCTTTTGTACGAGCTATTCTAATTCATTCGTATGAGCTATTCTAATTCATTCGCACAATCCATTCAAATTCATTCGTACGATCTATTCTAAGTCATTCATAGCATCCATTCTAATTTATTCGCACGATCTAATCTAATTCATTCGTACGAAGGTATCCATTCTAATTCATTCGTATGATCTATTCAAATTCATTTGCACGATCCATTCTAAGTCAATCGCACGAACCATTCTAATTCATTCGCACGATCCATTCTAATTCATTCGCACGATCTATTCTAATTCATTCGTATGATCCATTCTAATTCATTCGTATGTTCTATTCTAATTCATTCGCACGATCCATTCTAATTCATTCGCAGGATCCATTCTAATTCAATCATACAAGCTATTCTAATTGATTGGAACGAATATATCCATTCTAATTCATTCGCACGATCCATTCTAAGTCATTCGCACGATCGATTCTAATTCATTTGTACGATCCAATCTAATTCATTCACACGATCCATTCTAATTCATTCGTACGATATATTCTAATTCATTAGTACGAGCTATTCTAATTTATTCGTATGATCCATTCTAATTCATTCTCATAATCTAATCTAATTCTTTCGTACGATCAATTCTAATTCATTCGCACGATCCATTCTAATTAATTCGCATGATCTAATCTAATTCATTAGTATGAAGGTATCCATTGTAATTCATTCGTATGATCTATTCTAATTCATTCGCACGATCCATTCAAATGAATCGTACAAACTATTGTAATACATTCGCACGATCTATTAAAATTCATTCGTACGATCCAGTTTAATTCATTTGCACAATTAATTAGAAACATTTGTGCGAATGCATTAGAATGGATCGTATGAATGAATTAGAATGGATCGTACGAATGAATTAGAATAGATCATACAAATGAATTTGAATAGCTCGTACGAATAAATTTGAATAGATTGTGCGTATTTTTTAGAATTGATCATACGAATGAATTAGAAAGGATCATAGGAATGAATTAGAATGGATACATTCATACGAATGAATTAGAATAGCTCGTATGAATGAATTAGAATACATTGTGCAAATGTATTAGAATGGATCGTGCGAATGAATTAGAATAGATCATAAGAATGAATTAGAATGGATCGTATAAATGAATTAGAATGGATCGTGCGAATGAATTAGAATAGATCTTGTGAATGAATTAGAATTGATTGTATGGATGAATTAGAATGGATACCATCGTACGAATTAATTAGAATGGCTCGTGCGAATGAATTAGATTGGATCGCATGAATGAATTAGAATAGATCGTGCTAACGAATTAGAATAGCTCGTACGAATGAATTAGAATGGATCGTACGAATGAATTAGAATAGATCGTGTGAATGAATTAGAATGGAATGTACGAATGAATTAGAATGGATACATTCGTACCAATGAATTAGAATGGATCATACGAATGAATTAGAATAGATCGTGTGAATGAATTAGAATGGATCGTATGGATGAATTAGATTGGATCGTGCGAATGAATTTGAATAGATCATATGAATGAATTAGAACGGATCGTATGAATATATTAGAATGAAAACATTCGTACGAATGAATTAGAATAGCTCGTACGAATGAATTAGAATAGATTCTGCGAATGTATTAGAATGGATCGTACGAATGAATTAGAATGGATCATACTAATGAATTAGAATGAATCATACGAATGAATTAGAATAGCTTGTACGAATGAATTAGAATAGATCATGTGAATGAATTAGAATGAATACCTTCGTACGTATGAATTAGATTAGATCGTGTGAATGAATTAGAATGGATCGTGCGAATGAATTAGATTGGATCGTATGAATTAATTAGAATAGATCGTACCAATGACTTAGAATGGACCGTACGAATGAATTAGAATAGATCATGCGAATGAATTAGAATGGATCATGCGAATGAATTAGAATAGATCGTACGAATGAATTATAATGGATACCTTCATATGAATGAATTAGAATGGATCGTGCGAATAAATTAGATTGGATCATACGAATGAATTAGAATGGATCGTTCGAAATAATTAGAATAGCTCCTACAAATGAATTAGACTGGATCGTACTAATGAATTAGAATAGATCGTGCGAATGAATTACAATGGATCGTACGAATGAATTAGAATGGATACATTCATACCAATGAATTAGAATGGATCGTACGAATGAATTATAATAGATCGTGCGAATGAATTTTAATAGATCGTGCGAATGAATTAGAATAGATCGTATGAATGAATTAGATTGGATCGTGCGAATGAATTAGAATAGATCATACAAATAAATTAAAATGGATCGTACGAATGTATTAGAATGGAAACATTCATTCGAATAAATTAGAATAGCTCATACGAATGAATTAGAATAGATAGTGCGAATGTATTAGAATGGATCATACGAATGAATTAGAATGGATCGTACAAATGAAGTAGAATAGCTCATACGAATGAATTTGAATAGCTCGTACGAATGAATTAGAATAGATCATGCGAATGAATTAGAATGGATACCTTCGTACGAATGAATTTGATTAGATCGTGCGAATGAATTAGAATGGATCATGCGAATGAATTAGATTGGATTGTTTGAATGAATTAGAATGGATCGTACCAATGAATTAGAATGGATTGTACGAATGAATTAAAATAGATCATGCGAATGAATTAGAATGGATCATGCGAATGAATTAGAATGGATCGTACGAATGACTTAGAATGGATCACACGATTTATTCTAATTCATTCGTACGATCCATTCTAAGTCATTCGCACAATCTATTCTAATTCATTCGTACGAGCTATTCTAATTCATTCGTACGAGCCATTCTAAGTCATTCACATGATCTATTCTAATTCATTCGTACGAGCTATTCTAATTTGTTCGCATGATCCATTCTAATACATTCATACGATCCATTCTAATTCCTTCATACGAGCTATTCTAATTCATTCGTACGTATGTTTCCATTCTAATTCATTCGCACGATCCATTCTAATTCATTCGTATGATCCATTCTCAGTCATTCGCACGATCCATTCTAAATCATTCGCACGATCTATTCTAATTCATTCACGCGATCCATTCTAATTAATTCATATGATCCATTCTAATTCATTCGCACGATCCATTCTAATTCATTCGTACGATCCATTCTATTACATTCGCACAATCCATTCTAATTCATTCGTACGATCCATTCTAATTCATTTGCACGATCTAATCTAATTCATTCGTACGAAGGTATCCATTCTAATTCATTCGTATGATCTATTCTAATTCATTCGTATGATCCATTCTATTTCATTCGTACGATCTATTCTAATTCATTCGCACGATCCATTCTAATTCATTCACACGATCCACTCTAATTCATTCGTACGATCCATTCTAATACATTCGTACGATCTATTCTAATTCATTTATTCAAATGTTTCATTCTAATACATTCATACGATCCATTCTAATTCATTCGCTTGATCCATTCTAATTCATTCGTACGGTCTATTCAAATTCATTCGTACGATCCATTCTAATTCATTCACATGATCTATTCTAATTTATTCGTACGAGCTAATCTAATTCATTCGTACAAGCTATTCTAATTCATTCGTACGATCCATTCTAGTTCATTCGTACGAGCTATTCTAATTCATTCGTATGAAGTTTTCTATTCTAATTTATTTGTACGATCCATTCTAATTCATTCGTACGATCCATTCTAATTCATTCGCACGATCTAATCTAATTCATTCGTACGAGCTATTCATACGAATGAATTAGAATGGATCTTATGAATGCATTAGAATAGCTCATATGAATGAATTAGATTAGATCGTGTGAAAAAATTAGAATGGATCGTGCGAATGAATTAGAATGTCATGATCCATTCTAATTCATTCGTATGAGCTATTCTAATTCATTCGTACGAATGAATTAGAATAGATTGTGCGAATGAATTAGAATGGATTGTGACATTCGAATTCATTCGCACGATCCATTCTAATTAATTTATACGATCAACTCTAATTCATTTGTATGATACATTCTAATTCATTCGTACGATCCATTCTAATTCATTCGCACGTTCCATTCTAATTCATTCGTACGATCCAATCTAATTCATTCACACGATCCATTCTAATCCATTCGCACGATCCATTCTAATTCATTTGTACGATCCATTCTAATACATTCGCACAATCTATTCTAATTCATTCATACGATCCATTCGTATGAATGTATCCATTCTAATTCATTCATACGATCCATTCTAATTCATTTGCACGATCTATTCTAATTCATTCACCCGATCTATTCTAATTCATTCGCACGATCTATTCTAATTCATTCGTACGAGTTATTCTAATTCATTGGTATGAATGTATCCATTCTAATTCATTCGCACGATCCATTCTAAGTCATTCGCACGATCCATTCTAATTCATTCGTACGATACAATCTAATTCATTCGCACGATCCATTCTAATTCATTCTAATTCATTCGTATGATCCATTCTAATTCATTCGCATGTTCTATTCTAATTCCTTCATACGATCCATTCTAATTCATTCGCAAGATCCAATCTAATTCAGTCGTACGATCCATTCTAATTTATTCGTACGATCCATTCTAATACATTCGCACAATCTGTTATAATTCATTCGTACGATCTATTCTAATTCATTCGCACGAGCTATTCTAATTCATTCGCACGATCTTTTCTAATTCGTTCGCATGATCCATTCTAATACATTCGTACGATCCATTCTAATTCATTTATACGAGCTATTCTAATTCGTTCGTACGTATGTTTCCATTCTAATTCATTCGCATGATCCATTCTAAGTCATTCGCACGATCCATTCTAATTATTTCGCACGATCCATTCTAATTCATTCGTGCGATCCATTCTAATTAATTCATATGATCCATTCTAATTCATTCACACGATCCATTCAAATTCATTTGTACGTACCATTCTATTACATTCGCACAATCCATTCTAATTCATTCGTACGATCCATTCTAATTCATTCGCACGATCTAATCTAATTCATTCGTACGAAGCTATCCATTCTAATTCATTCGTATGATCTATTCTTATTCATTCATACAATCCATTCTATTTCATTCGTACGATCTATTCTAATTCATTCGCACGATCCATTCTAATTCATTCACACGATCCATTCTAATTCATTCGTACGATCCATTCCAATACATTCGTACGATCTATTCTAATTCATTTATTCGAATGTTTCATTCTAATACATTCGTACGATCCATTCTAATTCATTCGCTTGATCCATTCTAATTCATTCGTATGATCTATTCAAATTCATCCGTACGATCCATTCTAATTCATTCGCACGATCTATTCTAATTTATTCATACGAGCTATTCTAATTCATTCGTACAAGCTATTCTAATTCATTCGTAAGATCCATTCTAATTCATTCGTACGAGCTATTCTAAATCATTCGTATGAATGTTTCCATTCTAATTCATTTGTACGATCCATTCTAATTCATTTGTACGATCCATTCCAATTCATTCGCACGATCTAATCTAATTCATTCGTACGAGCTATTCGTACGAATGAATTAGAATGGATCGTACGAATGAATTAGAACAGCTCGTACGAATGAATTAGATTAGATCATCTAAATGAATTAGAATGGATCGTGCGAATGAACTAGAATATCACGATCCATTCTAATTCATTTGTACGAGCTATTCTAATTCATTCGTACGAATGAATTAGAATAGATTGTGCGTATGAATTAGAATGGATTGTGACATTCTAATTCATTCGCACGATCCATTATAATTAATTCAAACGATCCATTCTAATTCATTCCTACGATCTATTCTAATTCATTCGCACGTTCCATTCTAATTCATTTGTACGATCCAATCTAATTCATTCACACGATCCATTCTAATTCATTCGTACGATCCATTCTAATTCATTTGTACGATCCATTCTAATACATTCGCACAATCTATTCTAATTCATTCTTACGATCCATTCGTATGAATGTATCCATTCTAATTTATTCATACGATCCTTTCTAGTTCAAATGCACGATCTATTCTAATTCATTCACATGATCCATTCTAATTCATATGCACGATCTATTCTAATTCATTCGTACGAGCTATTCTAATTCATTGGTATGAATGTATCCATTTAATTCATTCGCACGATCCATTCTAAGTCATTCGCACGATCCATTCTAATTCATTCGTACGATCCAATCTAATTCATTCGCACGATCCATTCTAATTCATTCACACGATCCATTCTAATTCATTCGTATGATCCATTCTAATTCATTCGCATGATCTACTGTAATTCCTTCGTACGATCCATTCTAATTCTTTCGCACGATCCATTCTAATTCAGTCGTACGATCCATTCTAATTCATTCGTACGATCTATTCTAATATATTCGCACAATCTATTCTAATTCATTCGTACGATCTATTCTAATTCATTCGCACGAGCTATTCTAATTCATTCGCAAGATCCATTCTAATTCATTTGTACGACCTAATCTAATTCATTTGTACGATCCATTCTAATTCGTTCGTACGATCCATTCTAATTCATTCATACGATCCATTCTTATACATTCGTACAATCTATTCTAATTCAATCGTACGATCCATTTAATTCATTCGCACGATCCATTCTAATTTATTCGTACGATCCATTCTAATAAATTCGCACAATCGATTATAATTCATTCGTACGATCCATTATAATTAATTCGAACGATGTAATCTAATTCATTCGTACGAAGGTATCCATTCTAATTCATTCGTACGATCCATTCTAATTCATTCGTACGATCCATTTTAATTCATTCGCATGATCCATTCTAATTCATTCATACGATCCATTCTAATTCCTTCTCATGATCCATTCTAATTCATTCGCACGATCCATTCTAATTTAATCACACGATCCATTCTAATTCATTTGTGCGATCCATTCTAATGAATTCGTACGAGCTATTCTAATTCATTCGTACGAATGTTTCCATTTTAATTCATTCGCACGATCCTTTCTAATTCATTCGTTTGATCCTTTTCTAATTCATTCGCACGATCCATTCTAATTCATTCGCACGATCCATTCTTATTTATTCATAAGATCCATTCTAATGCATTCGCACAATCCATTCTAATTCATTCGTACCAAATCCAATCTAATACATTCACACAATCCATTCTAATTCATTCGTACAATCCTTCTAATTCTTCCGTATGATCTAATCTAATTCATTTGTACGAAGGTATCCATTCTAATTCATTCGTATGATCTATTCTAATTCATTCGTACGATCCATTCTAATTCATTTGCATGATCTATTCTGATTCATTCGCACGTTCCGTTCTAATTCATTCGCATGATCCATTCTAATTCATTCGTACGATCCATTCTAATAAATTCGTACGAGCTATTCTTATTCATTCGTACGAATGTTTCCATTCTAATACATTCGTACGATCCATTCTAATTCATTCGCATGATCCATTCTAAATCATTCGTACGATCTATTCTAATTCATTTATATGATCATTCTAATTCATTCGCACGATCTATTCTAATTCATTCGTACGAGCAATTCTAATTCATTCATACGAGCTATTCTAATTCATTCATATGAATGTTTCCATTCTAATTCATTCGTATGATCCATTCTAATTCATTCGTATCATCCATTCCAATTCATTCGCATGATCTAATCTAATTCATTCGTACGACCTATTCGTACGAATGCATTAGAATGGATCGTATGAATGAATTAGAGTAGCTCGTACGAATGAATTAGAATAGATCATGCGAATGATTTAGAATGGATCGTGCAAATGAATTAGAATGTCACGATCCATTCTAATTCGTTCGTACGAGCTATTCTAATTCATTCGTACGAATGAATTAGAATAGATTGTGCGTATGAATTAGAATGGATCATGACATTCTAATTCATTCATATGATCCATTCTAATTCATTCGTATGATCTATTCTAATTCATTCGTACGATCCATTCTAATTCATTCGTACGATCCATTATAATTCATTCGCACGTTCCATTCTAATTCATTCGTACGATCCAATCTAATTCATTCGCACGATCCATTCTAATTCATTCGCACGATCCATTATAATTCATTCATACGATCCATTATGATACATTCACACAATCAATTCTAATTCATTCGTACGAGCTATTCTAATTCATTGGTACGAATGTATCAATTCTAATTCATTCATACGATCCATTCTAATTCATTTGCACGATTTATTCTAATTTATTCGTACGATCCATTCTAATTCATTCGCACGATCTATTCTAATTTATTCGTATAAGCTATTCTAATTTATTGGTACGAATGTATCCATTCTAATTCATTCGCACGATCCATTCTAATTCATTTGCACAATTTATTCTAATTGGATTGTAGGAATGAATTAGAATGGATCGTGTCATTCTAATTCATTCGCACGATCCATTCTAATTCATTCGCATGATCCATTCTAAAACATTCGTACGATCAATTCTAATTCATTCGCACAATCTTTTCTAATTCATTCATACGATCCATTCTAATTCATTCACACGATCTATTCTAATTCATTCGTACGAGCTATTCTAATTCATTCGTACGAATGTTTCCATTCTAATTCATTCGTACGATCCATTCTAATTCATTCGTACGATCCATTCTTGGTCATTCGCACGAACTATTCTAATTCATTCATACGAGCTATTCTAATTTATTCGAACGATCCATTCTAATTCATTGGTACGAATATATCCATTCTAATTCATTTGTACGAATGAATTAGAATGGATCGTACGAATGAATTAGAATGGATCGTGCGAATGAATTATAATGGATCATATGAATGAATTAGAATGGATATATTCGTTCGACTGAATTAGAATAGCTCATTCGAATGAATTAGAATGGATCGTGCGAATGAATTAGAATCGATCGTATGAATGAATTAGAGTTGATCGTACGAATGAATTGGAATAGCTCGTACGAATGAATTAGAATTGATCGTACGAATGATTTAAATTGGATCGTACGAATGAATTAGAATAGATCGTGCGAATGAATTAGAATAGATTGTGCGAATTCATTAGAATGGATCGTACGAATGAGTTAGAATGGATCGTATGAATGAATTAGAATGGATCATACGAATGAATTAGAATGGATATATTCGTACCAATGAATTAGAATAGCTCGTACGAATGAATTAGAAGAGATTGTGCGAATGTATTAGAATGGATCATACGAATGAATTAGAATGGATCGTGCGAAAGAATTAGAATAGATTATGCGAATGAATTAGAATGGATCGTGCGAATGAATTAGATTGGATAGTATGAATGGATTAGAATTGATTGTACCAATGAATTAGAATAGATCATGCAAATAAATTAGAATGGATCATATGAATGAATTAGAATGGATCATACGAATTAATTAGAATAGATCATACGAATGAATTAGAATGGATGATATGAAGGAATTAGAATGGATCGTGCGAATGAATTAGAATGGATCGTACGAATTAATTAGAATGGATCGTACGAATGAATTAGAATGAATTAGAATGGATCATACCAAAGAATGGATCGTGGGAATGAATAGATCTTACGAATGAATTAGAATGGATCGTACGAATGAATTAGAATGGATCATGCAAATGAATTAGAATTGAAACATTCGTACGAATGATATAGAATAGCTCGTACGAATGAATTAGAATAGATCGTGCAAATGAATTAGAATGGATTGTACGAATAAATTTGGATGGATCGTACAAATGAATTAGAATGGATCGTATGAATGAATTAGAATGGATCGTGCGAATGAATTAGAATAGATCATACGAATTAATTAGAATGGATACATTCATACGAATAAATTAGAATAGCTCGTATGAATTAATTAGAATAGATCATGCGAATGAATAAGAATGGATCGTACGATCTATTCTAATTCATTCGTACGAGCTATTCTAATTCATTCGTACAAATGTATCCAGTCTAATTCTTTCGCACGATCCATTCTAATTCATTCATACGATCCATTCTAATTCATTCGTATGATCTATTGTAATTCATTCGTATGATCCATTCTAATTCATTGATACAATCCATTCTAATTCATTTACACAATCTATTCTAATTCATTGATACGATTTATTCAATTCATTCATACGATCCAATGTAATTCATTCGCACGATCCATTCTAATTCATTCGCACAATCTATTCAAATTCATTCACACGATCCATTCTAATTTATTCGTATGATCCATTCTAATACATTCGCACCATCTATTCTAATTCATTCGTATGAGCTATTCTAATTCATTGGTATGAATGTATCCATTCTAATTCATTCGTACGATACATTTTAATTCATTCGTACGATCTATTCTAATTCATTCGTACGATCCATTCTAATACATTCGCACAATCTATTCTAATTCATTCGCATGATCCATTCTTATTAATTCGTACGATCCAATCTAATTTATTCGTACGAGCTATTCTAATTCATTTGTACGAGCTATTCTAATTCATTCGTATGATCCATTCTAATTCATTCGCACGATCTATTCTAATTCATTCGCACGATCCATTCTAGTTTATTCATACGATCCATTCTAATTCATTCATACGATCCATTGTAATTCATTCGCACGATGCATTCTAATTCATTCGTACAAGCTATTATAATTCATTCGTACGAATGTATGCATTCTAATTCATTTATATGATCCATTCTAATTTATTCGCACGATCCATTCTAATTCATTCGTACGATCCATTCTAATTCATTCGTACAAATGAATTAGGATAGATATATTCGTACCAATGAATTAGAATGGATCGTGTGAATGAATTAGAATAGCTCGTACAAATGAATTAGAATAGATCGTGCGAATGACTTAGAATGGATCGTACGAATAAATTAGAATGGATCGTACGAATGAATTAGAATGGAAATATTCGTACGAATGAATTAGAATAGCTCGTACGAATGAATTAGAATAGATCGTGCGAATGAATTAGAATGGATCGTATGAATGAATTAGAATAGATTGTGCGAATGAATTAGAATGGATCGTACGAATGTATTAGAATAGATCGTGCGAATGAATTAGAATGGATCATGCGAATTAATTAGAATCGAACGTGCAAATGAATTAGAATGTCACATCCATTCTAATTCATTCGTACGATCCAATTAGAATAGATCGTGCGAATGACTTAGAATTGATCGTGCAAATAAATTAGAATGGATACATTCGTACCAATGAATTAGAATAGCTCATACGAATGAATTAGAATATATCGTACGTATGAATTAGAATGGATCGTGCGAATGAATTAGAATAGATTGTGCAAATGAATTAGAATGGATCGTATGAATGAATTAGAATGGATATATTCGTACCAATGAATTAGAATAGCTCGTACGAATGAATTAGAATAGATTGTGCGAATGTATTAGAATGGATCGTACGAATAAATTAGAATAGATCGTGCGAATGAATTAGAATGGATCGTAGGAATAAATTAGATTGAATCGTACAAATGAATTAAAATGCAAGCATTCATATGAATGAATTAGAATAGCTCGTACGAATGAATTAGAATAGATCGTGCGAATGAATTAGAATGGATCGTACGAATGAATAAGAATAGTTCGTACGAATGAATTAGAATAGATCGTACTAATGAATTAGAATAGAATAAATTAGAATGGATCGGTACGAATGTATCCATTCAAATTCATTCGTATGATCTATTCTAAGTCATTCACGAATGAATTAGAATGAATCGTGCGAATGAATTAGAATAGATCATACGAATGAATTAGAATAGCTCGTACGAAGGAATTAGAATGTATTGTACGAATGAATTAGAATAGCTCGTACGAAGGAATTAGAATAGCTCGTACGAATGAATTTGAATAGATCGTGCGAATGAACTAGAATGGATCGTACGAATGAATTTGAATAGATCGTACTAATGAATTAGAATAGATCGTACGAATTGATTAGAATAGATCATATGAATGTACTAGAATGGATTGTACGAATGAATTTGAATGGATAATACGAATGAATTAGAATGGATCGCGCGAATGAATTAGAATAGATTATACGAATGAATTAGAATAGATCGTGCGAATGTATTAGAATGGATCGTACGAATTAATTAGAATGGATACATTCGTACCAATGAATTAGAATGGATCGAACGAATGAGTTAGAATAGATCGTACGAATGAATTAGAATAGATCGTACGAGTGAATTAGAATGGATCGTACAAATAAATTACAATAACTCGTACAAATAAATTATAAGAGATTGCGCCAATGTATTAGATGGATCGTACGAATGAATTAGAATGGATCATACGAATGAATTAGAATGGATCGTGTAAATGTATTAGAATGGATCGTACGAATGAATTAGAATGGATCGTACGAATGAATTAGAATGGATCGTACGAATGAATTAGAGTGGATCATGCGAATGAATTAGAATAGATCAAATGAATGAATTAGAATGGATCGTACGAAAGAATTAGAATGGATCGTACGAAAGAATTAGAATGGATCGTACGAATGACTTAGAATGGATCGTATGAATGAATTAGAATGAATTAGAATAGATCGTGCGAATGAATTAGAATGGATCGTACGTGCGAATCACACAATCTATTCTAATTCAATCGTACGAGATATTCTAAATCATTCGTACGATCCATTTTAATTCATTCGTACGAGCTATTCTAATTAATTTGTACGATCTATTCTAATTAATTCGCACGATCTATTCTAATTCATTCGTACGAGCTATTCTAATTCATTCATACGAACCATTCTAATTCATTCGCACGAACTATTCTAATTCATTCGTACGATCCATTCTAATTCATTCGCACGGTCCATTCTAATTCATTCATATGATCCATTCTAATACCTTCGCACAATCCATTCTAGTTCATTCATACGATCCATTCTAATTCATTCGCACGATCTATTCAAATACAATCGCACAATCTATTTTAATTCATTCGCACAATCTATTCTAATTCATTCGTACGATCCATTCTAAATCGTTCACACGATCCATTCAAATTCATTCATATGATCCATTCTAATACATTTGCACAATCCATTCTAATTTATTCGTATGAGCTGTTCTAATTCATTGATATAATCCATTCTAATTCATTCGTATGATCTATTCTAATTCATTCGCACGATCTATTCTACTTCATTCATACGATCCATTCTAATTCATTCGTACTATTCATTCTAATTCATTCGCATAAATGAATTAGATTGGATCGTACGAATTAATTAGAATGGATCGTACGAAGGAATTAGAGTAGATCGTGCGAATGAATTAGAATAGCTCGTACGAATGAATTAGAATAGATCGTGCAAATGAATTAGAATGGATCATACGAATGAATTAGAATGAATCGTACCAATAAATTAGAATAGCCCGTACGAATGAATTAAAATGGATCGTGCGAATGTATTAGAGTGGATCGTAAGAATGAATTAGAATAGCTCGTACGAATGAATTAGAATGGATTGTACGAATGAATTAGATTGGATCGTATGAATGAATTAGATTGGATCGTACGAATGAATTAGAATAGATTGTGCGAATGCATTAGAATGGATCGTGCGAATGAATTAGAATGGATCGTACGAATGAATTAGAATAGAAACATTTGTACGAATGAATTAGAATAGATCGTACAAATGAATTAGAATGGATCGTATGAAAGAATTAGAATATATCGTGCGAATAAATTAGGATAGATTGTGCAAATGTATTAGAATAGATCGTGTGAATGAATTAGAATGGATCGTATGAATGAATTAGAATAGATCATACGAATGAATTAGATTAGCTCGTATGAATGAATTAGAATGGATCGTGCGAATGAATTAGAATAGCTCCTATGATTGAATTAGAATAGATTATGTGAATGACTTAGAATGGATCGTGCGAATGAATTAGAATAGATCATACGAATGGATTAGAATAGATACCATCGTATGAATGAATTAGATTAGATCGTGCAAATGTATTAGAATGGATCGTAAGAATGAATTAGAATGGATCGTAAGAATGAATTAGAATTGCTCGTACGAATGAATTAGAATAGATCATGCGAATGAATTAGAATAGATCGTGCGAATGAATTAGAATGGATCGTACGAATGAATTAGAATTGATCGTGCGAATGAATTAGAATAGATCATACGAATGAATTAGAATGGATCGTCCGAACGAATTAGAATAGCTCGTACGAAGGGATTAGAATAGATCGTGATATTCTAATTCATTCGCACGTAAAATCCAATCTAATTCATTCGCATGATCCATTCTAATTCATTCACACGATCCTTTCTAATTCATTCTCACGTTCTATTCTAATTCATTCGCACAATCCTTTCTAATTCATTCGTACGATCCATTCTAATTCATTCACAAGATCCATTCTAATTCATTCGTACGATCTATTCTAATTGATTCGCACGATCTATTCTAATTCATTCGTACGAGCTATTCTAATTAATTTATACAATCCATTCTAATTCATTCGTACGATCCATTCTAACACATTCGAACGATCTAATCTAATTCAATTGTACGAAGGTATCCATTCTAATTCATTCGTATGATCTATTCTAATTCATTCGCATGATCCATTCTAAGTTATTCGCACCATCTATTCTAATTCATTCGAACGAACTGTTTTAATTCATTCGCATGATCCATTCTAATTCATTCGTACGAGCTATTCTAATTCATTTGTACGATCCATTCTAATTCATTCGCACGATTTATTCTAATTCATTCGCACGATCCATTCTAAGTCAATCTTACGATCTATTCTAATTTATTTGCACAATTTAATCTAATTCATTCGTACGAAGGTATCCCTTCTAATTCATTCGTACGATCCATTATAATTCATTCGTACGATCCATTCTAAGTCACTTGCACGCTCCATTCTAATTCATTTGCACGATCTATTCAAATTCATTCGTACGAGCTATTCTAATTCATAGGTACGAATATATCCTTTCTAATTTATTTGTACAAATGAATTAGAATGGATCATGTGGATACATTCATACAAATGATTAGAATAGCTCGTACGAATGAATTAGAATAGATCATGCAAATGAATTAGAATGGATCGCACGATCTATTCTAATTCATTCGTACGAGCTATTCTAATTTATTGGTACGAATGTATCCATTTTAATTCATTCGTACGATCCATTCTAATTCATTTATATGATCCAATCTAATTCATTCACTCGATCTAATCTAATTCAATCGTATGAGCTATTCATACGAATGAATTAGAATGGATCGTGTGAATGAATTAGAATCGATCGTACAAATAAATTAGAATGGATACATTCATACCAATGAATTAGAATGGATCGTACGAATGAATTAGAATAGATCGTATGAATGAATTAGAATGGATCGTACGAATGAATTAGAATGGATCGTACGAATGATTCGTACGAGCAATTCATCCGAATAAATTAGAATGGATCATGCGAATGACTTAGAATGGATCGTCCGAATGAATTAGAATGGATATATTCATATCAATGAATTAGAATAGCTCATACGAATGAATTAGAATTGATCATGCGAATGAATTAGAATGAATCGTACGAAAGAATTAGAATGGATCGTACGAATGAATTAGAATGGAAACATTCGTTCGAATGAATTAGAATAGCTTGGATGAATGAATTAGAATAGATCGTGCGAATGAATTAGAATTGATCGTGCGAATGACTTAGAAATGATCGTGCGAATGAATTAGAATAGATCATACGAAAGAATTAGAATGAATACCTTCATACGACTGAATTAGATTAGATCGTGCGAATCAATTAGAATGGATCGTACGCATGAATTAGAATGGATCGTACGAATGAATTAGAATAGAAACATTCGTACGAATGAATTAGAATAGCTCGTACGAATGAATTAGAATAGATCGTGCGAATGATTTAGAATGGATCGTGCGAATGACTTAGAATGTGTGAATGAATTTGAATGGATCATGGGAATGACTTAGAATGGATCGTGCGAATGAATTAGAATAGATCATACGAATGAATTAGAATGGATACATTCGTATAAATGAATTAGATTAGATCGTACGAATGAATTAGAATGGATCGTACGAATGAATTAGAATGGATCGTACAAATGAATTAGAATGGAAATATTCGTACGAATGAATTAGAATAGCTCATACGAATGAATTAGAATGGATCATGTGAATGAATTAGAATGGATCGTGCGAATGAGTTAGAATAGATTGTATGAATGAATTAGAATGGATACATTCGTACCAATGAATTAGATTGGATTGTACGAATGAATTAGAAAAGATCGTGTAAATGAATTAGAATGGATCGTATGAATGAATTAGATTGGATCGTGCGATTTAATTAAAATAGATCATACGAATGAATTAGAATGGATCATACTAATGTATTAGAATGGAAACATTCGTACGAACGAATTAGAATAGCTCGTACGAATGAATTATAATAGATTGCATGAATGTATTTGAATGGATCGTACGAATAAATTAGAATAGATCGTACGAATGAATTAGAATGGATCGTATGAATGAATTAGAATAGCTCGTACGAATGAATTAGAATAGATCGTGCGAATGAATTAGAATGGATTACTTCGTACGAATGAATTAGATTAGATCGTGCGAATGAATTAGAATGGATCGTGCGAATGAATTAAATTTGATCGTATGAATGAATTAGAATGGATGGCACCAATGAATTAGAATGGATCGTACGAATGAATTAGAATAGATCGTTCGAATGAATTAGAATGGATTGTGCGAATAAATTAGAATGGATGGTACGAATGAATTAGAATAGATCGTGCGAATGAATTAGAATGGATCGTGCGAATGAATTAGAATGGAAACATGTGAATGAATTAGAATGGATCGTATGAATGAATTAGAATGGATCGTGCGAATGAATTAGAATAGATCGTGCGAATGAATTAGAATACATCATACGAATGTATTAGAATAGATACATTCGTACGAATGAATTAGAATAGCTCGTATAAAAGAATTAGAATAGAATAGGTCGTGCGAATGAATTAGATTGGATCGTATGAATGAATTAGAATAGATTGTGTGAAGGAATTAGAATGGATCGTGCGAATGAATTAGAATATCTCGTACGAATAAATTAGAATTGCTCATATGAATGAATTAGAATAGATCGTGCAAATGAATAAGAATGGATCGTGCGAATGACTTAGAATAGATCGTGCGAATGAATTAGAATGGATAGTACGAATGTATTAGAATGGATCGTATGAATGAATAGGAATGGATCGTGCGAATGAATTCTAATGGATCGTGCGAATGAATTAGAATGTCACGATCCATTCTAATTCATTTGTACGATCCATTTTAATTCATTCGCATGATCTATTCTAATTCATTCGTATGATCCATTCTGATTCATTCACACGATCCATTCTAAGTCATTCGTACAATCTAATCTAATTCATTCGTACGAAGGTATCCATTCTAAGTCATTCGTACAATCTAATCTAATTCATTCGTACGAAGGTATCCATTCTAATTCATTCTAATTCATTCATATGATCCATTCTACTACATTCGCACAATCTATTCTAATTCATTCGTTCGAGCTATTCTAATCATTTATACGATCTATTCTAATTCATTCGTACGAGCTATTCTAATTCATTCGCACGATCCATTCTAATTCATTCACACGATCCATTCTAATTCATTCGCACGATCCATTCTAATTCATTTGCAAGATCCATTCCAATTCATTTATACGATCCTATCTAACTCATTAACACGATCAATTCTAATTCATTCGCACGATCTATTCTAATTTATTCTTATGATCCATGCTAATTCATTCGTACGAGCTATTCTAAATCATTTGTACGATCCAATCTAATTCATTCGCACGATCCATTCTAATTCATTCGTACGAATGTATCCATTTTAATACATTCGCACGATCCATTCGAATTTATTCGTACAATCAATTCTAATTCATTCGTACGATCCATTCCAATTCATTTGCACGATCCATTCTAAGTCATTCGCACGATCCATTCTAATTCATTCGTACGATCTATCCTAATTCATTCATACGAGCTATTCTAATTCATTCATACGAGCTTTTCTAATTCATTCATACGATCAATTCTAATTCATTCGTACGATCCAATCTAATTCATTCGCACGATCTATTCTATTCTAATTCTTTTATACGAGCTATTCTAATTCATTCGTACGAATGTATCAATTTTAATTAATTCGTAGGGTCTATTCTAATTCATTCGCACGATCTATTCTAATGCATTCGCACGATCCATTCTAATTCATTCATACGATCCATTCTAATTCATTCGTATGATCTATTCTAATTCATTCACATGTTTCCATTCTAATTCATTTGCACGATCTATTCTAATTCATTCGTACGAACGTAACCATTTTAATTCATTCGTATGATCTATTCGAATTCATTCGCACGATCTATTCTAATTCATTCGCACGATCCATTCTAATTCATTCGTATGATCCATTCTAATTCATTCGTACGATCCATTCTAATTCATTCATACGATCCACTCTAATTCATTCGCACGATCTATTCTAACTCATTCGCACGATCCATTCTAATTCATTGGCACGATCCATTCTAATTCATTCATACGATCCATTCTATTACATTCATATGATCCATTCTAATACATTCGCACAATCTATTCTAATTTATTCATACGAATGTTTCCATTCTAATACATTCTCATGATCTAATTCATTTGTACGATCCAATCTAATTGATCGCACGATCCATTCTAATTCATTCACATGATCCATTCTAATTATTTCTTATGATCCATTCTAATTCATTCGCATGATCTAATCTAATTCATTCGTACGAAGGTATCCATTCTAATTTATTCGTATGATCTATTCTAATTCATTCGTATGACCTATTCTAATTCATTCGCATGATCCATTCTAATTCATTCGCACGATCTATTCTAATTCATTCGTACGATCCAATTCATTCGCATGATCCATTCTAATTCATTCGCACGATCCATTCTAATTCATTCGTATGATCCATTATAATTCAGTCGCACGATCCAATCTAATTCATTCGTACGATCTATTCTAATTTATTCACACGATCTATTCTAATTCATTCACAGGATCTAATCTAATTCATTCATACAAAGGTATCCATTCTAATTCATTCATATGATCTATTCTAATTCATTCGTAAGATCTATTCTAATTCATTCGTATGAAGGTATCCATTCTAATTCATTCGTACGATCCATTCTAATTCATTCGCACAATCCATTCTAATTCATTCGCACAATCCATTCTAATTCATTCGCACGATCCATTCTAATTCATTCGTACGATCCAATCTAATTTATTCGCACGATCCAATCTAATTCATTCGTACGATCCATTCTAATTCATTCGTACAATCTATTCTAATTTATTCGTACGATCTATTCTAATTCATTCGTATGATCCATTCTAATACATTCGCACTATCTATTCTAATTCATTCGTACGAGCTATTCTAATTCATTCGTACAAGCTATTCTAAATCATTGGTATGAATGTATCCATTCTAATTCATTCGCACGATCCATTCTAAGTCATTTGCATGATCTATTCTAATTAATTTGCACGATCTATTCTAATTCATTCATATGATCCATTCTAATTCATTCGTACGATCCATTCTATTACATTCGCACAATCAATTCAAATTCATTCGCACGATCCATTCTTAGTCATTCTCACGATCTATTAGAGAGGATCGTACGAATGAATTAGAATGGATACATTTGTCCGATGAATAAGAATGGAGCGTACGAATGAATTAGAATGGAGCGTACGAATGACCTAGAATGGATACATTCATGCGAATGAATTAGAATGGATCATATGAAAGAATTAGAATGGATCGTGCGAATGAATTAGAATGGATCGTGCGAATGGAATAGAATGGATCGTACGAATGGATTAGAATGGACCATATGAAAGAATAAGAATGGATCGTGCGAATGAATTAGAATGGATCGTACGAATGGATTAGAATGGATCGTACGAATGGATTAGAATGGATTGTACGAATGGATTAGAATGGATCGTACGAATTAATTAGAATGGATCGTACGAATGTATCTATTCTAATTTATTTGTACAATCCATTCTAATTCGTTCATATGATCCATTCTAATTCGTTCGTACGATCCATTCTAATTCATTCGTACGGTCCATTCTAATTCGTTCGTACAATCCATTCTAATTCGTTCGTACGATCCATTCTAATTCATTCGCACGATCCATTGTAATTCATTCGCACGATCCATTCTAATTCTTTCGTATGATCCATTCTAATTCATTCGTACGATCCATTCTAATCCATTCGTACGATCCATTCTAATTTATTCGCACGATCCATTCTAATTCATTCGTACGATCCATTCTAATTCATTCGTACGATCCATTCTAATCCATTCGTACAATCCATTCTAATTCATTCGCACGAATGTAACCATTCTAATTCATTCGTACGATCCATTTCTAATTCATTTGTACGATTCATTCTAATTCATTCGTACGATCCATTCTAATGCATTCGTACGATCCATTCTAATTCATTTGTATGATCCATTCTAACTCATTCGGTGGAATGTAACCATTCTAATTCATTCATACGATCCATTCTAATTCGTACGATCCATTCTAATCCATTCGTACGAATCCATTCTAATTCATTCGTACGATCCATTCTAATTCATTCACACAATCAATTCTAATTCATTCGCACGATCTATTATTATTCATCCAATCCATTCTAATTCATTCGTACGATCCATTCTAATCCATTCGCATGATCCATTCTAATTCTTTCGTACGATCCATTCTAATTCATTCGTATGATCCATTCTAACTCATTCGGTGGATCAATTCTAATTCAATCGTACGATCCATTCTAATTCATTTGCACGATCCATTCTAATTTATTCGTACGATCCATTCTAATTCATTCGTACGATCTATTCTAATTCATTCGCATGAATGTAACCATTTTAATTCATTCGTACGATCCATTAGAATGGATCGTACGAATGAATTTGAATGGATCGTACGAATGAATTAGAATGGATCGAATGAATGAATTAGAATGGATACATTCGAGCGAATGAATTAGAATAGATCGTAGGAATGAATTAGAATAGATCATACGAATAAATTAGAATGGATCGTGCGAATGAATTAGAATGGATTGTACGAATGAATTAGAATGGATACATTCATGCGAATGAATTAGAATGGATCGTACGAATGAATTAGAATGGATCGTATGAATGAATTAGAATGAATCGTACGAATGAATTAGAATGGATCGTAGGAATGAATTAGAATGGATACATTTGTACAAATAAATTAGAATGGATTGTACGAATGAATTAGAATGGATACATTCTTGTGAATAAATTAGAATGGATCGTATATTCGTCGAAATAAATTAGAATGGATCATACGAATGAATTAGAATGGATCGTGCGAATGAATTAGAATGAATCGTACGAATGCATTAGAATGGATCGTACGAATGAATTAGAATGAATCGTACGATCCATTCTAATTCATTCGTCCGATCCATTCTTATTCATTCGCACGAATGTATCCATTCTAATCCATTAGTACAATCCATTCTAATTCATTCGCACGATCTATTCTAATTCATTCGTATGATCCATTCTAATTCATTCCAATGATCTATTCTAATTTATTCGCTCGAATGTATCCATTCTAATTCATTCGTTCGATCCATTCTAATTCATTCGTACGATCCATTCAAATTCATTCGCATGATCCATTCTAATTCATTCGTACGATCCATTCTAATTCATTCTCACGAATGTAACCTTTCTAATTCATTTGTATGATCCATTCTAATTCATTCGTACGATCTGTTCTAATCCATTCGTACGATCCATTCGTTCAAATATATCCATTCTAATTCATTCGTACGATCCATTCTAATTCATTCGCACGATCCATTCTAATTCATTCGTACGAACCATTCTAATTCATTCATACGATCCATTCTAATTCATTCGTTCAATCCATTCTAATTCAGTCGTATGAATGTATCCATTTTAATTCATTCATACGATCCATTCTAATTCATTCATACGATCTAATTCATTCGTACGATCCATTCTAATTCATTCGTACGATCGATTCTAATTCATTCACACGATCCATTCTAATTCATTCGTACGATCCATTCTAATTCATTCGTATGATCCATTCTAATTTATTCGTTCAAATATATCCATTCTAATTCATTCGTACGATCCATTCTAATTCATTCCTACAATCCATTCTAATTCATTCGTATGATCAATTCTAATTCATTCGCACGATCCATTCTAATTCATTTGTACGATCTATTCTAATTCATTCGTACGATCCATTCTAATTCATTCGCACGAATGTATCCATTCTAATTCATTCGTACGATCCATTCTAATTCATTCGCACTATCCATTCTAATTAATTCGTACGATCCATTCTAATTCATTCGTGCGATCCATTCTAATTAATTCGCACAAATGTATCCATTCTAATTCATTCGTACGATCCATTCAAATTCAATCGTATGATCCATTCTAATTCATTCGTACGAATGAATTAGAATGGATCGTACAAATGAATTAGAATGGATCGTACGAATGAATTAGAATAGATCGTAGGAATAAATTAGAATGGATCATACGAATGAATTAGAATGGTTACATTCGTGCGATCCATTCTAATCCATTCGTACGATCCATTCTAATTCATTCTCACAAATGTAACCTTTCTAATTCATTTGTACGATCCATTCTAATTCATTCCTACGATCCATTCAATTCATTCCTACGTTCTATTCTAATTCATTCGTACGATCCATTCTAATCCATTCGTACGATCCATTCTAATTCATTTTCACGAATATAACCTTTCTAATTCATTTGTACGATCCATTCTAATTCATTCGTACGATCCATTCTAATCCATTCGTATGATCCATTCTAATCCATTCGTACGATCCATTCTAATTCATTCGTACGATCCATTCTAATTCATTCTCACAAATATAACCTTTCTAATTCATTTGTACGATCCATTCTAATTCATTCATACGATCCATTCTAATCCATTCGTACGATCCATTCTAATTCATTCGCACGAATGTATCCATTCTAATTCATTCGTATGATCCATTCTAATTCATTCCTACGATCCATTCTAATTCATTCGCACGAATGTATCAATTCTAATTCATTTGCACGATCCATTCTAATTCATTCGTACGATCCATTCTATTTCATTCTCACGAATGTAACCTTTCTAATTCATTTGTATGATCCATTCTAATTCATTCGTACGATCCATTCTAATTAATTTGCACGAATGTATCCATTCTAATTCATTCGCACGATATATTCTAATTCATTCACACAATCCATTCTAATTCATTCACACGAATGTATCCATTCTAATTCATTCGCACGAATGTATCCATTCTAATTCATTCGCACGATCTATTCTAATCCATTCGAACGATCCATTCTAATTCATTCGTACGATCCATTCTAATCGTTCGTACGAATGTATCCATTCTAATTCATTCGCACGATCCATTCTAATCCATTCGTACGATCCATTCTAATTCATTCGTACGATCCATTCTAATCGTTCGTACGATCCATTCTAATTCGTTCCAACGATCCATTCTAATTAATTCGCACAAATGTATCGTACGAATGAATTAGAATGGATCATATAAATGAATTAGAATGGATACATTCGAGCAAATGAATTAGAATGGATCGTACGAATGAATTAGAATGGATCATAGGAATGAATTAGAATGGATCATGCAAATGAATTAGAATGGATACACGTGAGAATGAACTAGAATGGATACATTCGTGCGAATGAATTAGAATGGTTCGTACGAATGGATTAGAATGGATCATATGAATGGATTAGAATGGATCGTACGAATGAATTAGAATGGATCGTACAAATGAATTAGAAAGGTTACATTTGTGAGAATGAATTAGAATGGATCGTATGAATGAATTAGAATGGATCGTACAAATGGATTAGAATGGATCGTACGAATGGATCATGCGAATGAATTAGAATGGATCGTACGAAAGAATTAGAATGGATTGTACGAATGATTTAGAATGGATACATTCGTGCGAATGAATTAGAATGGATTGTGCGAATGAATTAGAACGGATTGTGCAAATGAATTAGAATGGATCGTGCGAATGAATTAGAATGGATCGAATGAATGAATAAAAATGGATCTCACGAATGAATAAGAATGGATCTAATTCATTCGCACGAATGTAACCATTCTAATTCATTCGTACGATCCATTCTAATTCATTCCTACGATCCATTCTAATTCATTCTCACGAATGTAACCATTCTAATTCATTTGTATGATCCATTCTAATTCATTCGTATGATCCATTCGAATTCGTTCGTACGATCCATTTTAATTCATTTGTACGATCCATTCTAATTCATTCGCTCGAATGTATCCATTCAAATTCATTCGCACGATCCATTCTAATTCATTCGCACGATCCATTCTAATTCATTTGTATGAATGTATCCATTCTAATTCATTCGCACGATCCATTCTAATTCATTCGCACGATCCATTCTAATTCATTCGCACGATCCATTCTAATTCATTCGTATGATCCATTCTAATTCATTCGTACGATCCATTCTAATTCATTTGCATGAATGTATCCATTCTAATTTATTCGTACAATCCATTCCAATTCATTCGTATGATCCATTCTAATTCACTCATGCAATCCATTCTAATTCATTCATACGATCCATTCTAACTCATTCATACGATCTATTCTAATTCATTCACATGAATGTACGAATGAATTAGAATGGATACATTTATGCGAATGAATTAGAATGGATTGTACAAATGAATTAGAATGGATACATTTGTGCGAATGAATTAGAATGGATCGTACGAATGAATTAGAATGGATCATGCGAATGAATTAGAATGGATCGTGCAAATGAATTAGAATGGATACATTCGTGCGAATGAATTAGAATGGATCGTAGTAATGAATTAGAATGGATCGTACGAATGAATAAGAATGGTTACATTCGTGCGAATGGATTAGAATGGATTGTACGAATGTATTAGAATGGATCATACAAATGAATTAGAATAGATCGTACGAATGAATTAGAATGGATCATGCGAATGAATTTGAATGAATCGTACGAATGAATTAGAATGGATCGAACGAATGAATTAGAATGGATACATTCGAGCGAATGAATTAGAATGGATCGTACGAATGAATTATAATGGATCATAGGAATAAATTAGAATGGATCGTACGAATGAATTAGAATGGATCGTGCGAATGAATTAGAATGGATACATTCGTACAAATGAATTAGAACGGATCGTGCGAATGAACTAGAATGGATCGTACAAATGAATTAGAATGGATCGTATGAATGAATTAGAATGGATATATTCGTGCGAATGAATTAGAATGGATCGTACGAATGAATTAGAATGGATCGAACGAATAAATTAGAATGGATACATTCGAGCGAATGAATTAGAATAGATCGTAGGAATGAATTAGAATGGATCATACGAATGAATTAGAATGGATCGTGCGAATGAATTAGAATGGATTGTACCAATGAATTAGAATGGATACATTCGTGCGAATGAATTAGAATGGATCGTGCGAATGAATTAGAATGGATCATACAAATAAATTAGAAAGGTTTCATTCGTGAGAATGAATTAGAATGGATCGTACGAATGAATTAGAATGGATCATGCGAATGAATTTGAATGGATCGTACGAATGAATAAGAATGGATCGTACGAATGAATTAGAATGGATACATTCGAGCGAATGAATTAGAATGGATCGTACGAATGGATTAGAACGCATTGCACGAATGAATTAGAATAGATACATTTGTGCGAATGAATTAGATTGCATCGTACGAATGAATTTTAATGGATTGTACGAATGAATTAGAATGAATCGTACGAATGAATTAGAATGGATACATTCGTGCGAATGAATTAGAATGGATAGTAGGAATGAGTTAGAATGGATCGTACGAATGAATTAGAATGGATACATTCGAGCGAATGAATTAGAATGGATCATACGAATGAATTAGAATGGATACATTTGTGTGAATGAATTTGAATGGATTGCACGAATTGAATTAGAATGGATCATACGAATGAATTAGAATGGATCGAGCGAATGAATTAGAATTGATCATACGAATGAATTAGAATGGATCGTACGAATGAATTAGAATAGATTATATGAAAGAATTAGAATGGATCGTACGAATGAATTAGAATGGATCATACAAATGGATTAGAATTGATCGTACGAATGAATTAGAATGGATCGTATGAATGAATTAGAATGAATTAGAATGGATCGAACGAATGAATTAGAATGGATACATTCGAGCGAATGAATTAGAATGGATCGTACAAATGAATTAGAATGGATCGAATCGCACAATCTATTCTAATTCATTCGTATGATCCATTCTAATTTATTTGCACGAATATACGATCCATTTTAATTTATTCGCAAGAATGTATCCATTCTAATTCATTCGTACAATCCATTCTAATTTATTCGTACAAATGTATCCATTCTAATTCATTCGTACGATCCATTCTAATTCATTCGTACGATTCATTCTAATTCATTCGCACGATCTATTCTAATTCATTCGTACGATCCATTCTAATTCATTCGCACGAATGTATCCATTCTAATTCATTCGTACGATCCATTCTAATTCATTCGTACGATCCATTCTAATTCGTTCATATGATCCATTCTAATTCGTTCGTACAATCCATTCTAATTCATTCGTACGATCCATTCTAATTTATTCGCACAAATGTATCCATTCTAATTCATTCGTACGATCTATTCTAATTCATTCGCACAAATGTATCCATTCTAATTCATTCATTCGATCCATTCTAATTCATTCGCATAAATATATCCATTCTAATTCATTCGTACGAATGAATTAGAATGGATCGTACGAATGAATTAGAATGGATCATACGAATAAATTAGAATGGATACATTTGTGCGAATGAATTAGAATGGATCGTAGGAATGAATTAGAATGGATCGTACGAATGAATTAGAATGGTTACATTCGTGTGAATGAATTAGAATGGATCGTACGAATGGATTAGAATGGATCGTACGAATGAATTAGAATGGATCGTACAAATGAATTAGAAAGGTTACATTTGTGCGAATGAATTAGAATGGATTGTACGAATGAATTAGAATGGATCGTACGAATGAATTAGAATGGATACATTTGTGCGAATGAATTAGAATGGATCGTACAAATGAATTAGAATGGATCGTACGAACGAATTAGAATGGATCGTGCAAATAAATTAGAATGGATCGTACGAATGAATTAGAATGGATCCACCGAATAAGTTAGAATGGATCGTACGAATGAATTAGAATGGATCATACGAATGAATTAGAATCGATCGTGTGAATGAATTAGAATGGATCATACAAATGAATTAGAAAGGTTACATTCGTGAGAATGAATTAGAATGGATCATGCGAAGGAATTTGAATGGATCGTACGAAGGAATTAGAATGGATCGTACGATCCATTCTAATTCATTCTCACAAATGTATCCATTCTAATTCATTCGTATGATCCATTCTAATTCATTCGCACGATCCATTCTAATTTATTCGTACGAATATATCCGTTCTAATTCATTCGTACGATCCATTCTAATTCATTCGTACGATCCATTCTAATTCATTCGCACGATCCATTCTAATTCATTCGTACGATCCATTCAAATTCATTCGTACGATCTATTCTAATTCATTCGCACGAATGTAACCATTCTAATTTATTCATACGATTCATTCTAATTCATTCGTTTGATCCATTCAAACTCATTCATATGATCCATTCTAATTCATTCGTACGATCCATTCTAATTCATTTGTACGATCCATTCTAATTCATTCGCACAAATGTATCCATTTTAATTCATTCGTATGATCCATTCTAATTTATTCATACGATCCATTTTAATTCATTCGGACGATCCAGTCTAATTCATTCGTACGATCAATTCTAATTTATTCGCACGAATGTATCCATTCTAATTCATTCGTCCGATCCATTCTAATTCATTCGTACAATGCGTTCTAATCCATTCGTATGATCCATTCTAATCCATTCGTACGATCTATTCTAATTCATTTGTACGAATGGATCCATTCTAATTCATTAGTATGATCCATTCTAATTCATTCTTCATTCCATTCTAATTCATTCGCACGAATGTATCCATTCTAATTCATTCGTACAATCCATTCTAATTCATTCGTACGATCCATTCTAATTCATTCCTATGATCAATTCGCACAAATGTATCCATTCTAATTCATTCGTACGATCCATTCTAATTCATTCGTACGATCCATTCTAATTCATTCGCACGATCTATTCTAATTCATTCGTACGATCCATTCTAATCCATTCGTACGATCCATTCTAATCCATTCGTATGATCTATTCTAATTTATTCGTACGATCCATTCTAATCCATTCGTACGATCAATTCTAATACATTCGCACGATCCATTCTAATTCATTCTCACGAATGTAACCTTTCTAATTCATTTGTATGATCCATTCTAATCCATTCGTACGATTCATTCTAATCCATTCGTACGATCCATTCTAATTCATTCGCTCGAATGTATCCATTCTAATTCATTAGTACGATCCATTCTAATCCATTCGTACGATCCATTCTAAACCATTCGTACGATCCATTGTAATTCATTCGCACGAATGAAACCATTCTAATTCATTCATGCGATCCATTCTAATTCATTCCTATGATCCATTCTAATTAATTTGTATGATCAGTTCTAATTCATTCGCACGATCCATTCTAATTCATTCGTACGATCCATTCTAATTCATTCGCACGAATGTAACCATTCTAATTCATTCATACGATCCATTCTAATTCATTCGCATGATACATTTGTGAGAATGACTTAGAATGGATCGTACAAATAAATTAGAATGGATACATTGGTGCGAATGAATTACAATGGAGCGTACGAATGAACTAGAATGGATACATTCGTGCGAATGAATTAGAATGGATCATATGAAAGAATTAGAATGGATCGTGCGAATAAATTAGAAAGGATCGTACGAATGAATTAGAATGGATATATTCGTGCGAATGAATTAGAATGGATCATACGAATGAATTAGACTGGATTGTACGAATAAATTAGAATGGATACATTCATGCAAATGAGTTAGAATGGATCGTGCGAATGAATTAGAATCGATCGTACGAATGAATTAGAATGGATCGTACGAATGAATTAGAATGGATCGTGCGAATGGATTAGAATGGATCGTACGAATGAATTAGAATAGATCATACGAATGAATTAGAATGGATCGTACGAATGAATTAGAATGGATCATACGAATGTATTAGAATGGATACATTTGTGCGAATGAATTAGAATGGATCGTAGGAATGAATTAGAATGGATCGTGCAAATCAATTAGAATGGATACATTCGTGCGAATGAATTAGAATGGATCGTAGGAATGAATTAGAATGGATCGTACGAATGAATTAGAATGGTTACATTGGTGCGAATGAATTAGAATGGATCGTACGAATGGATTAGAATGGATCGTAGGAAAGAATTAGAATGGATCGTACGAATGAATTAGAATGGATCGTACAAATGAATTAGAAAGGTTACATTTGTGAGAATGAATTAGAATGTATCGTACGATTCATTCTAATTCATTCGTACGATCCATTCAAATTCATTCGCACGATCCATTCTAATTCATTCGTATGATTCATTCTAATTCATTCGTACAATCCATTCTTATTCATTCGCACGAATGTATCCATTCTAATTCATTCGTTCGATCCATTCTAATTCATTCGTACGATCCATTCAAATTCATTCGCATGATCCATTCTAATTCATTCGTACGATCCATTCTAATTCATTCGTACAATCCATTCAAATTCATTCGTACGATGCAATCTAATTCATTCGCACAAATGTATCTATTCTAATTCACGTACAATGCATTCTAATCCATTCGTACGATCCATTCTAATCCATTCGTACGATCCATTCTAATTCATTCGCACGAATGCATCCATTCTAATTCATTTGCACGATCCATTCTAATTCATTCCTATGATCCATTCTAATTCATTCGCACAATCCATTCTAATTCATTCTCACGAATGTAACCTTTCTAATTCATTTGTATGATCCATTCTAATTCTTTCATACGATCCATTCTAAATCTTTCATACGATCCATTCTAATTCATTCGCACCAATGTATCCATTCTAGTTCATTCGTACACTCCATTGTAATTCATTCGCACGAATGTATCCATTCTAATTTATTCGTACGATCCATTCTAATTCGTTCGTTCGTACGAATGAATTAGAATGGATCGTTCAAACGAATTAGAATGGATACATGCGTGCGAATGAATTAGAATGGATCGAGGAATGGATATATTTATGCGAATGAATTAGAATGGATCATACGAATGAATTAGAATGGATACATTCGAGCGAATGAATTAGAATGGATCGTACGAATGGATTAGAATGGATCGTACGAATGGATTAGAATGGATCGTACGAATGAATTAGAATGAATCATACAAATGAATTAGAAAGGTTACATTCGTGAGAATGAATTAGATTGGATCGTACGAATGAATATATTAATGCGAATGAATTAGAATGGATCATACGAATGAATTAGAATGGATACATTCAAGCGAATGAATTAGAATGGATCGTACGAATGGATTAGAATGGATCGTACGAATGGATTAGAATGGATCGTACGAAGGAATTAGAATGGATCATACAAATGAATTAGAAAGGTTACATTCGTGAGAATGAATTAGAATGGATCGTACAAATGAATTAGAATGGATCATGCGAATGAATTTGAATGGATCGTACGAATGAATTAGAATGGATCGAAGGAATGAATTAGAATGGATACATTCGAGCAAATGAATTAAAATAGATCATAGATATGAATTAGAATGGATCATACGAATGAATTAGAATGGATCGTGCGAATGAATTAGAATGGATTGTACGAATTAATTAGAATGGATACATTCGTGCGAATGAATTAGAATGGATCGGACGAATGAATTCGAATGGATCGTACGATTCATTCTAATTCATTCGTACGATCCATTCTAATGCATTCGTACGATTCATTCTAATTCATTCGCACGATCCATTCTAATTCATTCGTATGATCCATTCTAATTTATTTGCACGAATATACGATCCATTCTAATTTATTCGCAAGAATGTATCCATTATAATTCATTCGTACAATCCATTCTAATTAATTCGTACAAATGTATCCATTCTAATTCATTCATACGATCCATTCTAATTCATTCGTACGATTCATTCTAATTCATGAGAATGAATTAGAATGGATCATAGGAATGAATTAGAATGGATACATTTGTGCGAATGAATTAGAATGGATCGTAGGAATGAATTAGAATGGATCGTACGAATGGATTAGAATGGATCGTACAAATTAGAATGGATCGTACGAATGAATTAAAATGAATACATTCATACGACTGAATTAGAATGGATCGTGCGAATTAATTAGAATGGATCATTCGAATGAATTTGAATGGATACATTTGTTCGAATGAATCTGAATGGATTGTATGAATGAATTACAATGGATCGTACGAATGGATTAGAATGGATCGTACGAATGAATTAGAATGGATCATACAAATGAATTAGAAAGGTTACATTCATGAGAATGAATTAGAATGGATCGTACGAATGAATTAGAATGGATCGTGCGAATGAATTAGAATGAATCGTACGAATGCATTAGAATGGATCGTACGAATGAATTAGAATGAATTAGAATGGATACATTCGTGCGAATGAATTAGAATGGATCGTACGAATGAATTAGAATGGATTGTACGAATAAATTAGAATGGATCGTACGAATGAATTAGAATAGTTACATTCGTGCGAATGAATTAGAATGGATCGTACGAATGAATTAGAATGGATCGTGCGAATGAATTAGAATTGATCATACGAATGAATTAGAATGGATCGTACGAATAGATTAGAACGCATTGTACGAAAGAATTAGAATAGATACATTTGTGCGAATGAATTAGATTGCATCGTACAAATGAATTTGAATGGATTGTACGAATGAATTAGAATGGATCGTACGAATGAATTAGAATGGATCATGCGAATGAATTAGAATAGATCGTACGAATGAATTAGAATGGATCGTACGAATAAATTAGAATGGATTGTGCGAATGAATTAGAATAGATCGTACGAATGAATTAGAATGGATCCACCGAATGAGTTAGAATGGATCATGCGAATGAATTAGAATGGATCGTACGAATTAATTAGAATGGATACATTCGTGCGAATGAATTAGAATGGATCGGACGAATGAATTAGAATTGATCGTGCGAATGAATTAGAATGGATCATACGATTTAATTTGAATGGATCGTATGAATAAATTAGAATGGATACATTTGTGCGATGAATAAGAATGGAGCGTACGAATGAATTACAATGGAGCGTACGACTGAACTAGAATGGATACATTCGTGCCAATGAATTAGAATGGATCATATAAAAGAATTAGAATAGATCGTGCGAATGAATTAGAAAGGATCGTACGAATGGATTAGAATGGATCGTACGAATGAATTAGAATGGATCATACAAATAAATTAGAAAGGTTACATTCGTGAGAATGAATTAGAATGGATCTTACGAATGAATTAAATTGGATCATGCGAATGGATTAGAATGGATCGTACGAATGGATTAGAATGGATCGTACGAATGGATTAGAATGGATCGTACGAATGAATTAGAATGGATCATACAAATGAATTAGAAAGGTTACATTCGTAAGAATGAATTAGAATGGATCGTACGAATGAATTAGAATGGATCATGCGAATGAATTTGAATGGATCGTACGAATGAATTAGAATGGATCGAACGAATGAATTACAATGGATACATTCGAGCGAATGAATTAGAATAGATCGTAGGAATGAATTAGAATGGGTCATACAAATGAATTAGAATGGATCGTGCGAATGAATTAGAATGGATTGTACGAATGAATTAGAATGGATACATTCGTGCGAATGAATTAGAATGGATCGGACGAATGAATTAGAATGGATCGTACGATTCATTCTAATTCATTCGTACGATCCATTCTAATGCATTCGTACGATTCATTCTAATTCATTCGCACGATCCATTCAAATTCATTTGTATGATCCATCCTAATTTATTTGCATTAATATACGATCTATTCTAATTTATTGGCAAGAATGTATCCATTCTAATTCATTCGTACAATCCATTCTAATTTATTCGTACAAATGTATCCATTCTAATTCATTCGTACGATCCATTCTAATTCATTCGTACGATTCATTCTAATTCATGAGAATGAATTAGAATGGATCATAGGAATGAATTAGAATGGATATATTCGTGCGAACGAATTAGAATGGATCGTAGGAATGAATTAGAATGGATCGTACGAATGGATTAGAATGGATCGTACGAATGGATTAGAATAGATCGTACGAGTGAATTAAAATGGATACATTCATACGACTGAATTAGAATGGATCGTGCGAATTAATTAGAATGGATCGTACGAATGAATTTGAATAGATACATTTGTGCGAATGAATCTGAATGGATTGTATGAATGAATTACAATGGATCGTACGAATGGATTAGAATGGATCGTACGAATGAATTAGAAAGGTTACATTCGTGAGAATGAATTAGAATGGATCGTACGAATGAATTAGAATGGATCGTGCGAATGAATTAGAATGAATTGTACGAATGCATTAGAATGGATCGTATGAATGAATTAGAATGAATTAGAATGGATACATTCGTGCGAATGAATTAGAATGGATCGTACGAATGAATTAGAATGGATTGTACGAATAAATTAGAATGGATCGTACGAATGAATTAGAATGGTTACATTCGTGCGAATGAATTAGAATGGATCGTACGAATGAATTAGAATGGATCGTGCGAATGAATTAGAATTGATCATACGAATGAATTAGAATGGATCATACGAATGGATTAGAATGGATCGTACGAATGGATTAGAATGGATAGTACGAATGAATTAGAATGGATCATACAAATGAATTAGAAAGGTTACATTCGTGAGAATGAATTAGAATGGATCGTACGAATGAATTAGAATGGATCATGCGAATGAATTTGAATGGATCGTACGAATGAATTAGAATGGATCGAACGAATGAATTAGAATGGATACATTCGAGCGAATGAATTAGAATAGATCATACGAATGAATTAGAATGGATCATACAAATAAATTAGAATGGATCGTACGAATGAATTAGAATGGATCGTACGAATTAGAATGGATCGTACGAATGAATTAAAATGGATACATTCATACGACTGAATTAGAATGGATCGTGCGACTTAATTAGAATGGATCGTACGAATGAATTTGAATGGATATATTTGTGCGAATGAATCTGAATGGATTGTATGAATGAATTACAATGGATCGTACGAATGGATTAGAATGGATCGTATGAATGAATTAGAATGGATCATACAAATGAATTAGAAAGGTTACATTCATGAGAATGAATTAGAATGGATCGTACGAATGAATTAGAATGGATCGTGCGAATGAATTAGAATGAATCATACGAATGCATTAGAATGGATCGTACGAATGAATTAGAATGAATTAGAATGGATACATTCGTGCGAATGAATTAGAATGGATCGTACGAATGAATTAGAATGGATTGTACGAATAAATTAGAATGGATCGTACGAATGAATTAGAATGGTTACATTCGTGCGAATGAATTAGAATGGATCGTACGAATGAATTAGAATGGATCGTGCGAATGAATTAGAATTGATTAAACGAATGAATTAGAATGGATCGCACGAATGGATTAGAACGCGTTGTACGAATGAATTAGAATAGATACATTTGTGCGAATGAATTAGATTGCATCGTACGAATGAATTCGAATGGATTGTACGAAAGAATTAGAATGGATCGTACGAATGAATTAGAATGGATCATGCGAATGAATTAGAATAGATCGTACGAATGAATTAGAATGGATCGTACGAATAAATTAGAATGGATTGTGCGAATGAATTAGAATGGATCGTACGAATGAATTAGAATGGATCCACCGAATGAGTTAGAATGGATCATGCGAATGAATTAGAATGGATCGTACGAATTAATTAGAATGGATACATTCATGCGAATGAATTAGAATAGATCGGACGAATGAATTAGAATTGATCGTGCGAATGAATTAGAATGGATTATACGATTTAATTTGATTGGATCGTACGAATAAATTAGAATGGATACATTTGTGCGATGAATAAGAATGGAGCGTACGAATGAATTACAATGGAGCGTACGAATGAATTACAATGGATACATTTGTGCGAATGAATTTGAATGGATCATATGAAAGAATTAGAATGGATCGTGCGAATGAATTAGAAAGGATCGTACAAATGAATTAGAATGGATATATTCGTGCGAATGAATTAGAATGGATCGTACGAATGAATTAGACTGGATCGTACGAATAAATTAGAATGGATACATTCATGCAAATGAATTAGAATGGATCTTGCAAATGAATTAGAATCGATCGTACGAAAGAATTAGAATGGATCGTATGAATGAATTAGATCGTACGAATGAATTAGAATGGATCATGCGAATGAATTAGAATCGATCGTACGAAAGAATTAGAATGGATCGTACGAATGAATTAGATCGTACGAATGAATTAGAAAGGATCGTGCGAATGAATTACAATTGATCATACGAATGAATTAGAATGGATCGTGCGAATGAATTAGAATGGATCATACGAATGCATTAGAATGGATACATTCATGCGAATGAATTAGAATGGATCATACGAATGAATTAGAATGGATACATTTGTGCGAATGAATTTGAATGGATTGCACGAATTGAATTAGAATGGATCGTACGAATGGATTAGAATGGATCGTACGAATGAATTAGAATGGATCATACAAATGAATTAGAAAGGCTACATTTGTGAGAATGAATTAGAATGGATCTTGCGAATGAATTAGAATTGATCATACGAATGGATTAGAATGGATCGTACGAATGAATTAGAATAGATCGTGCGAATGAATTAGAATGGATCGTACGTATGAATTAGAATGGATCGTATGAACGAATTAGAATGGATCGTATGAGCGAATTCGAATGGATCGTACGAATGAATTCGAATGGATATATTTTAGCGAATGAATTAGAATGGTTCATACAAATGAATTAGAATGGATCATAGGAATGAATTAGAATGGATCGTGCAAATGAATTAGAATGGATCGCTCGAATGTATCGTACGAATGAATTAGAATGGATCGTACAAATGGATTAGAATGGATCGTACGAATGAATTAGAATGGATCATACAAATAAATTAGAAAGGTTACATTTGTGAGAATGAATTAGAATGGATCGTACGAATGAATCAGAATGGATCGTACGAATGGATTAGAATGGATCGTACGAACGGATTAGAATGGATCGTACGAATGAATTAGAATGGATCATACAAATGAATTAGAATGGATCATACGAATGAATTAGAATGGATCGTTCAAATGAATTAGAATGGATCGAACGAATGAATTAGAATGGATACATTCGAGTGAATGAATTAGAATAGATCGTAGGAATGAATTAGAATTGATCATACGAATGAATTAGAATGGATCGTGCGAATGAATTAGAATGGATTGTACGAATGAATTAGAATGGATCGGACGAATGAATTAGAATGGATCGGACGAATGAATTAGAATGGATCGTAGGAATGAATTAGAATGGATCGTACGAATGAATTAGAATGGTTACATTCGTGCGAATGAATTAGAATGGATCGTACGAATGGATTAGAATGGATCATACGAATGGATTAGAATGGATCGTACGAATGAATTAGAATTGATCATACGAATGAATTAGAATGGATCGGACGAATGAATTAGAATGGATTGTACGAATGAATTAGAATGGATCATACGAATGAATTAGAATGGATCGTGCGAATGAATTAGAATTGATCATACGAATGAATTAGAATGGATTGGACGAATGAATTAGAATGGATACATTTGTACGAATGAATAAAAATAGATCGTACGAATGAATTAGAATGGATCCACCGAATGAGTTAGAATGGATCATACAAATGAATTAGAATGGATCGTACGAATGAATTAGAATGGATTGTGCGAATGAATCTGATTGGATTGTATGAATGAATTACAATGGATCGTACGAATAAATTAGAATGGATCATACGAATGAATTAGAATGGATCGTACGAATGAATTAGAATGGATCGTACAAATGAATTAGAAAGGTTACATTTGTGAGAATGAATTAGAATGGATCGTACGAATGAATTAGAATGGATCGTACGAATGGATTAGTATGGATTGTACGAATGAATTAGAATGGATACATTCGAGCGAATGAATTAGAATAGATCGTAGGAATGAGTTAGAATGGATCATACGAATGAATTAGAATGGATCGTGCGAATAAATTAGAATGGATTGTACGAATGAATTAGAATGGATCGTATGAATGAATTAGAATGGTTACATTCGTGCGAATGAATTAAAATGGATGGTACGAATGGATTAGAATGGATCGTACGATGTACGAATGAATTAGAATGGATCATGCGAATGAATTAGAATGGATCGTACAAATGAATTAGAATGGATACATTCGAGCGAATGAATTAGAATGGATAATACGAATGAATTAGAATGGATCGTACGAATGAATTAGAATGGATCGTGCGTTTGAATTAGAATGGATCGTACGAATGAATTAGAATGGATACATTCGTGCGAATGAATTAGAATGGATCGTACGAATGAATTAGAATGGATTGTATGAATAAATTAGAATGGATCGTACGAATGAATTAGAATGGTTACATTCGTGCGAATGAATTAGAATGGATCGTACGAATGAATTAGAATGGATCGTGCGAATGAATTAGAATTGATTAAACGAATGAATTAGAATGGATCGTACGAATGGATTAGAACGCGTTGTACGAATGAATTAGAATAGATACATTTGTGCGAATGAATTAGATTGCATCGTACGAATGAATTCGAATGGATTGTACGAAAGAATTAGAATGGATTGTACGAATGAATTAGAATGGATCATGCGAATGAATTAGAATAGATCGTACGAATGAATTAGAATGGATCGTACGAATAAATTAGAATGGCTTGTGCGAATGAATTAGAATGGATCGTACGAATGAATTAGAATGGATCCACCGAATGAGTTAGAATGGATCATGCGAATGAATTAGAATGGATCGTACGAATTAATTAGAATGGATACATTCATGCGAATGAATTAGAATGGATCGGACGAATGAATTAGAATTGATCGTGCGAATAAATTAGAATGGATTATATGATTTAATTTGATTGGATCGTACGAATAAATTAGAATGGATACATTTGTGCGATGAATAAAAATAGAGCGTACGAATGAATTACAATGGGGCGTACGAATGAATTACAATGGATACATTTGTGCGAATGAATTTGAATGGATCATATGAAAGAATTAGAATGGATCGTGCGAATGAATTAGAAAGGATCGTACAAATGAATTAGAATGGATATATTCGTGCGAATGAATTAGAATGGATCGTACGAATGAATTAGAATAGATCGTGCGAATGAATTAGAATGGATCGTACGAATGAATTAGAATGGATCGTATGAACGAATTAGAATGGATCGTATAAACGAATTCGAATGGATCGTACGAATGAATTCGAATGGATACATTTTAGCGAATGAATTAGAATGGATCATACGAATGAATTAGAATGGATCATAGGAATGAATTAGAATGGATCGTGCAAATTAATTAGAATGGATCGCTCGAATGTATCGTATGAATGAATTAGAATGGATCGTACAAATGGATTAGAATGGATCGTACGAATGAATTAGAATGGATCATACAAATAAATTAGAAAGGTTACATTTGTGAGAATGAATTAGAATGGATCGTACGAATGAATCAGAATGGATCGTACGAATGGATTAGAATGGATCGTACGAACGGATTAGAATGGATCGTACGAATGAATTAGAATAAATCATACAAATGAATTAGAATGGATCATACGAATGAATTAGAATGGATCGTTCAAATGAATTAGAATGGATCGAACGAATGAATTAGAATGGATACATTCGAGTGAATGAATTAGAATAGATCGTAGGAATGAATTAGAATTGATCATACGAATGAATTAGAATGGATCGTGCGAATGAATTAGAATGGATTGTACGAATGAATTAGAATGGATCAGACGAATGAATTAGAATGGATCGGACGAATGAATTAGAATGGATCGTAGGAATGAATTAGAATAGATCGTACGAATGAATTAGAATGGTTACATTCGTGCGAATGAATTAGAATGGATCGTACGAATGGATTAGAATGGGTCATACGAATGGATTAGAATGGATCGTACGAATGAATTAGAATTGATCATACGAATGAATTAGAATGGATCGGACGAATGAATTAGAATGGATTGTACGAATGAATTAGAATGGATCATACGAATGAATTAGAATGGATCGTGCGAATGAATTAGAATTGATCATACGAATGAATTAGAATGGATTGGACGAATGAATTAGAATGGATACATTTGTACGAATGAATTAGAATAGATCGTACGAATGAATTAGAATGGATCCACCGAATGAGTTAGAATGGATCATACAAATGAATTAGAATGGATCGTACGAATGAATTAGAATGGATTGTGCGAATGAATCTGAATGGATTGTATGAATGAATTACAATGGATCGTACGAATAAATTAGAATGGATCATACGAATGAATTAGAATTGATTGTACGAATGAATTAGAATGGATCGTACAAATGAATTAGAAAGGTTACATTTGTGAGAATGAATTAGAATGGATCGTACGAATGAATTAGAATGGATCGTACGAATGGATTAGTATGGATTGTACGAATGAATTAGAATGGATACATTCGAGCGAATGAATTAGAATAGATCGTAGGAATGAATTAGAATGGATCATACGAATGAATTAGAATGGATCGTGCAAATAAATTAGAATGGATTGTACGAATGAATTAGAATGGATCGTATGAATGAATTAGAATGGTTACATTCGTGCGAATGAATTAGAATGGATCGTACGAATGGATTAGAAGGGATCGTACGATGTACGAATGAATTAGAATGGATCGTACGAATGAATTAGAATGGATCGTACGAATGAATTAGAATGGATACATTCGAGCGAATGAATTAGAATGGATCATACGAATGAATTAGAATGGATCGTACGAATGAATTAGAATGGATCGTACGTTTGAATTAGAATGGATCGTATGAATGAATTAGAATGGATCATAGGAATGAATTAGAATGGATCGTGCAAATGAATTAGAATGGATACATTCGAGCGAATGAATTAGAATGGATCTTAGGAATAAATTAGAATGGATCGTACGAATGAATTAGAATGGTTACATTCGTACGAATGAATTAGAATGGATCATACAAATGAATTCGAAAGGTTACATTCGTGAGAATGAATTAGAATGGATACATTCGAGCGAATGAATTAGAATGGATCGTACGATCCACTCTAATTCATACGTACAATCCATTCTAATTTATTCGTACGATCCCTTCTAATCCATCGTGCGAATGAATTAGAATGGATCGTACGAATGAATTAGAATGGTTACATTCGTGCGAATGAACTAGAATGGATCGTACGAATGAATTAGAATGGTTACATTCGTGCGAATGAACTAGAATGGATCGTACGAATGAATTAGATAGAAATATTTATGCGAATGAATTAGAATGAATCGTACGAATGAATTAGAATGGATCGTGCGAATGAATTAGAATGGATCGTATGAATAAATTAGAATGGATCATGTGAATGAATTAGAATGGATCATACGAATGAATTAGAATGGATCGTACGAATGAATTAGAATGGATACATTCGTGCGAATGAATTAGAATAGATCGGACGAATGAATTAGAATGGATCGTACGAATGAATTAGAACGGTTATATTCGTGCGAATGAATTAGAATGGATTGTACGAATGGATTAGAATGGATCGTACGAATGAATTAGAATGGATCGTAGAAATGAATTAGAATATATATATTCATGCGAATGAATTAGAATGGATCATACGAATGAATTAGAATGGATCGTACGAATGAATTAGAATGGATCTTATGAATGAATTAGAATGGATCGTACGAATGAATTAGAATGGATCATACGAATGAATTAAAAAGGTTACATTTGTGAGAATGAATTAGAATGGATCGTACGAATGAATTAGAATGGATCATGCGAATGAATTAGAATGGATTGTACGAATGAATTTGAATGGATCGGACGAATGAATTAGAATGGATCGTACGAATGAATTAGAATGGATTGTGCGAATGAATTAGAATGGATCGTATGAATGCCATTCGTACGATCCATTCTAATTCATTCGTACGATCCATTCTAATTCAACGCACAAATGTATCCATTCTAATTCATTCGTACGATCCATTCTAATTCATTCGCTCGATCCATTCTAATTCATTCGTACATTGTACGATCCATTCAAATCCATTCGTACGATTCATTCTAATTCATTCGCACGAATGTAACCATTCTAATTCATTCTTAAGATCCATTCTAATTCATTCGTACGATCCATTCTAATTCATTCGTTCGATCCATTCTAATTCATTTGTACGATCCATTATAATTCATTCGCACAAATGTATCCATTTTAATTCATTCGTACTATCCATTCTAATTCATTTGCACGAATGTATCCATTCTAATTCATTCGCTCAATCCAATCTAATTCAAACGTACGATCCATTCTAATTCATTCGCACGATCGATTCTAATTCATTCGCACGATCTATTCTAATTCAATTGCACGATCCATTCTAATTCATTCCTATGATCCATTCTAATTCATTCGTACGAATGAATTAGAATGGATACATTCGTGCGAATGAATTAGAATAGATCGTAGAAATGAATTAGAATGGATCGTACGAATAATTTAGAATGGTTACATTCGAGCGAATTAATTAGAATGGATCGTGCGAATAAATTAGAATGGATCGTACGAATGCATTAGAATGGATCTTACGAACAAATTAGAATGGATCGTACGAATGAATTAGAATGGATACATTCGAGCGAATGAATTAGAATGGATCGTACGAATGAATTAGAATGGATCATAGGAATGAATTAGAATGGATCGTGCAAATGAATTAGAATGGATACATTCGTGCGAATGAATTAAAATTCATTCGTACGAATGAATTAGAATGGATCGTAGGAATGAATTAGAGTGGATCGTGCGAATGAATTAGAATGGATTGTACGAATGATTTAGAATGGATACATTCGTGCGAATGAATTAGAATGGATCGTACGAATGAATTAGACTGGATCGTATGAATAAATTAGAATGGATACATTCATACGAATGAATTAGAATGGATCGTACGAATGGATTAGAATGGATCGTATGAATGGATTAGAATGGATCATACGAATGGATTAGAATGGATCATACGAATGAATTAGAATGGATCGTATGAACGAATTAGAATGGATCGTACGAATGAATTAGAATGGATACATACAAATGAATTAGAAAGTTACATTCGTGAGAATGAATTAGAATGGATCGTACGAATGAATTAGATTGGATCGTACGAATGAATTAGAATGGATCGTACGAATGAATTAGAATGGATACATTCAAGCGAATGAATTAGAATGGATCGTACGAATGAATTGGAATGGATCATAGGAATGAATTAGAATGGATCGTACGAATGAATTAGAATGGATCGTGCGAATGAATTAGAATCGATCGTACGAATGAATTAGAATGGATCATGCGAATGAATTAGAATGGATCGTACGAATGAATTAGAATGGATACATCCGAGCGAATAAATTAGAATGGATTATACGAATGAATTAGAATGGATACATTCTTGCGAATAAATTAGAATGGATCGTATATTCATGCAAATAAATTAGAATGGATCATACGAATGAATTAGAATGGATCGTGCGAATGAATTAGAATGGATTGTACGAATGAATTAGAATGGATCGTACGAATGAATTAGAATGGATCATATAAATGAATTAGAATGGATCGCTCGAGTGTATCCATTCTAATTCATTCATACGATCTATTCTAATTCATTCGCATGATCCATTCTAATTCATTCGTACGATCCATTCTAATTCATTCGTCCGATCCATTCAAATTCATTCGTACGACACAATCTAATTCATTCGCACAAATATATCTATTCTAATTCATTCATATAATGCATTCTAATCCATTCGTACGATCCATTCTAATCCATTTGGACGATCTATTCTAATCCATTCATACGATCCATTCTAATCCATTCGTACGATCCATTCTAATTCATTCGCTCGAATGTATCCATTCTAATTCATTCGTACGATCCATTCTAATTCGTTCATACGATCCATTCTAATTCATTCGTACAATCCATTCTAATCCATTCATACGATCCATTCTAATCCATTCGTACGATCCATTCTAATCCATTCGTAGGATCCATTCTAATCCATTCGTACGATCCATTCTAATCCATTCGTACAATCCATTCTAATTCATTCGCACGATCCATTCTAATTCATTCGCACAAATGTATCCATTCTAATTCATTCGAACAATCCATTCTAATTCATTCGCATGATCCATTCTAATTCATTCGTACGATTCATTCTAATTCATTTGTACGATACATTCTAATTCATTCGCACGAATGTATCGATTCTAATTTATTCGTACGATCCATTCTAATTCATTTGCATGAATGTAACCATTTTAATTCATTTGTACGATCCATTCGTACGATCCATTCAAATTCATTCGCAAGAATGTATCCATTCTAATTCATTCGCACGATCCATTCTAATTCATTCGTACGATCCATTCTTATTTATTCGTACGATCCATTCAAATTCATTCACATGAACCATTCTAATTCATTCGTACGATCCATTCTAATTCATTCTCACGAATGTAACCTTTCTAATTCATTTGTATGATCCATTCTAATCCATTCGTACGATCCATTCTAATCCATTCGTACGATCCATTCTAATCCATTCGTACGATCCATTCTAATTCATTCTCACAAATGTAACCTTTCTAATTCATTTGTACGATCCATTCTAATTCATTCGTACGATCCATTCTAATCTATTCGTACGATCCATTCTAATTCATTCATACGTTCCATTCTAATTCATTCGCACGATCCATTCTAATTCATTCGTACAAATGTATCCATTCTAATTCATTCGTACGATCCATTCTAATTCATTCGTACGATCCATTCTAATTCATTCGCACAAATGTATCCATTCTAATTCATTCGTACGATCCATTCTAATTCATTCGCACGATCCATTCTAATTCATTCGTACGATCCATTCTAATCCATTCATACGATCCATTCTAACTCATTCTCTCAAATGTATCCATTCTAATTCATTCGTACGATCCATTCTAATTCATTCTCACGAATATAACCTTTCTAATTCATTTATACGATCCATTCTAATTTATTCGTACGATCCATTCTAATCCATTCGTACGATCCATTCTAATTCATTCGCACGAATGTAACCATTCTAATTCATTCGTACGATCCATTCTAATTCATTCCTACGATCAATTCTAATTCATTCGCACGAATGTATCCATTCTAATTCATTTGCACGATCCATTCTAATTCATTCGTATGATCTATTCTAATTCATTCGTACAATCCATTCCAATTCATTTGTATGATCCATTCTAATTCATTCATGCAATCCATTCTAATTCATTCATACGATCCATTCTAACTCATTCATACGATCCATTCTAACTCATTCATACGATCCATTCTAATTCATTCGCATGAATGTATCCATTCTAATTCATTCGTACGATCCATTCTAATTTATTCGTTTGAATTAGAATGGATCGTAGGAATGAATTAGAATGGATCAGACGAATGAATTAGAATGGATCGTGCAAATGAATTAGAATGGATACATTCGTGCGAATGAATTAGAATGGATCGTACGAATGAATTAGAATGGATCATACAAATGAATTAGAAGGGTTACATTCGTGAGAATGAATTAGAATGGATCGTTCGAATGAATTAGAATGGATCATGCGAATGAATTTCAATGGATCGTACGAATGAATTAGAATGGATCGAACGAATGAATTAGAATGGATACATTCGAGCGAATGAATTAGAATAGATTGTAGGAATGAATTAGAATGGATCATACGAATGAATTAGAATGGATCGTGCGAATGAATTAGAATGGATTGTAGGAATGAATTAGAATGGATCCATTCTAATGCATTCGTACGATTCATTCTAATTCATTCGCACGATCCATTCTAATTCATTCGTACGATCCATTCTTATTCATTCATATGATCCATTCTAATTCATTCGCACAAATGTAACCTTTTTAATTCATTTGTAAGATCTATTCTAATTAATCCCTACGATCTATTCTAATTCATTCGCTCGAATGTATCCATTCTAATTCATTCGTTCGATCCATTCTAATTCATTCATACGATCCTTTCTAATTCATTCGCACGATCCATTCTAATTCTTTCATATGATCCATTCTAATTCATTCGCACGAATGTATCCATTCTAGTTCATTCGTACAATCCATTCTAATTCATTCCTATGATCCATTCTAATTTATTTGCACGAATGTATCTATTCTAATTCATTCGTACGATCCATTCTAATCCATTCGTACGATCCATTCTAAACCATTCGTACGATCCATTCTAATTCATTCGCACGAATGTAACCATTCTAATTCATTCATACGAACTATTCTAATTCATTCGCACAATCCATTCTAATTCATTCGTACGATCCATTCTAATTCATTCGTATGATCCATTCTAATCCATTCGTACGATCCATTCTAATTCATTCGCACGAATGTAACCATTCTAATTCAATAGTACGATCCATTCTAATTCATTCGTACGATCCATTCTAATTCATTCGTACGATCCATTCTAATTTATTTGCACGATCCATTCTAATCCATTTCTACGATCCATTCTAATTCATTCGTACAAATATATCTATTCTAATTCATTCGTACATTGCGTTCTAATCCATTCGTACGATCCATTCTAATCCATTCGTACGATCCATTCTAACTCATTCGTACGATCCATTCTAATCCATTTTAATTCATTCGTACAAATCCATTCATATGATCCATTCTAATTCATTCGTATGATCAATTCTAATTCATTCACACAATCCATTCTAATTCATTCGTACGATCCATTCTAATTCATTCGCACGAATGTAACCATTCTAATTCAATAGTACGATCTATTCTAATTCATTCGTACGATCCATTCTAATTCATTCGTACGATCGATTCTAATTTGTTTGCACGATCCATTCTAATCCATTCGTGTGATCCATTCTAATTCATTCGTATAAATATATCTATTCTAATTCATTCGTACAATGCGTTCTAATCCATTCGTACGATCCATTCTAATCCATTCGTACGATTCATTCTAATCCATTCATACGATCCATTCTAATTCATTCGTACGATCCATTCTAATCCATTTTAATTCATTCGTACTAATCCATTCGTACGATCCATTCTAATTCATTCGTATGATCAATTCTAATTCATTCGCACAATCCATTCTAATTCATTCGTACGATCCGTTCTAATTCATTCGCACGAATGTAACCATTCTAATTCATTCGTATGATCCATTCTAATTCATTCGTATAATCCATTCTAATTCATTCGCACGATCCATTCTAATTCATTCGCACGAATGTATCCATTCAAATTCATTTGCACGATCCCTTCTAATTCATTCCTATGATCCATTCTAATTCATTCGTACGATCCTTTCTAATTCACTCGCTCGAATGTATCCTTTCTAATTCATTCGTACGATCCATTCTAATTCATTCGTACGATCCATTCTAATTCATTCGGTGGATCCATTCTAATTCATTCGTAAGATCCATTCTAATTCATTCGCACGATCCATTCTAAATTATTCATACGATCCATTCTAATTCATTCGTACGATCTATTCTAATTCATTCGCATGATCCATTCTAATTCATTCGTATGATCCATTCTAATTCATTCGTACAATCCATTGAAATTCATTCGTACGATGCAATCTAATTCATTCGCACAAATGTATCTATTCTAATTCATTCGTACAATGCGTTCTAATCCATTCGTACGATCCATTCTAATTCATTCGTACAATCCATTCTAATTCATTCGGACGATCCATTCTAATTCATTCATATGATCCATTCTAATTCATTCCTACGATCTATTCTAATTCATTCGCTCGAATGTATCCTTTCTAATTCATTCGTTCGATCCATTCTAATTCATTCGTATGATCCATTCTAATTCATTCGCTCGAATGTATCGATTCTAATTCATTCGTACGATCCATTCTTATTCATCCGTACGATCCATTCAAATTCATTCGCATGATCCATTCTAATTCATTCGTACGATCCATTCTAATTCATTCTCACGAATGTAACCTTTCTAATTCATTTGTATGATTCATTCTAATTCATTCGCATGATCCATTCTAATTCATTCGTACGATCCATTCTAATTCATTCGTACGATCCATTCTAATTCATTCGTACGATTAATTCTAATTCATTCGCACGATCCATTCTAATTCATTCCTACGATCTATTCTAATTCATTCGTACGATCCATTCTAATTCATTCGCACGATCCATTCTAATTCATTCGCACGATCCATTCTGATTCATTCCTACGATCCATTCTAATTCATTCGCACAAATGTATCGTACGAATGAATTAGAATGGATCATACAAATGAATTAGAAATGTTACATTCGTGAGAATGAATTAGAAACGATCATACGAATGAATTAGAATGGATCATGCCAATGAATTTGAATGGATCGTACGAATGAATTAGAATGGATCGAACAAATGAATTAGAATGGATACATTCGAGCGAATGAATTAGAATAGATCGTAGGAATGAATTAGAATGGATCATACAAATGAATTAGAATGGGTACATTCGTGCGAATGAATAAGAATGGATCGTAGGAATGAATTAGAATGCATCGTACGAATGAACTAGAATGGATACATTCGTGCGAATGAATTAGAATGGATCATATGAAAGAATTAAAATGGATCGTGCGAATGAATTAGAAAGGATCGTACGAATGAATTAGAATGGATATATTCGTGCGAATGAATTAGAATAGATCGTGAGAATAAATTAGAATGGATCATACGAATGAATTAGAATAGATATATTCATGCGAATGAATTAGAATGGATCGTACGAATGAATTAGATCGGACCGTGCGAATGAATTAGAATGGATCATAGGAATGAATTAGAATGGATACATTCGTGCGAATGAATTAGAATGGATCATACGAATGAATTAGAATGGATCGTACGAATGAATTGGAATGGATCGTACGAATGAATTAGAATAGATACATATGTGCGAATGAATTAGATTGCATCGTACGAATGAATTTGAATGGATTGTACGAATGAATTAGAATGGATCGTACGAATGAATTAGAATGGATGGTGCGAATGAATTAGAATGGATCGTACGAATGAATTAGAATGGATCGTGCGAATGAATTAGAATGGATCGTACGAATGAATTAGAATGGATACATTTGTGCGAATAAATTAGAATGGATCGTACGAATGAATTAGAATGGATCGTACGAATGAATTAGAATGGATACATTTGTGCGAATGAATTAGAATGGATCGTACGAATGAATTAGAATGGATCGTACGAATGCATTAGAATGGATCGTACGAATGAATTAGAATGGATACATTCGAGCGAATGAATTAGAATGGATCGTGCGATGAATTAGAATGGATCATACAAATGAATTAAAATGGATTCTAATCCATTCCTACGATCCATTCTAATCTATTCTAATTCATTCAAACAAATGTATCCATTCTAATTCATTCTCACAAATGTAACCTTTCTAATTCATTTGTATGATACATTCTAATTCATTCGTACGATCCATTCTAATCCATTCGTACGATCCATTCTAATCCATTCGTACGATCCATTCTAATTCATTCTCACAAATGTAACCTTTCTAATTCATTTGTACGATCCATTCTAATTCAATCGTACGGTCCATTCTAATCCATTCGTACGATCCATTCTAATCCATTCGTACGATCCATTCTAATTCATTCGCACGAATGTAACCATTCTAATTCATTCGTACGATCCATTCTAATTCATTCCTACGATCCATTCTAATTCATTCGCACGAATGTATCCATTCTAATTCATTTGCACGATCCATTCTAATTCATTCCTATGATCCATTCTAATTCATTCGTACGATCCATTCTAATTCATTCGCTCGAATGTATCCATTCTAATTCATTCGTACGATCCATTCTAATTCATTCGTACGATCCATTCTAATTCATTCTCACGAATGTAACCTTTCCAATTCATTTGTATGATCCATTCTAATTCATTCGTACGATCCATTCTAATCCATTCGTACGATCCATTCTAATTCATTCGCATGAATTAGAATGGATCGTATGAATGAATTAGAATGGATCGTACGAATGAATTAAAATGAATCGTGCGAATGAATTAGAATGGATCGTTCGAATGAATTAGAATGGATACATTTGTGCGAATGAGTTAGAATGGATCATACGAATGAATTAGAATTGATCGTACGAATGAATTAGAATGGATCATACGAATGAATTAGAATTGATCGTACGAATGAATTAGACTGGATCATACGAATGAATTAGAATAGATCGTAGGAATGAATTAGAATGGATCATACGAATGAATTAGAATGGATCGTGCGAATGAATTAGAATGGATCGTACGAATGAATTAGAATGGATCGTACGAACGAATTAGAATGGATCGTACGAACGAATTAGAATGGATCGTATGAACGAATTAGAATGGATCGTGCGAATGAATTTGAATAGATCGTGCGAATGACCTAGAATGGATCGAACGAATGAATTAGAATAGATCGTATGAATGAATTAGAATGGATCGTACGAATGAATTAGAATGGATCGTGCGAATGAATTAGAATGGATCATGCGAATGAATTAGAATAGATCGTGCGAAAGAATTAGAATGGATCGTACGAATGAATTAGAATGGATCGTACGAATGGATTAGAATGGATTGTACGAATAAATTAGAATGGATCGTACGAGTGAATTAGAATGGATACATTTGTGCGAATGAGTTAGAATGGATCATACGAATGAATTAGAATAGATCGTACGAATGAATTAGAATGGATCATACGAATGAATTAGAGTAGATCGTGCGAATGAATTAGAATGGATGGTACGAATGAATTAGAATGGATACATTCGAGAGAATGAATTAGAATAGATCCTAGGAATGAATTCGAATGGATCAAACGAATGAATTAGAATGGATTGTGCGAATGAATTAGAATGGATTGTACGAATGTGTTAGAATGGATACATTCGTGCGAATGAATTAGAATGGATCGTATGAATGAATTAGAATGGAACATACGATTCATTCTAATTCATTCGTACGATCCATTCTAATGCATTCGTACGATTCATTCTAATTCATTCGCACGATCCATTCTAATTCATCCGTACGAATGTATCCATTTTAATTCATTCGTACAATCCATTCTAATTCATTCGCACGATCCATTCTAATTCATTCGTATGATCCATTCTAATTCATTCTCACAAATGTAACCATTCTAATTTATTCATATGATCCATTCTAATTCATTCCTACGAATGAATTAGAATGGATACATTCGAGTGAATGAATTAGAATGGATACATTCATACGAATCAATTAGAATGGATCGAGCGAATGAATTAGAATGGATCGTACGAATGAATTAGAATGGATTAGAATGGATCGTACGAATGAATTAGAATGGATCGTACAAATGAATTAGAAAGGTTACATTTGTGAGAATGAATTAGAATGGATCGTATGAATGAATTAGAATGGATCACACGAATGAATTAGAATGGATCGTACGAATGGATTAGAATGGATCGTACGAATGGATTAGAATGGATCATGCGAATGAATTAGAATAGATTGTACGAATGAATTTGAATGGATTAGAATGGATCGTACGAATGAATTAGAATGGATACATTTGTGCGAATGAATTAGAATGGATCATACGAATGAATTAGAATAGATATATTCATGCGAATGAATTAGAATGGATCGTACGAATGCATTAAAATGGATCGTACGAATGAATTAGAATGGATCGTGCGAATGAATTAGAATGAATCGTACGAATGCATTAGAATGGATACATTCGTACGAATGAATTAGAATGGATCGTGAAAATGAAATAGAATGGATACATTCGTGCGAATAAATTAGAATGGATCGTAGGAATGAATTAGAATGGATCGTACGAATGAATTAGAATGGTTACATTCGTGCGAATGAATTAGAATGGATCGTACGAATGGATTAGAATGGATCATACGAATGAATTAGAATGGATCGTGCTAATGAATTAGAATGGATTGTACGAATGAATTAGAATGGATACATACAAATGAATTAGAATGGATACATTCGTGCGAATGAATTAGAATGGATCGTAGGAATGAATTAGAATGGATCGTACGGATGAATTACAATGGTTACATTCGAGCGAAGGAATTTGAATGGATCATATGAATGAATTAGAATGGATCGTACGAATGAATTAGATCGTACGAATGAATTAGAATGGATCGTACGAATGAATTAGAATGGATATATTCGAGCGAATGAATTAGAATGGAGCGTACGAATGAATTAGAATGGATCGTGCGAATGAATAAAAATGGATCGTACGAATGAATTAGAATGGATATATACAAATGAATTAGAAAGGTTACATTCGCGAGAATTAATTAGAATGATCTATTCTAATTCATTCGTACAATGTGTTCTAATCCATTCGTACGATCCATTCAAATTCATGCGAATGGATTAGAATGGATCGTACGAATGGATTAGAATGGATCGTACAAATGAATTAGAATGGATCGTACAAATGAATTTGAAAGGTTACATTTGTGAGAATGAATTAGAATGGATCATATGAATGAATTAGAATGGATCGTGCGAATGAATTAGAATAGATTGTACGAATGAATTAGAATGGATACATTCGTACGAATGAATTAGAATGGATCGTGCGAATGAATTAGAATGGATCGTACGAATGAATTAGAATGGATCGTGCGAATGAATTAGAATGGATTGTACGAATGAATTAGAATGGTTACATTCATGCAAATGAATTAGAATGGATCGTACATTTGGATTAGAATGGATCGTACGAATGGATTAGAATGGATCGTATGAATGAATTAGAATGGATCGTACAAATGAATTAGAAAGGTTACATTTGTGAGAATGAATTAGAAAGGATCGTACAAATGAATTAGAATGGATCGTACGAATGGATTAGAATGGATCGTACGAATGAATTAGAATGGAGCGTACGAATGCATTAGATTGGATACATTCGTGCGAATGAATTAGAATGAATCGTACTATTTCATTAGAATGGATCCTATGAATGAATTAGAATGGATCGTACGAATGAATTAGAATGGATATATTCGTGCGAATGAACTAGAATGGATACATACATTCATGCGAATGAATTAGAATGGATCGTATGAATGAGTTAGAATGGATCGTATGAACGAATTAGAATGGATTGCAAGAATGAATTAGAATGGATCATACGAATAAATTGGAATGGATCGTACGAATGAATTAGAATGGATACATTCATGCAAATGAATTAGAATGGATCGTACGAATGACGTACGCTCCATTCTAATTCATTCGTAAGCTCCATTCTTATTCATCGCACAAATGTATCCATTCTAATTTATTCGTACGATCCATTCAAATTCAATCGTATGATCCATTCTAATTCATTCGCACAAATGTATCGTACGAATGAATTCGAATAGATCATACAAATGAATTAGAAAGGTTACATTCGTAAGAATGAATTAGAATGGATCGTACGAATGAATTTGAATGGATCATGCGAATGAATTAGAATGGATCGTACGAATGAATTAGAATGGATCGAACGAATGAATTAGAATGGATACATTCGAGCGAATGAATTAGAATAGATCGTAGGAATGAATTAGAATGGATCATACGAATGAATTAGAATGGATACATTCGTGCGAATGAATTAGAATGGATACATTCGTGCAAATGATTTAGAATGGATTAGAATGGATCGTACGAATGAATTAGAATGGATCGTGCGAATGAATTAGAATGGATCGTTTGAATAAATTAGAATGGATCGTACGAATGAATTAAAATGGATACATTTGTGCGAATGAATTAGAATGGATCATACGATTGAATTAGAATGGATCATACGAATGAATTAGAATGGGTCATGCGAATGAATTGAATGGATCGTACGAATGAATTAGAATGGATCGAACGAACGAATTAGAATGGATACATTCGAGCGAAAGAATTAGAATAGATCGTAGGAATGAATTAGAATGGATCGTATGAATGAATTAAAATGGATTGTGCGAATGAATTATAATGGATAGTGCGAATGAATTAGAATGGATCGTACGAATGAATTAGAATGGATACATTCATGCGAATGAATTAGAATGGATCGTACGAATGAATTAGAATGGATCGTAGGAATGAATTAGAATGGATCCACCGAATGAGTTAGAATGGATCGTACGAATGAATTAGAATGGATCGTACGAATGAATTAGAATGGATACATTTGTACGAATAAATTAGAATGGATTGTACGAATGAATTAGAATGGATTGTATGAATAAATTAGAACGGATCGTACGAATGAATTAGAATTGATCGTGGGAATGAATTAGAATGGATACATTCTTGCGAATGAATTTGAATGGATCGTACAAATGGATCGTACGAATGAATTAGAATGGTTACATTCGTGCAAATGAATTAGAATGGATCGTACGAATAAATTAGAATGGATACATTCGTGCGAATGAATTAGAATGGATCATACAAATGAATTAGAATGGATCGTACGAATGAATTAGAATGGATCATGCGAATGAATTAGAATGGATTGTACGAATGAATTAGAATGGATACATTTGTGTGAATGAATTAGAATGGATCGTGCGAATGAATTAGAATGGATCGTGCGAATGAATTAGAATGGATCGTACGAATGAATTAGAATGGATCCACCGAATGAGTTAGAATGGATTATACGAATGAATTAGAATGGATCGTACGAAAGAATTTGAATGGATCGTTCGAATGAATTAGAATGGATCGTGCGAATGAATAAGAATGGATCATACAAATAAATTGGAATGGATCGTACGAATTAATTAGAATGGATACATTCGTACAAATAAATTAGAATGGATCATACGAATGAATTAGAATGGATCGTGCGAATGATTTAGAATGAATAGTACCAATGCATTAGAATGGATCGTACGAATGAATTAGAATGGATCGTACGATCCATTCTAATTCATTTGTACGATCCATTCTAATTCATTCGTACAATCCATTCTAATTCATTCGTATGATCAATTCTAATTCATTCATACAATTCATTCTAATTCAGTCGTATGAATGTATCATACGAATGAATTAGAATAGATCATGCGAATGAATTAGAATGTATCATACGAATGAATTAGAATGGATCGTACGAATGAATTAGAATGGATACATTCGAGCAAATGAATTAGAATGGATCGTACGAATGAATTAGAATGGATCATAGGAATGAATTAGAATGGATCATGCGAATGAATTTGAATGGATCGTACGAATGAATTAGAATGGATCATACGATCCATTCTAATTCATTCTCACAAATGTACCCATTCTAATTCATTCGTATGATCCATTCTAATTCATTCGCACGATCCATTCTAATTCATTCGCACAAATATATCCATTCTAATTCATTTGTACGATCCATTCTAATTCATTCGTACAATCCATTCTAATTCATGTGCATGATCCATTCTAATTCATTCGTACGATCCATTCTAATTCATTCGTACGATCTATTCTAATTCATTCGTACGATCCATTCTAATTCATTCGTACGAATGTATTCATTCTAATTAATTCGTACGATCCATTCTAATTCATTCGTATGATCCATTCTTATTCATTCGCACGATCCATTCTAATTCATTCGAACGATCCATTCAAATTCTATCGTACGATCCATTCTAATTCATTCGTATGATCCATTCTAACACATTCGGTGGATCCATTCTAACTCATTCGCACGATCCATTCTAATTCATTCGCACAAATGTATCCATTCTAATTAATTCGTACAATCCATTCTAATTCATTCCCACGATCCATTCTAATTCATTCGTACGATCCATTCTAATTCATTCGCACGAATGTATCCATTCTAATTTATTCGTATGATCCATTCTAATTCATTTGCACGAATGTAACCATTCTAATTCATTCGTACGATCCATTCAAATTCATTCGCAAGAATGTATCCATTCTAATTCATTCACACGATCAATTCTAATTCATTCGTACGATCCGTTCTAATTTATTCATATAATCCATTCTAATTCATTCGTACGATCCATTCTAATTCATTCGTACGAATGAATTAGAATGAATACATTTGTACGAATAAATTAGAATGGATTGTAAGAATGAATTAGAATGGATTGTATGAATAAATTTGAACGGATCGTACGAATGAATTAGAATTAATCGTGCGAGTGAATTAGAATGGATATATTCTTGCAAATGAATTTGAATGGATCGTACGAATGGATCGTACGAATGAATTAGAATGGTTACATTCGTGTAAATGAATTAGAATGGACCGTACGAATAAATTAGAATGGATACATTCGTGCGAATGAATTAGAATGGATCGTACAAATGAATTAGAATGGATCGTACGAATGAATTAGAATGGATCGTGCGAATGAAGTAGAATGGATTGTACGAATGAATTAGAATGGATACATTTGTGCGAATAAATTAGAATGGATTATGCGAATGAATTAGAATGGATCGTGCGAATGAATTAGAATGGATCATACGAATTATTAGAATGGATCCACCGAATGAGTTAGAATGGATCATACGAATGAATTAGAATGGATCGTACGAAAGAATTTCAATGGATCGTTCGAATAAATTAGAATGGATCGTGCGAATGAATAAGATTGGATCATACAAATGAATTAGAATGGATCGTACGAATTAATTAGAATGGATACATTCGTACAAATAAATTAGAATGGATCATACGAATGAATTAGAATGGATCGTGCGAATGAATTAGAATGAATCGTACGAATGCATTAGAATGGATCGTACGAATGAATTAGAATGAATCGTACGATCTATTCTAATTCATTTGTACGATCCATTCTAATTCATTCGCACGATCCATTCTAATTCATTCGTACGATCCATTCTAATTCATTCGTATGATCAATTCTAATTCATTCGTACAATCCAATCTAATTTAGTCGTATGAATGTATCATACGAATGAATTAGAATGGATCATGCGAATGAATTAGAATGGATCGTACGAATGAATTAGAATGGATCGTACGAATGAATTAGAATGGATACATTCGAGCGAATGAATTAGAATGGATCATACGAATGAATTAGAATGGATCATAGGAATGAATTAGAATGGATAATACGAATGAATTTGAATGGATCGTACCAATGAATTAGAATGGATCATACGATCCATTCTAATTCATTCTCACAAATGTACCCATTCTAATTCATTCTTATGATCCATTCTAATTCATTCGCACGATCCATTCTAATTCATTCGCACGAATATAACCATTCTAATTCATTCAAACGATCCATTCTAATTCATTCGTACGATCCATTCCAATTCATTCGCATGATCCATTCTAATTCATTCGTACGATCCATTCTAATTCATTCGTACGATCTATTCTAATTCATTCGTACGATCCATTCTAATTCATTCGTACGAATGTATCCATTTTAATTAATTTGTAGGATCCATTCTAATTCATTCGTATGATCCATTCTTATTCATTCGCACAATCCATTCTAATTCATTCGAATGATCCATTCAAATTCTTTCGTACGATCCATACTAATTCATTCGTATGATCCATTCTAACTCATTCGGTGGATCCATTCTAATTCATTCGTACGATCCATTCTAATTCATTCGCACGATCCACTCTAATTCATTCGCACGATCCATTCTAATTCATTCGCACAAATGTATCCATTCTAATTCATTCATACAATACATTCTAATTCATTCGCATGATCCATTCTAATTCATTCGTACGATCAATTCTAATTCATTCGCACGAATATATCCATTCTAATTCATTCGTACGATCCATTCTAATTCATTCGTACGATCCATTCTAATTCATTCGCACGATCTATTCTAATTCATTCTCACAAATGTACCCATTCTAATTCATTCGTATGATCCATTCTAATTCATTCGCACGATCCAGTCTAATTCATTCGCACGAATATATGCATTCTAATTCATTCGTACGATCCATTCTAATTCATTCGTACGATCCATTCTAATTCATTCGCAGGATCCATTCTAATTCATTCGTACGATCCATTCTAATTCATTCGTACGATCTATTCTAATTCATTCGTACGATCCATTCTAATTCATTCGTACGAATGTATCCATTCTAATTAATTCGTACGATCCATTCTAATTCATTCGTATGATCCATTCTTATTCATTCGCACGATCCATTCTAATTCATTCGAACGATCCATTCAAATTCTTTCATACGATCCATTCTAATTCATTCGTATGATCCATTCTAACTCATTCGGTGGATCCATTCTAATTCATTCGTACGATCCATTCTAATTCATTCGCACGATCCTCTCTAATTCATTCGCACGATCCATTCTAATTCATTCGCACAAATGTATCCATTCTAATTCATTCGTACAATCCATTCTAATTCATTCGCATGATCCATTCTAATTCATTCGTACGATCCATTCTAATTCATTTGTACGATCCATTCTAATTCATTCGCACGAATGTATCCATTCTAATTTATTCATACGATCCATTCTAATTCATTTGCACGAATGTAACCATTCTAATTCATTCGTACGATCCATTCAAATTCATTCGCATGATCAATTCTAATTCATTCGTACGATCCGTTCTAATTTATTCATACAATCCATTCTAATTCATTCGTACAATCCATTCTAATTTATTCGTACAAATGTATCCATTCTAATTCATTCGTACGATCCATTCTAACTCATTCGGTAGATCCATTCTAATTCATTCCTATGATCCATTCTAATTCATTCGTACGATCCATTCTAATTCATTCGCACGAATGTATCCATTCTAATTCATTCGTACGATCCATTCTGATTCATTCCTACGATCTATTCTAATTCATTCGTATGATCCATTCTAATTCATTCGTACGATCCATTCTAATTCATTGTACGAATGAATTAGAATGGATCGTACGAATGAATTAGAATGGATCGTGCGAATGAATTAGAATGGATACATACAAATGAATTAGAAAGGTTACATTCGCGAGAATTAATTAGAATGATCCATTCTAATTCATTCGTACAATGTGTTCTAATCCATTCGTACGATCCATTCAAATTCATGCGAATGGATTAGAATGGATCGTACGAATGGATTAGAATGGATCGTACGAATGAATTAGAATGGATCGTACAAATGAATTAGATAGGTTACATTTGTGAGAATGAATTAGAATGGATCATACGAATGAATTAGAATGGATCGTGCGAATGAATTAGAATGGATTGTACGAATGAATTAGAATGGATACATTCGTACGAATGAATTAGAATGGATCATGCGAATGAATTAGAATGGATCGTACGAATGAATTAGAATGGATCGTGCGAATGAATTAGAAAGGATTGTACGAATGAATTAGAATGGTTACATTCATGCAAATGAATTAGAATGGATCGTACGAATGGATTAGAATGGATCGTACGAATGGATTAGAATGGATCGTATGAATGAATTAGAATGGATCGTACAAATGAATTAGAAAGGTTACATTTGTGAGAATGAATTAGAATGGATCGTACAAATGAATTAGAATGGATCGTACGAATGGATTAGAATGGATCGTACGAATGAATTAGAATGGATCGTAGGAATGCATTAGAATGGATACATTCGTGCGAATGAATTAGAATGAATCGTACTAATTCATTAGAATGGATCGTACGAATGAATTTGAATGGATCGTACGAATGAATTAAAATGGATATATTCGTGCGAATGAACTAGAATGTATATATACATTCATGCGAATGAATTAGAATGGATCGTATGAATGAGTTAGAATGGATCGTATGAATGAATTAGAATAGATTGCAAGAATGAATTAGAATGGATCATACGAATAAATTGGAATGGATCGTACGAATGAATTAGAATGGACACATTCATGCAAATGAATTAGAATGGATCGTACGAATGACGTACGCTCCAATCTAATTCATTCGTAAGCTCCATTCTTATTCATCGCACAAATGTATCCATTCTAATTTATTCGTACGATCCATTCAAATTCAATCGTATGATCCATTCTAATTCATTCGCACAGATGTATCATACGAATGAATTCGAATAGATCGTACAAATGAAATAGAAAGGTTACATTCGTGAGAATGAATTAGAATGGATCGTACGAATGAATTAGAATGGATCAAGCGAATGAATTAGAATGGATCGTACTAATGAATTAGAATGGATCGAACGAATGAATTAGAATGGATACATTCGAGCGAATGAATTAGAATAGATCGTAGAAATGAATTAGAATGGATCATACGAATGAATTAGAATGGATACATTCGTGCGAATGAATTAGAATGGATTAGAATGGATCGTACGAATGAATTAGAATGGATTGTGCGAATGAATTAGAATGGATCGTATGAATAAATTAGAATGGATCGTACGAATGAATTAAAATGGATACATTTGTGCGAATGAATTAAAATGGGTCATACGATTGAATTAGAATGGATCGTACGAATGAATTAGAATGGATCATGCGAATGAATTGAATGGATCATACGAATGAATTAGAATGGATCGAACGAATGAATTAGAATGGATACATTCGAGCGAAAGAATTAGAATAGATCGTAGGAATGAATTAGAATGGATCGTTTGAATGAATTACAATGGATCGTGCGAATGAATTAGAATGGATAGTGCGAATGAATTAGAATGGATCGTACGAATGAATTAGAATGGATACATTCGTGCGAATGAATTAGAATGGATCGTACGAATGAATTAGAATGGATCGTACGAATGAATTAGAATGGATCGTAGGAATGAATTAGAATGGATCCACCGAATGAGTTAGAATGGATCGTACGAATGAATTAGAATGGATCGTACGAATGAATTAGAATGGATACATTTGTACGAATAAATTAAAATCGATTGTACGAATGAATTAGAATGGATTGTATGAATAAATCAGAACGGATCGTACGAATGAATTAGAATTGATCGTGGGAATGAATTAGAATGGATACATTCTTGCGAATGAATTTGAATGGATCGTTCGAATGGATCGTACGAATGAATTAGAATGGTTACATTCTTGCAAATGAATTAGAATGGATCGTACGAATAAATTAGAATGGATACATTCGTGCGAATGAATTAGAATAGATCGTACAAATGAATTAGAATGGATCGTACGAATGAATTAGAATAGATCATGCGAATGAATTAGAATGGATTGTACGAATGAATTAGAATGGATACATTTGTGCGAATGAATTAGAATGGATCGTGCGAATGAATTAGAATGGTTCGTGCGAATGAATTAGAATGGATCGTACGAATGAATTAGAATGGATCCACCGAATGAGTTAGAATGGATCATACGAATGAATTAGAATGGATCGTACGAAAGAATTTGAATGGATCGTTCGAATGAATCAGAATGGATTGTGTGAATGAATAAGAATGGATCATACAAATGAATTAGAATGGATCGTACGAATTAATTAGAATGGATACATTCGTACAAATAAATTAGAATGGATCATACGAATGAATTAGAATGGATTGTGCGAATGAATTAGAATGAATCGTATGAATGCATTAGAATGGATCGTACGAATGAATTAGAATGAATCGTACGATCCATTCTAATTCATTTGTACGATCCATTCTAATTCATTCGCACTATCCATTCTAATTCATTCGTACGATCCATTCTAATTCATTCGTATGATCAATTCTAATTCATTCGTACAATCCATTCTAATTCAGTCGTATGAATGTATCATACGAATGAATTAGAATGGATCATACGAATGAATTAGAATGGATCGTACGAATGAATTAGAATTAATACATTCGAGCGAATGAATTAGAATGGATCGTACGAATGAATTAGAATGGATCACAGGAATGAATTAGAATGGATCATGCGAATGAATTTGAATGGATCGTACGAATGAATTAAAATGGATCGTACGATCCATTCTAATTCATTCTCACAAATGTACCCATTCTAATTCATTCGTATGATCCATTCTGATTCATTCGCACGATCCATTCTAATTCATTCGCACGAATATATCCATTCTAATTCATTTGTACCATCCATTCTAATTCATGCGCATGATCCATTCTAATTCATTCGTATGATCCATTCGAATTCATTCGTACGATCTATTCTAATTCATTCGTACGATCCATTCTAATTCGTTCGTACGAATGTATTCATTCTAATTAATTCGTACGATCCATTCTAATTCATTCGTATGATCCATTCTTATTCATTCGCACGATCCATTCTAATTCATTCGAACGATCCATTCAAATTCTTTCATACGATCCATTCTAATTCATTCGTATGATCCATTCTAACTCATTCGGTGGATCCATTCTAATTTATTCGTACGATCCATTCTAATTCATTCGCACGATCCATTCTAATTCATTCGCACAAATGTATCCATTCTAATTCATTCGTACAATCCATTCTAATTCATTCCCATGATCCATTCTAATTCATTCGTACGATCCATTCTAATTCATTTGTACGATCCATTCTAATTCATTCGCACGAATGTATCCATACTAATTTATTCGTACGATTCATTCTAATTCATTTGCACGAATGTAACCATTCTAATTCATTCGTACAATCCATTCAAATTCATTCGCAAGAATGTACCCATTCAAATTCATTCGCATGATCAATTCTAATTCATTCGTTCGATCCGTTCTAATTTATTCATACAATCCATTCTAATTCATTCGTACAATCCATTCTAATTCATTCGTACGATCCATTCTAATTCATTCGTACAATCCATTCTAATTCATTCGTACAATCCATTCTAATTCATTCGTACGAATGAATAAGAATGGATCGTAGGAATGAATTAGAATGGATCCATTCGAGCGAATAAATTAGAATGGATCGTACGAATGAATTAGAATGGATCATAGGAATGAATTAGAATGGATCGTGCAAATAAATTAGAATGGATCATACGAATGAATTAGAATGGATTGTACAAATGAATTAGAATATATCGTGCGAATGAATTAGAATGGATCGTACGAAAGAATTAGAATGGATCGTACGAAAGAATTAGAATGGATTGTACGAATGAATTAGAATGGATCATACAAATGGATTAGAATGAATCATACGAATGGATTAGAATGGATCGTACGAATAAATTAGAATGGATCGTGCGAAAGAATTAGAATGGATCGTATGAATAAATTAGAATGGATTGTACGAATGAATTAGAAAGGATACATTTGTGTGAATGAATTAGAATGGATCATACGATTGAATTAGATTGGATCGTACGAATGAATTAGAATGGATCATGCGAATGAATTTGAAAGGATCGTACGAATGAATTAGAATGGATCGAACGAATGAATTCGAATGGATACATTCGAGCGAATGAATTAGAATAGATCATAGGAATGAATTAGAATGGATCGTACGAATGAATTAGAATGGATCGTGCGAATGAATTAGAATGGATAGTGCGAATGAATTAGAATGGATCGTACGAATGAATTAGAATGGATACATTCGTGCGAATGAATTAGAATGGATCGTATAAATAAATTAGAATGGATCGTACGAATGAATTAGAATGGATCGTAGGATTGAATTAGAATGGATCCACCGAATGAGTTAGAATGGATCGTACGAATGAATTAGAATGGATCGTACGAATGAATTAGAATGGATCGTACGAATGAATTAGAATGGATACATTTATACGAATAAATTATAATGGATTGTACGAATAAATTAGAATGGATTGTATGAATAAATTAGAACGGATCGTACGAATGAATTAGAATTGATCGTGCGAATGAATTAGAATGGATACATTCTTGTGAATGAATTTGAATGGATCGTACGAATGGATCGTACGAATGAATTAGAATGGTTACATTCGTGCAAATGAATTAGAATGGATCGTACGAATAAATTAGAATGGAGACATTCGTGCGAATGAATTAGAATGGATCGCACAAATGAGTTAGAATGGATCGTACGAATGAATTAGAATGGATCATGCGAATGAATTAGAATGGATTGTACGAATGAATTAGAATGGATACATTTGTTCAAATGAAATAGAATGGATCGTGCGAATGAATTAGAATGGATCGTGCGAATGAATTAGAATGGATCGTACGAATGAATTAGAATGGATCCACCGAATGAGTTAGAATGGATCATACGAATGAATTAGAATGGATCGTACGAAAGAATTTGAATGGATCGTTCGAATGAATTAGAATGGATCATGCAAATGAATAAGAATGGATCATACGAATGAATTAGAATGGATCGTACGAATTAATTAGAATGGATACATTCGTACAAATGAATTAGAATGGATCGTACGAATGAATTAGAAAAGATCATATGAATGAATTAGAATGGATCGTACGAATGAATTAGAATGGATCGTGCGAATGAATTAGAATGGATCGTACGAATGAATTAGAATGGATCGTACGAATGAATTAGAATGGATATATTCGTGCGAATGAATTAGAATGGATCGTGCGAATGAATTAGAATGGATCATACGAATGAATTAGAATGGATACATTTGTGAGAATGAATTAGAATGGATCGTACGATCTATTCTAATTCATTCGTACGATTCATTCAAATTCATTCGCATGATCCATTCTAATTCATTCCTATGATCCATTCTAATTCATTCGTATGATCCATTCTAATTCATTCGCTCGAATGTATCCTTTCTATTTCATTCGTACGATCCATTCTAATTCATTCGTACGATTCATTCTAATTCATTCGCATGATCCGTTCTAATTCATTCGTATGATACATTCATACGACTGAATTAGAATGGATTGTATGAATGAATTAGAATTAATCATACGAATGCATTAGAATGGATCGTACGAATGAATTAGAATGGATCGTGCGAATGAATTAGAATCGATCGTACGAATTAACTAGAATAGATCGTACGAATGAATTAGAATGGATCATGTGAATGAATTAGAATGGATTATACGAATGAATTAGAATGGATACATTTGTGCGAATGAATTAGAATGGATCATGCGATTGAATTAGAATGGATCGTACGAATGAATTAGAATGGATCTATTCTAATTCATTTGCTCGTATGTATCCTTTCTAATTCATTCGTTCGATCCATTCTAATTCATTCGTACGATCCATTCAAATTCATTCGTATGATCCAATCTAATTCATTCGTACGATCCATTCTAATTCATTCTCATGAATGTAACCTTTCTAATTCATTTGTATGATCCATTCTAATTTTTTTGCACGATCTATTCTAATTCATTCGTACGATCCATTCTAATTCATTCGTACGATCCATTCTAATTCATTCGCACGAATGTAACCATTCTAATTCATTCGTATGATCTATTCTAATTCATTCCTACGATCCATTCTAATTCATTCGCACGAATGTATCCATTCTAATTCATTTGCATGATCCATTCTAATTCATTCCTAAGATCCATTCTAATTCATTCGTACGATCCATTCTAATTCATTCGCACGAATGTATCCATTCTAATTCATTTGCACGATCCATTCTAATTCATTCCTATGATCCATTCTAACATTCGTGCGAATGAATTAGAATAGATCATACGAATGAATTATAATGGATCGTACGAATGAATTAGAATGGATACATTTGTGCAAATGAATTAGAATGGATCGTATATTCGTGCAAATAAATTAGAATGGATCGTACAAATGAATTAGAATGGATCGTACGAATGAGTTAGAATGGATCGTCCGAATGAATTAGAATGGATCGTACGAATGAATTAGAATGGATCCACCCAATGAGTTAGAATGGATCATACGAATGAATTAGAATGGATCGTACGAATGAATTAGAATGGATCGTGCGAATGAATTAGAATGGATTCGTGCGAATGAATTAGAATGGATCGTACGAACGAATTAGAATGGATCATACAAATGAATTAGGAAGGTTACATTCGCGAGAATGAATTAGAATGGATCGTACGAATGGATTAGAATGGATCGTACGAATGAATTAGAATGGATACATTCGAGCGAATGAATTAGAATAGATCGTAGGAATGCGTTAGAATGGATCATACGAATGAATTAGAATGGATCGTACGAATGAATTAGAATGGATTATGTTAATGAATTAGAATGGATCGTATGAATGAATAAGAATGGATTGTAGGAATGAATTAGAATGGATCGTGCGAATGAATTAGAATGGATCGTATATTCGTGCAAATAAATTAGAATGGATCGTACAAATGAATTAGAATGGATCGTACGAATGAGTTAGAATGGATCGTGCGAATGAATTAGAATGGATCGTACGAATGAATTAGAATGGATCCACCGAATGACTTAGAATGGATCATACGAATGAATTAGAATGGATCCTACGAATGAATTAGAATGGATTGTGCGAATGAATTAGAATGAATTCGTGCGAATAAATTAGAATGGATCGTACAAATGAATTAGAATGGATCGTACGAATGAATTAGAATGGATCGTGCGAATGACTTAGAATGGATCGTACGAACGAATTAGAATGGATCGTACGAATGCATTAGATTGGATCGTATGAACGAATTAGAATGGATACATTCGAGCGAATGAATTAGAATGGATCGTACGAATGAATTAGAATGGATCGTGCGAATGAATTAGAATGGATCGTATGAATGAATAAGAATGGATCGTACGAATGAATTAGAATGGATCGTGTGAATGAATTACAATGGATCGTATATTCGTGCAAATAAATTAGAATGGATTGTACAAATGAATTAGATCGGATCGTACGAATGTGTTAGAATAAATCGTGCGAATGAATTAGAATGGATCATACGAATGAATTAGAATGGATCCACCGAATGAGTTAGAATGGATCATACGAATGAATTAGAATGGATCGTACGATTGAATTAGAATGGATTGTGCAAATGAATTAGAATGGATTCATGCGAATGAATTAGAATGGATCGTACGAATGAATTAGAATGGATCGTATGAACGAATTAGAATGGATCGTACGAATGAATTAGAATGGTTACATTCGTGCGAATGAATTAGAATGGATCGTATGTAGGAATAAATTAGAATGAATCGTACGAATGAATTAGAATGGATCGTACGAATGAATTAGAATGGATCGTACGAATGGATTAGAATGGATCGTACGAATGGATTAGAATGGATCGTACGAATGAATTAGAATGGATCATACAAATGAATTAGAAAGGTTACATTCGTGAGAATGAATTAGAATGGATCGTACGAATGAATTAGAATGGATCATGCGAATGAATTTGAATGGATCGTACAAATGAATTAGAATGGATCGTGCGAATGAATTAGAATGGATCGTACGAATGAATCGTGCGAATGAATTAGAATGGATTAGAATGGATCGTACGAATGAATTAGAATGGATCCACCGAATGAGTTGGAATGGATCGTACGAATGAATTAGAATGAATACATTCGTGCGAATAAATTAGAATGGGTACGAATGAATTAGAATGGATACATTTGTGCGAATTAATTAGAATGGATCGTACGAATGAAATAGAATGGATACATTCGAATGAATTACAATACATCATGTGAATGAATTAGAATGGATCGTACGTTTGAATTAGATTGGATTGTGCGAATGAATTAGAATGGATACATTCGTGCAAATGAATTAGAATAGATCGTATGAATGAAAATTAGAATGGATCGTGCGAATGAATTACAATGGTTACATTCGTGCGAATGAATTAGAATAGATCATACGAATGAATTAGAATGGATCGTACGAATGAATTAGAATGGATACATTTGTGCGAATGAATTAGAATGGATCGTATATTTGTGCAAATAAATTAGAATGGATCGTAGGAATGAATTAGAATGGATCGTACGAATGAATTAGAATGGTTACATTCGTGCGAATGAATTAGAATGGATCGTACGAATGGATTAGAATGGATCGTACGAATGGATTAGAATAGATCATACGAATGAATTAGATTGAATCGTACAAATGAATTAGAAAGGTTACATTTGTGAGAATGAATTAGAATAGATCGTACGAATGAATTAGAATGAATCGTACGAATGGATTAGAATGGATCGTACGAATGAATTAGATTCGATCGTACGAATGCAGTACAATGGATACATTCGTGCGAATGAATTAGAATGGATCGTAGTAATGAATTAGAATGGATCGTGCGAATGAATTAGAATGGATACATTCGTACAAATGAATTAGAATGGATCGTACGAATGAATTAGAATGGATCGTACAAATGAATTAGAAAGGTTACATTCGAGCGAATGAATTAGAATAGATCGTAGGAATGAATTAGAATGGATCATATGAATGAATTAGAATGGATCGTGCGAATGAATTAGAATGGACTGTACGAATGAATTATAATGGATACATTCGTGCGAATGAATTAGAATGGATCGTACGAATGAATTAGAATGGATCGTACGAATGAATTAGAATGGATCGTACGAATGAATTAGACTGGATTGTACGAATGAATTAGAATATATCGTGCGAATGAATTAGAATGGATCGTAGGAAAGAATTAGAATGGATCGTACGAATGAATTAGAATGGATCATACGAATGAATTAGAATCGATCGTGCGAATGAATTAGAATGGATCGTACGAATGAACTAGAATGGATACATTTGTGCGATGAATAAGAATGGAGCGTACGAATGAATTAGAATGGAGCGTACGAATGAACTAGTATGGATACATTCGTGCGGATGAATTAGAATGGATCATATGAAAGAATTAGAATGGATCGTGCGAATGAATTAGAATGGATCGTGCGAATGAATTAGAATGGATCGTGCGAATGAATTAGAATGGATCGTACGAACGAATTAGAATGGATCGTACGAACAAATTAGAATGGATCATATGAACAAATTAGAATGGATCGTACGAATGAATTAGAATGGATACATTCGAGCTAATGAATTAAAATGGATCGTACGAATGAATTAGAACGGATCATAGGAATGAATTAGAATGAATCATGCAAATGAATTAGAATGGATACATTCGTGCGAATGAATTAGAATGGATAGTAAGAATGAATTAGAATGGATCATAGGAATGAATTAGAATGGATCGTGCAATTGAATTAGAATGGATTGTACGAATGAATTAGAATGGATCGTACGAATGTATCCATTCTGATTCATTCGTACGATCCATTCTAATTCGTTTATATGATCCATTCTAATTCATTCGTACGATCCATTCAAATTCATTCGCATGATCCATTCTAATTCATTCGTACGATCCATTCTAATCCATTCGTACGATCCATTCTAATTCATTCGTATAAGCCATTCTAATTCATTCGCATGAATGTATCCATTCTAATTCATTCATACAATCAATTCTAATTCATTCGCACGATCCATTCTAATTCATTCGTATGATCCATTCTAATTCATTCCTACGATCTATTCTAATTCATTCGCTCGAATGTATCCATTCTAATTCATTCGTACGATCCATTCTTATTCATTCGTACGATCCATTCAAATTCATTCGCATGATCCATTCTGATTCATTCGTACGATCCATTCTAATTCATTCTCATGAATGTAACCTTTCAAATTGATTCCCATGATCCATTCTAATTCATTCGCATGATCCATTCCATTCTAATTCATTTGTACGAATGTAGCCATTCTAGTTCATTCATACGCTCCATTCTAATTCATTCACACGATCCAATCTAATTCATTCGTATGATATATTCTAATTCATTCGCACGAATGTATCCATTCTAGTTCATTCGTACGCTCCATTCTAATTCATTCGTATGATCCTTTCTTATTCATTCGTACGATCCATTCTAATTCAATCATATGATCCATTCTAACTCATTCGGTGGATCCATTCTAATTAATTCGTACGATCCATTCTAATTCATTCGCACGATCCATTCTAATTCATTCGTACGAATGTATCCATTCTAATTCATTCGTACGATCCATTCTAATTCATTCGTATGATCCATTCTAATTCATTCCTACGATCTATTCTAATTCATTCGCTCGAATGTATCCATTCTAATTCATTCGTACGATCCATTCTTATTCATTCGTACGATCTATTCAAATTCATTGCATGATCCATTCTAATTCATTCGTACGATCCATTCTAATTCATTCTCACGAATGTAACCTTTCTAATTCATTCGCATGATCCATTCTAATTCATTCGTACGATCCATTATTCGTACGATCCATTCTAATTCATTCTCACAAATGTAACCTTTCTAATTCATTTGTACGATCCATTCTAATCCATTCGTACGATCCATTCTAATCCATTCGTACGATCCATTCTAATTCATTCGCAAAAATGTAACCATTCTAATTCATTCGTACGAACCATCCTAATTCATTCCTACGATCCATTCTAATTCATTCGCACGAATGTATCCATTCTAATTCATTTGCACGATCCATTCTAATTTATTCCTATGATCCATTCTAATTCATTCCTATGATCCATTCTAATTCATTCGCTCGAATGTATCCATTCTAATTCATTCATACGATCCATTCTAATTCATTCGTACGATCCATTCTAATTCATTCGCATGATCCATTCTAATTCATTCGTTCGATCCACTCTAATCCATTCATACGATCCAATCTAATCCATTCTAATTCATTCGTACGATCCATTCTAATTCATTCTCACGAATGTAACGTTTCTAATTCATTCGTACGATCCATTCTAATCCATTCTAATTCATTCGCTCGAATGTATCCATTCTAATTCATTCGTACGATCCATTCTTATTCATTCATACGATCCATTCTAATTCATTCGCACGATCCATTCTAATTCATTCGCACAATCCGTTCTAATTCATTCGCACAATCCATTCTAATTCATTCGCACGAATGTATCCATTCTAATTCATTCGTACGATCCATTCTAATTCATTCGTACGATCCATTCTAATTCATTCGCATGATCCATTCTAATCCATTCGTACGATCCATTCTAATTCGTTCGTACGATCCATTCTAATTCGTTCGTACGATCCATTCTAATTCATTCACATGATCCATTATAATTCATTCCTACGATCCATTTTAATTCATTCGTACGATCCATTCTAATCCATTCGTACGATCCATTCTAATTCATTCGTACGATCCATTCTAATTCATTCTCACAAATGTAACCTTTCTAATTCATTTGTACGATCCATTCTAATCCATTCGTACGATCCATTCTAATCTATTCGTACGATCCATTCTAATTCATTCGTACGAATGTAACCATTCTAATTCATTCGTACGATCCATTCTAATTCATTCCTACGATCGATTCTAATTCATTCGCACGAATGTATCCATTCTAATTCATTTGCATGATCCATTCTAATTCATTCCTATGATCCATTCTAATTCATTCGTACGATCCATTCTAATTCATTCGCTCGAATGTATCCATTCTAATTCATTCGTATGATCCATTCTAATTCATTCCTACGATCTATTCTAATTCATTCGCTCGAATGTATCCATTCTAATTCATTCGTACAATCCATTCTTTTTCATTCGTACGATCCATTCAAATTCATTCACATGATCCCTTCTAATTCATTCGTATGATCCATTCTAATTCATTCTCACGAATGTAACCTTTCTAATTCATTCGTACGATCCATTCTAATTCATTCGTACGATCCATTATTCGTACGATCCATTCTAATTCATTCTCACAAATGTAACCTTTCTAAATCATTTGTACGATCCATTCTAATCCATTCGTACGATCCATTCTAATCCATTCGTACGATCCATTCTAATTCATTGCAACGAATATAACCATTCTAATTCATTCGTACGATCCATTCTAATTCATTCCTACGATCCATTCTAATTCATTCGCACGAATGTATCCATTCTAATTCATTTGCACGATCCATTCTAATTCATTCCTATGGTCCATTCTAATTCATTCGTACGATCAATTCTAATTCATTCGCTCGAATGTATCCATTCTAATTCATTCGTACGATCCATTCTAATTCATTCGTACGATCCATTCTAATTCATTCGCACGATCCATTCTAATTCATTCGTTCGATCCATTCTAATCCATTCGTACGATCCATTCTAATTCATTCGTACGATCCATTCTAATTCGTTCTAACGAATGTAACCTTTCTAATTCATTCGTACGATCTATTCTAATTCATTCGTACGATCCATTCTAATTCATTCGTACGATCCATTCTAATTCATTCGTAAGATCCATTCTAATCCATTCTAATTCATTCGCTCGAATGTATTCATTCTAATTCATTCGTACGATCCATTCTTATTCATTCATACGATCCATTCTAATTCATTCGCACGATCCATTCTAAATCATTCGCACAATCCGTTCTAATTCATTCGCACAATCCATTCTAATTCATTCGCACGAATGTATCCATTCTAATTCATTCGTACGATCCATTCTAATTTATTTATATGATCCATTCTAATTCATTCGCATGATCCATTCGTACGATCCATTCTAATCTATACGTACGATCCATTCTAATTCATTCATACGATCCATTCTAATTCGTTCGTACGATCCATTCTAATTCGTTCGTACGATCCATTCTAATTCATTCGCACGATCCATTCTAATTCATTTGTATGATCCATTCAAATTCATTCCTACGAGCCAGTTTAATTCATTCGTACGATCCATTCTAATTCATTCGTACGATCCATTCTAATTCATTCTCACAAATGTAACCTTTCTAATTCATTTGTACGATCCATTCTAATTCATTCGTACGATCCATTCTAATCCATTCGTACGATCCATTCTAATACATTCATACGATCCATTCTAATTCATTCGCACGAATGTAACCATTCTAATTCATTCGTACGATCCATTCTAATTCATTCCTACGATCCATTCTAATTCATTCGCATGAATGTATCCATTCTAATTCATTTGCACGATCCATTCTAATTCATTCCTATGATCCATTCTAATTCATTCGTACGATCCATTCTAATTCATTTGCTCGAATGTATCCATTCTAATTCATTCGTACGATCCATTCTAATCCATTCGTACGATCCATTCTAATTCATAAGAATGGATCGTACGAATGAATTAGAATGGATCGTGCGAATGATTTAGAATGAATCGTACGAATGCATTAGAGTAGATACATTCGTGCGAATGAATTAGAATGGATCGTATGAATGAATTAGAATGGATCGTGCGAATGAATTAGAATGGATACATTCGAGCGAATGAATTAGAATGGATCGTACGAATGAATTAGAATGGATCGTACGAATAAATTAGAATGGATCGTTCTAATTCATTCCTACGATCCATTCTAATTCATTCGCTCGAATGTATCCATTCTAATTCATTCGCACGATCCATTCTAATTCATTCGTACGATCCATTCTAATTCATTCGCACGAATGTATCCATTCTAATTCATTCGCAAGATCCATTCTATTTCATTCGTATGATCCATTCTAATTCATTCACACGAATGTATCCATTCTAATGTATTCGTACGATTCATTCTAATTCATTCGCACAATCCATTCTAATTCATTCGTACGATCCATTCTTATGAATTAGAATGGACCGTGAGAATGAATTAGAATGGATCGTGCGAAAGAATTAGAATGGATCATACGAATGAATTAGAATGGATCATGCGAATGAATTAGAATGGATCGTACGAATGAATTAGAATAGATCGTAGGAATGATTTAGAATGGATCATACAAATGAATTAGAATAGATTGTTCGAATGAATTAGAATGGTTACATTCGTACGATCCATTCTAATCCATTCGTACGATCCATTCTAATTCATTCGCACGATCCGATCCATTCTAATCCATTCGTACGATCCATTCTAATTCATTCGTACGATCCATTTTAATTCATTCTCACAAATTTAACCTTTCTAATTCATTTGTACGATCCATTCTAATTCATTCGTACGATCCATTCTAATCCATTCGTACGATCCATTCTAATCCGTACGATCCATTCTAATTCATTCGCACGAATGTAACCATTCTAATTCATTCGTACGATTCATTCTAATTCATTCGGACGATCCATTCTAATTCGTTCATACGATCCATTCAAATTCATTCGCACGAATGTATCCATTCTAATTCATTTGACGATCCATTCTAATTCATTCGCACGATCCATTCTAATTCATTCGCACGATCCATTCTAATTCATTCGTACGATCCATTCAAATTCATTCGTATGATCCATTCTAACTCATTCAGTGGATCCATTATAATTCATTCATACGATCCATTCTAATCCATTTGTCCGATCCATTCGTACGATCCATTCTAATTCATTCGTACAAATGAATTAGAATGGATCGTGCGAATGAATTAGAATGGATCGTACGAATGGATTAGAATGGATCGTACGAATGAATTAGAATGGATACATTCGAGCGAATGAATTAGAATAGAACATAGGAATGAATTAGAATGGATCATGCAAATGAATTAGAATGGATAGTGCGAATGAATTAGAATGGATTGTATGAAAGAATTAGAATGGATCGTACGAATGAATTAGAATGGATACATAGGAGTGAATTAGAGTGGATCGTATGAATGAATTAGAATGGATCGTATGAATGGATTAGAATGGATCGTACGAATGGATTAGAATGGATCGTACGAGTGGATTAGAATGGATCGTACAAATGAATTAGAATGGATCGTGCGAATGAATTAGAATGAATCGTACGAATGCATTAGAATGGATGGTACGAATGAATTAGAATGAATCGTACGATCCATTCAAATACATTCGTCCGATCCATTCTAATTCATTCGCAGGAATGTATCCATTCTAATTCATTCGTACAATCCATTCTAATTCATTCGCACGATCCATTCTAATTCATTCGTATGATCCATTCTAATTCATTCCTACGATCTATTCTAATTCATTTGCTCGAATGTATCCATTCTAATTCATTCGTACAATCCATTCTAATTCATTCGCACGATCCATTCTAATTCATTCGTATGATCCATTCTAATTCATTCCTACGATCTATTCTAATTCATTCGCTCGAATGTATCCATTCTAATTCATTCGTACGTTCCATTCTAATTCATTCGTTAGATCCATTCTAATTCATTCGTACGATCCATTCTAATTCATTCACACGATCCATTCTAATTCATTCGTACGATCCATTTTAATTCATTTGCACGAATGCATCATACGAATGAATTAGAATGGATCATGCGATTGAATTAGAATGGATCGTGCAAAGGAATTAGAATGGATACATTCGTGCGAATGAATTAGAATGGAATGTAGGAATCAATTAGAATGGATTGTTCGAATGAATTAGAATGAATACATTCGAGCGAATGAATTAGAATGGATCGTACGAACGAATTAGAATTAGATCGTACGAATGGATTAGAATGGATCGTACGAATGAATTAGAATGGATCGTACAAATGAATTAGAAAGGTTACATTTGTGAGAATGAATTAGAATGGATCGTACGAATTAGAATGGATCGTACGAATGAATTAAAATGGATACATTCATACGACTGAATTAGAATGGATCGTGCGAATTAATTAGAATGGATCGTACGAATGAATTTGAATGGATATATTTGTGCGAATGAATCTGAATGGATTGTATGAATGAATTACAATGGATCGTACGAATGGATTAGAATGGATCGTACGAATGAATTAGAATGGATAATACAAATGAATTAGAAAGGTTACATTCATGAGAATGAATTAGAATGGATCGTACGAATGAATTAGAATGGATCGTGCGAATGAATTAGAATGAATCGTACGAATGCATTAGAATGGATCGTACGAATGAATTAGAATGAATTAGAATGGATACATTCGTGCGAATGAATTAGAATGGATCGTACGAATGAATTAGAATGGATTGTACGAATAAATTAGAATGGATCGTACGAATGAATTAGAATGGTTACATTCGTGCGAATGAATTAGAATGGATCGTACGAATGAATTAGAATGGATCGTGCGAATGAATTAGAATTGATTAAACGAATGAATTAGAATGGATCGTACGAATGGATTAGAACGCGTTGTACGAATGAATTAGAATAGATATATTTGTGCGAATGAATTAGATTGCATCGTACGAAAGAATTCGAATGGATTGTACGAAAGAATTAGAATGGATCGTACGAATGAATTAGAATAGATCATGCGAATGAATTAGAATAGATCTTACGAATGAATTAGAATGGATCGTACGAATAAATTAGAATGGATTGTGCGAATGAATTAGAATGGATCGTACGAATGAATTAGAATGGATCCACCGAATGAGTTAGAATGGATCATGCGAATGAATTAGAATGGATCGTACGAATTAATTAGAATGGATACATTCATGCGAATGAATTAGAATGGATCGGACGAATGAATTAGAATTGATCGTGCGAATGAATTAGAATGGATTATACGATTTAATTTGATTGGATCGTACGAATAAATTAGAATGGATACATTTGTGCGATGAATAAGAATAGAGCGTACGAATGAATTACAATGGAGCGTACGAATGAATTACAATGGATACATTTGTGCGAATGAATTTGAATGGATCATATGAAAGAATTAGAATGGATCGTGCGAATGAATTAGAAAGGATCGTACAAATGAATTAGAATGGATATATTCGTGCGAATGAATTAGAATGGATCGTACGAATAAATTAGACTGGATCATACGAATAAATTAGAACGGATGCATTCATGCAAATGAATTAGAATGGATCTTGCAAATGAATTAGAATCGATCGTACGAACGAATTAGAATGGATCGTACGAATGAATTAGATCGTACGAATGAATTAGAATGGATCGTGCGAATGAATTATAATCGATCGTACGAAAGAATTAGAATGGATCGTACGAATGAATTAGATCGTACAAATGAATTAGAAAGGATCGTGCGAATGAATTAGAATTGATCATACGAATGAATTAGAATGGATCGTGCGAATGAATTAGAATGGATCATACGAATGCATTAGAATGGATACATTCATGCGAATGAATTAGAATGGATCATACGAATGAATTAGAATGGATACATTTGTGCGAATGAATTTGAATGGATTGCACGAATTGAATTAGAATGGATCGTACGAATGGATTAGAATGGATCGTACGAATGAATTAGAATGGATCATACAAATGAATTAGAAAGGCTACATTCGTGAGAATGAAGTAGAATGGATCTTGCGAATGAATTAGAATTGATCATACGAATGGATTAGAATGGATCGTACGAATGAATTAGAATAGATCGTGCGAATGAATTAGAATGGATCGTACGAATGAATTAGAATGGATCGTATGAACGAATTAGAATGGATCGTATGAACGAATTCGAATGGATCGTACGAATGAATTCGAATGGATACATTTGAGCGAATGAATTAGAATGGATCATACGAATGAATTAGAATGGATCATAGGAATGAATTAGAATGGATCGTGCAAATGAATTAGAATGGATCGCTCGAATGTATCGTACGAATGAATTAGAATGGATCGTACAAATGGATTAGAATGGATCGTACGAATGAATTAGAATGGATCATACAAATAAATTAGAAAGGTTACATTTATGAGAATGAATTAGAATGGATCGTACGAATGAATCAGAATGGATCGTACGAATGGATTAGAATGGATCGTACGAATGGATTAGAATGGATCGTACGAATGAATTAGAATGGATCATACAAATGAATTAGAATCGATCATACGAATGAATTAGAATGGATCGTTCAAATGAATTAGAATAGATCGAACGAATGAATTAGAATGGATACATTCGAGTGAATGAATTAGAATAGATCGTAGGAATGAATTAGAATTGATCATACGAATGAATTAGAATGGATCGTGCGAATGAATTAGAATGGATTGTACGAATGAATTAGAATGGATCGGACGAATGAATTAGAATGGATCGGACGAATGAATTAGAATGGATCGTAGGAATGAATTAGAATGGATCGTACGAATGAATTAGAATGGTTACATTCGTGCGAATGAATTAGAATGGATCGTACGAATGGATTAGAATGGATCATACGAATGGATTAGAATGGATCGTACGAATGAATTAGAATTGATCATACGAATGAATTAGAATAGATCGGACGAATGAATTAGAATGGATTTTACGAATGAATTAGAATGGATCATACGAATGAATTAGAATGGATCGTGCGAATGAATTAGAATTGATCATATGAATGAATTAGAATGGATTGGACGAATGAATTAGAATGGATACATTTGTACGAATGAATTAGAATAGATCGTACGAATGAATTAGAATGGATCCACCGAATGAGTTAGAATGGATCATACAAATGAATTAGAATGGATCGTACGAATGAATTAGAATGGATTGTGCGAATGAATCTGAATGGATTGTATGAATGAATTACAATGGATCGTACGAATAAATTAGAATGGATCATACGAATGAATTAGAATGGATCGTACGAATGAATTAGAATGGATCGTACAAATGAATTAGAAAGGTTACATTTGTGAGAATGAATTAGAATGGATCGTACGAATGAATTAGAATGGATCGTACGAATGGATTAGTATGGATTGTACGAATGAATTAGAATGGATACATTCGAGCGAATGAATTAGAATAGATCGTTGGAATGAATTAGAATGGATCATACGAATGAATTAGGATGGATCGTGCGAATAAATTAGAATGGATTGTACGAATGAATTAGAATGGATCGTGTGAATGAATTAGAATGGTTACATTCGTGCGAATGAATTAGAATGGATCGTACGAATGGATTAGAATGGATCGTACGATGTACGAATGAATTAGAATGGATCGTGCGAATGAATTAGAATGGATCGTACGAATGAATTAGAATGGATACATTCGAGCGAATGAATTAGAATGGATCATACGAATGAATTAGAATGGATCGTACGAATGAATTATAATGGATCGTACGTTTGAATTAGAATGGATCGTACGAATGAATTAGAATGGATCATAGGAATGAATTAGAATGGATCGTGCAAATGAATTAGAATGGATACATTCGAGCGAATGAATTAGAATGGATCGTAGGAATGAATTAGAATGGATCGTACGAATGAATTAGAATGGTTACATTCGTACGAATGAATTAGAATGGATCATACAAATGAATTAGAAAGGTTACATTCGTGAGAATGAATTAGAATGGATACATTCGAGCGAATGAATTAGATTGGATCGTACGATCCATTCTAATTCATACGTACAATCCATTCTAATTTATTCGTACGATCCATTCTAATCCATCGTGCGAATGAATTAGAATGGATCGTACGAATGAATTAGAATGGTTACATTCGTGCGAATGAACTAGAATAGATCGTACGAATGAATTAGATAGAAATATTCATGCGAATGAATTAGAATGAATTAGAATGAATCGTACGAATGAATTAGAATGGATCGTGCGAATGAATTAGAATGGATCGTATGAATAAATTAGAATGGATAATGCGAATGAATTAGAATGGATCATACGAATGAATTAGAATGGATTGTACGAATGAATTAGAATGGATACATTCGTGCGAATGAATTAGAATAGATCGGACGAATGAATTAGAATGGATCGTACGAATGAATTAGAACGGTTATATTCGTGCGAATGAATTAGAATGGATTGTACGAATGGATTAGAATGGATCGTACGAATGAATTAGAATGGATCGTAGAAATGAATTAGAATATATATATTCATGCGAATGAATTAGAATGGATCATATGAATGAATTAGAATGGATCGTACGAATGAATTAGAATGGATCTTATGAATGAATTAGAATGGATCGTACGAATGAATTAGAATGGATCATACGAATGAATTAAAAAGGTTACATTTGTGAGAATGAATTAGAATGGATCGTATGAATGAATTAGAATGGATCATGCGAATGTATTAGAATGGATTGTACGAATGAATTTGAATAGATCGGACGAATGAATTAGAATGGATCGTACGAATGAATTAGAATGGATTGTGCGAATGAATTAGAATGGATCGTATGAATGCCATTCGTACGATCCATTCTAATTCATTCGTACGATCCATTCTAATTCAACGCACAAATGTATCCATTCTAATTCATTCGTACGATCCATTCTAATTCATTCGCACGATCCATTCTAATTCATTCGTACATTGTACGATCCATTCAAATCCATTCGTACGATCCATTCTAATTCATTCGCACGAATGTAACCATTCTAATTCATTCTTAAGATCCATTCTAATTCATTCGTACGATCCATTCTAATTCATTCGTTCGATCCTTTCTAATTCATTTGTACGATCCATTATAATTCATTCGCACAAATGTATCCATTTTAATTCATTCGTACGATCCATTCTAATTCATTTGCACGAATGTATCCATTCTAATTCATTAGTACAATCCATTATAATTCATTCCTACGATCTATTCTAATTCATTCGCTCGAATGTATCCATTCTAATTCATTCGTACGATCCATTCTAATTCATTCGCACGATCCATTCTAATTCATTCGCACGATCCATTCTAATTCATTCATACGATCCATTCTAATTCATACATATGATCTATTCTAATTCATTCGCATGAATGTATCCATTCTAATTCATTCGCTCAATCCAATCTAATTCAAACGTACGATCCATTCTAATTCATTCGCACGATCGATTCTAATTCATTCGCACGATCTATTCTAATTCAATTGCACGATCCATTCTAATTCATTCCTATGATCCATTCTAATTCATTCGTATGAATGAATTAGAATGGATACATTCGTGCGAATGAATTAGAATGGATCGTAGAAATGAATTAGAATGGATCGTACGAATGAATTAGAATGGTTACATTCGAGCGAATTAATTAGAATGGATCGTGCGAATAAATTAGAATGGATCGTACGAATGCATTAGAATGGATCTTACGAATGAATTAGAATGGATCGTACAAATGAATTAGAATGGATACATTCGAGCGAATGAATTAGAGTGGATACATTCGTACGATCCTTTCTAATTCATTCGTACGATCCTTTCTAATTCATTCACACGATCTATTCTTATTCTTTTGTACGAGCTATTATAATTCATTCGTACGAATGTTTCTATTCTAATACATTCATACGATCCATTCTAATTCATTCGCACGAGCTATTCTAATTCATTCGTACGAGCTATTCTAATTCATTGGCAATATCCATTCTAATTCATTCACACGTACGAATAAATTAGAATAGATTGTGCGATTGTATTAGAATGGATCGTACGAATGAATTAGAATGGATCTTGCGAACGAATTAGAATGGTTCGTGCGAATGAATTAGAATGGTTCGTGCGAATGAATTAGAATGGATCGTGCGAATGAACTAGAATGGATCGTGCAAATGAATTAGAATGTCACGATCCATTCTAATTCATTCGTATGATCCAATTAGAATAGATCGTGCGAATGAATTTGAATAGATCATACGAATGAATTAGAATGGATCGTACGAATGAATTAGAATAGATCATGCGAATAAATTAAAATGGATCATGCGAATGAATTAGAATAGATCGTGCGAATGAATTAGAATACATCATACGAATGAATTAGAATGGATCTATTCTAATTCATTCGTATGAGCTATTCTAATTCATTGGTATGAATGTATACATTCTAATTCATTCGCATGATCTATTATAAGTCATTCGCACGATCCATTCTAATTCATTTGCACGATCTATTCTAATTCATTCATATGAGCTATTCTAATTCATTGGTACAAATATATCATTCTAATTCATTTGTACAAATGAATTAGAATGGATCGTGTGAATGAATTAGAATGGATCGTGCGAATAAATTAGAATGGATACATTTGTACGAATGAATTAGAGTGGCTCGTACGAATGAATTAGAATAGATCGTGCGATCTATTCTAATTTATTCGCATGATCTATTCTAATTCATTCGTACGAGCTATTCTAATTCATTCGCATGAATGTATCCATTCTAATTCATAAATAAGATCCATTCTAATTCATTCGCACGATCCATTCTAATTCATTCGCATGATCTAATCTAATTCATTCGTACAAAGGTATCCATTCTAATTCATTCGTATGATCTATTCTAATTCTGTCACATGTTTCCATTTTAAATCATTCGTACGATCTATTCTAATTCATTGGTACGAATGTATCCATTCTAATTCATTCGTATGATCGATTCTAATTAATTCGTACGATCCATTCTAATTCATTCATACGATCTAATCTAATTCATTCGTACGAGCTATTTTAATTCATTCGTATGATCCATTTTAATTCATTCGCACGATCCATTCTTAGTCATTCGCACGATCTATTCTAATTCATTCGTAGGAGCTACGCACGATCTATTCTAATTTATTCTCATGATCCATTCTAATTCATTTGTACGATCCATTCTAATACATTCGCACGTTCTATTCTAATTCATTCGTATGAGCTATTCTAATTCATTCGTACGATCCATTCTAATTCATTCGTACGATCCGTTCTAATTCATTTGTACAATCCATTCCAATTTATTCGTACGATCTATTCTAATTCATTCGTATGATCCATTCTAATTCATTCGCACGATCCATTCTAATTCATTCGTATGATCTATTCTAATTCAATCATACGATCCATTCTAATTCATTCGCACGATCTATTCTAATTCTTTCGTACGAGCTATTCTAATTCATTCGTATGAGCTATTCTAATTCATTTGCACGATCCATTCAAATTCATTCGTACGATCTATTCTAAGTCATTCATAGCATCCATTCTAATTTATTCGCACGATCTAATCTAATTCATTCGTACGAAGGTATCCATTCTAATTCATTCGTATGATCTATTCAAATTCATTTGCACGATCCATTCTAAGTCAATCGCACGAACCATTCTAATTCATTCGCACGATCCATTCTAATTCATTCGCACGATCTATTCTAATTCATTCGTATGATCCGTTCTAATTCATTCGTATGTTCTATTCTAATTCATTCGCATGATCCATTCTAATTCATTCGCAGGATCTATTCTAATTCAATCATACAAGCTATTCTAATTGATTGGAACGAATATATCCATTCTAATTCATTCGCACGATCCATTCTAAGTCATTCGCACGATCGATTCTAATTCATTTGTACGATCCAATCTAATTCATTCACACGATCCATTCTAATTCATTCGTACGATATATTCTAATTCATTAGTACGAGCTATTCTAATTCATTCGTATGATCCATTCTAATTCATTCGCACAATCTAATCTAATTCTTTCGTACGATCCATTCTAATTCATTCGCACGATCCATTCTAATTAATTCGCATGATCTAATCTAATTCATTAGTATGAAGGTATCCATTCTAATTCATTCGTATGATCTATTCTAATTCATTCGCACGATCCATTCAAATGAATCGTACGAACTATTGTAATACATAATCACGATCTATTAAAATTCATTCGTACGATCCAGTTTAATTCATTTGCACAATTAATTAGAAACATTTGTGCGAATGCATTAGAATGGATCGTATGAATGAATTAGAATGGATCGTACGAATGAATTAGAATAGATCATACAAATGAATTTGAATAGCTCGTACGAATAAATTTGAATAGATTGTGCGTATTTTTTAGAATTGATCATACGAATGAATTAGAAAGGATCATAGGAATGAATTAGAATGGATACATTCATACGAATGAATTAGAATAGCTCGTATGAATGAATTAGAATACATTGTGCAAATGTATTAGAATGGATCGTGCGAATGAATTAGAATAGATCATAAGAATGAATTAGAATGGATCGTATAAATAAATTAGAATGGATCGTGCGAATGAATTAGAATAGATCTTGTGAATGAATTAGAATTGATTGTATGGATGAATTAGAATGGATACCATCGTACGAATTAATTAGAATGGCTCGTGCGAATGAATTAGATTGGATCGCATGAATGAACTAGAATAGATCGTGCGAATGAATTAGAATAGCTCGTACGAATGAATTAGAATGGATCGTACGAATGAATTAGAAAAGATCGTGTGAATGAATTAGAATGGATCGTACGAATGAATTAGAATGGATACATTCGTACCAATGAATTAGAATGGATCGTACGAATGAATTAGAATAGATCGTGTGAATGAATTAGAATGGATCGTATGGATGAATTAGATTGGATCGTGCGAATGAATTTGAATAGATCATATGAATGAATTAGAACGGATCGTATGAATGTATTAGAATGAAAACATTCGTACGAATGAATTAGAATAGCTCGTACGAATGAATTAGAATAGATTCTGTGAATGTATTAGAATGGATCGTACGAATGAATTAGAATGGATCATACTAATGAATTAGAATGAATCATACGAATGAATTAGAATAGCTTGTACGAATGAATTAGAATAGATCATGTGAATGAATTAGAATGAATACCTTCGTACGTATGAATTAGATTAGATCGTGTGAATGAATTAGAATGGATCGTGCGAATGAATTAGATTGGATCGTATGAATTAATTAGAATAGATCGTACCAATGACTTAGAATGGATCGTACGAATGAATTAGAATAGATCATGCGAATGAATTAGAATGGATCATGTGAATGAATTAGAATAGATCGTACGAATGAATTATAATGGATACCTTCATATGAATGAATTAGAATGGATCGTGCGAATAAATTAGATTGGATCATACGAATGAATTAGAATGGATCGTACGAAATAATTAGAATAGCTCCTACAAATGAATTAGACTGGATCGTACTAATGAATTAGAATAGATCGTGCGAATGAATTACAATGGATCGTACGAATGAATTAGAATGGATACATTCGTACCAATGAATTAGAATGGATCGTACGAATGAATTATAATAGATCGTGCGAATGAATTTTAATAGATCGTGCGAATGAATTATAATGGATCGTATGAATGAATTAGATTGGATCGTGCGAATGAATTAGAATAGATCATACAAATGAATTAAAATGGATCGTACGAATGTATTAGAATGGAAACATTCGTTCGAATAAATTAGAATAGCTCATACGAATGAATTAGAATAGATAGTGCGAATGTATTAGAATGGATCATACGAATGAATTAGAATGGATCGTACAAATGAAGTAGAATAGCTCATACGAATGAATTTGAATAGCTCGTACGAATGAATTAGAATAGATCATGCGAATGAATTAGAATGGATACCTTCGTATGAATGAATTTGATTAGATCGTGCGAATGAATTAGAATGGATCAAGCGAATGAATTAGATTGGATTGTATGAATGAATTAGAATGGATCGTACCAATGAATTCGAATGGATTGTACGAATGAATTAAAATAGATCATGCGAATGAATTAGAATGGATCATGCGAATGAATTAGAATGGATCGTACGAATGACTTAGAATGGATCGTACGAATGACAATCTATTCTAATTCATTCGTACGAGCTATTCTAATTCATTCGTACGAGCCATTCTAAGTCATTCACACGATCTATTCTAATTCATTCGTACGAGCTATTCTAATTTGTTCGCATGATCCATTCTAATACATTCATACGATCCATTCTAATTCATTCATACGAGCTATTCTAATTCATTCGTACGTATGTTTCCATTCTAATTCATTCGCACGATCCATTCTAATTCATTCGTATGATCCATTCTCATTCATTCGCACGATCTATTCTAAATCATTCGCACGATCTATTCTAATTCATTCACGCGATCCATTCTAATTAATTCATATGATCCATTCTAATTCATTCGCACGATCCATTCTAATTCATTCGTACGATCCATTCTATTACATTCGCACAATCCATTCTAATTCATTCGTACGATCCATTTTAATTCATTTGCACGATCTAATCTAATTCATTCGTACGAAGGTATCCATTCTAATTCATTCGTATGATCTATTCTAATTCATTCGTATGATCCATTCTATTTCATTCGTACGATCTATTCTAATTCATTCGCACGATCCATTCTAATTCATTCACACGATCCACTCTAATTCATTCGTACGATCGATTCTAATACATTCGTACGATCTATTCTAATTTATTTATTCAAATGTTTCATTCTAATACATTCATACGATCCATTCTAATTCATTCGCTTGATCCATTCTAATTCATTCGTACGGTCTATTCAAATTCATTCGTACGATCCATTCTAATTCATTCACACGATCTATTCTAATTTATTCGTACGAGCTAATCTAATTTATTCGTACAAGCTATTCTAATTCATTCGTATGATCCATTCTAGTTCATTCGTACGAGCTATTCTAATTCATTCGTATGAAGTTTTCTATTCTAATTCATTTGTACGATCCATTCTAATTCATTCGTACGATCCATTCTAATTCATTCGCACGATCTAATCTAATTCATTCGTACGAGCTATTCATACGAATGAATTAGAATGGATCTTATGAATGCATTAGAATAGCTCATATGAATGAATTAGATTAGATCGTGTGAAAAAATTAGAATGGATCGTGCGAATGAATTGGAATGTCATGATCCATTCTAATTCATTCGTATGAGCTATTCTAATTCATTCGTACGAATGAATTAGAATAGATTGTGCGAATGAATTAGAATGGATTGTGACATTCGAATTCATTCGCACGATCCATTCTAATTAATTTATACGATCCACTCTAATTCATTTGTATGATACATTCTAATTCATTCGTACGATCCATTCTAATTCATTCGCACGTTCCATTCTAATTCATTCGTACGATCCAATCTAATTCATTCACACGATCCATTCTAATCCATTCGCACGATCCATTCTAATTCATTTGTACGATCCATTCTAATACATTCGCACAATCTATTCTAATTCATTCGTACGATCCATTCGTATGAATGTATCCATTCTAATTCATTCATACGATCCATTCTAATTCATTTGCACGATCTATTCTAATTCATTCACCCGATCTATTCTAATTCATTCGCACGATCTATTCTAATTCATTCGTACGAGTTATTCTAATTCATTGGTATGAATGTATCCATTCTAATTCATTCGCACGATCCATTCTAAGTCATTCGCACGATCCATTCTAATTCATTCGTACGATACAATCTAATTCATTCGCACGATCCATTCTAATTCATTCTAATTCATTCGTATGATCCATTCTAATTCATTCGCTTGTTCTATTCTAATTCCTTCATACGATCCATTCTAATTCATTCGCAAGATCCAATCTAATTCAGTCGTACGATCCATTCTAATTTATTCGTACGATCCATTCTAATACATTCGCACAATCTGTTATAATTCATTCGTACGATCTATTCTAATTCATTCGCACGAGCTATTCTAATTCATTCGCACGATCTTTTCTAATTCGTTCGCATGATCCATTCTAATACATTCGTACGATCCATTCTAATTCATTCATACGAGCTATTCTAATTTATTCGTACGTATGTTTCCATTCTAATTCATTCGCATGATCCATTCTAAGTCATTCGCACGATCCATTCTAATTATTTCGCACGATCCATTCTAATTCATTCGTGCGATCCATTCTAATTAATTCATATGATCCATTCTAATTCATTCACACGATCCATTCAAATTCATTTGTACGTACCATTCTATTACATTCGCACAATCCATTCTAATTCATTCGTACGATCCATTCTAATTCATTCGCACGATCTAATCTAATTCATTCGTACGAAGCTATCCATTCTAATTCATTCGTATGATCTATTCTTATTCATTCATACAATCCATTCTATTTCATTCGTACGATCTATTCTAATTCATTCGCACGATCCATTCTAATTCATTCACACGATCCATTCTAATTCATTCGTACGATCCATTCCAATACATTCGTACGATCTATTCTAATTCATTTATTCGAATATTTCATTCTAATACATTCGTACGATCCATTCTAATTCATTCGCTTGATCCATTCTAATTCATTCGTATGATCTATTCAAATTCATCCGTACGATCCATTCTAATTCATTCGCACGATCTATTCTAATTTATTCATACGAGCTATTCTAATTCATTCGTACAAGCTATTCTAATTCATTCGTAAGATCCATTCTAATTCATTCGTACGAGCTATTCTAAATCATTCGTATGAATGTTTCCATTCTAATTCATTTGTACGATCCATTCTAATTCATTTGTACGATCCATTCCAATTCATTCGCACGATCTAATCTAATTCATTCGTACGAGCTATTCGTACGAATGAATTAGAATGGATCGTACGAATGAATTAGAACAGCTCGTACGAATGAATTAGATTAGATCATGTAAATGAATTAGAATGGATCGTGCGAATGAACTAGAATGTCACGATCCATTCTAATTCATTTGTACGAGCTATTCTAATTCATTCGTACGAATGAATTAGAATAGATTGTGCGTATGAATTAGAATGGATTGTGACATTCTAATTCATTCGCACGATCCATTATAATTAATTCAAACGATCCATTCTAATTCATTCCTACGATCTATTCTAATTCATTCGCACGTTCCATTCTAATTCATTTGTACGATCCAATCTAATTCATTCACACGATCCATTCTAATTCATTCGTACGATCCATTCTAATTCATTTGTACGATCCATTCTAATACATTCGCACAATCTATTCTAATTCATTCTTACGATCCATTCGTATGAATGTATCCATTCTAATTTATTCATACGATCCTTTCTAATTCAAATGCACGATCTATTCTAATTCATTCACATGATCCATTCTAATTCATATGCACGATCTATTCTAATTCATTCGTACGAGCTATTCTAATTCATTGGTATGAATGTATCCATTTAATTCATTCGCACGATCCATTCTAAGTCATTCGCACGATCCATTCTAATTCATTCGTACGATCCAATCTAATTCATTCGCACGATCCATTCTAATTCATTCACACGATCCATTCTAATTCATTCGTATGATCCATTCTAATTCATTCGCATGATCTACTGTAATTCCTTCGTACGATCCATTCTAATTCTTTCGCACGATCCATTCTAATTCAGTCGTACGATCCATTCTAATTCATTCGTACGATCTATTCTAATATATTCACACAATCTATTCTAATTCATTCGTACGATCTATTCTAATTCATTCGCACGAGCTATTCTAATTCATTCGCAAGATCCATTCTAATTCATTTGTACAACCCAATCTAATTCATTTGTACGATCCATTCTAATTCGTTCGTACGATCCATTCTAATTCATTCATACGATCCATTCTTATATATTCGTACAATCTATTCTAATTCAATCGTACGATCCATTTAATTCATTCGCACGATCCATTCTAATTTATTCGTACGATCCATTCTAATAAATTCGCACAATCGATTATAATTCATTCGTACGATCCATTATAATTAATTCGAACGATGTAATCTAATTCATTCGTACGAAGGTATCCATTCTAATTCATTCGTACGATCCATTCTAATTCATTCGTACGATCCATTTTAATTCATTCGCATGATCCATTCTAATTCATTCATACGATCCATTCTAATTCCTTCTCATGATCCATTCTAATTCATTCGCACGATCCATTCTAATTTAATCACACGATCCATTCTAATTCATTTGTGCGATCCATTCTAATGAATTCGTACGAGCTATTCTAATTCATTCGTACGAATGTTTCCATTTTAATTCATTCGCACGATCCTTTCTAATTCATTCGTTTGATCCTTTTCTAATTCATTCGCACGATCCATTCTAATTCATTCGCACGATCCATTCTTATTAATTCATAAGATCCATTCTAATGCATTCGCACAATCCATTCTAATTCATTCGTACGATCCAATCTAATACATTCACACAATCCATTCTAATTCATTCGTACAATCCTTTCTAATTCTTTCGTATGATCTAATCTAATTCATTTGTACGAAGGTATCCATTCTAATTCGTTCGTATGATCTATTCTAATTCATTCATACGATCCATTCTAATTCATTTGCATGATCTATTCTGATTCATTCGCACGATCCGTTCTAATTCATTCGCATGATCCATTCTAATTCATTCGTACGATCCATTCTAATAAATTCGTACGAGCTATTCTTATTCATTCGTACGAATGTTTCCATTCTAATACATTCGTACGATCCATTCTAATTCATTCGCATGATCCATTCTAAATCATTCGTACGATCTATTCTAATTCATTTATATGATCATTCTAATTCATTCGCACGATCTATTCTAATTCATTCGTATGAGCAATTCTAATTCATTCGTACGAGCTATTCTAATTCATTCATATGAATGTTTCAATTCTAATTCATTCGTACGATCCATTCTAATTCATTCGTATCATCCATTCCAATTCATTCGCATGATCTAATCTAATTCATTCGTACGACCTATTCGTACGAATGCATTAGAATGGATCGTATGAATGAATTAGAGTAGCTCGTACGAATGAATTAGAATAGATCATGCGAATGATTTAGAATGGATCGTGCGAATGAATTAGAATGTCACGATCCATTCTAATTCATTCGTACGAGCTATTCTAATTCATTCGTACGAATGAATTAGAATAGATTGTGCGTATGAATTAGAATGGATCATGACATTCTAATTCATTCATATGATCCATTCTAATTCATTCGTATGATCTATTCTAATTCATTCGTACGATCCATTCTAATTCATTCGTACGATCCATTATAATTCATTCGCACGTTCCATTCTAATTCATTCGTACGATCCAATCTAATTCATTCGCACGATCCATTCTAATTCATTCGCGCGATCCATTATAATTCATTCGTACGATCCATTATGATACATTCACACAATCAATTCTAATTCATTCGTACGAGCTATTCTAATTCATTGGTACGAATGTATCAATTCTAATTCATTCATACGATCCATTCTAATTCATTTGCACGATTTATTCTAATTTATTCGTACGATCCATTCTAATTCATTCGCACGATCTATTCTAATTCATTCGTATAAGCTATTCTAATTCATTGGTACGAATGTATCCATTCTAATTCATTCGCACAATCCATTCTAATTTATTTGCACAATTTATTCTAATTGGATTGTACGAATGAATTAGAATGGATCGTGACATTCTAATTCATTCGCACGATCCATTCTAATTCATTCGCATGATCCATTCTAAAACATTTGTACGATCAATTCTAATTCATTCGCACAATCTTTTCTAATTCATTCATACGATCTATTCTAATTCATTCACACGATCTATTCTAATTCATTCGTACGAGCTATTCTAATTCATTCGTACGAATGTTTCCATTCTAATTCATTCGTACGATCCATTCTAATTCATTCGTACGATCCATTCTTGGTCATTCGCACGAACTATTCTAATTCATTCACACGAGCTATTCTAATTTATTCAAACGATCCATTCTAACTCATTGGTACGAATATATCCATTCTAATTCATTTGTACGAATGAATCAGAATGGATTGTACGAATGAATTAGAACAGATCGTGCGAATGAATTATAATGGATCATATGAATGAATTAGAATGGATATATTCGTTCGACTGAATTAGATTAGCTCATACGAATGAATTAGAATGGATCGTGCGAATGAATTAGAATGGATCGTATGAATGAATTAGAGTTGATCGTACGAATGAATTGGAATAGCTCGTACGAATGAATTAGAATTGATCGTACGAATGATTTAAATTGGATCGTACGAATGAATTAGAATAGATCGTGCGAATGAATTAGAATAGATTGTGCGAATTCATTAGAATGGATCGTACGAATGAGTTAGAATGGATCGTATGAATGAATTAGAATGGATCATACGAATGAATTAGAATGGATATATTCGTACCAATGAATTAGAATAGCTCGTACGAATGAATTAGAAGAGATTGTGCGAATGTATTAGAATGGATCATACGAATGAATTAGAATGGATCGTGCGAAAGAATTAGAATAGATTGTGCGAATGAATTAGAATGGATCGTGCGAATGAATTAGATTGGATAGTATGAATGGATTAGAATTGATTGTACCAATGAATTAGAATAGATCATGCAAATAAATTAGATGGATCATATGAATGAATTAGAATGGATCATACGAATTAATTAGAATAGATCATACGAATGAATTAGAATGGATGATATGAAGGAATTAGAATGGATCGTGCGAATGAATTAGAATGGATCGTACGAATGAATTAGAATGGATCGTACGAATGAATTAGAATGAATTAGAATGGATCATACCAAAGAATGGATCGTGGGAATGAATAGATCTTACGAATGAATTAGAATGGATCGTACGAATGAATTAGAATGGATCATGCAAATGAATTAGAATTGAAACATTCGTACGAATGATATAGAATAGCTCGTACGAATGAATTAGAATAGATCGTGCAAATGAATTAGAATGGATTGTACGAATAAATTTGGATGGATCGTACAAATGAATTAGAATGGATCGTATGAATGAATTAGAATGGATCGTGCGAATGAATTAGAATAGATCATACGAATTAATTAGAATGGATACATTCATACGAATAAATTAGAATAGCTCGTATGAATTAATTAGAATAGATCATGCGAATGAATAAGAATGGATCGTACGATCTATTCTAATTCATTCGTACGAGCTATTCTAATTCATTCGTACAAATGTATCTAGTCTAATTCTTTCGCACGATCCATTCTAATTCATTCATACGATCCATTCTAATTCATTCGTATGATCTATTCTAATTCATTCGTATGATCCATTCTAATTCATTGATACAATCCATTCTAATTCATTTACACAATCTATTCTAATTCATTGATACGATTTATTCAATTCATTCATACGATCCAATCTAATTCATTCGCACGATCCATTCTAATTCATTCGCACAATCTATTCAAATTCATTCGCACGATCCATTCTAATTTATTCGTATGATCCATTCTAATACATTCGCACCATCTATTCTAATTCATTCGTACGAGCTATTCTAATTCATTGGTATGAATGTATCCATTCTAATTCATTCGTACGATACATTTTAATTCATTCGTACGATCTATTCTAATTCATTCGTACGATCCATTCTAATACATTCGCACAATCTATTCTAATTCATTCGCATGATCCATTCTTATTAATTCGTACGATCCCATCTAATTTATTCGTATGAGCTATTCTAATTCATTTGTACGAGCTATTCTAAGTCATTCGTATGATCCATTCTAATTCATTCGCACGATCTATTCTAATTCATTCGCACGATCCATTCTAGTTTATTCATACGATCCATTCTAATTCATTCATACGATCCATTGTAATTCATTCGCACGATGCATTCTAATTCATTCGTACAAGCTATTATAATTCATTCATACGAATGTATGCATTCTAATTCATTTATATGATCCATTCTAATTTATTCGCACGATCCATTCTAATTCATTCGTACGATCCATTCTAATTCATTCTTACAAATGAATTAGGATGGATATATTCGTACCAATGAATTAGAATGGATCGTGTGAATGAATTAGAATAGCTCGTACAAATAAATTAGAATAGATCGTGCGAATGACTTAGAATGGATCGTACGAATAAATTAGAATGGATCGTACGAATGAATTAGAATGGAAACATTCGTACGAATGAATTAGAATAGCTCGTACGAATGAATTAGAATAGATCGTGCGAATGAATTAGAATGGATCGTATGAATGAATTAGAATAGATTATGCGAATGAATTAGAATGGATCGTACGAATGTATTAGAATAGATCGTGCGAATGAATTAGAATGGATCATGCGAATTAATTAGAATCGAACGTGCAAATGAATTAGAATGTCACATCCATTCTAATTCATTCGTACGATCCAATTAGAATAGATCGTGCGAATGACTTAGAATTGATCGTGCAAATAAATTAGAATGGATACATTCGTACCAATGAATTAGAATAGCTCATACGAATGAATTAGAATATATCGTACGTATGAATTAGAATGGATCGTGCGAATGAATTAGAATAGATTGTGCAAATGAATTAGAATGGATCGTATGAATGAATTAGAATGGATATATTCGTACCAATGAATTAGAATAGCTCGTACGAATGAATTAGAATAGATTGTGCGAATGTATTAGAATGGATCATACGAATAAATTAGAATAGATCGTGCGAATGAATTAGAATGGATCGTAGGAATAAATTAGATTGGATCGTACAAATGAATTAGAATGCAAGCATTCATATGAATGAATTAGAATAGCTCGTACGAATGAATTAGAATAGATCGTGCGAATGAATTAGAATGGATCGTACGAATGAATTAGAATAGCTCGTACGAATGAATTAGAATAGATCGTACTAATGAATTAGAATAGAATAAATTAGAATAGATCGGTACGAATGTATCCATTCAAATTCATTCGTATGATCTATTCTAAGTCATTCACGAATGAATTAGAATGAATCGTGCGAATGAATTAGAATAGATCATACGAATGAATTAGAATGGATCGTTTGAATGAATTAGAATGTCATGAATTAATTAGAATGGATCGTGCGAATGAATTAGAATGGATCGTGCGAATGAATTAGAATGTATTGTACGAATGAATTAGAATAGCTCGTACGAAGGAATTAGAATAGCTCGTACGAATGAATTTGAATAGATCGTGCGAATAAACTAGAATGGATCGTACGAATGAATTTGAATAGATCGTACTAATGAATTAGAATAGATCGTACGAATTGATTAGAATAGATCATATGAATGTACGAGAAAGGATTGTACGAATGAATTTGAATGGATCGTACGAATGAATTAGAATGGATCGTGCGAATAAATTAGAACAGATTATACGAATGAATTAGAATAGATCGTGCGAATGTATTAGAATGGATCGTACGAATTAATTGGAATGGATACATTCGTACCAATGAATTAGAATGGATCGAACGAATGAGTTAGAATAGATCGTACGAATGAATTAGAATAGATCGTACGAGTGAATTAGAATGGATCATACAAATAAATTACAATAACTCGTACAAATAAATTATAAGAGATTGCGCCAATGTATTAGACGGATCGTACGAATGAATTAGAATGGATCATACGAATGAATTAGAATGGATTGTGTAAATGTATTAGAATGGATCGTACGAATGAATTAGAATGGATCGTACGAATGAATTAGAATAGATCAAATGAATGAATTAGAATGGATCGTATGAAAGAATTAGAATGGATCGTACGAAAGAATTAGAATGGATCGTACGAATGAATTAGAATGGATCGTATGAATGAATTAGAATGAATTAGAATAGATCGTGCGAATGAATTAGAATGGATCGTACGTGCGAATCACACAATCTATTCTAATTCAATCGTACGAGCTATTCTAAATCATTCGTACGATCCATTTTAATTCATTCGTACGAGCTATTCTAATTAATTTGTACGATCTATTCTAATTAATTCGCACGATCTATTCTAATTCATTCGTACGAGCTATTCTAATTCATTCATACGAACCATTCTAATTCATTCGCACGAACTATTCTAATTCATTCGTACGATCCATTCTACTTCATTCGCACGGTCCATTCTAATTCATTCATATGATCCATTCTAATACCTTCGCACAATCCATTCTAATTCATTCATACGATCCATTCTAATTCATTCGCACGATCTATTCAAATACAATCGCACAATCTATTTTAATTCATTCGCACAATCTATTCTAATTCATTCGTACGATCCATTCTAAATCGTTCACACGATCCATTCAAATTCATTCATATGATCCATTCTAATACATTTGCATAATCCATTCTAATTTATTCGTATGAGCTGTTCTAATTCATTGATACAATCCATTCTAATTCATTCGTATGATCTATTCTAATTCATTCGCACGATCTATTCTACTTCATTCATACGATCCATTCTAATTCATTCGTACTATTCATTCTAATTCATTCGCATAAATGAATTAGATTGGATAGTACGAATTAATTAGAATGGATCGTACGAAGGAATTAGAGTAGATCGTGCGAATGAATTAGAATAGCTCGTACGAATGAATTAGAATAGATCGTGCAAATGAATTAGAATGGATCATACGAATGAATTAGAATGAATCGTAACAATAAATTAGAATAGCCCGTACGAATGAATTAAAATGGATCGTGCGAATGTATTAGAGTGGATCGTAAGAATGAATTAGAATAGCTCGTACGAAGGAATTAGAATGGATTGTACGAATGAATTAGATTGGATCGTATGAATGAATTAGATTGGATCGTACGAATGAATTAGAATAGATTGTGCGAATGCATTAGAATGGATCGTGTGAATGAATTAGAATGGATCGTACGAATGAATTAGAATAGAAACATTTGTACGAATGAATTAGAATAGATCGTACAAATGAATTAGAATGGATCGTATGAATGAATTAGAATATATCGTGCGAATAAATTAGGATAGATTGTGCGAATGTATTAGAATAGATCGTGTGAATGAATTAGAATGGATCGTATGAATGAATTAGAATAGATCATACGAATGAATTAGATTAGCTCGTATGAATGAATTAGAATGGATCGTGCGAATGAATTAGAATAGCTCCTATGATTGAATTAGAATAGATTGTATGAATGACTTAGAATGGATCGTGCGAATGAATTAGAATAGATCATACGAATGGATTAGAATGGATACCATCGTATGAATGAATTAGATTAGATCGTGCAAATGTATTAGAATGGATCGTAAGAATGAATTAGAATGGATCGTAAGAATGAATTAGAATTGCTCGTATGAATGAATTAGAATAGATCATGCGAATGAATTAGAATAGATCGTGCGAATTAATTAGAATGGATCGTACGAATGAATTAGAATTGATCGTGCGAATGAATTAGAATAGATCATACGAAAGAATTAGAATGGATCGTCCGAACGAATTAGAATAGCTCGTACGAAGGGATTAGAATAGATCGTGATATTCTAATTCATTCACACGTAAAATCCAATCTAATTCATTCGCACGATCCATTCTAATTCATTCACACGATCCTTTCTAATTCATTCTCACGTTCTATTCTAATTCATTCGCACAATCCTTTTTAATTCATTCGTACGATCCATTCTAATTCATTCACATGATCCATTCTAATTCATTCGTACGATCTATTCTAATTGATTCGCACGATCTATTCTAATTCATTCGTACGAGCTATTCTAATTAATTTATACAATCCATTCTAATTCATTCGTACGATCCATTCTAACACATTCGAACGATCTAATCTAATTCAATTGTACGAAGGTATCCATTCTAATTCATTCGTATGATCTATTCTAATTCATTCGCATGATCCATTCTAAGTTATTCGCACCATCTATTCTAATTCATTCGAACGAACTATTTTAATTCATTCGCATGATCCATTCTAATTCATTCGTACGAGCTATTCTAATTCATTTGTACGATCCATTCTAATTCATTCGCACGATTTATTCTAATTCATTCGCACGATCCATTCTAAGTCAAACTTACGATCTATTCTAATTTATTTGCACAATTTAATCTAATTCATTCGTACGAAGGTATCCCTTCTAATTAATTCGTACGATCCATTATAATTCATTCGCACGATCCATTCTATGTCACTTGCACGCTCCATTCTAATTCATTTGCACGATCTATTCAAATTCATTCGTACGAGGTATTCTAATTCATAGGTACGAATATATCCTTTCTAATTTATTTGTACAAATGAATTAGAATGGATCATGTGGATACATTCATACAAATGATTAGAATAGCTCGTACGAATGAATTAGAATAGATCATGCAAATGAATTAGAATGGATCGCACGATCTATTCTAATTCATTCGTACGAGCTATTCTAATTTATTGGTACGAATGTATCCATTTTAATTCATTCGTACGATCCATTCTAATTCATTTATATGATCCAATCTAATTCATTCACTCGATCTAATCTAATTCAATCGTATGAGCTATTCATACGAATGAATTAGAATGGATCGTGTGAATGAATTAGAATCGATCGTACAAATAAATTAGAATGGATACATTCATACCAATGAATTAGAATGGATCGTACGAATGAATTAGAATAGATCGTACGAATGAATTAGAATGGATCGTACGAATGAATTAGAATGGATCGTACGAATGATTCGTACGAGCAATTCATCCGAATAAATTAGAATGGATCATGCGAATGACTTAGAATGGATCGTCCGAATGAATTAGAATGGATATATTCATATCAATGAATTAGAATAGCTCATACGAATGAATTAGAATTGATCATGCGAATGAATTAGAATGGATCGTACGAATGAATTAGAATGGAAACATTCGTTCGAATGAATTAGAATAGCTTGGATGAATGAATTAGAATAGATCGTGCGAATGAATTAGAATGGATCGTGCGAATGACTTAGAAATGATCGTGCGAATGAATTAGAATAGATCATACGAAAGAATTAGAATGAATATCTTCATACGACTGAATTAGATTAGATCGTGCGAATCAATTAGAATGGATCGTACGAATGAATTAGAATGGATCGTACGAATGAATTAGAATAGAAACATTCGTACGAATGAATTAGAATAGCTCGTACGAATGAATTAGAATAGATCGTGCGAATGATTTAGAATGGATCGTGCGAATGACTTAGAATGTGTGAATGAATTTGAATGGATCATGGGAATGACTTAGAATGGATCGTGCGAATGAATTAGAATAGATCATACGAATGAATTAGAATGGATACCTTCGTATAAATGAATTAGATTAGATCGTACGAATGAATTAGAATGGATCGTACGAATGAATTAGAATGGATCGTTCAAATGAATTAGAATGGAAATATTCGTACGAATGAATTAGAATAGCTCATACGAATGAATTAGAATGGATCATGTGAATGAATTAGAATGGATCGTGCGAATGACTTAGAATAGATTGTATGAATGAATTAGAATGGATACATTCGTACCAATGAATTAGATTGGATTGTACGAATGAATTAGAAAAGATCGTGTAAATGAATTAGAATGGATCGTATGAATGAATTAGATTGGATCGTGCGATTTAATTAAAATAGATCATACAAATGAATTAGAATGGATCATACGAATGTATTAGAATGGAAACATTCGTACGAACGAATTAGAATAGCTCGTACGAATGAATTATAATAGATTGCATGAATGTATTTGAATGGATTGTACGAATGAATTAGAATAGATCGTACGAATGAATTAGAATGGATCGTATGAATGAATTAGAATAGCTCGTACGAATGAATTAGAATAGATCGTGCGAATGAATTAGAATGGATTACTTCGTACGAATGAATTAGATTAGATCGTGCGAATGAATTAGAATGGATCGTGCGAATGAATTAGATTTGATCGTATGAATGAATTAGAATGGATGGCACCAATGAATTAGAATGGATCGTACGAATGAATTAGAATAGATCGTTCGAATGAATTAGAATGGATTGTGCGAATAAATTAGAATGGATGGTACGAATGAATTAGAATAGATCGTGCGAATGAATTAGAATGGATCGTGCGAATGAATTAGAATAGAAACATGCGAATGAATTACAATGGATCGTATGAATGAATTAGAATGGATCGTGCGAATGAATTAGAATAGATCGTGCGAATGAATTAGAATAGATCATACGAATGTATTAGAATAGATACATTCGTACGAATGAATTAGAATAGCTCGTATAAAAGAATTAGAATAGAATAGGTCGTGCAAATGAATTAGATTGGATCGTATGAATGAATTAGAATAGATCGTGCGAAGGAATTAGAATGGATCGTGCGAATGAATTAGAATATCTCGTACGAATGAATTAGAATTGCTCATATGAATGAATTAGAATAGATCGTGCAAATGAATAAGAATGGATCGTGCGAATAACTTAGAATAGATCGTGCGAATGAATTAGAATGGATAGTACGAATGTATTAGAATGGATCGTATGAATGAATAGGAATGGATCGTGCGAATGAATTCTAATGGATCGTGCGAATGAATTAGAATGTCACGATCCATTCTAATACATTTGTATGATCCATTTTAATTCATTCGCATGATCTATTCTAATTCATTCGTATGATCCATTCTGATTCATTCACACGATCCATTCTAAGTCATTCATACAATCTAATCTAATTCATTCGTACGAAGGTATCCATTCTAATTCATTCGTACGATCTATTCTAATTCATTCGCATGATCCATTCTAATTTATTCGTATGATCCATTCTAATACATTTACACAATCTATTCTAATTCATTCGTACGAGATTTCTAATTCATTTGTACAATCCAATCTAATTCATTCGCACGATCAATTCTAATTCATTCCTATGCATGTATCCATTTTAATACATTCGTACGATCCATTCTAATTCATTCGCACGATCTATTATAATTCATTCGCATGAGTTATTCTAATTCATTGGTACGATCCATTCTAATTTATTCGTACGATCCATTCTAATTCATTCGCACGATCTAATCTAATACATTCGTTCGATCCATTCTAAGTCATTCACACGATCCATTCTAATTCATTCGCACGATCCATTATAATTCATTCATACGATCCATTCTAATTCATTCGTACCGGATATTCTAATTCATTTGTACGATCCAATCTAATTCATTCACATGATCCATTCTAATTCATTCATACGAATGTATCCATTTTAATACATTCGTACGATCCATTCTAAGTCATTCGTATGATCCATTCTAATTCGTTCGTACGATTCATTCTAATTCATTCATATGATCCATTCTACTGCATTCGCACAATCTATTCTAATTCATTCGTTCGAGCTATTCTAATCATTTATACGATCTATTCTAATTCATTCGTACGAGCTATTCTAATTCATTCGCACGATCCATTCTAATTCATTCACACGATCCATTCTAATTCATTCGCACGATCCATTCTAATTCATTTGCAAGATCCATTCTAATTCATTTGTACGATCCTATCTAACTCATTAACACGATCAATTCTAATTCATTCGCACGATCTATTCTAATTTATTCTTATGATCCATGCTAATTCATTCGTACGAGCTATTCTAAATCATTTGTACGATCCAATCTAATTCATTCGCACGATCCATTCTAATTCATTCGTACGAATGTATCCATTTTAATACATTCGCACGATCCATTCGAATTTATTCGTACAATCAATTCTAATTCATTCGTACGATCCATTCCAATTCATTTGCACGATCCATTCTAAGTCATTCGCACGATCCATTCTAATTCATTCGTACGATCTATCCTAATTCATTCGTACGAGCTATTCTAATTCATTCATACGAGCTTTTCTAATTCATTCATACGATCAATTCTAATTCATTCGTACGATCCAATCTAATTCATTCGCACGATCTATTCTATTCTAATTCTTTTATACGAGCTATTCTAATTCATTCGTACGAATGTATCAATTTTAATTAATTCGTATGGTCTATTCTAATTCATTCGCACGATCTATTCTAATGCATTCGCACGATCCATTCTAATTCATTCATACGATCCATTCTAATTCATTCGTATGATCTATTCTAATTCATTCACATGTTTCCATTCTAATTCATTTGCACGATCTATTCTAATTCATTCGTACGAACGTAACCATTTTAATTCATTCGTATGATCTATTCGAATTCATTCGCACGATCTATTCTAATTCATTTGCACGATCCATTCTAATTCATTCGTATGATCCATTCTAATTTATTCGTACGATCCATTCTAATTCATTCATACGATCCACTCTAATTCATTCGCACGATCTATTCTAACTCATTCGCACGATCCATTCTAATTTATTGGCACGATCCATTCTAATTCATTCATACGATCCATTCTATTACATTCATACGATCCATTCTAATACATTCGCACAATCTATTCTAATTTATTCGTACGAATGTTTCTATTCTAATACATTCTCATGATCTAATTCATTTGTACGATCCAATCTAATTGATCGCACGATCCATTCTAATTCATTCACATGATCCATTCTAATTATTTCTTATGATCCATTCTAATTCATTCGTATGATCTAATCTAATTAATTCGTACGAAGGTATCCATTCTAATTCATTCGTATGATCTATTCTAATTCATTCGTATGACCTATTCTAATTCATTCGTATGATCCATTCTAATTCATTCGCACGATCTATTCTAATTCATTCGTACGATCCAATTCATTCGCATGATCCATTCTAATTCATTCGCACGATCCATTCTAATTCATTCGTATGATCCATTCTAATTCAGTCGCACGATCCAATCTAATTCATTCGTACGATCTATTCTAATTTATTCACACGATCTATTCTAATTTATTCACAGGATCTAATCTAATTCATTCATACAAAGGTATCCATTCTAATTCATTCATATGATCTATTCTAATTCATTCGTAAGATCTATTCTAATTCATTCGTATGAAGGTATCCATTCTAATTCATTCGTACGATCCATTCTAATTCATTCGCACAATCCATTCTAATTCATTCGCACAATCCATTCTAATTCATTCGCACGATCCATTCTAATTCATTCGTACGATCCAATCTAATTTATTCGCACGATCCAATCTAATTCATTCGTACGATCCATTCTAATTCATTCGTATAATCTATTCTAATTTATTCGTACGATCTATTCTAATTCATTCGTATGATCCATTCTAATACATTCGCACTATCTATTCTAATTCATTCGTACGAGCTATTCTAATTCATTCGTACAAGCTATTCTAAATCATTGGTATGAATGTATCCATTCTAATTCATTCGCACGATCCATTCTAAGTCATTTGCATGATCTATTCTAATTCATTTGCACGATCTATTCTAATTCATTCATATGATCCATTCTAATTCATTCATACGATCCATTCTATTACATTCGCACAATCAATTCAAATTCGTTCGCACGATCCATTCTAAGTCATTCTCACGATCTATTAGAATGGATCGTACGAATGAATTAGAATGGATACATTTGTCCGATGAATAAGAATGGAGCGTACGAATGAATTAGAATGGAGCGTACGAATGACCTAGAATGGATACATTCATGTGAATGAATTAGAATGGATCATATGAAAGAATTAGAATGGATCGTGCGAATGAATTAGAATGGATCGTGCGAATGGAATAGAATGGATCGTACGAATGGATTAGAATGGACCATATGAAAGAATTAGAATGGATCGTGCGAATGAATTAGAATGGATCATACGAATGGATTAGAATGGATCGTACGAATGGATTAGAATGGATTGTACGAATGGATTAGAATGGATCGTACGAATTAATTAGAATGGATCGTACGAATGTATCTATTCTAATTTATTCGTACAATCCATTCTAATTCGTTCATATGATCCATTCTAATTCGTTCGTACGATCCATTCTAATTCATTCGTACGGTCCATTCTAATTCTTTCGTACGATCCATTCTAATTCGTTCGTACGATCCATTCTAATTCATTCGCACGATCCATTGTAATTCATTCGCACGATCCATTCTAATTCTTTCGTATGATCCATTCTAATTCATTCGTACGATCCATTCTAATCCATTCGTACGATCCATTCTAATTTATTCGCACGATCCATTCTAATTCATTCGTACGATCCATTCTAATTCATTCGTACGATCCATTCTAATCCATTCGTACAATCCATTCTAATTCATTCGCACGAATGTAACCATTCTAATTCATTCGTACGATCCATTTCTAATTCATTTGTACGATTCATTCTAATTCATTCGTACGATCCATTCTAATGCATTCGTACGATCCATTCTAATTCATTTGTATGATCCATTCTAACTCATTCGGTGGAATGTAACCATTCTAATTCATTCATACGATCCATTCTAATTCGTACGATCCATTCTAATCCATTCGTACGAATCCATTCTAATTCATTCGTACGATCCATTCTAATTCATTCACACAATCAATTCTAATTCATTCGCACGATCTATTATTATTCATCCGATCCATTCTAATTCATTCGTACGATCCATTCTAATCCATTCGCATGATCCATTCTAATTCTTTCGTACGATCCATTCTAATTCATTCGTATGATCCATTCTAACTCATTCGGTGGATCAATTCTAATTCAATCGTACGATCCATTCTAATTCATTGGCACGATCCATTCTAATTTATTCGTACGATCCATTCTAATTCATTCGTACGATCTATTCTAATTCATTCGCACGAATGTAAAATTCATTCGTACGATCCATTAGAATGGATCGTACGAATGAATTTGAATGGATCGTACAAATGAATTAGAATGGATCGAATGAATGAATTAGAATGGATACATTCGAGCGAATGAATTAGAATAGATCGTAGGAATGAATTAGAATGGATCATACGAATGAATTAGAATGGATCGTGCGAATGAATTAGAATGGCTTGTACGAATGAATTAGAATGGATACATTCGTGCGAATGAATTAGAATGGATCGTACGAATGAATTAGAATGGATCGTATGAATGAATTAGAATGAATCGTACGAATGAATTAGAATGGATCGTACGAATGAATTAGAATGGATATATTTGTACGAATAAATTAGAATGGATTGTACGAATGAATTAGAATGGATACATTCTTGTGAATAAATTAGAATGGATCGTATATTCGTCGAAATAAATTAGAATGGATCATACGAATGAATTAGAATGGATCGTGCGAATGAATTAGAATGAATCGTACGAATGCATTAGAATGGATCGTACGAATGAATTAGAATGAATCGTACGATCCATTCTAATTCATTCGTCCGATCCACTCTTATTCATTCGCACGAATGTATCCATTCTAATCCATTAGTATAATCCATTCTAATTCATTCGCACGATCTATTCTAATTCATTCGTATGATCCATTCTAATTCATTCCTATGATGTATTCTAATTTATTCGCTCGAATGTATCCATTCTAATTCTTTCGTTCGATCCATTCTAATTCATTCGTACGATCCGTTCAAATTCATTCACATGATCCATTCTAATTCATTCATACGATCCATTCTAATTCATTCTCACGAATGTAACCTTTCTAATTCATTTGTATGATCCATTCTAATTCATTCGTACGATCTATTCTAATCCATTCGTACGATCCATTCATTCAAATATATCCATTCTAATTCATTCGTACGATCCATTCTAATTCATTCGCACGATCCATTCTAATTCATTCGTACGATCCATTCTAATTCATTCATACGATCCATTCTAATTCATTCGTTCAATCCATTCTAATTCAGTCGTATGAATGTATCCATTTTAATTCATTCGTACGATCCATTCTAATTCATTCATACGATCTAATTCATTCGTACGATCCATTCTAATTCATTCGTACGATCGGTTCTAATTCATTCACACGATCCATTCTAATTCATTCGTACGATCCATTCTAATTCATTCGTATGATCCATTCTAATTTATTCGTTCAAATATATCCATTCTAATTCATTCGTACGATCCATTCTAATTCATTCCTACGATCCATTCTAATTCATTAGTATGATCAATTCTAATTCATTCGCACGATCCATTCTAATTCATTTGTACGATCTATTCTAATTCATTCGTACGATCCATTCTAATTCATTCGCACGAATGTATCCATTCTAATTCATTCGTACGATCCATTCTAATTCATTCGCACGAATGTATCCATTCTAATTCATTCGTACGATCCATTCTAATTCATTTCGCACTATCCATTCTAATTAATTCGTACGATCCATTCTAATTCATTCGTGCGATCCATTCTAATTAATTCGCACAAATATATCCATTCTAATTCATTCGTACGATCCATTCAAATTCAATCGTATGATCCATTCTAATTCATTCGTACGAATGAATTAGAATGGATCGTACAAATGAATTAGAATGGATCGTACGAATGAATTAGAATAGATCGTAGGAATAAATTAGAATGGATCATACGAATGAATTAGAATGGTTACATTCGTGCGATCCATTCTAATTCATTCGTACGATCCATTCTAATTCATTCTCACAAATGTAACCTTTCTAATTCATTTGTACGATCCATTCTAATTCATTCCTACGATCCATTCTAATTCATTCCTACGTTCTATTCTAATTCATTTGTACGATCCATTCTAATCCATTCGTATGATCCATTCTAATTCATTTTCACGAATATAACCTTTCTAATTCATTTGTACGATCCATTCTAATTCATTCGTACGATCCATTCTAATCCATTCGTATGATCCATTCTAATCCATTCGTACGATCCATTCTAATTCATTTGTACGATCCATTCTAATTCATTCATACGATCCATTCTAATCCATTCGTACGATCCATTCTAATTCATTCGCACGAATGTATCCATTCTAATTCATTCGTATGATCCATTCTAATTCATTCCTACGATCCATTCTAATTCATTCGCACGAATGTATCAATTCTAATTCATTTGCACGATCCATTCTAATTCATTCGTACGATCCATTCTATTTCATTCTCACGAATGTAACCTTTCTAATTCATTTGTATGATCAATTCTAATTCATTCGTACGATCCATTCTAATTAATTTGCACGAATGTATCCATTCTAATTCATTCGCACGATATATTCTAATTCATTCACACAATCCATTCTAATTCATTCACACGAATGTATCCATTCTAATTCATTCGCACGAATGTATCCATTCTAATTCATTCGCACGATCTATTCTAATCCATTCGTACGATCCATTCTAATTCATTCGTACGATCCATTCTAATCGTTCGTACGAATGTATCCATTCTAATTCATTCGCACGATCCATTCTAATCCATTCGTACGATCCATTCTAATTCATTCGTACGATCCATTCTAATCGTTCTTACGATCCATTCTAATTCGTTCCAACGATCCATTCTAATTAATTCGCACAAATGTATCGTACGAATGAATTAGAATGGATACATTCGAGCAAATAAATTAGAATGGATCGTACGAATGAATTAGAATGGATCATAGGAATGAATTAGAATGGATCATGCAAATGAATTAGAATGGATACACGTGAGAATGAACTAGAACGGATACATTCGTGCGAATGAATTAGAATGGTTCGTACGAATGGATTAGAATGGATCATATGAATGGATTAGAATGGATCGTACGAATGAATTAGAATGGATCGTACAAATGAATTAGAAAGGTTACATTTGTGAGAATGAATTAGAATGGATCGTATGAATGAATTAGAATGGATCGTACAAATGGATTAGAATGGATCGTACGAATGGATCATGCGAATGAATTAGAATGGATCGTACGAAAGAATTAGAATGGATTGTACGAATGATTTAGAATGGATACATTCGTGCGAATGAATTAGAATGGATTGTGCGAATGAATTAGAACGGATTGTGCAAATGAATTAGAATGGATCGTGCGAATGAATTAGAATGGATCGAATGAATGAATAAAAATGGATCTTACGAATGAATAAGAATGGATCTAATTCATTCGCACGAATGTAACCATTCTAATTCATTCGTACGATCCATTCTAATTCATTCCTACGATCCATTCTAATTCATTTTCACGAATGTAACCATTCTAATTCATTTGTATGATCCATTCTAATTCATTCGTATGATCCATTTGAATTCGTTCGTACGATCCATTTTAATTCATTTGTACGATCCATTCTAATTCATTCGCTCGAATGTATCCATTCAAATTCATTCGCACGATCCATTCTAATTCATTCGCACGATCCATTCTAATTCATTTGTATGAAAGTATCCATTCTAATTCATTCGCACGATCCATTCTAATTCATTCGCACGATCCATTCTAATTCATTCGTATGATCCATTCTAATTCATTCGTATGATCCATTCTAATTCATTCGTACGATCCATTCTAATTCATTTGCATGAATGTATCCATTCTAATTTATTCGTACAATCCATTCCAATTCATTCGTATGATCCATTCTAATTCACTCATGTAATCCATTCTAATTCATTCATATGATCCATTCTAACTCATTCATACGATCTATTCTAATTCATTCACATGAATGTACGAATGAATTAGAATGGATACATTTATGCGAATGAATTAGAATGGATTGTACAAATGAATTAGAATGGATACATTTGTGCGAATGAATTAGAATGGATCGTACGAATGAATTAGAATGGATCATGCGAATGAATTAGAATGGATCGTGCAAATGAATTAGAATGGATACATTCGTGCGAATGAATTAGAATGGATCATAGTAATGAATTAGAATGGATCGTACGAATGAATAAGAATGGTTACATTCGTGCGAATGGATTAGAATGGATTGTACGAATGCATTAGAATGGATCATACGAATGAATTAGAATAGATCGTACGAATGAATTAGAATGGATCATGCGAATGAATTTGAATGAATCGTACGAATGAATTAGAATGGATCGAACGAATGAATTAGAATGGATACATTCGAGCGAATGAATTAGAATGGATCGTACGAATGAATTATAATGGATCATAGGAATGAATTAGAATGGATCGTACGAATGAATTAGAATGGATCGTGCGAATGAATTAGAATGGATACATTCGTACAAATGAATTAGAACAGATCGTGCGAATGAACTAGAATGGATCGTACAAATGAATTAGAATGGATCGTATGAATGAATTAGAATGGATATATTCGTGCGAATGAATTAGAATGGATCGTACGAATGAATTAGAATGGATCGAACGAATAAATTAGAATGGATACATTCGAGCGAATGAATTAGAATAGATCGTAGGAATGAATTAGAATGGATCATACGAATGAATTAGAATGGATCGTGCGAATGAATTAGAATGGATTGTACGAATGAATTAGAATGGATACATTCGTGCGAATGAATTAGAATGGATCGTGCGAATGAATTAGAATGGATCATACAAATAAATTAGAAAGGTTACATTCGTGAGAATGAATTAGAATGGATCGTACGAATGAATTAGAATGGATCATGCGAATGAATTTGAATGGATCGTACGAATGAATAAGAATGGATCGTACGAATGAATTAGAATGGATACATTCGAGCGAATGAATTAGAATGGATCGTACGAATGGATTAGAACGCATTGCACGAATGAATTAGAATAGATACATTTGTGCGAATGAATTAGATTGCATCGTACGAATGAATTTTAATGGATTGTACGAATGAATTAGAATGAATCGTACGAATGAATTAGAATGGATACATTCGTGCGAATGAATTAGAATGGATAGTAGGAATGAATTAGAATGGATCGTACGAATGAATTAGAATGGATACATTCGAGCGAATGAATTAGAATGGATCATACGAATGAATTAGAATGGATACATTTGTGTGAATGATTTTGAATGGATTGCACGAATTGAATTAGAATGGATCATACGAATGAATTAGAATGGATCGTGCGAATGAATTAGAATTGATCATACGAATGAATTAGAATGGATCGTACGAATGAATTAGAATAGATTATATGAAAGAATTAGAATGGATCGTACGAATGAATTAGAATGGATCATACAAATGGATTAGAATTGATCGTACGAATGAATTAGAATGGATCGTATGAATGAATTAGAATGAATTAGAATGGATCGAACGAATGAATTAGAATGGATACATTCGAGCGAATGAATTAGAATGGATCGTACAAATGAATTAGAATGGATCGAATCGCACAATCTATTCTAATTCATTCGTATGATCCATTCTAATTTATTTGCACGAATATACGATCCATTTTAATTTATTCGCAAGAATGTATCCATTCTAATTCATTCGTACAATCCATTCTAATTTATTCGTACAAATGTATCCATTCTAATTCATTCGTACGATCCATTCTAATTCATTCGTACGATTCATTCTAATTCATTCGCACGATCTATTCTAATTCATTCGTACGATCCATTCTAATTCATTCGCACGAATGTATCCATTCTAATTCATTCGTACGATCCATTCTAATTCATTCGTACGATCCATTCTAATTCGTTCATACGATCCATTCTAATTCGTTCGTGCAATCCATTCTAATTCATTCGTACGATCCATTCTAATTTATTCGCACAAATGTATCCATTCTAATTCATTCGTACGATCCATTCTAATTCATTCGCACAAATGTATCCATTCTAATTCATTCATTCGATCCATTCTAATTCATTCGCATAAATATATCCATTCTAATTCATTCGTACGAATGAATTAGAATGGATCGTACGAATGAATTAGAATGGATCGTACGAATAAATTAGAATGGATACATTTGTGCGAATGAATTAGAATGGATCGTAGGAATGAATTAGAATGGATCGTACGAATGAATTAGAATGGTTACATTCGTCTGAATGAATTAGAATGGATCGTATGAATGGATTAGAATGGATCGTACGAATGGATTAGAATGGATCGTACGAATGAATTAGAATGGATCGTACAAATGAATTAGAAAGGTTACATTTGTGCGAATGAATTAGAATGGATCGTACGAATGAATTAGAATGGATCATACGAATGAATTAGAATGGATACATTTGTGCGAATGAATTAGAATGGATCGTACAAATGAATTAGAATGGATCGTACGAACGAATTAGAATGGATCGTGCAAATGAATTAGAATAGATCGTACGAATGAATTAGAATGGATCCACCGAATAAGTTAGAATGGATCGTACGAATGAATTAGAATGGATCATACGAATGAATTAGAATCGATCGTGTGAATGAATTAGAATGGATCATACAAATGAATTAGAAAGGTTACATTCGTGAGAATGAATTAGAATGGATCATGCGAAGGAATTTGAATGGATCGTACGAATGAATTAGAATGGATCGTACGATCCATTCTAATTCATTCTCACAAATGTATCCATTCTAATTCATTCGTATGATCCATTCTAATTCATTCGCACGATCCATTCTAATTCATTCGTACGAATATATCCATTCTAATTCATTCGTACGATCCATTCTAATTCATTCGTACGATCCATTCTAATTCATTCGCACGATCCATTCTAATTCATTCGTACGATCCATTCAAATTCATTCGTACAATCTATTCTAATTCATTCGCACGAATGTAACCATTCTAATTTATTCATACGATTCATTCTAATTCATTCGTTTGATCCATTCAAACTCATTCATATGATCCATTCTAATTCATTCGTACGATCCATTCTAATTCATTTGTACGATCCATTCTAATTCATTCGCACAAATGTATCCATTTTAATTCATTCGTATGATCCATTCTAATTTATTCATACGATCCATTTTAATTCATTCGGACGATCCAGTCTAATTCATTCGTACGATCAATTCTAATTTATTCGCACGAATGTATCCATTCTAATTCATTCGTCCGATCCATTCTAATTCATTCGTACAATGCGTTCTAATCCATTCGTATGATCCATTCTAATCCATTCGTACGATCTATTCTAATTCATTTGTACGAATGGATCCATTCTAATTCATTAGTACGATCCATTCTAATTCATTCTTCATTCCATTCTAATTCATTCGCACGAATGTATCCATTCTAATTCATTCGTACAATCCATTCTAATACATTCGTACGATCCATTCTAATTCATTCCAATGATCAATTCGCACAAATGTATCCATTCTAATTCATTCGTACGATCCATTCTAATTCATTCGTACGATCCATTCTAATTCATTCGCACGATCTATTCTAATTCATTTGTACGATCCATTCTAATCCATTCGTACGATCCATTCTAATCCATTCGTATGATCTATTCTAATTTATTCGTACGATCCATTCTAATCCATTCGTACGATCAATTCTAATACATTCGCACGATCCATTCTAATTCATTCTCACGAATGTAACCTTTCTAATTCATTTGTATGATCCATTCTAATCCATTCGTACGATTCATTCTAATCCATTCGTACGATCCATTCTAATTCATTCGCTCGAATGTATCCATTCTAATTCATTAGTACGATCCATTCTAATCCATTCGTACGATCCATTCTAAACCATTCGTACGATCCATTGTAATTCATTCGCACGAATGAAACCATTCTAATTCATTCATGCGATCCATTCTAATTCATTCCTATGATCCATTCTAATTAATTTGTATGATCAGTTCTAATTCATTCGCACGATCCATTCTAATTCATTCGTACGATCCATTCTAATTCATTCGCACGAATATAACCATTCTAATTCATTCATACGATCCATTCTAATTCATTCGCATGATACATTTGTGAGAATGAATTAGAATGGATCGTACAAATAAATTAGAATGGATACATTGGTGCGAATGAATTACAATGGAGCGTACGAATGAACTAGAATGGATACATTCGTGCGAATGAATTAGAATGGATCATATGAAAGAATTAGAATGGATCGTGCGAATGAATTAGAAAGGATCGTACGAATGAATTAGAATGGATATATTCGTGCGAATGAATTAGAATGGATCATACGAATGAATTAGACTGGATTGTACGAATAAATTAGAATGGATACATTCATGCAAATGAGTTAGAATGGATCGTGCGAATGAATTAGAATCGATCGTACGAATGAATTAGAATGGATCGTACGAATGAATTAGAATGGATCGTGCGAATGGATTAGAATGGATCGTACGAATGAATTAGAATAGATCATACGAATGAATTAGAATGGATCGTACGAATGAATTAGAATGGATCATACGAATGTATTAGAATGGATACATTTGTGCGAATGAATTAGAATGGATCGTAGGAATGAATTATAATGGATCGTGCAAATCAATTAGAATGGATACATTCGTGCGAATGAATTAGAATGGATCGTAGGAATGAATTAGAATGGATCGTACGAATGAATTAGAATGGTTACATTGGTGCGAATGAATTAGAATGGATCGTACGAATGGATTAGAATGGATCATAGGAAAGAATTAGAATGGATCGTACGAATGAATTAGAATGGATCGTACAAATGAATTAGAAAGGTTACATTTGTGAGAATGAATTAGAATGTATCGTACGATTCATTCTAATTCATTCGTACGATCCATTCAAATTCATTCGCACGATCCATTCTAATTCATTCATATGATTCATTCTAATTCATTCGTACAATCCATTCTTATTCATTCGCACGAATGTATCCAATCTAATTCATTCGTTCGATCCATTCTAATTCATTCGTACGATCCATTCAAATTCATTCGCATGATCCATTCTAATTCATTCGTACGATCCATTCTAATTCATTCATACAATCCATTCAAATTCATTCGTACGATGCAATCTAATTCATTCGCACAAATGTACCTGTTCTAATTCATTCGTACAATGCATTCTAATCCATTCGTACGATCCATTCTAATCCATTCGTACGATCCATTCTAATTCATTCGCACGAATGCATCCATTCTAATTCATTTGCACGATCCATTCTAATTCATTCCTATGATCCATTCTAATTCATTCGCACAATCCATTCTAATTCATTCTCACGAATGTAACCTTTCTAATTTATTTGTATGATCCATTCTAATTCTTTCATACGATCCATTCTAATTCTTTCATACGATCCATTCTAATTCATTCGCACGAATGTATCCATTCTAGTTCATTCGTACACTCCATTGTAATTCATTCGCACGAATGTATCCATTCTAATTTATTCGTACGATCCATTCTAATTCGTTCGTTCGTATGAATGAATTAGAATGGATCGTTCAAATGAATTAGAATGGATACATGCGTGCGAATGAATTAGAATGGATCGAGGAATGGATATATTTATGCGAATGAATTAGAATGGATCATACGAATGAATTAGAATGGATACATTCGAGCGAATGAATTAGAATGGATCGTACGAATGGATTAGAATGGATCGTACGAATGGATTAGAATGGATCGTACGAATGAATTAGAATGGATCATACAAATGAATTAGAAAGGTTACATTCGTGAGAATGAATTAGATTGGATCGTACGAATGAATATATTAATGCGAATGAATTAGAATGGATCATACGAATGAATTAGAATGGATAAATTCGAGCGAATGAATTAGAATGGATCGTACGAATGGATTAGAATGGATCGTACGAATGGATTAGAATGGATCGTACGAATGAATTAGAATGGATCATACAAATGAATTAGAAAGGTTACATTCGTGAGAATGAATTAGAATGGATCGTACAAATAAATTAGAATGGATCATGCGAATGAATTTGAATGGATCGTACGAATGAATTAGAATGGATCGAACGAATGAATTAGAATGGATACATTCGAGCGAATGAATTAGAATAGATCATAGATATGAATTAGAATGGATCATACGAATGAATTAGAATGGATCGTGCGAATGAATTAGAATGGATTGTACGAATTAATTAGAATGGATACATTCGTGCGAATGAATTAGAATGGATCGGACGAATGAATTCGAATGGATCGTACGATTCATTCTAATTCATTCGTACGATCCATTCTAATGCATTCGTACGATTCATTCTAATTCATTCGCACGATCCATTCTAATTCATTCGTATGATCCATTCTAATTTATTTGCACGAATATACGATCCATTCTAATTTATTCGCAAGAATGTATCCATTCTAATTCATTCGTACAATCCGTTCTAATTAATTCGTACAAATGTATCCATTCTAATTCATTCGTACGATCCATTCTAATTCATTCGTACAATTCATTCTAATTCATGAGAATGAATTAGAATGGATCATAGGAATGAATTATAATGGATACATTTGTGCGAATGAATTAGAATGGATCGTAGGAATGAATTAGAATGGATCGTACGAATGGATTAGAATGGATCGTACAAATTAGAATGGATCGTACGAATGAATTAAAATGAATACATTCATACGACTGAATTAGAATGGATCGTGCGAATTAATTAGAATGGATCGTTCGAATAAATTTGAATGGATACATTTGTGCGAATGAATCTGAATGGATTGTATGAATGAATTACAATGGATCGTACGAATGGATTAGAATGGATCGTACGAATGAATTTGAATGGATCATACAAATGAATTAGAAAGGTTACATTCGTGAGAATGAATTAGAATGGATCGTACGAATGAATTAGAATGGATCGTGCGAATGAATTAGAATGAATCGTACGAATGCATTAGAATGGATCGTACGAATGAATTAGAATGAATTAGAATGGATACATTCGTGCGAATGAATTAGAATGGATCGTACGAATGAATTAGAATGGATTGTACGAATAAATTAGAATGGATCGTACGAATGAATTAGAATGGTTACATTCGTGCGAATGAATTAGAATGGATCGTACGAATGAATTAGAATGGATCGTGCGAATGAATTAGAATTGATCATACGAATGAATTAGAATGGATCGTACGAATGAATTAGAATGGATCATGCGAATGAATTAGAATAGATCGTACGAATGAATTAGAATGGATCGTACGAATAAATTAGAATGGATCGTGCGAATGAATTAGAATAGATCGTACGAATGAATTAGAATGGATCCACCGAATGAGTTAGAATGGATCATGCGAATGAATTAGAATGGATCGTACGAATTAATTAGAATGGATACATTCGTGCAAATGAATTAGAATGGATCGGACGAATGAATTAGAATTGATCGTGCGAATGAATTAGAATAGATCATACGATTTAATTTGAATGGATCGTACGAATAAATTAGAATGGATACATTTGTGCGATGAATAAGAATGGAGCGTACGAATGAATTACAATGGAGCGTACGAATGAACTAGAATGGATACATTCGTGCCAATGAATTAGAATGGATCATATGAAAGAATTAGAATGGATCGTGCGAATGAATTAGAAAGGATCGTACGAATGGATTAGAATGGATCGTACGAATGAATTAGAATGGATCATACAAATGAATTAGAAAGGTTACATTCGTGAGAATGAATTAGAATGGATCGTACGAATGAATTAAATTGGATCATGCGAATGGATTAGAATGGATCGTACGAATGGATTAGAATGGATCGTACGAATGGACTAGAATGGATCGTACGAATGAATTAGAATGGATCATACAAATGAATTAGAAAGGTTACATTCGTGAGAATGAATTAGAATGGATCGTACGAATGAATTAGAATGGATCATGCGAATGAATTTGAATGGATCGTACGAATGAATTAGAATGGATCGAATGAATGAATTACAATGGATACATTCGAGCGAATGAATTAGAATAGATCGTAGGAATGAATTAGAATGGGTCATACAAATGAATTAGAATGGATCGTGCGAATGAATTAGAATGGATTGTACGAATGAATTAGAATGGATACATTCGTGCGAATGAATTAGAATGGATCGGATGAATGAATTAGAATGGATCGTACGATTAATTCTAATTCATTCGTACGATCCATTCTAATGCATTCGTACGATTCATTCTAATTCATTCGCACGATCCATTCAAATTCATTTGTATGATCCATTCTAATTTATTTGCATGAATATACGATCTATTCTAATTTATTCGCAAGAATGTATCCATTCTAATTCATTCGTACAATCCATTCTAATTTATTCGTACAAATGTATCCATTCTAATTCATTCGTACGATCCATTCTAATTCATTCGTACGATTCATTCTAATTCATGAGAATGAATTAGAATGGATCATAGGAATGAATTAGAATGGATATATTCGTGCGAACGAATTAGAATGGATCGTAGGAATGAATTAGAATGGATCGTACGAATGTATTAGAATGGATCGTACGAATGGATTAGAATAGATCGTACGAGTGAATTAAAATGGATACATTCATACGACTGAATTAGAATGGATCGTGCGAATTAATTAGAATGGATCGTACGAATGAATTTGAATAGATACATTTGTGCGAATGAATCTGAATGGATTGTATGAATGAATTACAATGGATCGTACGAATTGATTAGAATGGATCGTACGAATGAATTAGAAAAGTTACATTCGTGAGAATGAATTAGAATGGATCGTACGAATGAATTAGAATGGATCGTGCGAATGAATTAGAATGAATTGTACGAATGTATTAGAATGGATCGTATGAATGAATTAGAATGAATTAGAATGGATACATTCGTGCGAATGAATTAGAATGGATCGTACGAATGAATTAGAATGGATTGTACGAATAAATTAGAATGGATCATACGAATGAATTAGAATGGTTACATTCGTGCGAATGAATTAGAATGGATCGTACGAATGAATTAGAATGGATCGTGCGAATGAATTAGAATTGATCATACGAATGAATTAGAATGGATCATACGAATGGATTAAAATGGATCGTACGAATGGATTAGAATGGATCGTACGAATGAATTAGAATGGATCATACAAATGAATTAGAAAGGTTACATTCGTGAGAATGAATTAGAATGGATCGTACGAATGAATTAGAATGGATCATGCGAATGAATTTGAATGGATCGTACGAATGAATTAGAATGGATCGAACGAATGAATTAGAATGGATACATTCGAGCGAATGAATTAGAATAGATCATACGAATGAATTAGAATGGATCATACAAATGAATTAGAATGGATCGTACGAATGAATTAGAATGGATCGTACGAATTAGAATGGATCGTACGAATGAATTAAAATGGATACATTCATACGACTGAATTAGAATAGATCGTGCGAATTAATTAGAATGGATCGTACTAATGAATTTGAATGGATATATTTGTGCGAATGAATCTGAATGGATTGTATGAATGAATTACAATGGATCGTACGAATGGATTAGAATGGATTGTACGAATGAATTAGAATGGATCATACAAATGAATTAGAAAGGTTACATTCATGAGAATGAATTAGAATGGATCGTACGAATGAATTAGAATGGATCGTGCGAATGAATTAGAATGAATCGTACGAATGCATTAGAATGGATCGTACGAATGAATTAGAATGAATTAAAATGGATACATTCGTGCGAATGAATTAGAATGGATCGTACGAATGAATTAGAATGGATTGTACGAATAAATTAGAATGGATCGTACGAATGAATTAGAATGGTTACATTCGTGCGAATGAATTAGAATGGATCGTACGAATGAATTAGAATGGATCGTGCGAATGAATTAGAATTGATTAAACGAATGAATTAGAATTGATCGTACGAATGGATTAGAACGCGTTGTACGAATGAATTAGAATAGATACATTTGTACGAATGAATTAGATTGCATCGTACGAATGAATTCGAATGGATTGTACGAACGAATTAGAATGGATCGTACGAATGAATTAGAATGGATCATGCGAATGAATTAGAATAGATCGTACGAATGAATTAGAATGGATCGTACGAATAAATTAGAATGGATTGTGCGAATGAATTAGAATGGATCGTACGAATCAATTAGAATGGATCCACCGAATAAGTTAGAATGGATCATGCGAATGAATTAGAATGGATCGTACGAATTAATTAGAATGGATACATTCATGCGATTGAATTAGAATAGATCGGACGAATGAATTAGAATTGATCGTGCGAATGAATTAGAATGGATTATACGATTTAATTTGATTGGATCGTACGAATAAATTAGAATGGATACATTTGTGCGATGAATAAGAATGGAGCGTACGAATGAATTACAATGGAGCGTACGAATGAATAACAATGGATACATTTGTGCGAATGAATTTGAATGGATCATATGAAAGAATTAGAATGGATCGTGCGAATGAATTAGAAAGGATCGTACAAATGAATTAGAATGGATATATTCGTGCGAATGAATTAGAATGGATCGTACGAATGAATTAGACTGGATCGTACGAATAAATTAGAATGGATACATTCATGCAAATGAATTAGAATGGATCTTGCAAATGAATTAGAATCGATTGTACGAAAGAATTAGAATTGATCGTACGAATGAATTAGATCGTACGAATGAATTAGAATGGATCGTGCGAATGAATTAGAATCGATCGTACGAAAGAATTAGAATGGATCGTACGAATGAATTAGATCGTACGAATGAATTAGAAAGGATCGTGCGAATGAATTAGAATTGATCATACGAATGAATTAGAATGGATCGTGCGAATGAATTAGAATGGATCATACGAATGCATTAGAATGGATACATTCATGCGAATGAATTAGAATGGATCATACGAATGAATTAGAATGGATATATTTGTGCGAATGAATTTGAATGGATTGCATGAATTGAATTAGAATGAATCGTACGAATGGATTAGAATGGATCGTACGAATGAATTAGAATGGATCATACAAATGAATTAGAATGGATCTTGCGAATGAATTAGAATTGATCATACGAATGGATTAGAATGGATCGTACGAATGAATTAGAATAGATCGTGCGAATAAATTAGAATAGATCGTACGAATGAATTAGAATGGATCGTATGAACGAATTAGAATGGATCGTATGAACGAATTCGAATGGATCGTACGAATGAATTCGAATGGATACATTTTAGCGAATGAATTAGAATGGATCATACGAATGAATTAGAATGGATCATAGGAATGAATTAGAATGGATCGTGCAAATGAATTAGAATGGATCGCTCGAATGTATCGTACGAATGAATTAGAATGGATCGTACAAATGGATTAGAATGGATCGTACGAATGAATTAGAATGGATCATACAAATAAATTAGAAAGGTTACATTTGTGAGAATGAATTAGAATGGATCGTACGAATGAATCAGAATGGATCGTACGAATGGATTCGAATGGATCGTACGAACGGATTAGAATGGATCGTACGAATGAATTAGAATGGATCATACAAATGAATTAGAATGGATCATACGAATGAATTAGAATGGATCGTTCAAATGAATTAGAATGGATCGAACGAATGAATTAGAATGGATACATTCGAGTGAATGAATTAGAATAGATCGTAGGAATGAATTAGAATTGATCATACGAATGAATTAGAACGGATCGTGCGAATGAATTTGAATGGATTGTACGAATGAATTAGAATGGATCGGACGAATGAATTAGAATGGATCAGACGAATGAATTAGAATGGATCGTAGGAATGAATTAGAATGGATCGTACGAATGAATTAGAATGGTTACATTCGTGCGAATGAATTAGAATGGATCGTACGAATGGATTAGAATGGATCATACGAATGGATTAGAATGGATCGTACGAATGAATTAGAATTGATCATACGAATGAATTAGAATGGATCGGACGAATGAATTAGAATGGATTGTACGAATGAATTAGAATGGATCATACGAATGAATTAGAATGGATCGTGCGAATGAATTAGAATTGATCATACGAATGAATTAGAATGGATTGGACGAATGAATTAGAATAGATACATTTGTACGAATGAATTAGAATAGATCGTACGAATGAATTAGAATGGATCCACCGAATGAGTTAGAATGGATCATACAAATGAATTAGAATGGATCGTACGAATGAATTAGAATGGATTGTGCGAATGAATCTGAATGGATTGTATGAATGAATTACAATGGATCGTACGAATAAATTAGAATGGATCATACGAATGAATTAGAATGGATCGTACGAATGAATTAGAATGGATCGTACAAATGAATTAGAAAGGTTACATTTGTGAGAATGAATTAGAATGGATCGTACGAATGAATTAGAATGGATCGTACGAATGGATTAGTATGGATTGTACGAATGAATTAGAATGGATACATTCGAGCGAATGAATTAGAATAGATCGTAGGAATGAATTAGAATGGATCATACGAATGAATTAGAATGGATCGTGCGAATAAATTAGAATGGATTGTACGAATGAATTAGAATGGATCGTAAGAATGAATTAGAATGGTTACATTCGTGCGAATGAATTAGAATGGATCGTACGAATGGATTAGAATGGATCGTACGATGTACGAATGAATTAGAATGGATCGTGCGAATGAATTAGAATGGATCGTACGAATGAATTAGAATGGATACATTCGAGCGAATGAATTAGAATGGATCATACGAATGAATTAGAATGGATCGTACGAATGAATTAGAATGGATCGTGCGTTTGAATTAGAATGGATCGTACGAATGAATTAGAATGGATACATTCGTGCGAATGAATTAGAATGGATCGTACGAATGAATTAGAATGGATTGTACGAATAAATTAGAATAGATCGTACGAATGAATTAGAATGGTTACATTCGTGCGAATGAATTAGAATGGATCGTACGAATGAATTAGAATGGATCGTGCGAATGAATTAGAATTGATTAAACGAATGAATTAGAATGGATCAAACGAATGGATTAGAACGCGTTGTACGAATGAATTAGAATAGATACATTTGTGCGAATGAATTAGATTGCATCGTACGAATGAATTCGAATAGATTGTACGAAAGAATTAGAATGGATCGTACGAATGAATTAGAATGGATCATGCGAATGAATTAGAATAGATCGTACGAATGAATTAGAATGGATCGTACGAATAAATTAGAATGGATTGTGCGAATGAATTAGAATGGATCGTACGAATGAATTAGAATGGATCCACCGAATGAGTTAGAATGGATCATGCGAATGAATTAGAATGGATCGTACGAATTAATTAGAATGGATACATTCATGCGAATGAATTAAAATGGATCGGACGAATGAATTAGAATTGATCGTGCGAATGAATTAGAATGGATTATACGATTTAATTTGATTGGATCGTACGAATAAATTAGAATGGATACATTTGTGCGATGAATAAGAATGGAGCGTACGAATGAATTACAATGGAGCGTACGAATGAATTACAATGGATACATTTGTGCGAATGAATTTGAATGGATCATATGAAAGAATTAGAATGGATCGTGCGAATGAATTAGAAAGGATCGTACAAATGAATTAGAATGGATATATTCGTGCGAATGAATTAGAATGGATCGTACGAATGAATTAGACTGGATCGTACGAATAAATTAGAATGGATACATTCATGCAAATAAATTAGAATGGATCTTGCAAATGAATTAGAATCGATCGTACGAAAGAATTAGAATGGATCGTACGAATGAATTAGATCGTACGAATGAATTAGAATCGATCGTGCGAATGAATTAGAATCGATCGTACGAAAGAATTAGAATGGATCGTACGAATGAATTAGATCGTACGAATAAATTAGAAAGGATCGTGCGAATGAATTAGAATTGATCATACGAATGAATTAGAATGGATCGTGCGAATGAATTAGAAAGGATCGTGCGAATGAATTAGAATGGATACATTTGTGCGAATGAATTTGAATGGATTGCACGAATTGGATTAGAATGGATCGTACGAATGGATTAGAATGGATCGTACGAATGAATTAGAATGGATCATACAAATGAATTAGAAAGGCTACATTCGTGAGAATGAATTAGAATGGATCTTACGAATGAATTAGAATTGATCATACGAATGGATTAGAATGGATCGTACGAATGAATTAGAATAGATCGTGCGAATGAATTAGAATGGATCGTACGAATGAATTAGAATGGATCGTATGAACGAATTAGAATGGATCGTATGAACGAATTCGAATGGATCGTACGAACGAATTCGAATGGATACATTTTAGCGAATGAATTAGAATGGATCATACGAATGAATTAGAATGGATCATAGGAATGAATTAGAATGGATCGTGCAAATGAATTAGAATGGATCGCTCGAATGTATCGTACGAAAGAATTAGAATGGATCGTACAAATGGATTAGAATGGATCGTACGAATGAATTAGAATGGATCATACAAATAAATTAGAAAGGTTACATTTGTGAGAATGAATTAGAATGGATTGTACGAATGAATCAGAATGGATCGTACGAATGGATTAGAATGGATCGTACGAACGGATTAGAATGGATCGTACGAATGAATTAGAATAGATCATACAAATGAATTAGAATGGATCATACGAATGAATTAGAATGGATCGTTCAAATGAATTAGAATGGATCGAACGAATGAATTAGAATGGATACATTTGAGTGAATGAATTAGAATAGATCGTAGGAATGAATTAGAATTGATCATACGAATGAATTAGAATGGATCGTGCGAATGAATTAGAATGGATTGTACGAATGAATTAGAATGGATCGGACGAATGAATTAGAATGGATCGGACGAATAAATTAGAATGGATCGTAGGAATGAATTAGAATGGATCGTACGAATGAATTAGAATGGTTACATTCGTGCGAATGAATTAGAATGGATCGTACGAATGGATTAGAATGGATCATACGAATGGATTAGAATGGATCGTACGAATGAATTAGAATTGATCATACGAATGAATTAGAATGGATCGGACGAATGAATTAGAATGGATTGTACGAATGAATTAGAATGGATCGTGCGAATGAATTAGAATGGATCGTGCGAATGAATTAGAATTGATCATACGAATGAATTAGAATGGATTGGACGAATGAATTAGAATGGATACATTTGTACGAATGAATTAGAATAGATCGTACGAATGAATTAGAATGGATCCACCGAATGAGTTAGAATGGATCATACAAATGAATTAGAATGGATCGTACGAATGAATTAGAATGGATTGTGCGAATGAATCTGAATGGATTGTATGAATGAATTACAATGGATCGTACGAATAAATTAGAATGGATCATACGAATGAATTAGAATGGATCGTATGAATGAATTAGAATGGATCGTACAAATGAATTAGAAAGGTTACATTTGTGAGAATAAATTAGAATGGATCGTACGAATGAATTAGAATGGATCGTACGAATGGATTAGTATGGATTGTACGAATGAATTAGAATGGATACATTCGAGCGAATGAATTAGAATAGATCGTATGTATGAATTAGAATGGATCATACGAATGAATTAGAATGGATCGTGCGAATAAATTAGAATGGATTATACGAATGAATTAGAATGGATCGTATGAATGAATTAGAATGGTTACATTCGTGCGAATGAATTAGAATGGATCGTACGAATGGATTAGAATGGATCGTACGATGTACGAATGAATTAGAATGGATCGTGTGAATGTATTAGATTGGATCGTACGAATGAATTAGAATGGATACATTCGAGCGAATGAATTAGAATGGATCATACGAATGAATTAGAATGGATCGTACGAATGAATTAGAATGGATCGTACGTTTGAATTAGAATGGATCGTATGAATGAATTAGAATGGATCATAGGAATGAATTAGAATGGATCGTGCAAATGAATTAGAATGGATACATTCGAGCGAATGAATTAGAATGGATCGTAGGAATGAATTAGAATGGATCGTACGAATGAATTAGAATGGTTACATTCGTACGAATGAATTAGAATGGATCATACAAATGAATTAGAAAGGTTACATTCGTGAGAATGAATTAGAATGGATACATTCGAGCGAATGAATTAGAATGGATCGTACGATCCACTCTAATTCATACGTACAATCCATTCTAATTTATTCGTACGATCCATTCTAATCCATCGTGCGAATGAATTAGAATGGATCGTACGAATGAATTAGAATGGTTACAATCGTGCGAATGAACTAGAATGGATCGTACGAATGAATTAGATAGAAATATTCATGCGAATGAATTAGAATGAATCGTACGAATGAATTAGAATGGATCGTGCGAATGAATTAGAATGGATCGTATGAATAAATTAGAATGGATCATGTGAATGAATTAGAATGGATCATACGAATGAATTAGAATGGATCGTACGAATGAATTAGAATGGATACATTCGTGCGAATGAATTAGAATAGATCGGACGAATGAATTAGAATGGATCGTACGAATGAATTAGAACGGTTATATTCGTGCGAATGAATTAGAATGGATTGTACGAATGGATTAGAATGGATCGTACGAATGAATTAGAATGGATCGTAGAAATGAATTAGAATATATATATTCATGCGAATGAATTAGAATGGATCATATGAATGAATTAGAATGGATCGTACGAATGAATTAGAATGGATCTTATGAATGAATTAGAATGGATCGTATGAATGAATTAGAATGGATCATACGAATGAATTAAAAAGGTTACATTTGTGAGAATGAATTAGAATGGATCGTACGAATGAATTAGAATAGATCATGCGAATAAATTAGAATGGATTGTACGAATGAATTTGAATGGATTGGACGAATGAATTAGAATGGATCGTACGAATGAATTAGAATGGATTGTGCGAATGAATTAGAATGGATCGTATGAATGCCATTCGTACGATCCATTCTAATTCATTCGTACGATCCATTCTAATTCAACACACAAATGTATCCATTCTAATTCATTCGTACGATCCATTCTAATTTATTCGCACGATCCATTCTAATTCATTCGTACATTGTACGATCCATTCAAATCCATTCGTACGATCCATTCTAATTCATTCGCACGAATGTAACCATTCTAATTCATTCTTAAGATCCATTCTAATTCATTCGTACGATCCATTCTAATTCATTCGTTCGATCCATTCTAATTCATTTGTACGATCTATTATAATTCATTCGCACAAATGTATCCATTTTAATTCATTCGTACTATCCATTCTAATTCATTTGCACGAATGCATCCATTCTAATTCATTAGTACGATCCATTATAATTCATTCCTACGATCTATTCTAATTCATTCGCTCGAATGTATCCATTCTAATACATTCGTACGATCCATTCTAATTCATTCGCACGATCCATTCTAATTCATTCGCACGATCCATTCTAATTCATTCATACGATCCATTCTAATTCATTCATATGATCTATTCTTATTCATTCGCACGAATGTATCCATTCTAATTCATTCGCTCAATCCAATCTAATTCAAACGTACGATCCATTCTAATTCATTCACACGATCGATTCTAATTCATTCGCACGATCTATTCTAATTCAATTGCACGATCCATTCTAATTCATTCCTATGATCCATTCTAATTCATTTGTACGAATGAATTAGAATAGATACATTCGTGCGAATGAATTAGAATAGATCATAGAAATGAATTAGAATGGATCGTACGAATAATTTAGACTGGTTACATTCGAACGAATTAATTAGAATGGATCGTGCGAATAAATTAGAATGGATCGTACGAATGCATTAGAATGGATCTTACGAACGAATTAGAATGGATCGTACGAATGAATTAGAATGGATACATTCGAGCGAATGAATTAGAATGGATCGTACGAATGAATTAGAATGGATCATAGGAATGAATTAGAATGGATCGTGCAAATGAATTAGAATGGATACATTCGTGCGAATGAATTAGAATTCATTCGTACGAATGAATTAGAATGGATCGTAGGAATGAATTAGAGTGGATCGTGCGAATGAATTAGAATGGATTGTACGAATGATTTAGAATGGATACATTCGTGCGAATGAATTAGAATGGATCGTACGAATGAATTAGACTGGATCGTATGAATAAATTAGAATGGATACATTCATACGAATGAATTAGAATGGATCGTACGAATGGATTAGAATGGATCGTATGAATGGATTAGAATGGATCATACGAATGGATTAGAATGGATCATACGAATGAATTAGAATGGATCGTATGAACGAATTAGAATGGATCGTACGAATGAATTAGAATGGATACATACAAATGAATTAGAAAGTTACATTCGTGAGAATGAATTAGAATGGATCGTACGAATGAATTAGATTGGATCGTACGAATGAATTAGAATGGATCGTACGAATGAATTAGAATGGATACATTCGAGCGAATGAATTAGAATGGATCGTACGAATGAATTAGAATGGATACATTCGAGCGAATGAATTAGAATGGATCGTACGAATGAATTGGAATGGATCATAGGAATAAATTAGAATGGATCGTACGAATGAATTAGAATGGATCGTTCGAATGAATTAGAATCGATCGTACGAATGAATTAGAATGGATCATGCGAATGAATTAGAATGGATCGTATGAATGAATTAGAATGGATACATCCGAGCGAATAAATTAGAATGGATTATACGAATGAATTAGAATGGATACATTCTTGCGAATAAATTAGAATGGATCGTATATTCGTGCAAATAAATTAGAATGGATCATACGAATGAATTAGAATGGATCGTGCGAATGAATTAGAATGGATTGTACGAATGAATTAGAATGGATCATACGAATGAATTAGAATGGATCATACAAATGAATTAGAATGGATCGCTCGAATGTATCCATTCTAATTCATTCATACGATCTATTCTAATTCATTCGCATGATCCATTCTAATTCATTCGTACGATCCATTCTAATTCATTCGTCCAATCCATTCAAATTCATTCGTACGACACAATCTAATTCATTCGCACAAATGTATCTATTCTAATTCATTCATACAATGCGTTCTAATCCATTCGTACGATCCATTCTAATCCATTTGGACGATCCATTCTAATCCATTCATACGATCCATTCTAATCCATTCGTACGATCAATTCTAATTCATTCGCTCGAATGTATCCATTCTAATTCATTCGTACGATCCATTCTAATTCGTTCATACGATCCATTCTAATTCATTCGTACAATCCATTCTAATCCATTCATACGATCCATTCTAATCCATTCGTACGATCCATTCTAATCCATTCGTAGGATCCATTCTAATCCATTCGTACGATCCATTCTAATCCATTCGTACAATCCATTCTAATTCATTCGCACGATCCATTCTAATTCATTCGCACAAATGTATCCATTCTAATTCATTCGTACAATCCATTCTAATTCATTCGCATGATCCATTCTAATTCATTCGTACGATTCATTCTAATTCATTTGTACGATACATTCTAATTCATTCGTACGAATGTATCGATTCTAATTTATTCGTAAGATCCATTCTAATTCATTTGCATGAATGTAACCATTCTAATTCATTTGTACGATCCATTCGTACGATCCATTCAAATTCATTCGCAAGAATGTATCCATTCTAATTCATTCGCATGATCCATTCTAATTCATTCGTACGATCTATTCTTATTTATTCGTACGATCCATTCAAATTCATTCGCATGATCCATTCTAATTCATTCGTACGATCCATTCTAATTCATTCTCACGAATGTAACCTTTCTAATTCATTTGTATGATCCATTCTAATCCATTCGTACGATCCATTCTAATCCATTCGTACGATCCATTCTAATCCATTCGTACGATCCATTCTAATTCATTCTCACAAATGTAACCTTTCTAATTCATTTGTACGATCCATTCTAATTCATTCGTACGATCCATTCTAATCTATTCGTACGATCCATTCTAATTCATTCATACGTTCCATTCTAATTCATTCGCACGATCCATTCTAATTCATTCGTACAAATGTATCCATTCTAATTCATTCGTACGATCCATTCTAATTCATTCGTACGATCCATTCTAATTCATTCGCACAAATGTATCCATTCTAATTCATTCGTACGATCCATTCTAATTCATTCGCACGATCCATTCTAATTCATTTTTACGATCCATTCTAATCCATTCATACGATCCATTCTAACTCATTCTCTCAAATGTATCCATTCTAATTCATTCATACGATCCATTCTAATTCATTCTCACGAATGTAACCTTTCTAATTCATTTATACGATCCATTCTAATTTATTCGTACGATCCATTATAATCCTTTCGTACGATCCACTCTAATTCATTCGCACGAATGTAACCATTCTAATTCATTCGTACGATCCATTCTAATTCATTCCTACGATCAATTCTAATTCATTCGCATGAATGTATCCATTCTAATTCATTTGCACGATCCATTCTAATTCATTCGTATGATCCATTCTAATTCATTCGTACGATCCATTCCAATTCATTTGTATGATCCATTCTAATTCATTCATGCAATCCATTCTAATTCATTCATACGATCCATTCTAACTCATTCATACGATCCATTCTAACTCATTCATACGATCCATTCTAATTCATTCGCATGAATGTATCCATTCTAATTCATTCGTACGATCGATTCTAATTTATTCGTTTGAATTAGAATGGATCGTAGGAATGAATTAGAATGGATCAGACGAATGAATTAGAATGGATCGTGCAAATGAATTAGAATGGATACATTCGTGCGAATGAATTAGAATGGATCGTACGAATGAATTAGAATGGATCATACAAATGAATTAGAAGGGTTACATTCGTGAGAATGAATTAGAATGGATCGTTCGAATGAATTAGAATGGATCATGCGAATGAATTTCAATGGATCGTACGAATGAATTAGAATGGATCGAACGAATGAATTAGAATGGATACATTCGAGCGAATGAATTAGAATAGATTGTAGGAATGAATTAGAATGGATCATACGAATGAATTAGAATGGATCGTGCGAATGAATTAGAATGGATTGTAGGAATGAATTAGAATGGATCCATTCTAATGCATTCGTACGATTCATTCTAATTCATTCGCACGATCCATTCTAATTCATTCGTACGATCCATTCTTATTCATTCATATGATCCATTCTAATTCATTCGCACAAATGTAACCTTTCTAATTCATTTGTAAGATCTATTCTAATTAATCCCTACGATCTATTCTAATTCATTCGCTCGAATATATCCATTCTAATTCATTCGTTCGATCCATTCTAATTCATTCATACGATCCTTTCTAATTCATTCGCACGATCCATTCTAATTCTTTCATATGATCCATTCTAATTCATTCGCACGAATGTATCCATTCTAGTTCATTCGTACAATCCATTCTAATTCATTCCTATGATCCATTCTAATTTATTTGCACGAATGTATCTATTCTAATTCATTCGTACGATCCATTCTAATCCATTCATACGATCCATTTTAAACCAATCGTACGATCCATTCTAATTCATTCGCACGAATGTAACCATTCTAATTCATTCATACGAACCATTCTAATTCATTCGCACAATCCATTCTAATTCATTCGTACGATCCATTCTAATTCATTCGTATGATCCATTCTAATTTATTCGCACGAATGTATCCATTCTAATTTATTCGTACGATCCATTCCAATTCGTTCATACGATCCATTCTAATTCGTTCGTACGATCCATTCTAATTCATTCGTTCGATCCATTCTAATTCATTCGTATGATCCATTCTAATCCATTCGTACGATCCATTCTAATTCATTCGCACGAATGTAACCATTCTAATTCAATAGTACGATCCATTCTAATTCATTCGTACGATCCATTCTAATTCATTCGTACGATCCATTCTAATTTATTTGCACGATCCATTCTAATCCATTCCTATGATCCATTCTAATTCATTCGTACAAATATATCTATTCTAGTTCATTCGTACATTGCGTTCTAATCCATTCGTACGATCCATTCTAATCCATTCGTACGATCCATTCTAATTCATTTGTACGATCCATTCTAATCCATTTTAATTCATTCGTACAAATCCATTCGTATGATCCATTCTAATTCATTCGTATGATCAATTCTAATTCATTCACACAATCTATTCTAATTCATTCGTACAATCCATTCTAATTCATTCGCATGAATGTAACCATTCTAATTCAATAGTACGATCCATTCTAATTCATTCGTACGATCCATTCTAATTCATTCGTACGATCCATTCTAATTTGTTTGCACGATCCATTCTAATCCATTCGTGTGATCCATTCTAATTCATTTGTATAAATATATCTATTCTAATTCATTCGAACAATGCGTTCTAATCCATTCGTACGATCCATTCTAATCCATTCGTACGATTCATTCTAATCCATTCATACGATCCATTCTAATTCATTCGTACGATCCATTCTAATCCATTTTAATTCATTCGTACTAATCCATTCGTACGATCCATTCTAATTCATTCCTATGATCAATTCTAATTCATTCGCACAATCCATTCTAATTCATTCGTACGATCCATTCTAATTCATTCGCACGAATGTAACCATTCTAATTCATTCGTACGATCCATTCTAATTCATTCGTATAATCCATTCTAATTCATTCGCACGATCCATTCTAATTCATTCGCACGAATGTATCCATTCAAATTCATTTGCACTATCCCTTCTAATTCATTCCTATGATCCATTCTAATTCATTCGTACGATCCTTTCTAATTCATTCGCTCGAATGTATCCATTCTAATTCATTCGTACGATCCATTCTAATTCATTCGTACGATCCATTCTAATTCATTCGGTGGATCCATTCTAATTCATTCGTAAGATCCATTCTAATTCATTCGCACGATCCATTCTAATTTATTCATACGATCCATTCTAATTCATTCGTACGATCTATTCTAATTCATTCGCATGATCCATTCTAATTCATTCGTACGATCCATTCTAATTCATTCGTACAATCCATTGAAATTCATTCGTACGATGCAATCTAATTCATTCGCACAAATGTATCTATTCTAATTCATTCGTACAATGCGTTCTAATCCATTCGTACGATCCATTCTAATTCATTCGTACAATCCATTCTAATTCATTCGGACGATCCATTCTAATTCATTCTTATGATCCATTCTAATTCATTCCTACGATCTATTCTAATTCATTCGCTCGAATGTATCCTTTCTAATTCATTCGTTCGATCCATTCTAATTCATTCGTATGATCCATTCTAATTCATTCGCTCGAATGTATCGATTCTAATTCATTCGTACGATCCATTCTTATTCATCCGTACGATCCATTCAAATTCATTCGCATGATCCATTCTAATTCATTCGTACGATCCATTCTAATTCATTCTCACGAATGTAACCTTTCTAATTCATTTGTATGATTCATTCTAATTCATTCGCACGATCCATTCTAATTCATTCGTACGATCCATTCTAATTCATTCGTACGATCCATTCTAATTCATTCGTACGATTAATTCTAATTCATTCGCACGATCCATTCTAATTCATTCCTACGATCTATTCTAATTCATTCGTACGATCCATTCTAATTCATTCGCACGATCCATTCTAATTCATTCGCACGATCCATTCTAATTCATTCCTACGATCCATTCTAATTCATTCGCACAAATGTATCGTATGAATGAATTAGAATGGATCATACAAATGAATTAGAAATGTTACATTCGTGAGAATGAATTAGAATGGATCGTACGAATGAATTAGAATGGATCATGCCAATGAATTTGAATGGATCGTACGAATGAATTAGAATGGATCAAACAAATGAATTAGAATGGATACATTCGAGCGAATGAATTAGAATAGATCGTAGGAATGAATTAGAATGGATCAGACAAATGAATTAGAATGGATACATTCGTGCGAATGAATAAGAATGGATCGTAGGAATGAATTAGAATGCATCGTACGAATGAACTAGAATGGATACATTCGTGCGAATGAATTAGAATGGATCATATGAAAGAATTAAAATGGATCGTGCGAATGAATTAGAAAGGATCGTACGAATGAATTAGAATGGATATATTCGTGCGAATGAATTAGAATAGATCGTGAGAATAAATTATAATGGATCAAACGAATGAATTAGAATAGATATATTCATGCGAATGAATTAGAATGGATCGTACGAATGAATTAGAATGGACCGTGCGAATGAATTAGAATGGATCATAGGAATGAATTAGAATGGATACATTCGTGCGAATGAATTAGAATGGATCATACGAATGAATTAGAATGGATCGTACGAATGAATTAGAATGGATCGTACGAATGAATTAGAATAGTTACATATGTGCGAATGAATTAGATTGCATCGTACGAATGAATTTGAATGGATTGTACGAATGAATTAGAATGGATCGTACGAATGAATTAGAATGGATGGTGCGAATGAATTAGAATGGATCGTACGAATGAATTAGAATGGATCGTGCGAATGAATTAGAATGGATCGTACGAATGAATTAGAATGGATGCATTTGTGCGAATAAATTAGAATGGATCGTACGAATGAATTAGAATGGATCGTACGAATGAATTAGAATGGATACATTTGTGCGAATGAATTAGAATGGATCGTACGAATGAATTAGAATGGATCGTACGAATGCATTAGAATGGATCGTACGAATGAATTAGAATGGATACATTCGAGCGAATGAATTAGAATGGATCGTGCGATGAATTAGAATGGATCATACAAATGAATTAAAATGGATTCTAATCCATTCCTACGATCCATTCTAATCTATTCTAATTCATTCACACAAATGTATCCATTCTAATTCATTCTCACAAATGTAACCTTTCTAATTCATTTGTATGATCCATTCTAATTCATTCGTACGATCCATTCTAATCCATTCGTAGGATCCATTCTAATTCATTCTCACAAATGTAACCTTTCTAATTCATTTGTACGATCCATTCTAATTCAATCGTACGGTCCATTCTAATCCATTCGTACGATCCATTGTAATCCATTCGTACGATCCATTCTAATTCATTCGCACGAATGTAACCATTCTAATTCATTCGTACGATCCATTCTAATTCATTCCTACGATCCATTCTAATTCATTCGCACGAATGTATCCATTCTAATTCATTTGCACGATCCATTCTAATTCATTCCTTTGATCCATTCTAATTCATTCGTACGATCCATTCTAATTCATTCGCTCGAATGTATCCATTCTAATTCATTCGTACGATCCATTCTAATTCATTCGTACGATCCATTCTAATTCATTCTCACGAATGTAACCTTTCCAATTCATTTGTATGATCCATTCTAATTTATTCGTACGATCCATTCTAATCCATTCGTACGATCCATTCTAATTCATTCGCATGAATTAGAATGGATCGTATGAATGAATTAGAATGGATCGTACGAATGAATTAAAATGAATCGTGCGAATGAATTAGAATGGATCGTTCGAATGAATTAGAATGGATACATTTGTGCGAATGAGTTAGAATGGATCATACGAATGAATTAGAATTGATCGTACGAATGAATTAGAATGGATCAAACGAATGAATTAGAATGGATCGTGCGAATGAATTAGAATGGATTGTACGAATGAATTAAAATTGATACATTCGAGCGAATGAATTAGAATAGATCATAGGAATGAATTAGAATGGATCATACGAATGAATTAGAATGGATCGTGCGAATGAATTAGAATGGATTGTACGAATGAATTAGAATGGATACATTCGTGCGAATGAATTAGAATGGATCGGGCGAATGAATTAGAATAGATCATACGATTCATTCTAATTCATTCGGATGATCCATTCTAATGCATTCGTACGATTCATTCTAATTCATTCGCACGATCCATTCTAATTCATTCGTACGATCCATTCTTATTCATTCATACGATCCATTCTAATTCATTCGTACGATCCATTCTAATTCATTCGTACGATCCATTCTAATTCATTCGTATGATCCATTCTAACTCATTCGGTGGATCCATTCTAATTCATTCGTACAATCCATTCTAACTCATTCGCACGATCCATTCTAATTTATTCGTACGATCCATTCTAATTCATTCCTATGATCCATTCTAATTCATTCGCACGAATGTATCCATTCTAATTCATTTGCACGATCCATTCTAATTCATTCCTATGATCCATTCTAATTCATTCGTACGATCCATTCTAATTCATTCGCTCGAATCTATCCATTCTAATTCATTCGTACGATCGATTCTAATTCATTCGTTCAAATATATCCATTCTAATTCATTCGTACGATCCATTCTAATTCATTCGCATGATCCATTCTAATTCATTTGTATGATCAATTCTAATTCATTCGTACAATCCATTCTAATTCAGTCGTATGAATGTATCATACGAATAAATTAGAATGGATCATAGGAATGAATTAGAATGGATCGTGAAAATGAATTAGAATGGATACATTTGTGCGAATGAATTTAAATGGATCGTAGGAATGAATTAGAATGGATCGTACGAATGAATTAGAATGGTTACATTCGTGCGAATGAATTAGAATGGATCGTACAAATGGATTAGAATGGATCGTACGAATGGATTAGAATGGATCGTACGAATGAATTAGAATGGATCGTACAAATGAATTAGAGAGGTTACATTTGTGAGAATGAATTAGAATGGATCGTACGAATGAATTAGAATGGATCGTACGAATGGATTAGAATGGATCGTATGGATCGTACGAATGGATTAGAATGGATCGTACGAATGGATTAGAACGCATTGTACGAATGAATTAGAATGGATCGTACGAATGAATTAGAATGGATACATTCGTGCGATTGAATTAGAATGAATTGTACGTATGAATTAGAATGGATCGTGCGAATGAACTAGAATGGATACATACATTCATGCGAATGAATTAGAATGGATCATATGAATGAGTTAGAATGGATCGTATGAATGAATTATAATGGATTGCATGAATGAATTAGAATGGATCATACGAATGAATTGGAATGGATCGTACGAATGAATTAGAATGGATACATTCATGCAAATGAATTAGAATGGATCGTACGAATGAATTAGAATGGATCATATGAATGAATTAGAATGGATCGTGAGAATGAATTAGAATGGATCGTGCGAATGAATTAGAATGGATACATTCGTACAAATTAATTAGAATGGATCGTGCGAATGAATTAGAATGGATCGTACGAATGAATTAGAAAGAATACATTTGTGCGAATGAATTAGAATGGATTGTACGAATGAATTAGAATGAATCATACGAATGAATTAGAATAGATCATACGAATGAATTAGAATACATCATGTGAATGAATTAGAATGGATCGTACGTTTGAATTAGATTGGATTGTGCAAATGAATTAGAATGGATACATTCGTGCGAATGAATTAGAATAGATCGTATGAATGAATTAGAATAGATCGTACGAATGAATTAGAATAGATACATTTGTATGAATGAATTAGAATGGATCGTACGAATGAATTAGAATGGATCGTACGAATGAATTAGAATGGATAGTGCGAATGAATTAGAATGGATCGTACGAATGAATTAGAATAGATTGTACGAATGAATTAGAATAGATCGTGCGAATAAATTAGAATGGATCGTACGAAAGAATTAGAATGGATCATACGAATGAATTAGAATGGATCATACAAATGAATTAGAATCGATCGTGCGAATGAATTAGAATGGTTCGTACGAATGAATTAGAATGGATACATTTGTGCGATGAATAAGAATGGAGCATACAAATGAATTAGAATGGAGCGTACGAATGAACTAGAATGGATATATTCGTGCGAATGAATTAGAATGGATCATATGAAAGAATTAGAATGGATCGTGCGAATGAATTAGAATAGATCGTGCGAATGAATTAGAATGGATCGTACGAACGAATTAGAATGGATCATACGAATGAATTAGAATGGATCATATGAACGAATTAGAATAGATCGTACGAATGAATTAGATTGGATACATTCGTACGATCCATTCTAATTCATTCGTACAATCCATTCTTATTCATTCGTACGATCCATTCAAATTCATTTGCATGATTCATTCTAATTCATTCGTACGATCCATTCGAATTCATTCTCACGAATGTAACCTTTCTAATTCATTTGTATGATCCATTCTAATTTATTCGTACGATCCATTTTAATCCATTCATACAATCCATTCTAATCCATTCGTACGATCCATTCTAATCCATTTGTACGATCCATTCTAATTCATTCTCACAGATGTAACCATTCTAGATCATTTGTACGATCCATTCTAATCCATTCGTACGATCCATTCTAATCCATTCGTACGATCGATTCTAATTCATTCGCACGAATGTAACCATTCTAATTCATTCGTACGATCCATTCTAATTTATTCCTACGATCCATTCTAATTCATTCGCACGAATGTATCCATTCTAATTCATTTGCACGATCCATTCTAATTCATTCCTATGATCCATTCTAATTCATTCGTACGATCCATTCTAATTCATTCGCTCGAATGTATCCATTCTAATTCATTCGTACGATCCATTCTAATTCGTTCATACGATCCATTATAATTCGTTCGTACGATCCATTTTAATTCGTTCGTACGATCCATTCTAATTCATTCGCACGATCCATTCTAATTCATTTGTACAATCTATTTTAATTCATTCGCAAGATCTATTCTAATTCATTCGTATGATACATTCGTGTGAATGAATTAGAATGGATCGTACGAATGAATTAGAATGGATCGTACGAATAAATTAGAATAGATCGTGCGAATAAATTAGAATGGATCATACGAATGAATTAGAATAGATATATTCATGCGAATGAATTAGAATGGATCGTACGAATGAATTAGAAAGGATCGTGCGAATGAATTAGAATGGATTGTATGAATAAATTACAATGGATCGTACGAATGAATTAAAATGGATACATTTGTGCGAATGAATTAGAATGGATCATACGATTGAATTAGAATGGATCATGCGAATGAATTAGAATGGATCGTATGAATGGATTAGAATGGATCATAGGAATGAATTAGAATGGATCGTGCAAATGAATTAGAATGGTTACATTCGTGCGAATGAATTAGAATGGATTGTCGGAATGAATTAGAATGGATCGTACGAATGAATTAGAATGGTTACATTCGTGCGAATGAATTAGAATGGATCGTACGAATGGATTAGAATGGATCGTACGAATGGATTAGATTGGATCGTACGAATGAATTAGAATGGATTGTGCGACTGAATTAGAATGGATCGTACGAATGAATAAGAATGAATCGTACGAATGAATTAGAATGGATCGTGTGAATGAATTAGAATAAATCGTACGAATGCATTAGAATGGATCGTACGAATGAATTAGAATGAATCGTACGATCCATTCTAATTCATTCGTCCGATCCATTCTAATTCATTCGCACGAATGTATCCATTCTAATTCATTCGTACAATCCATTCTAATTCATTCGCACGATCCATTCTAATTCATTCGTATGATCCATTCTAATTCATTCCTACGATCTATTCTAATTCATTCGCTCGAATATATCCATTCTAAATCATTCGTACGATCCATTCTAATTCGTTCATACGATCCATTCTAATTCGTTCGTACGATCCATTCTAATTTATTCGTACGATCAATTCTAATTCATTCGTACGATCTATTCTAATTCATTCGTACGATCCATTCTAATTCATTCTCACAAATGTAACCTTTCTAATTCATTTGTACGATCCATTCTAATTCATTCGCACGATCCGTTCTATTTCATTCGTACGAATGTATCCATTCTAATTCATTCGTACGATTAATTCTAATTCATTCACATGAATGTAACCATTCTAATTCATTCGTACGAATGAATGCATTAGAATGAATCGTACGAACGCATTGTACGAATGAATTAGAATGGATCGTACGAATGAATTAGAATGGATCGTGCGAATGAATTAGAATTGATCGTACGAATGAATTAGAATGGATCGTAAGAATGGATTAGAATGGATCCATTCATGCAAATGAATTAGAATGGATTGTACGAATAAATTAGAATGGATGATACGAATGAATTAGAATGGATCGTGCGAATGAATTAGAATGGATCGTGCGAATGAATTAGAATGGATACATTCATACAAATGAATTAGAATGGATCGTACGAATGAATTAGAATGGATCATAAGAATGAATTAGAATGTATACATTTGTGCGAATGAATTAGATTGCATCGTAAGAATGAATTAGAATGGATCATAGGAATGAATTAGAATGGATCGTGCAAATGAATTAGAATGGATACATTCGTGCGAATGAATTAGAATGGATCATAGAAATGAATTAGAATGGATCAGACGAATGGATTAGAATGGATCATACGAATGGATTAGAATGGATCGTACGAATAAATTAGAATGGATTATACAAATGAATTAGAAAGGTTACATTCGTGAGAATGAATTAGAATGGATCGTACAAATGAATTAGAATGGATCATGCGAATGAATTTGAATGGATCGTACGAATGAATTAGAATGGATCGTGTATCCATTCTAATTCATTTGTATGATCCATTCTAATTCATTCGCACGATCCGTTCTATTTCATTCGTACGAATGTATCCATTCTAATTCATTCGTACGATTAATTCTAATTCATTCGCACGAATGTAACCATTCTAATTCATTCGTACGAATGAATGCATTAGAATGAATCGTACGAACGCATTGTACGAATGAATTAGAATGGATCGTACGAATGAATTAGAATGGATCGTGCGAGTGAATTAGAATTGATCGTACGAATGAATTAGAATGGATCGTAAGAATGGATTAGAATGGATCCATTCATGCAAATCAATTAGAATGGATCGTACGAATAAATTAGAATGGATGATACGAATGAATTAGAATGGATCGTGCGAATGAATTAGAATGGATCGTGCGAATGAATTAGAATGGATACATTCATACAAATGAATTAGAATGGATCGTACGAATGAATTAGAATGGATCATAAGAATGAATTAGAATGTATACATTTGTGCGAATGAATTAGATTGCATCGTAAGAATGAATTAGAATGGATCATAGGAATGAATTAGAATGGATCGTGCAAATGAATTAGAATGGATACATTCGTGCGAATGAATTAGAATGGATCATAGAAATGAATTAGAATGGATCATACGAATGGATTAGAATGGATCATACGAATGGATTAGAATGGATCGTACGAATAAATTAGAATGGATTATACAAATGAATTAGAAAGGTTACATTCGTGAGAATGAATTAGAATGGATCGTACGAATGAATTAGAATGGATCATGCGAATGAATTTGAATGGATCGTACGAATGAATTAGAATGGATCGTACAAGTGAATTAGAAAGGTTACATTTGTAAGAATGAATTAGAATGGATCGTACGAATGAATTAGAATAGATCATACGAATGAATTAGAATGGATCGTACGAATAAATTAGAATGGATCGTACGAATGAATTAGAATGGATCGTATGAACGAATTAGAATGGATCGTACGAATGAATTAGAATGGATACATTCGAGCGATTCATTCTAATTCATTCGCACAATCCGATCTATTCGTACGATCCATAATTCATTCGCACGATCCGATCCATTCTAATCCATTCGTACGATCCATTCTAATTCATTCGTAGGATCCATTCTAATCCATTCGTACGATCCATTCTAATCCATTTGTACGATCCATTCTAATTCATTCGCACGAATGTAACCATTCTAATTCATTCGTACAATTCATTCTAATTCATTCGCACGATCCATTCTAATTCATTCGCATAAATATATCCATTCTAATTCATTCGTACGATCCATTCTAATCCATTCGAATCTATCCATTCTAATTCATTCGTACGATCCATTCTAATTCATTCGCATGATCCATTCTAATTCATTCCTACGATCTATTCTAATTCATTCGCTCGAATGTATCCATTCTAATTCATTCTAATTCTAATTAGAATGGATCATACGAATGAATTAGAATGGATCGTACGAATGGATTAGAATAGATCATAGGAATGAATTAGAATGGATCGTGCGAATAAATTGGAATGGATCGTACGAATGAATTAGAATGGATCCACCGAATGAGTTAGAATGGATCATACGAATGAATTAGAATGGATCGTACGAATGAATTAGAATGGATTGTGCGAATGAATTAGAATAGATCGTATGAATGAATTAGAATGGATCCACCGAATGAGTTAGAATGGATCATACGAATGAATTAGAATAGATTATACGAATGAATTAGAATGGATTGTGCGAATGTATTAGAATAGATCGTATGAATGAATTAGAATGGATCGTACGAATGAATTAGAATAGCTCATACGAATGAATTAGAATGAATCGTATGAATGAATTAGAATGGTTACATTCGTGCGAATGAATTAGAATGGATCATACGAATGAATTAGAATGGATCGTGCGAATGAATTAGAATAGATCGTACGAATGAATTAGAATGGATACATTCGAGTGAATGAATTAGAATGGATCGTATGAATGAATTAGAATGGATCATACGAATGAATTAGAATGGATCGTACGAATGAATTAGAATTGGAATCTATCGTACAAATGAATTAGAATACATCATGTGAATGAATTAGAATGGATCGTACGTTTGAATTAGATTGGATTGTGCAAATGAATTAGAATGGATACATTCTAATTCATTCGCACGATCTATTCTAATTCATTCCTATGATTCATTCTAATCCATTCGTACGATCCATCCTAATTCATTCGTATGATCCATTCTAATTAGAATTAGAATGAATTAGAATGGATACATTCGAGCGAATGAATTAGAATAGATCGTAGGAATGAATTAGAATGGATCATACGAATTAATTAGAATGGATCGTACGAATGAATTAGAATGGATACATTCGAATGGATTAGAATGGATCGTACGAATGAATTAGAATGGATATATTTATGCGAATGAATTAGAATGGATCGTGTGAATGAATTAGAATGAATCGTACAAATGAATTAGAATAGTTACATTCGTGCGAATGAATTAGAATAGATCGTACGAATGAATTAGAATGGATCGTAGGAATGAATTAGAATGGATCATATGAATAATTCATTCGTACGATCCATTCTAATTCATTCGTACGATCCATTCTAATCCATTCATATGATCCATTCTAATCCATTCGTACGATCCATTCTAATTCATTCGCACGAATATAACCATTCTAATTCATTCGTACGATTCATTCTAATTCATTCGCACGATCCATTCTAATTCATTCGCATAAATATATCCATTCTAATTCATTCGTACGATCCGTTCTAATCCATTCGAATGTATCCATTCTAATTCTTTCGTACGATCCATTCTAATTCATTCGTATGATCCATTCTAATTCATTCCTACGATCTATTCTAATTCATTCGCTCGAATTAATGTATCCATTCTAATTCATTCTAATTCTAATTAGAATGGATCATACGAATGAATTAGAATGGATCGTACGAATGGATTAGAATGGATCATAGGAATGAATTAGAATGGATCGTGCGAATGAATTGGAATGGATCCACCGAATGAGTTAGAATGGATCATACGAATGAATTAGAATGGATCGTACGAATGAATTAGAATGGATCGTACGAATGAATTAGAATGGACTGTGGGAATGAATTCAAATAGATCGTATGAATGAATTAGAATGGATCCACCGAATGAGTTAGAATGGGTCATATGAATGAATTAGAATGGATCGTACGAATGAATTAGAATGGATTGTGCGAATGAATTAGAATAGATCGTATGAATGAATTAGAATGGATCGTACAAATGAATTAGAATAGCTCATACGAATGAATTAGAATGAATCATACGAATGAATTAGAATGGTTACATTCGTGCGGATGAATTAGAATGGATCATACGAATGAATTAGAATGGATCGTACGAATGAATTATAATAGATCGTATGAATGAATTAGAATGGATACATTCGAGCGAATGAATTAGAATGCATCGTACGAATGAATTAGAATAGATCATATGAATGAATTAGAATGGATCGCACGAATGAATTAGAATTGGAATGGATCGTACGAATGAATTAGAATACATCATGTGAATGAATTAGAATGGATAGTACGTTTGAATTAGATTGGATTGTGTGAATGAATTAGAATGGATACATTCGTGCGAATGAATTAGAATAGATTGTAGGAATGAATTAGAATGGATCATACGAATGAATTAGAATGGATCGTACGAATGAATTAGAATGGATACATTCGAATGGATTAGAATGGATCGTACGAATGAATTAAAATGGATATATTTATGTGAATGAATTAGAATGGATCGTGCGAGTGAATTAGAATGAATCGTACGAATGAATTAGAATGGTTACATTCGTGCGAATAAATTAGAATGGATCGTACGAATGGATTAGAATGGATCGTACGTATGGATTAGAATGGATCGTACGAATGAATAAGAATGGATCGTACAAATGAATTAGAATGGTTACATTTGTGAGAATGAATTAGAATGGATCGTAAGAATGAATTAGAATGGATCGTACGAATGGATTAGAATGGATCGGATCGTGCGAATGAATTAGAATGGATCGTACGAATGGATTCGAATGGATCCTACGAATGTAACCATTCTAATCCATTCGTACGATCCATTCTAATTCATTCGTATGATCCATTCTAATTCATTCCTACGATCTATTCTTATTCATTCGCTCGAATGTATCCATTCTAATTCATTCGTACGATCCATTCTAATTCGTTCATACGATCCATTCTAATTCATTCATACGATCCATTCTAATTTATTCATACGATCCCATCTAATTCATTCGTACGATCTATTCTAATTCATTCGTACGATCCATTTTAATTCATTCTCACAAATGTAACCTTTATAATTCATTTGTACGATCCATTCTAATTCATTCGTATGATCCATTCTATTTCATTCGCATGATCCAATCTAATTCATTTGTACGATCCATTCTAATTCATTCGCACAATCCATTCTAATTCTTTCATATGATCCATTCTAATTCATTCGCATGAATGTATCCATTCTAATTCATTTGCACGATCCATTCTAATTCATTCCTATGATCCATTCTAATTCATTCGTACGATCCATTCTAATTCATTCGCTCGAATGTATCCATTCTAATTCATTCGTACGATCCATTCTATTTCATTCGTACGATCCATTCTAATTCATTCGCACGAATGTAACCATTCTAATTAATTCGTACGATCCATTCTAATTCATTCCTACGATCCATTCTAATTCATTCGCACGAATGCATCCATTCTAATTCATTTGTACGATCCAGTCTAATTCATTCGCACGAATGTAACCATTCTAATTCATTCATACGATCCATTCTAATTCATTCCTACGCTCCATTCTAATTCATTCGCACGAATGTATCCATTCTAATTCATTTGCACGATCCATTCTAATTCATTCCTATGATCCATTCTAATTTATTCGTACGATCCATTCTAATTCATTCGTACGATCCATTCTATTTCATTCGCACGAATGTAACCATTCTAATTCATTCGTACGATCCATTCTAATTAATTCCTACGATCCATTCTAATTCATTCGTACGAATGTATCCATTCTAATTCATTTGCACGATCCATTCTAATTCATTCCTATGATCCATTCTAATTCATTCGTACGATCCATTCTAATTCATTCGCTCAATGAATTAGATCGTACGAATGAATTAGAATGGATCGTACGAATGAATTAAAATGGATACATTCGAGCGAATGAATTAGAATGGATATATTTGTACGAATGAATTAGAATGGATCGTACGATGCAATCTAATTCATTCGTACAATGCGTTCTAATCCATTCGTACGATCCATTATAAATCATTCGTATGATCTATTCTAATTCATTCGCACGAATGTATCCATTCTAATTCATTCATACGATCCATTCTAATTCGTTCGTACGATCCATTCTAATTCGTTCGTACGATCCATTCTAATTCGTTCGTACGATCCATTCTAATTCGTTCGTACGATCCATTCTAATTCGTTCGTACGATCCATTCTAATTCCTTCGTACGATCCATTCTAATTCATTTGTACGATCCATTCTAATTCATTCGCACGATCCATTCTAATTCATTCGTATGATCCATTCTAATTCATTCCTACGATCTATTCTACTTCATTCGTATGATCCATTCTAATTCATTCGTTCGATCCATTCTAATTCATTCGTACAGTCCATTCAAATTCATTCGCATGATTCATTCTAATTCATTCGTACAATCCGTTCTAATTCATTCTCACGAATGTAACCTTTCTAATTCATTTGTATGATCCATTCTAATTCATTCGTACGATCCATTCTAATTCATTCGTACGATCCATTCTAATCCATTCGTACTATCCATTCTAATCCATTTGTACGATCCATTCTAATCCATTCGTACGATCCATTCTAATTCATTCGTATGAATGTATCCATTCTAATTTATTCGTACGATCTAGTCTAATTCATTCGTATGATCCATTCTAATTCATTCGCATGAATGTATCCATTCTAATTCATTCGTACGATCCATTCTAATTCATTCGTAGGATCCATTCTAATTCATTCGCACGATCCATTCAAATTCATTCGCACGATCCATTCTAATTCATTCGCACGATCTATTGTAATTCATTCATACGATCTATTCTAATTCATTCGTACGATTCTTTCTTATTCATTCGCACGAACGAATTAGAATGGATCATACAAATGAATTAGAAAGGTTACATTCGTGAGAATGAATTAGAATGGATCATACGAATGAATTAGAATCGATACATTCGAGCGAATGAATTAGAATGGATCGTACGAATGAATTAGAATGGATCATAGGAATGAATTAGAATGGATCGTGCGAAAGAATTAGAATGGATTGTACGAATTAATTAGAATGGATACATTCGTACGAATGAATTAGAATAGATCGTAGGAATGAATTAGAATGGATCATACGAATGAATTAGAATGGATCGTGCGAATGAATTAGAATGGATTGTACGAATGAATTAGAATGGATACATTCGAGCGAATGAATTAGAATAGATCGTAGGAATGAATTACAATAGATCATACGAATGAATTAGAATGGATCGTACGAATGAGTTAGAATGGATCGTACGAATGAATTGGAATGGATCGTGCGAATGAATTGGAATGGATTAGAATAGATCGTATGAATGAATTAGAATGGATTAGAATGGATCAAACGAATGGATTAGAATGGATCGTATGAATGAATTAGAATGGATGATACAAATGAATTAGAAAGGTTACATTCGTGAGAATGAATTAGAATGGATCGTACGAATGAATTAGAATGGATCATGCGAATGAATTTGAATGGATTGTACGAATGAATTAGAATGGATCGAACGAATGAATTAGACTGGATCATACGAATGAATTAGAATAGATCGTAGGAATGAATTAGAATGGATCATACGAATGAATTAGAATGGATCGTGCGAATGAATTAGAATGGATCGTACGAATGAATTAGAATGGATCGTACGAACGATTTAGAATGGATCGTACGAACGAATTAGAATGGATCGTATGAACGAATTAGAATGGATCGTGCGAATGAATTTGAATAGATCGTGCGAATGACTTAGAATGGATCGAACGAATGAATTAGAATAGATCACATGAATGAATTAGAATGGATCGTACGAATGAATTAGAATGGATCGTGCGAATGAATTAGAATGGATCATGCGAATGAATTAGAATAGATCGTGCGATAGAATTAGAATGGATCGTACGAATGAATTAGAATGGATCGTACGAATGGATTAGAATGGATCGTACGAATGTATTAGAATGGATCATACGAATAAATTAGAATGGATCGTACGAGTGAATTAGAATGGATACATTTGTGCGAATGAGTTAGAATGGATCATACGAATGAATTAGAATAGATCGTACGAATGAATTAGAATGGATCATACGAATGAATTAGAGTGGATCGTGCGAATGAATTAGAATGGATGGTACGAATGAATTAGAATGGATACATTCGAGAGAATGAATTAGAATAGATCGTAGGAATGAATTCGAATGGATCATACGAATGAATTAGAATGGATTGTGCGAATGAATTAGAATGGATTGTACGAATGTGTTAGAATGGATACATTCGTGCGAATGAATTAGAATGGATCGTACGAATGAATTAGAATGGAACATACGATTCATTCTAATTCATTCGTACGATCCATTCTAATGCATTCGTACGATTCATTCTAATTCATTCGCACGATCCATTCTAATTCATCTGTACGAATGTATCCATTCTAATTCATTCGTACAATCCATTCTAATTCATTCGCACGATCCATTCTAATTCATTCGTATGATCCATTCTAATTCATTCTCACAAATGTAACCATTCTAATTTATTCATATGATCCATTCTAATTCATTCCTACGAATGAATTAGAATGGATACATTCGAGTGAATGAATTAGAATGGATACATTCATACGAATGAATTAGAATGGATCGAGCGAATGAATTAGAATGGATCGTACGAATGAATTAGAATGGATTAGAATGGATCGTACGAATGAATTAGAATGGATCGTACAAATGAATTAGAAAGGTTACATTTGTGAGAATGAATTAGAATGGATCGTACGAATGAATTAGAATGGATCGCACGAATGAATTAGAATGGATCATACGAATGGATTAGAATGGATCGTACGAATGGATTAGAATGGATCATGCGAATGAATTAGAATAGATTGTACGAATGAATTTGAATGGATTAGAATGGATCGTACGAATGAATTAGAATGGATACATTTGTGCGAATGAATTAGAATGGATCATACGAATGAATTAGAATAGATATATTCATGCGAATGAATTAGAATGGATCGTACGAATGCATTAAAATGGATCGTACGAATGAATTAGAATGGATCGTGCGAATGAATTAGAATGAATCGTATGAATGCATTAGAATGGATACATTCGTACGAATGAATTAGAATGGATCCTGAAAATGAATTAGAATGGATACATTCGTGCGAATAAATTAGAATGGATCGTAGGAATGAATTAGAATGGATCGTACGAATGAATTAGAATGGTTACATTCGTGCGAATGAATTAGAATGGATCGTACGAATGGATTAGAATGGATCATACGAATGAATTAGAATGGATCGTGCTAATGAATTAGAATGGATTGTACGAATGAATTAGAATGGATACATACAAATGAATTAGAATAGATACATTCATGCGAATGAATTAGAATGGATCGTACGAATGAATTAGAATGGATAGTACGGATGAATTACAATGGTTACATTCGAGCGAATGAATTTGAATGGATCATATGAATGAATTAGAATGGATCGTACGAATGAATTAGATCGTACGAATGAATTAGAATGGATCGTACGAATGAATTAGAATGGATATATTCGTGCGAATGAATTAGAATGGATCGTACGAATGAATTTGAATGGATCGTGCGTATGAATTAGAATGAATCTTACGAATGAATTAGAATGGATACATACAAATGAATTAGAAAGGTTACATTCGCGAGAATTAATTAGAATGATCCATTCTAATTCATTCGTACAATGTGTTCTAATCCATTCGTACGATCCATTCAAATTCATGCGAATGGATTAGAATGGATCATACGAATGGATTAGAATGGATCGTACGAATGAATTAGAATGGATCGTACAAATGAATTTGAAAGGTTACATTTGTGAGAATGAATTAGAATGAATCATATGAATGAATTAGAATGGATCGTGCGAATGAATTAGAATGGATTGTACGAATGAATTAGAATGGATACATTCGTACGAATGAATTAGAATGGATCGTGCGAATGACTTAGAATGGATCGTACGAATGAATTAGAATGGATCATGCGAATGAATTAGAATGGATTGTACGAATGAATTAGAATGGTTACATTCATGCAAATGAATTAGAATGGATCGTACATTTGGATTAGAATGGATCATACGAATGGATTACAATGGATCGTATGAATGAATTAGAATGGATCGTACAAATGAATTAGAAAGGTTACATTTGTGAGAATGAATTAGAATGGATCGTACAAATGAATTAGAATGGATCGTACGAATGGATTAGAATGGATCGTACGAATGAATTAGAATGGATCGTATGAATGCATTAGAATGGATACATTCGTGCGAATGAATTAGAATGAATCGTACTAATTCATTAGAATGGATCGTACGAATGAATTAGAATGGATCGTACGAATGAATTAGAATGGATATATTCGTGCGAATGAACTAGAATGGATACATACATTTATGCGAATGAATTAGAATGGATCGTATGAATGAGTTAGAATGGATCGTATGAATGAATTAGAATAGATTGCAAGAATGAATTAGAATGGATCATATGAATAAATTGGAATGGATCGTACGAATGAATTAGAATGGATACATTCATGCAAATGAATTAGAATGGATCGTACGAATGACGTACGCTCCATTCTAATTCATTCGTAAGCTCCATTCTTATTCATCGCACAAATGTATCCATTCTAATTTATTTGTACGATCCATTCAAATTCAATCGTATGATCCATTCTAATTCATTCGCACAGATGTATCGTACGAATGAATTCAAATAGATCATACAAATGAAATAGAAAGGTTACATTCGTGAGAATGAATTAGAATGGATCGTACGAATGAATTAGAATGGATCGTACGAATGAATTAGAATGGATCGTACGAATGAATTAGAATAGTTACATATGTGCGAATGAATTAGATTGCATCGTACGAATGAATTTGAATGGATTGTACGAATGAATTAGAATGGATCGTACGAATGAATTAGAATGGATGGTGCGAATGAATTAGAATGGATCGTACGAATGAATTAGAATAGATCGTAGGTATGAATTAGAATGGATCATACGAATGAATTAGAATGGATCGTGCGTATAAATTAGAATGGATTGTACGAATGAATTAGAATGGATCGTATGAATGAATTAGAATGGTTACATTCGTGCGAATGAATTAGAATGGATCGTACGAATGGATTAGAATGGATCGTACGATGTACGAATGAATTAGAATGGATCGTGCGAATGAATTAGAATGGATCGTACGAATGAATTAGAATGGATACATTCGAGCGAATGAATTAGAATGGATCATACGAATGAATTAGAATGGATCGTACGAATGAATTAGAATGGATCGTACGTTTGAATTAGAATGGATCGTATGAATGAATTAGAATGGATCATAGGAATGAATTAGAATGGATCGTGCAAATGAATTAGAATGGATACATTCGGGCGAATGAATTAGAATGGATCGTACGAATGAATTAGAATGGTTACATTCGTACGAATGAATTAGAATGGATCATACAAATGAATTAGAAAGGTTACATTCGTGAGAATGAATTAGAATGGATACATTCGAGCGAATGAATTAGAATGGATCGTACGATCCACTCTAATTCATACGTACAATCCATTCTAATTTATTCGTACGATCCATTCTAATCCATCGTGCGAATGAATTAGAATGGATCGTACGAATGAATTAGAATGGATCGTGCAAATGAATTAGAATGGATACATTCGAGCGAATGAATTAGAATGGATCGTAGGAATAAATTAGAATGGATCGTACGAATGAATTAGAATGGTTACATTCGTACGAATGAATTAGAATGGATCATACAAATGAATTAGAAAGGTTACATTCGTGAGAATGAATTAGAATGGATACATTCGAGCGAATGAATTAGAATGGATCGTACGATCCACTCTAATTCATACGTATAATCCATTCTAATTTATTCGTACGATCCATTCTAATCCATCGTGCGAATGAATTAGAATGGATCGTACGAATGAATTAGAATGGTTACATTCGTGCGAATGAACTAGAATGGATCGTACGAATGAATTAGATAGAAATATTCGTGCGAATGAATTAGAATGAATCGTACGAATGAATTAGAATGGATCGTGCGAATGAATTAGAATGGATCATATGAATAAATTAGAATGGATCAAGTGAATGAATTAGAATGGATCATACGAATGAATTAGAATGGATCGTACGAATGAATTAGAATGGATACATTCGTGCGAATGAATTAGAATAGATCGGACGAATGAATTAGAATGGATCGTACGAATGAATTAGAACGGTTATATTCGTGCGAATGAATTAGAATGGATTGTACGAATGGATTAGAATGGATCGTACGAATGAATTAGAATGGATCGTAGAAATGAATTAGAATATATATATTCATGCGAATGAATTAGAATGGATCATATGAATGAATTAGAATGGATCGTACGAATGAATTAGAATGGATCTTATGAATGAATTAGAATGGATCGTATGAATGAATTAGAATGGATCATACGAATGAATTAAAAAGGTTACATTTGTGAGAATGAATTAGAATGGATCGTACGAATGAATTAGAATGGATCATGCGAATGAATTAGAATGGATTGTACGAATGAATTTGAATGGATCGGACGAATGAATTAGAATGGATCGTACGAATGAATTAGAATGGATTGTGCGAATGAATTAGAATGGATCGTATGAATGCCATTCGTACGATCCATTCTAATTCATTCGTACGATCCATTCTAATTCAACGCACAAATGTATCCATTCTAATTCATTCGTACGATCCATTCTAATTCATTCGCACGATCCATTCTAATTCATTCGTACATTGTACGATCCATTCAAATCCATTCGTACGATCCATTCTAATTCATTCGCACGAATGTAACCATTCTAATTCATTCTTAAGATCCATTCTAATTCATTCGTACGATCCATTCTAATTCATTCGTTCGATCCATTCTAATTCATTTGTACGATCTATTATAATTCATTCGCACAAATGTATCCATTTTAATTCATTCGTACTATCCATTCTAATTCATTTGCACGAATGTATCCATTCTAATTCATTAGTACGATCCATTATAATCCATTCCTACGATCTATTCTAATTCATTCGCTCGAATGTATCCATTCTAATTCATTTGTACGATCCATTCTAATTCATTCGCATGATCCATTCTAATTCATTCGCACGATCCATTCTAATTCATTCATACGATCCATTCTAATTCATTCATATGATCTATTCTTATTCATTCGCACGAATGTATCCATTCTAATTCATTCGATCAATCCAATCTAATTCAAACGTACGATCCATTCTAAATCATTCGCACGATCGATTCTAATTCATTCGCACGATCTATTCTAATTCAATTGCACGATCCATTCTAATTCATTCCTATGATCCATTCTAATTCATTTGTACGAATGAATTAGAATAGATACATTCGTGCGAATGAATTAGAATAGATCGTAGAAATGAATTAGAATGGATCGTACGAATAATTTAGAATGGTTACATTCGAACGAATTAATTAGAATGGATCGTGCGAATAAATTAGAATGGATCGTACGAATGCATTAGAATGGATCTTACGAACGAATTAGAATGGATCGTACGAATGAATTAGAATGGATACATTCGAGCGAATGAATTAGAATGGATTGTACGAATGAATTAGAATGGATCATAGGAATGAATTAGAATGGATCGTGCAAATGAATTAGAATGGATACATTCGTGCGAATGAATTAGAATTCATTCGTACGAATGAATTAGAATGGATCGTAGGAATGAATTAGAGTGGATCGTGCGAATGAATTAGAATGGATTGTACGAATGATTTAGAATGGATACATTTGTGCGAATGAATTAGAATAGATCGTACGAATGAATTAGACTGGATCGTATGAATAAATTAGAATGGATACATTCATACGAATGAATTAGAATGGATCGTACGAATGGATTAGAATGGATCGTATGAATGGATTAGAATGGATCATACGAATGGATTAGAATGGATCATACGAATGAATTAGAATGGATCGTATGAACGAATTAGAATGGATCGTACGAATGAATTAGAATGGATACATACAAATGAATTAGAAAGTTACATTCGTGAGAATGAATTAGAATGGATCGTACGAATGAATTAGATTGGATCGTACGAATGAATTAGAATGGATCGTATAAATGAATTAGAATGGATACATTCGAGCGAATGAATTAGAATGGATCGTACGAATGAATTGGAATGGATCATAGGAATAAATTAGAATGGATCGTACGAATGAATTAGAATGGATCGTGCGAATGAATTAGAATCGATCGTACGAATGAATTAGAATGGATCATGCGAATGAATTAGAATGGATCGTACGAATGAATTAGAATGGATACATCCGAGCGAATAAATTAGAATGTATTATACGAATGAATTAGAATGGATACATTCTTGCGAATAAATTAGAATGGATCGTATATTCGTGCAAATAAATTAGAATGGATCATACGAATGAATTAGAATGGATCGTGCGAATGAATTAGAATGGATTGTACGAATGAATTAGAATGGATCGTACGAATGAATTAGAATGGATCATACAAATGAATTAGAATGGATCGCTCGAATGTATCCATTCTAATTCATTCATACGATCTATTCTAATTCATTCGCATGATCCATTCTAATTTATTCGTACGATCCATTCTAATTCATTCGTCCGATCCATTCAAATTCATTCGTACGACACAATCTAATTCATTCGCACAAATGTATCTATTCTAATTCATTCATACAATGCGTTCTAATCCATTCGTACGATCCATTCTAATCCATTTGGACGATCCATTCTAATCCATTCATACGATCCATTCTAATCCATTCGTACGATCCATTCTAATTCATTCGCTCGAATGTATCCATTCTAATTCATTCGTACGATCCATTCTAATTCGTTCATACGATCCATTCTAATTCATTCGTACAATCCATTCTAATCCATTCATACGATCCATTCTAATCCATTCGTACGATCCATTCTAATCCATTCGTAGGATCCATTCTAATCCATTCGTACGATCCATTCTAATCCATTCGTACAATCCATTCTAATTCATTCGCACGATCCATTCTAATTCATTCGCACAAATGTATCCATTCTAATTCATTCGTACAATCCATTCTAATTCATTCGCATGATCCATTCTAATTCACTCGTACGATTCATTCTAATTCATTTGTACGATACATTCTAATTCATTCGCACGAATGTATCGATTCTAATTTATTCGTACGATCCATTCTAATTCATTTGCATGAATGTAACCATTCTAATTCATTTGTACGATCCATTCGTACGATCCATTCAAATTCATTCGCAAGAATGTATCCATTCTAATTCATTCGCACGATCCATTCTAATTCATTCGTACGATCTATTCTTATTTATTCGTACGATCCATTCAAATTCATTCGCATGATCCATTCTAATTCATTCGTACGATCCATTCTAATTCATTCTCACGAATGTAACCTTTCTAATTCATTTGTATGATCCATTCTAATCCATTCGTACGATCCATTCTAATCCATTCGTACGATCCATTCTAATCCATTCGTACGATCCATTCTAATTCATTCTCACAAATGTAACCTTTCTAATTCATTTGTACGATCCATTCTAATTTATTCGTACGATCCATTCTAATCTATTCGTACGATCCATTCTAATTCATTCATACGTTCCATTCTAATTCATTCGCACGATCCATTGTAATTCATTCGTACAAATGTATCCATTCTAATTCATTCGTACGATCCATTCTAATTAATTCGTACGATCCATTCTAATTCATTCGCACAAATGTATCCATTCTAATTCATTCGTACGATCCATTCTAATTCATTCACACGATCCATTCTAATTCATTTTTACGATCCATTCTAATCCATTCATACGATCCATTCTAACTCATTCTCTCAAATGTATCCATTCTAATTCATTCATACGATCCATTCTAATTCATTCTCACGAATGTAACCTTTCTAATTCATTTATACGATCCATTCTAATTTATTCGTACGATCCATTCTAATCCATTCGTACGATCCATTCTAATTCATTCGCACGAATGTAACCATTCTAATTCATTCGTACGATCCATTCTAATTCATTCCTACGATCAATTCTAATTTATTCGCACGAATGTATCCATTCTAATTCATTTGCACGATCCATTCTAATTCATTCGTATGATCCATTCTAATTCATTCGTACGATCCATTCCAATTCATTTGTATGATCCATTCTAATTCATTCATGCAATCCATTCTAATTCATTCATACGATCCATTCTAACTCATTCATACGATCCATTCTAACTCATTCATACGATCCATTCTAATTCATTCGCATGAATGTATCCATTCTAATTCATTCGTACGATCCATTCTAATTTATTCGTTTGAATTAGAATGGATCGTAGGAATGAATTAGAATGGATCAGACGAATGAATTAGAATGGATCGTGCAAATGAATTAGAATGGATACATTCGTGCGAATGAATTAGAATGGATCGTACGAATGAATTAGAATGGATCATACAAATGAATTAGAAGGGTTACATTCGTGAGAATGAATTAGAATGGATCGTTCGAATGAATTAGAATGGATCATGCGAATGAATTTCAATGGATCGTACGAATGAATTAGAATGGATCGAACGAATGAATTAGAATGGATACATTCGAGCGAATGAATTAGAATAGATTGTAGGAATGAATTAGAATGGATCATACGAATGAATTAGAATGGATCGTGCGAATGAATTAGAATGGATTGTAGGAATGAATTAGAATGGATCCATTCTAATGCATTCGTACGATTCATTCTAATTCATTCGCACGATCCATTCTAATTCATTCGTACGATCCATTCTTATTCATTCATATGATCCATTCTAATTCATTCGCACAAATGTAACCTTTCTAATTCATTTGTAAGATCTATTCTAATTAATCCCTACGATCTATTCTAATTCATTCGCTCGAATGTATCCATTCTAATTCATTCGTTCGATCCATTCTAATTCATTCATACGATCCTTTCTAATTCATTCGCACGATCCATTCTAATTCTTTCATATGATCCATTCTAATTCATTCGCACGAATGTATCCATTCTAGTTCATTCGTACAATCCATTCTAATTCATTCCTATGATCCATTCTAATTTATTTGCACGAATGTATCTATTCTAATTCATTCGTACGATCCATTCTAATCCATTCATACGATCCATTCTAAACCATTCGTACGATCCATTCTAATTCATTCGCACGAATGTAACCATTCTAATTCATTCATACGAACCATTCTAATTCATTCGCACAATCCATTCTAATTCATTCGTACGATCCATTCTAATTCATTCGTATGATCCATTCTAATTCATTCGCACGAATGTATCCATTCTAATTTATTCGTACGATCCATTCCAATTCGTTCATACGATCCATTCTAATTCGTTCATACGATCCATTCTAATTCATTCGTTCGATCCATTCTAATTCATTCGTATGATCCATTCTAATCCATTCGTACGATCCATTCTAATTCATTCGCACGAATGTAACCATTCTAATTCAATAGTACGATCCATTCTAATTCATTCGTACGATCCATTCTAATTCATTCGTACGATCCATTCTAATTTATTTGCACGATCTATTCTAATCCATTCCTATGATCCATTCTAATTTATTCGTACAAATATATCTATTCTAATTCATTCGTACATTGCGTTCTAATCCATTCGTACGATCCATTCTAATCCATTCGTACGATCCATTCTAATTCATTTGTACGATCCATTCTAATCCATTTTAATTCATTCGTACAAATCCATTCGTATGATCCATTCTAATTCATTCGTATGATCAATTCTAATTCATTCACACAATCCATTCTAATTCATTCGTACGATCCATTCTAATTCATTCGCACGAATGTAACCATTCTAATTCAATAGTACGATCCATTCTAATTCATTCGTACGATCCATTCTAATTCATTCGTACGATCCATTCTAATTTGTTTGCACGATCCATTCTAATCCATTCATGTGATCCATTCTAATTCATTCGTATAAATATATCTATTCTAATTCATTCGTACAATGCGTTCTAATCCATTCGTACGATCCATTCTAATCCATTCGTACGATTCATTCTAATCCATTCATACGATCCATTCTAATTCATTCGTACGATCCATTCTAATTCATTTTAATTCATTCGTACTAATCCATTCGTACGATCCATTCTAATTCATTCCTATGATCAATTCTAATTCATTCGCACAATCCATTCTAATTCATTCGTACGATCCATTCTAATTCATTCGCACGAATGTAACCATTCTAATTCATTCGTACGATCCATTCTAATTCATTCGTATAATCCATTCTAATTCATTCGCACGATCCATTCTAATTCATTCGCACGAATGTATCCATTCAAATTCATTTGCACTATCCCTTCTAATTCATTCCTATGATCCATTCTAATTCATTCGTACGATCCTTTCTAATTCATTCGCTCGAATGTATCCATTCTAATTCATTCGTACGATCCATTCTAATTCATTCGTACGATCCATTCTAATTCATTCGGTGGATCCATTCTAATTCATTCGTAAGATCCATTCTAATTCATTCGCACGATCCATTCTAATTTATTCATACGATCCATTCTAATTCATTCGTACGATCTATTCTAATTCATTCGCATGATCCATTCTAATTCATTCGTACGATCCATTCTAATTCATTCGTACAATCCATTGAAATTCATTCGTACGATGCAATCTAATTCATTCGCACAAATGTATCTATTCTAATTCATTCGTACAATGCGTTCTAATCCATTCGTACGATCCATTCTAATTCATTCGTACAATCCATTCTAATTCATTCGGACGATCCATTCTAATTCATTCTTATGATCCATTCTAATTCATTCCTACGATCTATTCTAATTCATTCGCTCGAATGTATCCTTTCTAATTCATTCGTTCGATCCATTCTAATTCATTCGTATGATCCATTCTAATTCATTCGCTCGAATGTATCGATTCTAATTCATTCGTACGATCCATTCTTATTCATCCGTACGATCCATTCAAATTTATTCGCATGATCCATTCTAATTCATTCGTACGATCCATTCTAATTCATTCTCACGAATGTAACCTTTCTAATTCATTTGTATGATTCATTCTAATTCATTCGCACGATCCATTCTAATTCATTCGTACGATCCATTCTAATTCATTCGTACGATCCATTCTAATTCATTCGTACGATTAATTCTAATTCATTCGCACGATCCATTCTAATTCATTCCTACGATCTATTCTAATTCATTCGTACGATCCATTCTAATTCATTCGCACGATCCATTCTAATTCATTCGCACGATCCATTCTAATTCATTCCTACGATCCATTCTAATTCATTCGCACAAATGTATCGTATGAATGAATTAGAATGGATCATACAAATGAATTAGAAATGTTACATTCGTGAGAATGAATTAGAATGGATCGTACGAATGAATTAGAATGGATCATGCCAATGAATTTGAATGGATCGTACGAATGAATTAGAATGGATCAAACAAATGAATTAGAATGGATACATTCGAGCGAATGAATTAGAATAGATCGTAGGAATGAATTAGAATGGATCAGACAAATGAATTAGAATGGATACATTCGTGCGAATGAATAAGAATGGATCGTAGGAATGAATTAGAATGCATCGTACGAATGAACTAGAATGGATACATTCGTGCGAATGAATTAGAATGGATCATATGAAAGAATTAAAATGGATCGTGCGAATGAATTAGAAAGGATCGTACGAATGAATTAGAATGGATATATTCGTGCGAATGAATTAGAATAGATCGTGAGAATAAATTAGAATGGATCAAACGAATGAATTAGAATAGATATATTCATGCGAATGAATTAGAATGGATCGTACGAATGAATTAGAATGGACCGTGCGAATGAATTAGAATGGATCATAGGAATGAATTAGAATGGATACATTCGTGCGAATGAATTAGAATGGATCATACGAATGAATTAGAATGGATCGTACGAATGAATTAGAATGGATCGTACGAATGAATTAGAATAGTTACATATGTGCGAATGAATTAGATTGCATCGTACGAATGAATTTGAATGGATTGTACGAATGAATTAGAATGGATCGTACGAATGAATTAGAATGGATGGTGCGAATGAATTAGAATGGATCGTACGAATGAATTAGAATGGATCGTGCGAATGAATTAGAATGGATCGTACGAATGAATTAGAATGGATGCATTTGTGCGAATAAATTAGAATGGATCGTACGAATGAATTAGAATGGATTGTACGAATGAATTAGAATGGATACATTTGTGCGAATGAATTAGAATGGATCGTACGAATGAATTAGAATGGATCGTACGAATGCATTAGAATGGATCGTACGAATGAATTAGAATGGATACATTCGAGCGAATGAATTAGAATGGATCGTGCGATGAATTAGAATGGATCATACAAATGAATTAAAATGGATTCTAATCCATTCCTACGATCCATTCTAATCTATTCTAATTCATTCACACAAATGTATCCATTCTAATTCATTCTCACAAATGTAACCTTTCTAATTCATTTGTATGATCCATTCTAATTCATTCGTACGATCCATTCTAATCCATTCGTAGGATCCATTCTAATTCATTCTCACAAATGTAACCTTTCTAATTCATTTGTACGATCCATTCTAATTCAATCGTACGGTCCATTCTAATCCATTCGTACGATCCATTGTAATCCATTCGTACGATCCATTCTAATTCATTCGCACGAATGTAACCATTCTAATTCATTCGTACGATCCATTCTAATTCATTCCTACGATCCATTCTAATTCATTCGCACGAATGTATCCATTCTAATTCATTTGCACGATCCATTCTAATTCATTCCTTTGATCCATTCTAATTCATTCGTACGATCCATTCTAATTCATTCGCTCGAATGTATCCATTCTAATTCATTCGTACGATCCATTCTAATTCATTCGTACGATCCATTCTAATTCATTCTCACGAATGTAACCTTTCCAATTCATTTGTATGATCCATTCTAATTCATTCGTACGATCCATTCTAATCCATTCGTACGATCCATTCTAATTCATTCGCATGAATTAGAATGGATCGTATGAATGAATTAGAATGGATCGTACGAATGAATTAAAATGAATCGTGCGAATGAATTAGAATGGATCGTTCGAATGAATTAGAATGGATACATTTGTGCGAATGAGTTAGAATGGATCATACGAATGAATTAGAATTGATCGTACGAATGAATTAGAATGGATCATACGAATGAATTAGAATGGATCGTGCGAATGAATTAGAATGGATTCTACGAATGAATTAGAATTGATACATTCGAGCGAATGAATTAGAATAGATCATAGGAATGAATTAGAATGGATCATACGAATGAATTAGAATGGATCGTGCGAATGAATTAGAATGGATTGTACGAATGAATTAGAATGGATACATTCGTGCGAATGAATTAGAATGGATCGGGCGAATGAATTAGAATAGATCGTACGATTCATTCTAATTCATTCGGATGATCCATTCTAATGCATTCGTACGATTCATTCTAATTCATTCGCACGATCCATTCTAATTCATTCGTACGATCCATTCTTATTCATTCATACGATCCATTCTAATTCATTCGTACGATCCATTCTAATTCATTCGTACGATCCATTCTAATTCATTCGTATGATCCATTCTAACTCATTCGGTGGATCCATTCTAATTCATTCGTACAATCCATTCTAACTCATTCGCACGATCCATTCTAATTTATTCGTACGATCCATTCTAATTCATTCCTATGATCCATTCTAATTCATTCGCACGAATGTATCCATTCTAATTCATTTGCACGATCCATTCTAATTCATTCCTATGATCCATTCTAATTCATTCGTACGATCCATTCTAATTCATTCGCTCGAATCTATCCATTCTAATTCATTCGTACGATCGATTCTAATTCATTCGTTCAAATATATCCATTCTAATTCATTCGTACGATCCATTCTAATTCATTCGCACGATCCATTCTAATTCATTCGTATGATCAATTCTAATTCATTCGTACAATCCATTCTAATTCAGTCGTATGAATGTATCATACGAATAAATTAGAATGGATCATAGGAATGAATTAGAATGGATCGTGAAAATGAATTAGAATGGATACATTCGTGCGAATGAATTTAAATGGATCGTAGGAATGAATTAGAATGGATCGTACGAATGAATTAGAATGGTTACATTCGTGCGAATGAATTAGAATGGATCGTACAAATGGATTAGAATGGATCGTACGAATGGATTAGAATGGATCGTACGAATGAATTAGAATGGATCGTACAAATGAATTAGAGAGGTTACATTTGTGAGAATGAATTAGAATGGATCGTACGAATGAATTAGAATGGATCGTACGAATGGATTAGAATGGATCGTATGGATCGTACGAATGGATTAGAATGGATCGTACGAATGGATTAGAATGCATTGTACGAATGAATTAGAATGGATCGTACGAATGAATTAGAATGGATACATTCGTGCGATTGAATTAGAATGAATTGTACGTATGAATTAGAATGGATCGTGCGAATGAACTAGAATGGATACATACATTCATGCGAATGAATTAGAATGGATCATATGAATGAGTTAGAATGGATCGTATGAATGAATTATAATAGATTGCATGAATGAATTAGAATGGATCATACGAATGAATTGGAATGGATCGTACGAATGAATTAGAATGGATACATTCATGCAAATGAATTAGAATGGATCGTACGAATGAATTAGAAGGGATCATATGAATGAATTAGAATGGATCGTGAGAATGAATTAGAATGGATCGTGCGAATGAATTAGAATGGATACATTCGTACAAATTAATTAGAATGGATCGTGCGAATGAATTAGAATGGATCGTACGAATGAATTAGAATGGATACATTTGTGCGAATGAATTAGAATGGATTGTACGAATGAATTAGAATGAATCATACGAATGAATTAGAATGGATCATACGAATGAATTAGAATACATCATGTGAATGAATTAGAATGGATCGTACGTTTGAATTAGATTGGATTGTGCAAATGAATTAGAATGGATACATTCGTGCGAATGAATTAGAATAGATCGTATGAATGAATTAGAATAGATCGTACGAATGAATTAGAATAGATACATTTGTATGAATGAATTAGAATGGATCGTAAGAATGAATTAGAATGGATCGTACGAATGAATTAGAATGGATAGTGCGAATGAATTAGAATGGATCGTACGAATGAATTAGAATAGATTGTACGAATGAATTAGAATAGATCGTGCGAATAAATTAGAATGGATCGTACGAAAGAATTAGAATGGGTCATACGAATGAATTAGAATGGATCATACAAATGAATTAGAATCGATCGTGCGAATGAATTAGAATGGTTCGTACGAATGAATTAGAATGGTTCGTACGAATGAATTAGAATGGATACATTTGTGCGATGAATAAGAATGGAGCATACAAATGAATTAGAATGGAGCGTACGAATGAACTAGAATGGATATATTCGTGCGAATGAATTAGAATGGATCATATGAAAGAATTAGAATGGATCGTGCGAATGAATTAGAATAGATCGTGCGAATGAATTAGAATGGATCGTAAGAACGAATTAGAATGGATCGTACGAATGAATTAGAATGGATCATATGAACGAATTAGAATAGATCGTACGAATGAATTAGATTGGATACATTCGTACGATCCATTCTAATTCATTCGTACAATCCATTCTTATTCATTCGTACGATCCATTCAAATTCATTCGCATGATTCATTCTAATTCATTCGTACGATCCATTCGAATTCATTCTCACGAATGTAACCTTTCTAATTCATTTGTATGATCCATTCTAATTTATTCGTACGATCCATTTTAATCCATTCATACAATCCATTCTAATCCATTCGTACGATCCATTCTAATCCATTTGTACGATCCATTCTAATTCATTCTCACAGATGTAACCTTTCTAGATCATTTGTACGATCCATTCTAATCCATTCGTACGATCCATTCTAATCCATTCGTACGATCCATTCTAATTCATTCGCACGAATGTAACCATTCTAATTCATTCGTACGATCCATTCTAATTTATTCCTACGATCCATTCTAATTCATTCGCACGAATGTATCCATTCTAATTCATTTGCACGATCCATTCTAATTCATTCCTATGATCCATTCTAATTTATTCGTACGATCCATTCTAATTCATTCGCTCGAATGTATCCATTCTAATTCATTCGTACGATCCATTCTAATTCGTTCATACGATCCATTATAATTCGTTCGTACGATCCATTTTAATTCGTTCGTACGATCCATTCTAATTCATTCGCACGATCCATTCTAATTCATTTGTACGATCTATTTTAATTCATTCGCATGATCTATTCTAATTCATTCGTATGATACATTCGTGCGAATGAATTAGAATGGATCGTACGAATGAAATAGAATGGATCGTACGAATAAATTAGAATAGATCGTGCGAATAAATTAGAATGGATCATACGAATGAATTAGAATAGATATATTCATGCGAATGAATTAGAATGGATCGTACGAATGAATTAGAAAGGATCGTGCGAATGAATTAGAATGGAGTGTATGAATAAATTACAATGGATCGTACGAATGAATTAAAATGGATACATTTGTGCGAATGAATTAGAATGGATCATACGATTGAATTAGAATGGATCATGCGAATGAATTAGAATGGATCGTACGAATGGATTAGAATGGATCATAGGAATGAATTAGAATGGATCGTGCAAATGAATTAGAATGGTTACATTCGTGCGAATGAATTAGAATGGATTGTCGGAATGAATTAGAATGGATCGTACGAATGAATTAGAATGGTTACATTCGTGCGAATGAATTAGAATGGATCGTACGAATGGATTAGAATGGATCGTACGAATGGATTAGATTGGATCGTACGAATGAATTAGAATGGATTGTGCGACTGAATTAGAATGGATCGTACGAATGAATAAGAATGAATCGTACGAATGAATTAGAATGGATCGTGTGAATGAATTAGAATAAATCGTACGAATGCATTAGAATGGATACATTCGGGCGAATGAATTAGAATGGATCGTACGAATGAATTAGAATGGTTACATTCGTACGAATGAATTAGAATGGATCATACAAATGAATTAGAAAGGTTACATTCGTGAGAATGAATTAGAATGGATACATTCGAGCGAATGAATTAGAATGGATCGTACGATCCACTCTAATTCATACGTACAATCCATTCTAATTTATTCGTACGATCCATTCTAATCCATCGTGCGAATGAATTAGAATGGATCGTACGAATGAATTAGAATGGATCGTGCAAATGAATTAGAATGGATACATTCAAGCGAATGAATTAGAATGGATCGTACGAATGAATTAGAATGAATTAGAATGGATCCATTCTAATTCATTCACTCGAATGTATCCATTCTAATTCATTCGTCCGATCCATTCTAATTCATTCGCACGAATGTATCCATTCTAATTCATTCGTACAATCCATTCTAATTCATTCGCACGATCCATTCTAATTCATTCGTATGATCCATTCTAATTCATTCCTACGATCTATTCTAATTCATTCGCTCGAATATATCCATTCTAAATCATTCGTACGATCCATTCTAATTCGTTCATACGATCCATTCTAATTCGTTCGTACGATCCATTCTAATTTATTCGTACGATCAATTCTAATTCATTCGTACGATCTATTCTAATTCATTCGTACGATCCATTCTAATTCATTCTCACAAATGTAACCTTTCTAATTCATTTGTACGATCCATTCTAATTCATTCGCACGATCCGTTCTATTTCATTCGTACGAATGTATCCATTCTAATTCATTCGTACGATTAATTCTAATTCATTCGCACGAATGTAACCATTCTAATTCATTCGTACGAATGAATGCATTAGAATGAATCGTACGAACGCATTGTACGAATGAATTAGAATGGATCGTACAAATGAATTAGAATGGATCGTGCGAATGAATTAGAATTGATCGTACGAATGAATTAGAATGGATCGTAAGAATGGATTAGAATGGATCCATTCATGCAAATGAATTAGAATGGATCGTACGAATAAATTAGAATGGATGATACGAATGAATTAGAATGGATCGTGCGAATGAATTAGAATGGATCGTGCGAATGAATTAGAATGGATACATTCATACAAATGAATTAGAATGGATCGTACGAATGAATTAGAATGGATCATAAGAATGAATTAGAATGTATACATTTGTGCGAATGAATTAGATTGCATCGTAAGAATGAATTAGAATGGATCATAGGAATGAATTAGAATGGATCGTGCAAATGAATTAGAATGGATACATTCGTGCGAATGAATTAGAATGGATCATAGAAATGGATTAGAATGGATCATACGAATGGATTAGAATGGATCATACGAATGGATTAGAATGGATCGTACGAATAAATTAGAATGGATTATACAAATGAATTAGAAAGGTTACATTCGTGAGAATGAATTAGAATGGATCGTACGAATGAATTAGAATGGATCATGCGAATGAATTTGAATGGATCGTACGAATGAATTAGAATGGATCGTACAAGTGAATTAGAAAGGTTACATTTGTAAGAATGAATTAGAATGGATCGTACGAATGAATTAGAATAGATCATACGAATGAATAAGAATGGATCGTACGAATAAATTAGAATGGATCGTACGAATGAATTAGAATGGATCGTATGAACGAATTAGAATGGATCGTACGAATGAATTAGAATGGATACATTCGAGTGATTCATTCTAATTCATTCGCACAATCCGATCCATTCGTACGATCCATAATTCATTCGCACGATCCGATCCATTCTAATCCATTCGTACGATCCATTCTAATTCATTCGTAGGATCCATTCTAATCCATTCGTACGATCCATTCTAATCCATTTGTACGATCCATTCTAATTCATTCGCACGAATGTAACCATTCTAATTCATTCGTACGATTCATTCTAATTCATTCGCACGATCCATTCTAATTCATTCGCATAAATATATCCATTCTAATTCATTCGTACGATCCATTCTAATCCATTCGAATCTATCCATTCTAATTCATTCGTACGATCCATTCTAATTCATTCGTATGATCCATTCTAATTCATTCCTACGATCTATTCTAATTCATTCGCTCGAATGTATCCATTCTAATTCATTCTAATTCTAATTAGAATGGATCATACGAATGAATTAGAATGGATCGTACGAATGGATTAGAATAGATCATAGGAATGAATTAGAATGGATCGTGCGAATAAATTGGAATGGATCGTACGAATGAATTAGAATGGATCCACCGAATGAGTTAGAATGGATCATACGAATGAATTAGAATGGATCGTACGAATGAATTAGAATGGATTGTGCGAATGAATTAGAATAGATCGTATGAATGAATTAGAATGGATCCACCGAATGAGTTAGAATTGATCATACGAATGAATTAGAATAGATTATACGAATGAATTAGAATGGATTGTGCGAATGTATTAGAATAGATCGTATGAATGAATTAGAATGGATCGTACGAATGAATTAGAATAGCTCATACGAATGAATTAGAATGAATCGTATGAATGAATTAGAATGGTTACATTCGTGCGAATGAATTAGAATGGATCATACGAATGAATTAGAATGGATCGTGCGAATGAATTAGAATAGATCGTACGAATGAATTAGAATGGATACATTCGAGTGAATGAATTAGAATGGATCGTATGAATGAATTAGAATGGATCATACGAATGAATTAGAATGGATCGTACGAATGAATTAGAATTGGAATCTATCGTACAAATGAATTAGAATACATCATGTGAATGAATTAGAATGGATCGTACGTTTGAATTAGATTGGATTGTGCAAATGAATTAGAATGGATACATTCTAATTCATTCGCACGATCTATTCTAATTCATTCCTATGATTCATTCTAATCCATTCGTACGATCCATCCTAATTCATTCGTATGATCCATTCTAATTAGAATTAGAATGAATTAGAATGGATACATTCGAGCGAATGAATTAGAATAGATCGTAGGAATGAATTAGAATGGATCATACGAATTAATTAGAATGGATCGTACGAATGAATTAGAATGGATACATTCGAATGGATTAGAATGGATCGTACGAATGAATTAGAATGGATATATTTATGCGAATGAATTAGAATGGATCGTGTGAATGAATTAGAATGAATCGTACGAATGAATTAGAATGGTTACATTCGTGCGAATGAATTAGAATAGATCGTACGAATGAATTAGAATGGATCGTAGGAATGAATTAGAATGGATCATATGAATAATTCATTCGTACGATCCATTCTAATTCATTCGTACGATTCATTCTAATCCATTCATATGATCCATTCTAATCCATTCGTACGATCCATTCTAATTCATTCGCACGAATGTAACCATTCTAATTCATTCGTACGATTCATTCTAATTCATTCGCACGATCCATTCTAATTCATTCGCATAAATATATCCATTCTAATTCATTCGTACGATCCGTTCTAATCCATTCGAATGTATCCATTCTAATTCATTCGTACGATCCATTCTAATTCATTCGTATGATCCATTCTAATTCATTCCTACGATCTATTCTAATTCATTCGCTCGAATTAATGTATCCATTCTAATTCATTCTAATTCTAATTAGAATGGATCATACGAATGAATTAGAATGGATCGTACGAATGGATTAGAATGGATCATAGGAATGAATTAGAATGGATCGTGCGAATGAATTGGAATGGATCTACCGAATGAGTTAAAATGGATCATACGAATGAATTAGAATGGATCGTACGAATGAATTAGAATGGATCGTACGAATGAATTAGAATGGACTGTGGGAATGAATTCGAATAGATCGTATGAATGAATTAGAATGGATCCACCGAATGAGTTAGAATGGGTCATATGAATGAATTAGAATGGATCGTACGAATGAATTAGAATGGATTGTGCGAATGAATTAGAATAGATCGTATGAATGAATTAGAATGGATCGTACAAATGAATTAGAATAGCTCATACGAATGAATTAGAATGAATCATACGAATGAATTAGAATGGTTACATTCGTGCGGATGAATTAGAATGGATCATACGAATGAATTAGAATGGATCGTACGAATGAATTATAATAGATCGTATGAATGAATTAGAATGGATACATTCGAGCGAATGAATTAGAATACATCGTACGAATGAATTAGAATAGATCATACGAATGAATTAGAATGGATCGCACGAATGAATTAGAATTGGAATGGATCGTACGAATGAATTAGAATACATCATGTGAATGAATTAGAATGGATAGTACGTTTGAATTAGATTGGATTGTGTGAATGAATTAGAATGGATACATTCGTGCGAATGAATTAGAATAGATTGTAGGAATGAATTAGAATGGATCATACGAATGAATTAGAATGGATCGTACGAATGAATTAGAATGGATACATTCGAATGGATTAGAATGGATCGTACGAATGAATTAAAATGGATATATTTATGTGAATGAATTAGAATGGATCGTGCGAGTGAATTAGAATGAATCGTACGAATGAATTAGAATGGTTACATTCGTGCGAATAATTTAGAATGGATCGTACGAATGGATTAGAATGGATCGTACGTATGGATTAGAATGGATCGTACGAATGAATAAGAATGGATCGTACAAATGAATTAGAAAGGTTACATTTGTGAGAATGAATTAGAATGGATCGTAAGAATGAATTAGAATGGATCGTACGAATGGATTAGAATGGATCGGATCGTGCGAATGAATTAGAATGGATCGTACGAATGGATTCGAATGGATCGTACGAATGTAACCATTCTAATCCATTTGTACGATCCATTCTAATTCATTCGTATGATCCATTCTAATTTATTCCTACGATCTATTCTTATTCATTCGCTCGAATGTATCCATTCTAATTCATTCGTACGATCCATTCTAATTCGTTCATACGATCCATTCTAATTCATTCATACGATCCATTCTAATTTATTCATACGATCCCATCTAATTCATTCGTACGATCTATTCTAATTCATTCGTACGATCCATTTTAATTCATTCTCACAAATGTAACCTTTATAATTCATTTGTACGATCCATTCTAATTCATTCGTATGATCCATTCTATTTCATTCGCATGATCCAATCTAATTCATTTGTACGATCCATTCTAATTCATTCGCACAATCCATTCTAATTCTTTCATATGATCCATTCTAATTCATTCGCACGAATGTATCCATTCTAATTCATTTGCACGATCCATTCTAATTCATTCCTATGATCCATTCTAATTCATTCGTACGATCCATTCTAATTCATTCGCTCGAATGTATCCATTCTAATTCATTCGTATGATCCATTCTATTTCATTCGTACGATCCATTCTAATTCATTCGCACGAATGTAACCATTCTAATTAATTCGTACGATCCATTCTAATTCATTCCTACGATCCATTCTAATTCATTCGCACGAATGCATCCATTCTAATTCATTTGTACGATCCAGTCTAATTCATTCGCACGAATGTAACCATTCTAATTTATTCATACGATCCATTCTAATTCATTTCTACGCTCCATTCTAATTCATTCGCACGAATGTATCCATTCTAATTCATTTGCACGATCCATTCTAATTCATTCCTATGATCCATTCTAATTTATTCGTACGATCCATTCTAATTCATTCGTACGATCCATTCTATTTCATTCGCACGAATGTAACCATTCTAATTCATTCGTACGATCCATTCTAATTAATTCCTACGATCCATTCTAATTCATTCGTACGAATGTATCCATTCTAATTCATTTGCACGATCCATTCTAATTCATTCCTATGATCCATTCTAATTCATTCGTACGATCCATTCTAATTCATTCGCTCAATGAATTAGATCGTACGAATGAATTAGAATGGATCGTACGAATGAATTAAAATGGATACATTCGAGCGAATGAATTAGAATGGATATATTTGTACGAATGAATTAGAATGGATCGTACGATGCAATCTAATTCATTCGTACAATGCGTTCTAATCCTTTCGTACGATCCATTATAAATCATTCGTATGATCTATTCTAATTCATTCGCACGAATGTATCCATTCTAATTCATTCATACGATCCATTCTAATTCGTTCGTACGATCCATTCTAATTCGTTCGTACGATCCATTCTAATTCCTTCGTACGATCCATTCTAATTCGTTCGTACGATCCATTCTAATTCATTCGCACGATCCATTCTAATTCATTCGTATGATCCATTCTAATTCATTCCTACGATCTATTCTACTTCATTCGTATGATCCATTTTAATTCATTCGTTCGATCCATTCTAATTCATTCGCACAGTCCATTCAAATTCATTCGCATGATTCATTCTAATTCATTCGTACAATCCATTCTAATTCATTCTCACGAATGTAACCTTTCTAATTCATTTGTATGATCCATTCTAATTCATTCGTACGATCCATTCTAATTCATTCGTACGATCCATTCTAATCCATTCGTACTATCCATTCTAATCCATTTGTACGATCCATTCTAATCCATTCGTACGATCCATTCTAATTCATTCGTATGAATGTATCCATTCTAATTTATTCGTACGATCTAGTCTAATTCATTCGTATGATCCATTCTAATTCATTCGCATGAATGTATCCATTCTAATTCATTCGTACAATCCATTCTAATTCATTCGTAGGATCCATTCTAATTCATTCGCACGATCCATTCAAATTCATTCGCACGATCCATTCTAATTCATTCGCACGATCCATTGTAATTCATTCATACGATCTATTCTAATTCATTCGTACGATTCTTTCTTATTCATTCGCACGAACGAATTAGAATGGATCATACAAATGAATTAGAAAGGTTACATTCGTGAGAATGAATTAGAATGGATCATACGAATGAATTAGAATCGATACATTCGAGCGAATGAATTAGAATGGATCGTACGAATGAATTAGAATGGATCATAGGAATGAATTAGAATGGATCGTGCGAAAGAATTAGAATGGATTGTACGAATTAATTAGAATGGATACATTCGTACGAATGAATTAGAATAGATCGTAGGAATGAATTAGAATGGATCATACGAATGAATTAGAATGGATCGTGCGAATGAATTAGAATGGATTGTACGAATGAATTAGAATGGATACATTCGAGCGAATGAATTAGAATAGATCGTAGGAATGAATTACAATAGATCATACGAATGAATTAGAATGGATCGTACGAATGAGTTAGAATGGATCGTACGAATGAATTGGAATGGATCGTGCGAATGAATTGGAATGGATTAGAATGGATCGTATGAATGAATTAGAATGGATTAGAATGGATCAAACGAATGGATTAGAATGGAATATGAATGAATTAGAATGGATGATACAAATGAATTAGAAAGGTTACATTCGTGAGAATGAATTAGAATGGATCGTACGAATGAATTAGAATGGATCATGCGAATGAATTTGAATGGATTGTACGAATGAATTAGAATGGATCGAACGAATGAATTAGACTGGATCATACGAATGAATTAGAATAGATCGTAGGAATGAATTAGAATGGATCATACGAATGAATTAGAATGGATCGTGCGAATGAATTAGAATGGATCGTACGAATGAATTAGAATGGATCGTACGAACGATTTAGAATGGATCGTACGAATGAATTAGAATGGATCGTATGAACGAATTAGAATGGATCGTGCGAATGAATTTGAATAGATCGTGCGAATGACTTAGAATGGATCGAACGAATGAATTAGAATAGATCACATGAATGAATTAGAATGGATCGTACGAATGAATTAGAATGGATCGTGCGAATGAATTAGAATGGATCATGCGAATGAATTAGAATAGATCGTGCGAAAGAATTAGAATGGATCGTACGAATGAATTAGAATGGATCGTACGAATGGATTAGAATGGATCGTACGAATGTATTAGAATGGATCATACGAATAAATTCGAATGGATCGTACGAGTGAATTAGAATGGATACATTTGTGCGAATGAGTTAGAATAGATCATACGAATGAATTAGAATAGATCGTACGAATGAATTAGAATGGATCATACGAATGAATTAGAGTGGATCGTGCGAATGAATTAGAATGGATGGTACGAATGAATTAGAATAGATACATTCGAGAGAATGAATTAGAATAGATCGTAGGAATGAATTCGAATGGATCATACGAATGAATTAGAATGGATTGTGCGAATGAATTAGAATGGATTGTACGAATGTGTTAGAATGGATACATTCGTGCGAATGAATTAGAATGGATCGTACGAATGAATTAGAATGGAACATACGATTCATTCTAATTCATTCGTACGATCCATTCTAATGCATTCGTACGATTCATTCTAATTCATTCGCACGATCCATTCTAATTCATCTGTACGAATGTATCCATTCTAATTGATTCGTACAATCCATTCTAATTCATTCGCACGATCCATTCTAATTCATTCGTATGATCCATTCTAATTCATTCTCACAAATGTAACCATTCTAATTTATTCATATGATCCATTCTAATTCATTCCTACGAATGAATTAGAATGGATACATTCGAGTGAATGAATTAGAATGGATACATTCATACGAATGAATTAGAATGGATCGAGCGAATGAATTAGAATGGATCGTACGAATGAATTAGAATGGATTAGAATGGATCGTACGAATGAATTAGAATGGATCGTACAAATGAATTAGAAAGGTTACATTTGTGAGAATGAATTAGAATGGATCGTACGAATGAATTAGAATGGATCGCACGAATGAATTAGAATGGATCGTACGAATGGATTAGAATGGATCGTACGAATGGATTAGAATGGATCATGCGAATGAATTAGAATAGATTGTACGAATGAATTTGAATGGATTAGAATGGATCGTACGAATGAATTAGAATGGATACATTTGTGCGAATGAATTAGAATGGATCATACGAATGAATTAGAATAGATATATTCATGCGAATGAATTAGAATGGATCGTACGAATGCATTAAAATGGATCGTACGAATGAATTAGAATGGATCGTGCGAATGAATTAGAATGAATCGTATGAATGCATTAGAATGGATACATTCGTACGAATGAATTAGAATGGATCCTGAAAATGAATTAGAATGGATACATTCGTGCGAATAAATTAGAATGGATCGTAGGAATGAATTAGAATGGATCGTACGAATGAATTAGAATGGTTACATTCGTGCGAATGAATTAGAATGGATCGTACGAATGGATTAGAATGGATCATACGAATGAATTAGAATGGATCGTGCTAATGAATTAGAATGGATTGTACGAATGAATTAGAATGGATACATACAAATGAATTAGAATGGATACATTCGTGCGAATGAATTAGAATGGATCGTACGAATGAATTAGAATGGATAGTACGGATGAATTACAATGGTTACATTCGAGCGAATGAATTTGAATGTATCATATGAATGAATTAGAATGGATCGTACGAATGAATTAGATCGTACGAATGAATTAGAATGGATCGTACGAATGAATTAGAATGGATATATTCGTGCGAATGAATTAGAATGGATCGTATGAATGAATTTGAATGGATCGTGCGAATGAATTAGAATGAATCTTACGAATGAATTAGAATGGATACATACAAATGAATTAGAAAGGTTACATTCGCGAGAATTAATTAGAATGATCCATTCTAATTCATTCGTACAATGTGTTCTAATCCATTCGTACGATCCATTCAAATTCATGCGAATGGATTAGAATGGATCGTACGAATGGATTAGAATGGATCGTACGAATGAATTAGAATGGATCGTACAAATGAATTTGAAAGGTTACATTTGTGAGAATGAATTAGAATGGATCATATGAATGAATTAGAATGGATCGTGCGAATGAATTAGAATGGATTGTACGAATGAATTAGAATGGATACATTCGTACGAATGAATTAGAATGGATCGTGCGAATGAATTAGAATGGATCGTACGAATGAATTAGAATGGATCATGCGAATGAATTAGAATGGATTGTACGAATGAATTAGAATGGTTACATTCATGCAAATGAATTAGAATGGATCGTATATTTGGATTAGAATGGATCATACGAATGGATTAGAATGGATCGTATGAATGAATTAGAATGGATCGTACAAATGAATTAGAAAGGTTTCATTTGTGAGAATGAATTAGAATGGATCGTACAAATGAATTAGAATGGATCGTACGAATGGATTAGAATGGATCGTACGAATGAATTAGAATGGATCGTACGAATGCATTAGAATGGATACATTCGTGCGAATGAATTAGAATGAATCGTACTAATTCATTAGAATGGATCGTACGAATGAATTAGAATGGATCGTACGAATGAATTAGAATGGATATATTCTTGCGAATGAACTAGAATGGATACATATATTCATGCGAATGAATTAGAATGGATCGTATGAATGAGTTAGAATGGATCGTATGAATGAATTAGAATAGATTGCAAGAATGAATTAGAATGGATCATATGAATAAATTGGAATGGATCGTACGAATGAATTAGAATGGATACATTCATGCAAATGAATTAGAATGGATCGTACGAATGACGTACGCTCCATTCTAATTCATTCGTAAGCTCCATTCTTATTCATCGCACAAATGTATCCATTCTAATTTATTCGTACGATCCATTCAAATTCAATCGTATGATCCATTCTAATTCATTCGCACAGATGTATCGTACGAATGAATTCAAATAGATCGTACAAATGAAATAGAAAGGTTACATTCGTGAGAATGAATTAGAATGGATCGTACGAATGAATTAGAATGGATCATGCGAATGAATTAGAATGGATCGTACGAATGAATTAGAATGGATCGAACGAATGAATTAGAATGGATACATTCGAGCGAATGAATTAGAATAGATCGTAGAAATGAATTAGAATGGATCATACAAATGAATTAGAATAGATACATTCGTGCGAATGAATTAGAATGGATTAGAATGGATCGTACGAATGAATTAGAATGGATTGTGCGAATGAATTAGAATGGATTAGAATGGATCGTACGAATGAATTAGAATGGATTGTGCGAATGAATTAGAATGGATCGTATGAATAAACTAGAATGGATCGTACGAATGAATTAAAATGGATACATTTGTGCGAATGAATTAAAATGGATCATACGATTGAATTAGAATGGATCGTACGAATGAATTAGAATGGATCATGCGAATGAATTGAATGGATCGTACGAATGAATTAGAATGGATCGAACGAATGAATTAGAATGGATACATTCGAGCGAAAGAATTAGAATAGATCGTAGGAATGAATTAGAATGGATCGTTTGAATGAATTAAAATGGATCGTGCGAGTGAATTAGAATGGATAGTGCGAATGAATTAGAATGGATCGTACGAATGAATTAGAATGGATACATTCGTGCGAATGAATTAGAATGGATCGTACGAATGAATTAGAATGGATCGTAGGAATGAATTAGAATAGATCCACCGAATGAGTTAGAATGGATCGTACGAATGAATTAGAATGGATCGTACGAATGAATTAGAATGGATACATTTGTACGAATAAATTAGAATGGATTGTACGAATGAATTAGAATGGATTGTATGAATAAATTAGAACGGATCGTACGAATGAATTAGAATTGATCGTGGGAATGAATTAGAATGGATACATTCTTGCGAATGAATTTGAATGGATCGTATGAATGGATCGTACGAATGAATTAGAATGGTTACATTCGTGCAAATGAATTAGAATGGATCGTACGAATAAATTAGAATGGATACATTCGTGCGAATGAATTAGAATGGATCGTACAAATGAATTAGAATGGATCGTACGAATGAATTAGAATGGATCATGCGAATGAATTAGAATGGATTGTACGAATGAATTAGAATGGATACATTTGTGCGAATGAATTAGAATGGATCGTGCGAATGAATTAGAATGGATCGTGCGAATGAATTAGAATGGATCGTACGATTGAATTAGAATGGATCCACCGAATGAGTTAGAATGGATCATACGAATGAATTAGAATGGATCGTACGAAAGAATTTGAATGGATCGTTCGAATGAATTAGAATGGATCGTGCGAATGAATAAGAATGGATCATACAAATGAATTGGAATGGATCGTACGAATTAATTAGAATGGATACATTCGTACAAATAAATTAGAATGGATCATACGAATGAATTAGAATGGATCGTGCGAATGATTTAGAATGAATCGTACCAATGCATTAGAATGGATCGTACGAATGAATTAGAATGGATCGTACGATCCATTCTAATTCATTTGTACGATCCATTCTAATTCATTCGTACAATCCATTCTAATTCATTCGTATGATCAATTCTAATTCATTCGTACAATTCATTCTAATTCAGTCGTATGAATGTATCATACGAATGAATTAGAATGGATCATGCGAATGAATTAGAATGGATCATACGAATGAATTAGAATGGATCGTACGAATGAATTAGAATGGATACATTCGAGCGAATGAATTAGAATGGATCGTACGAATGAATTAGAATGGATCATAGGAATGAATTAGAATGGATCATGCGAATGAATTTGAATGGATCGTACGAATGAATTAGAATGGATCATACGATCCATTCTAATTCGTTCTCACAAATGTACCCATTCTAATTCATTCGTATGATCCATTCTAATTCATTCGCACGATCCATTCTAATTTATTCGCACAAATATATCCATTCTAATTCATTTGTACGATCCATTCTAATTCATTCGTACAATCCATTCTAATTCATGCGCATGATCTATTCTAATTCATTCGTACGATCCATTCTAATTCATTCGTACGATCTATTCTAATTCATTCGTACGATCCATTCTAATTCATTCGTACGAATGTATTCATTCTAATTAATTCGTACGATCCATTCTAATTCATTCGTATGATCCATTCTTATTCATTTGCACGATCCATTCTAATTCATTCGAACGATCCATTCAAATTCTATCGTACGATCCATTCTAATTCATTCGTATGATCCATTCTAACTCATTCGGTGGATCCATTCTAATTCATTCGCACGATCCATTCTAATTCATTCGCACAAATGTATCCATTCTAATTCATTCGTACAATCCATTCTAATTCATTCCCACGATCCATTCTAATTCATTCGTACGATCCATTTTAATTCATTTGTACGATCCATTCTAATTCATTCGTACGAATGTATCCATTCTAATTTATTCGTATGATCCATTCTAATTCATTTGCACGAATGTAACCATTCTAATTCATTCGTACGATCCATTCAAATTCATTCGCAAGAATGTATCCATTCTAATTCATTCGCACGATCAATTCTAATTCATTCGTACGATCCGTTCTAATTTATTCATACAATCCATTCTAATTCATTCGTACGATCCATTCTAATTCATTCGTACGAATGAATTAGAATGAATACATTTGTACGAATAAATTAGAATGGATTGTAAGAATGAATTAGAATGGATTGTATGAATAAATTTGAACGGATCGTACGAATGAATTAGAATTGATCGTGCGAGTGAATTAGAATGGATACATTCTTGCAAATGAATTTGAATGGATCGTACGAATGGATCGTACGAATGAATTAGAATGGTTACATTCGTGTAAATGAATTAGAATGGATCGTACGAATAAATTAGAATGGATACATTCGTGCGAATGAATTAGAATGGATCGTACAAATGAATTAGAATGGATCGTACGAATGAATTAGAATGGATCGTGCGAATGAATTAGAATGGATTGTACGAATGAATTAGAATGGATACATTTGTGCGAATGAATTAGAATGGATCGTGCGAATGACTTAGAATGGATCGTGCGAATGAATTAGAATGGATCATACGAATGATTAGAATGGATCCACCGAATGAGTTAGAATGGATCATACGAATGAATTAGAATGGATCGTACGAAAGAATTTGAATGGATCGTTCGAATGAATTAGAATGGATCGTGCGAATGAATAAGATTGGATCATACAAATGAATTAGAATGGATCGTACGAATTAATTAGAATGGATACATTCGTACAAATAAATTAGAATAGATCATACGAATGAATTAGAATGGATCGTGCGAATGAATTAGAATGAATCGTACGAATGCATTAGAATGGATCGTACGAATGAATTAGAATGAATCGTACGATCCATTCTAATTCATTTGTACGATCCATTCTAATTCATTCGCACGATCCATTCTAATTCATTCGTACGATCCATTCTAATTCATTCGTATGATCAATTCTAATTCATTCGTACAATCCAATCTAATTCAGTCGTATGAATGTATCATACGAATGAATTAGAATGGATCATGCGAATGAATTAGAATGGATCGTACGAATGAATTAGAATGGATCGTACGAATGAATTAGAATGGATACATTCGAGCGAATGAATTAGAATGGATCATATGAATGAATTAGAATGGATCATAGGAATGAATTAGAATGGATAATACGAATGAATTTGAATGGATCGTACCAATGAATTAGAATGGATCGTACGATCCATTCTAATTCATTCTCACAAATGTACCCATTCTAATTCATTCGTATGATCCATTCTATTTCATTCGCACGATCCATTCTAATTCATTCGCACGAATATAACCATTCTAATTCATTCGAACGATCCATTCTAATTCATTCGTACGATCCATTCTAATTCATTCGCATGATCCATTCTAATTCATTCGTACGATCCATTCTAATTCATTCGTACGATCTATTCTAATTCATTCGTACGATCCATTCTAATTCATTCGTACGAATGTATCCATTCTAATTAATTCGTACGATCCATTCTAATTCATTCGTATGATCCATTCTTATTCATTCGCACAATCCATTCTAATTCATTCGAATGATCCATTCAAATTCTTTCGTACGATCCATACTAATTCATTCGTATGATCCATTCTAACTCATTCGGTGGATCCATTCTAATTCATTCGTACGATCCATTCTAATTCATTCGCACGATCCACTCTAATTCATTCGCACGATCCATTCTAATTCATTCGCACAAATGTATCCATTCTAATTCATTCATACAATCCATTCTAATTCATTCGCATGATCCATTCCAATTCATTCGTACGATCAATTCTAATTCATTCGCGCGAATATATCCATTCTAATTCATTCGTACGATCCATTCTAATTCATTCGTACGATCCATTCTAATTCATTCGCACGATCCATTCTAATTCATTCTCACAAATGTACCCATTCTAATTCATTCGTATGATCCATTCTAATTCATTCGCACGATCCATTCTAATTCATTCGCACAAATATATCCATTCTAATTCATTCGTTCGATCCATTCTAATTCATTCGTACGATCCATTCTAATTTATTCGCAGGATCCATTCTAATTCATTCGTACGATCCATTCTAATTCATTCGTACGATCTATTCTAATTCATTCGTACGATCCATTCTAATTCATTCGTACGAATGTATCCATTCTAATTAATTCGTACGATCCTTTCTAATTCATTCGTATGATCCATTCTTATTCATTCGCACGATCCATTCTAATTCATTCGAACGATCCATTCAAATTCTTTCATACGATCCATTCTAATTCATTCGTATGATCCATTCTAACTTATTCGGTGGATCCATTCTAATTCATTCGTACGATCCATTCTAATTCATTCGCACGATCCACTCTAATTCATTCGCACGATCCATTCTAATTCATTCGCACAAATGTATCCATTCTAATTCATTCGTACAATCCATTCTAATTCATTCGCATGATCCATTCTAATTCATTCGTACGATCCATTCTAATTCATTTGTACGATCCATTCTAATTCATTCGCACGAATGTATCCATTCTAATTTATTCATACGATCCATTCTAATTCATTTGCACGAATGTAACCATTCTAATTCATTCGTACGATCCATTCAAATTCATTCGCACGATCAATTCTAATTCATTCGTACGATCCGTTCTAATTTATTCATACAATCCATTCTAATTCATTCGTACAATCCATTCTAATTTATTCGTACAAATGTATCCATTCTAATTCATTCGTACGATCCATTCTAACTCATTCGGTGGATCCATTCTAATTCATTCCTATGATCCATTCTAATTCATTCGTACGATCCATTCTAATTCATTCGTACGATCCATTCTAATTCATTCGTGTGATCAATTCTAATTCATTCGTACAATCCATTCTAATTCAGTCGTATGAATGTATCATACGAATGAATTAGAAAGGATCATACGAATGAATTAGAATGGATCGTACGAATGAATTAGAATGGATACATTCGAGGGAATGAATTAGAATGGATCGTACGAATGAATTAGAATGGATCATAGGAATGAATTAGAATGGATCATGCGAATGAATTTGAATGGATCGTACGAATGAATTAAAATGGATCGTACGATCCATTCTAATTCATTCTCACAAATGTACCCATTCTAATTCATTCGTATGATCCATTCTAATTCATTCGCACGATCCATTCTAATTCATTCGCACGAATATATCTATTCTAATTCATTCGTACAATCCATTCTAATTCATGCGCATGATCCATTCTAATTCATTCGTACGATCCATTCGAATTCATTCGTACGATCTATTCTAATTCATTCGTACGATCCATTCTAATTCATTCGTACGAATGTATTCATTCTAATTAATTCGTACGATCCATTCTAATTCATTCATATGATCCATTCTTATTCATTCGCATGATCCATTCTAATTCATTCGAACGATCCATTCAAATTCTTTCGTACGATCCATTCTAATTCATTCGTATGATCCATTCTAACTCATTCGGTGGATCCATTCTAATTCATTCGTACGATCCATTCTAATTCATTCGCACGATCCATTCTAATTCATTCGCACAAATGTATCCATTCTAATTCATTCGTACAATCCATTCTAATTCATTCCCATGATCCATTCTAATTCATTCGTACGATCCATTCTAATTCATTTGTACGATCCATTCTAATTCATTCGCACGAATGTATCCATACTAATTTCTTCGTACGATCCATTCTAATTCATTTGCACGAATGTAACCATTCTAATTCATTCGTACAATCCATTCAAATTCATTCGCAAGAATGTATCCATTCAAATTCATTCGCACGATCAATTCTAATTCATTCGTTCGATCCGTTCTAATTTATTCATACAATCCATTCTAATTCATTCGTACAATCCATTCTAATTCATTCGTACGATCCATTCTAATTCATTCGTACAATCCATTCTAATTCATTCGTACAATCCATTCTAATTCATTCGTACGAATGAATTAGAATGGATCGTAGGAATGAATTAGAATGGATCCATTCGAGCGAATAAATTAGAATGGATCGTACGAATGAATTAGAATGGATCATAGGAATGAATTAGAATGGATCGTGCAAATAAATTAGAATGGATCGTACGAATGAATTAGAATGGATTGTACAAATGAATTAGAATATATCGTGCGAATGAATTAGAATGGATCGTACGAAAGAATTAGAATGGATCGTACGAATGAATTAGAATGGATCATACGAATGGATTAGAATAAATCATACGAATGGATTAGAATGGATCGTACGAATGAATTAGAATGGATCGTGCGAATGAATTAGAATGGATCGTATGAATAAATTAGAATGGATCGTACGAATGAATTAGAATGGATACATTTGTGTGAATGAATTAGAATGGATCATACGATTGAATTAGATTGGATCGTACGAATGAATTAGAATGGATCATGCGAATGAATTTGAAAAGATCGTACGAATGAATTAGAATGGATCGAACGAATGAATTCGAATGGATACATTCGAGGGAATGAATTAGAATAGATCATAGAAATGAATTAGAATGGATCGTACGAATGAATTAGAATGGATCGTGCTAATGAATTAGAATGGATAGTGCGAATGAATTAGAATGGATCGTACGAATGAATTAGAATGGATACATTCGTGCGAATGAATTAGAATGGATCGTACAAATAAATTAGAATGGATCGTACGAATGAATTAGAATGGATCGTAGGAATGAATTAGAATTAATCCACCGAATGAGTTAGAATGGATCGTACGAATGAATTAGAATGGATCGTACGAATGAATTAGAATGGATCGTACGAATGAATTAGAATGGATACATTTATACGAATAAATTATAATGGATTGTACGAATGAATTAGAATGGATTATATGAATAAATTAGAACGGATCGTACGAATGAATTAGAATTGATCGTGCGAATGAATTAGAATGGATACATTCTTGTGAATGAATTTGAATGGATCGTACGAATGAATTAGAATGGTTATATTCGTGCAAATGAATTAGAATGGATCGTACGAATAAATTAGAATGGAGACATTCGTGCGAATGAATTAGAATGGATCGTACAAATGAGTTAGAATGGATCGTACGAATGAATTAGAATGGATCATGCGAATGAATTAGAATGGATTGTACGAATGAATTAGAATGGATACATTTGTTCAAATGAATTAGAATGGATCGTGCGAATGAATTAGAATGGATCGTGCGAATGAATTAGAATGGATCGTACGAATAAATTAGAATGGATCCACCGAATGAGTTAGAATGGATCATACGAATGAATTAGAATGGATCGTACGAAAGAATTTGAATGGATCGTTCGAATGAATTAGAATGGATCATGCGAATGAATAAGAATGGATCATACGAATGAATTAGAATGGATCGTACGAATTAATTAGAATGGATACATTCGTACAAATGAATTAGAATGGATCGTACGAATGAATTAGAAAAGATCGTATGAATGAATTAGAATGGATCGTACGAATGAATTAGAATGGATCGTGCGAATGAATTAGAATGGATCGTACGAATGAATTAGAATGGATCATACGAATGAATTAGAATGGATATATTCATGCGAATGAATTAGAATGGATCGTGCGAATGAATTAGAATGGATCATACGAATGAATTAGAATGGATACATTTGTGAGAATGAATGAGAATGGATCGTACGATCTATTCTAATTCATTCGTACGATTCATTCAAATTCATTCGCATGATCCATTCTAATTTATTCCTATGATCCATTCTAATTCATTCGTATGATCCATTCTAATTCATTCGCTCTAATGTATCCTTTCTATTTCATTCGTACGATCCATTCTAATTCATTCGTACGATCCATTCTAATTCACTCGCATGATCCGTTCTAATTCATTCGTATGATACATTCATACGACTGAATTAGAATGGATTGTACGAATGAATTAGAATTAATCATACGAATGGATTAGAATTGATCGTACGAATGAATTAGAATGGATCGTGAGAATGAATTAGAATCGATCGTACGAATTAACTAGAATAGATCGTACGAATGAATTAGAATGGATCATGCGAATGAATTAGAATGGATTATACGAATGAATTAGAATGGATACATTTGTGCGAATGAATTAGAATGGATCGTGCGAATGAATTAGAATGGATCGTACGAATGAATTAGAATGGATCTATTCTAATTCATTCGCTCGAATGTATCCATTCTAATTCATTCGTCCGATCCATTCTAATTCATTCATACGATCCATTCAAATTCATTCGCATGATCCATTCTAATTCATTCGTACGATCCATTCTAATTCATTCTCATGAATGTAACCTTTCTAATTCATTTGTATGATCCATTCTAATTTTTTCGCACGATCTATTCTAATTCATTCGTACGATCCAGTCTAATTCATTCGTACGATCCATTCTAATTCATTCGCACGAATGTAACCATTCTAATTCATTCGTACGATCCATTCTAATTCTTCCTACGATCCATTCTAATTCATTCGCACGAATGTATCCATTCTAATTCATTTGCATGATCCATTCTAATTCATTCCTAAGATCCATTCTAATTCATTCGTACGATCCATTCTAATTCATTCGCACGAATGTATCCATTCTAATTCATTTGCACGATCCATTCTAATTCATTCCTATGATCCATTCTAACATTCGTGCGAATGAATTAGAATAGATCATACGAATGAATTAGAATGGATCGTACGAATGAATTTGAATGGATACATTTGTGCAAATGAATTAGAATGGATCGTATATTCGTGCAAATAAATTAGAATGGATCGTACAAATGAATTAGAATGGATCGTACAAATGAGTTAGAATGGATCGTCCGAATGAATTAGAATGGATCGTACGAATGAATTAGAATGGATCCACCGAATGAGTTAGAATGGATCATACGAATGAATTAGAATGGATCGTACGAATGAATTAGAATGGATTGTGCGAATGAATTAGAATGGATTCGTGCGAATGAATTAGAATGGATCGTACGAATGAATTAGAATGGATCATACAAATGAATTAGGAAGGTTACATTCGCGAGAATGAATTAGAATGGATCGTACGAATGGATTAGAATGGAACGTACGAATGAATTAGAATGGATACATTCGAGCAAATGAATTAGAATAGATCGTAGGAATGCGTTAGAATGGATCATACGAATGAATTAGAATGGATCGTACGAACGAGTTAGAATGGATTGTGCGAATGAATTAGAATGGATCGTATGAATGAATAAGAATGGATTATAGGAATGAATTAGAATGGATCGTGCGAATGAATTAGAATGGATCGTATATTCGTGCAAATAAATTTGAATGGATCGTACAAATGAATTAGAATGGATAGTACGAATGAGTTAGAATGGATCGTGCGAATGAATTAGAATGGATCGTACGAATGAATTAGAATGGATCCACCGAATGAGTTAGAATGGATCATACGAATGAATTAGAATGGATCGTACGAATGAATTAGAATAGATTGTGCGAATGAATTAGAATGAATTCGTGCGAATAAATTAGAATGGATCGTACAAATGAATTAGAATGGATCGTACGAATGAATTAGAATGGATCGTGCGAATGACTTAGAATGGATCGTACGAACGAATTAGAATGGATCGTACGAATGTATTAGATTGGATCGTATGAACGAATTAGAATGGATACATTCGAGCGAATGAATTAGAATGGATCGTACGAATGAATTAGAATGGATCGTGCGAATGAATTAGAATGGATCGTATGAATGAATAAGAATGGATCGTACGAATGAATTAGAATGGATCGTGTGAATGAATTACAATGGATCGTATATTCGTGCAAATAAATTAGAATGGATTGTACAAATGAATTAGATCGGATCGTACGAATGTGTTAGAATAAATCGTGCGAATGAATTAGAATGGATCAAACGAATGAATTAGAATGGATCCACCGAATGAGTTAGAATGGATCATACGAATGAATTAGAATGGATCGTACGATTGAATTAGAATGGATTGTGCAAATGAATTAGAATGGATTAATGCGAATGAATTAGAATGGATCGTACGAATGAATTAGAATGGATCGTATGAACGAATTAGAAAGGATCGTACGAATGGATTAGAATGGATCGTACGAATGGATTAGAATGGATCGTACGAATGAATTAGAATGGATCATACAAATGAATTAGAAAGGTTACATTCGTGAGAATGAATTAGAATGGATCGTACGAATGAATTAGAATGGATCATGCGAATGAATTTGAATGGATCGTACAAATGAATTAGAATGGATCGTGCGAATGAATTAGAATGGATCGTACGAATGAATCGTGCGAATGAATTAGAATAGATTAGAATGGATCGTACGAATGAATTAGAATGGATCCACCGAATGAGTTGGAATGGATCGTACGAATGAATTAGAATGGATACATTTGGGCGAATTAATTAGAATGGATCGTACGAATGAAATAGAATGGATACATTCGAATGAATTACAATACATCATGTGAATGAATTAGAATGGATCGTACGTTTGAATTAGATTGGATTGTGCGAATGAATTAGAATGGATACATTTGTGCAAATGAATTAGAATAGATCGTATGAATGAAAATTAGAATGGATCGTGCGAATGAATTAGAATGGTTACATTCGTGCGAATGAATTAGAATAGATCATACGAATGAATTAGAATGGATCGTACGAATGAATTAGAAGGGATACATTTGTGCGAATGAATTAGAATGGATCGTATATTTGTGCAAATAAATTAGAATGGATCGTAGGAATGAATTAGAACGGATCGTACGAATGAATTAGAATGGTTACATTCGTGCGAATGAATTAGAATGGATCGTACGAATGGATTAGAATGGATCATACGAATGGATTAGAATGGATCGTACGAATGAATTAGATTGAATCGTACAAATGAATTAGAAAGGTTACATTTGTGAGAATGAATTAGAATAGATCGTACGAATGAATTAGAATGGATCGTACGAATGGATTAGAATGGATCGTACGAATGAATTAGAATGGATCGTACGAATGCAGTATAATGGATACATTCGTGCGAATGAATTAGAATGGATCGTAGTAATGAATTAGAATTGATCGTGCGAATGAATTAGAATGGATACATTCGTACAAATGAATTAGAATGGATCGTACGAATGAATTAGAATGGATCGTACAAATGAATTAGAAAGGTTACATTCGAGCGAATGAATTAGAATAGATCGTAGGAATGAATTAGAATGGATCATATGAATGAATTAGAATGGATCGTGCGAATGAATTAGAATGGACTGTACGAATGAATTATAATGGATACATTCGTGCGAATGAATTAGAATGGATCGTACGAATGAATTAGAATGGATCGTACGAATGAATTAGAATGGATCGTACGAATGAATTAGACTGGATTGTACGAATGAATTAGAATATATCGTGCGAATGAATTAGAATGGATCGTAGGAAAGAATTAGAATGGATCGTACGAATGAATTAGAATGGATCATACGAATGAATTAGAATCGATCGTGCGAATGAATTAGAATGGATCGTACGAATGAATTAGAATGGATACATTCGTGCGGATGAATTAGAATGGATCATATGAAAGAATTAGAATGGATCGTGCGATTGAATTAGAATGGATCGTGCGAATGAATTAGAATGGATCGTGCGAATGAACTAGAATGGATCGTACAAACGAATTAGAATGGATCGTACGAACGAATTAGAATGGATCATATGAACAAATTAGAATGGATCGTACGAATGAATTAGAATGGATACATTCGAGCGATTGAATTAAAATGGATCGTACGAATGAATTAGAACGGATCATAGGAATGAATTAGAATGAATCATGCAAATGAATTAGAATGGATACATTCGTGCGAATGAATTAGAATGGATAGTAAGAATGAATTAGAATGGATCATAGGAATGAATTAGAATGGATCGTGCAATTGAATTAGAATGGATTGTACGAATGAATTAGAATGGATCGTACGAATGTATCCATTCTAATTCATTCGTACGATTCATTCTAATTCGTTTATATGATCCATTCTAATTCATTCGTACGATCCATTCAAATTCATTCGCATGATCCATTCTAATTCATTCGTACGATCCATTCTAATCCATTCGTACGATCCATTCTAATTCATTCGTATGATCCATTCTAATTCATTCGCATGAATGTATCCATTCTAATTCATTCATACAATCAATTCTAATTCATTCGCACGATCCATTCTAATTCATTCGTATGATCCATTCTAATTCATTCCTACGATCTATTCTAATTCATTCGCTCGGATGTATCCATTCTAATTCATTCGTACGATCCATTCTTATTCATTCGTACGATCCATTCAAATTCATTCGCATGATCCATTCTGATTCATTCGTACGATCCATTCTAATTCATTCTCATGAATGTAATCTTTCTAATTGATTCCCATGATCCATTCTAATTCATTCGCATGATCCATTCCATTCTAATTCATTTGTACGAATGTAGCCATTCTAGTTCATTCATACGTTCCATTCTAATTCATTCGCATGATCCATTCTAATTCATTCGTATGATATATTCTAATTCATTCGCACGAATGTATCCATTCTAGTTCATTCGTACGCTCCATTCTAATTCATTCGTATGATCCTTTCTTATTCATTCGTACGATCCATTCTAATTCAATCATATGATCCATTCTAACTCATTCGGTGGATCCATTCTAATTAATTCGTACGATCCATTCTAATTCATTCGCACGATCCATTCTAATTCATTCGTACGAATGTATCTATTCTAATTCATTCGTACGATCCATTTTAATTCATTCGTATGATCCATTCTAATTCATTCCTACGATCTATTCTAATTCATTCGCTCGAATGTATCCATTCTAATTCATTCGTACGATCCATTCTTATTCATTCGTATGATCCATTCAAATTCATTGCATGATCCATTCTAATTCATTCGTACGATCCATTCTAATTCATTCTCACGAATGTAACCTTTCTAATACATTCGCATGATCCATTCTAATTCATTCGTACGATCCATTATTCGTACGATCCATTCTAATTCATTCTCACAAATGTAACCTTTCTAATTCATTTGTACGATCCATTCTAATCCATTCGTACGATCCATTCTAATCCATTCGTACGATCCATTCTAATCCATTCGTACGATCCATTCTAATTCATTCGCACAAATGTAACCATTCTAATTCATTCATACGAACCATCCTAATTCATTCCTACGATCCATTCTAATTCATTCGCACGAATGTATCCATTCTAATTCATTTGCACGATCCATTCTAATTCATTCCTATGATCCATTCTAATTCATTCCTATGATCTATTCTAATTCATTCGCTCGAATGTATCCATTCTAATTCATTCATACGATCCATTCTAATTCATTCGTACGATCCATTCTAATTCATTCGCACGATCCATTCTAATTCATTCGTTCGATCCACTCTAATCCATTCGAACGATCCAATCTAATCCATTCTAATTCATTCGTAAGATCCATTCTAATTCATTCTCACGAATATAACCTTTCTAATTCATTCGTACGATCCATTCTAATCTATTCTAATTCATTCGCTCGAATGTATCCATTCTAATTCATTCGTACGATCCATTCTTATTCATTCATACGATCCATTCTAATTCATTCGCACGATCCATTCTAATTCATTCGCACAATCCGTTCTAATTCATTCGCACAATCCATTCTAATTCATTCGCACGAATGTATCCATTCTAATTCATTCGTACGATCCATTCTAATTCATTCGTACGATCCATTCTAATTCATTCGCATGATCCATTCGTACGATCCATTCTAATCCATTCGTACGATCCATTCTAATTCATTCATACGATCCATTCTAATTCGTTCGTACGATCCATTCTAATTCGTTCGTACGATCATTCTAATTCATTCACACGATCCATTATAATTCATTCCTACGATCCTTTTTAATTCATTCGTACGATCCATTCTAATCCATTCGTACGATCCATTCTAATTCATTCGTACGATCCATTCTAATTCATTCTCACAAATGTAACCTTTCTAATTCATTTGTACGATCCATTCTAATCCATTCGTACGATCCATTCTAATCTATTCGTACGATCCATTCTAATTCATTCGCACGAATGTAACCATTCTAATTCATTCGTACGATCCATTCTAATTCATTCCTACGATCCATTCTAATTCATTCGCACGAATGTATCCATTCTAATTCATTTGCACGATCCATTCTAATTCATTCCTATGATCCATTCTAATTCATTCGTACGATCCATTCTAATTCATTCGCTCGAATGTATCCATTCTAATTCATTCGTATGATCCATTCTAATTCATTCCTACGATCTATTCTAATTCATTCGCTCGAATGTATCCATTCTAATTCATTCGTACAATCCATTCTTATTCATTCGTACGATCCATTCAAATTCATTCACATGATCCCTTCTAATTCATTCGTACGATCCATTCTAATTCATTCTCACGAATGTAACCTTTCTAATTCATTCGCATGATCCATTCTAATTCATTCGTACGATCCATTATTCGTACGATCCATTCTAATTCATTCTCACAAATGTAACCTTTCTAAATCATTTGTACGATCCATTCTAATCCATTCGTACGATCCATTCTATTCCATTCGTACGATCCATTCTAATTCATTGCAACGAATATAACCATTCTAATTCATTCGTACGATCCATTCTAATTCATTCCTTCGATCCATTCTAATTCATTCGCACGAATGTATCCATTCTAATTCATTTGCGCGATCCATTCTAATTCATTCCTATGGTCCATTCTAATTCATTCGTACGATCCATTCTAATTCATTCGCTCGAATGTATCCATTCTAATTCATTCGTACGATCCATTCTAATTCATTCGTACGATCTATTCTAATTCATTCGCACGATCCATTCTAATTCATTCGTTCGATCCATTCTAATCCATTCGTACGATCCATTCTAATTCATTCGTACGATCCATTCTAATTCGTTCTCACGAATGTAACCTTTCTAATTCATTCGTACGATCTATTCTAATTCATTCGTACGATCCATTCTAATTCATTCATACGATCCATTCTAATTCATTCGTACGATCTATTCTAATTCATTCGTACGATCCATTCTAATCCATTCTAATTCATTCGCTCGAATGTATCCATTCTAATTCATTCGTACGATCCATTCTTATTCATTCATACGATCCATTCTAATTCATTCGCACGATCCATTCTAATTCATTCGCACAATCCGTTCTAATTCATTCGCACAATCCATTCTAATTCATTCGCACGAATGTATCCATTCTAATTCATTCGTACGATCCATTCTAATTTATTTGTATGATCCATTCTAATTCATTCGTATGATCCATTCGTACGATCCATTCTAATCTATTCGTACGATCCATTCTAATTCATTCATACGATCCATTCTAATTCGTTCGTACGATCCATTCTAATTCGTTCGTACGATCCATTCTAATTCATTCGCACGATCCATTCTAATTCATTTGTACGATCCATTCAAATTCATTCCTACGAGCCAGTTTAATTCATTCGTACGATCCCTTCTAATACATTCGTACGATCCATTCTAATTCATTCGTACGATCCATTCTAATTCATTCTCACAAATGTAACCTTTCTAATTCATTTGTACGATCCATTCTAATCCATTCGTACGATCCATTCTAATCCATTCGTACGATCCATTCTAATACATTCGTACGATCCATTCTAATTCACTCGCACGAATGTAACCATTCTAATTCATTCGTACGATCCATTCTAATTCATTCCTACGATCCATTCTAGTTCATTCGCATGAATGTATCCATTCTAATTCATTTGCACGATCCATTCTAATTCATTCCTATGATCTATTCTAATTCATTCGTACGATCCATTCTAATTCATTCGCTCGAATGTATCCATTCTAATTCATTCGTACGATCCATTCTAATTCATTCGTACGATCCATTCTAATCCATTCGTACGATCCATTCTAATTCATAAGAATGGATCGTACGAATGAATTAGAATGGATCGTGCGAATGAATTAGAATGGATCGTACGAATGCATTAGAATGGATGGTACGAATGAATTAGAATGAATCGTACGATCCATTCAAATTCATTCGTCCGATCCATTCTAATTCATTCGTAGGAATGTATCCATTCTAATTCATTCGTACAATCCATTCTAATTCATTCGCATGATCCATTCTAATTCATTCGTATGATCCATTCTAATTCATTCCTACGATCTATTCTAATTCATTCGCTCGAATCTATCCATTCTAATTCATTCGTACAATCCATTCTAATTCATTCGCACGATCCATTCTAATTCATTCGTATGATCCATTCTAATTCATTCCTATGATCTATTCTAATTCATTCGCTCGAATGTATCCATTCTAATTCATTCGTACGATCCATTCTAATTCATTCGTTAGATCCATTCTAATTCATTCGTACGATCCATTCTAATTCATTCACACGATCCATTCTAATTCATTCGTACGATCCATTTTAATTCATTTGCACGAATGCATCATACGAATGAATTAGAATGGATCATGCGATTGAATTAGAATGGATCGTGCAAAGGAATTAGAATGGATACATTCGTGCGAATGAATTAGAATGGATTGTAGGAATGAATTAGAATGGATTGTTCGAATGAATTAGAATGAATACATTCGAGCAAATGAATTAGAATGGATCGTACGAACGAATTAGAATTAGATCGTACGAATGGATTAGAATGGATCGTACGAATGAATTAGAATGGATCGTACAAATGAATTAGAAAGGTTACATTTGTGAGAATGAATTAGAATGGATTGTACGAATGGATTAGAATGGATCGTACGAATGGATTAGAATGGATCGTACGAAGGGATTAGAATGGATCATACGAATGAATTAGAAAGGTTACATTCGTGAGAATGAATTAGAATGGATCGTACGAATGAATTAGAATGGATCATGCGAATGAATTTGAATGGATCGTACAAATGAATTAGAATGGATCGTGCGAATGAATTATAATGGATCGTACGAATGGATCATGCGAATGAATTAGAATGGATTAGAATGGATCGTATGAATGGATCGTACGAATAAATTAGAATGGATCATACAAATGAATTAGAAGGGTTACATTTGTGAGAATGAATTAGAATGGATACATTTGTGCGAATGAATTAGAATAGATTAGAATGAATTAGAATAGATTAGAATGGATACATTCTCACGATCCATTCTAATCCATTCGTACTATCCATTCTAATCCATTCGTATGATCCATTCTTATTCATTCGTACGATCCATTCTAATTCATTCCTATGTATCCATTCTAATTCATTCGTACGATCCATTCTAATTCTTTCATACAATCCATTCTAATTCATTCGCACGATCCATTCTAATTCATTCGTATGATCCATTCTAATTCATTCCTACGATCTATTCTAATTCATTCGCTCGAATGTATCTATTCTAATTCATTCGCACGATCCATTCTAATTCATTCGTACGATCCATTCTAATTCATTCGCACGAATGTATCCATTCTAATTCATTCGCACGATCCATTCTAATTTATTCGTATGATCCATTCTAATTCATTCACACGAATGTATCCATTGTAATGCATTCGTATGATTCATTCTAATTCATTCGCACGATCCATTCTAATTCATTCGTACGATCCATTCTTATGAATTAGAATGGATCGTGAGAATGAATTAGAATGGATCATGCGAAAGAATTAGAATGGATCATACGAATGAATTAGAATAGATCGTGTGAATGAATTAGAATGGATCGTACGAATGAATTAGAATAGATCGTAGGAATGAATTAGAATGGATCATACGAATGAATTAGAATAGATTGTACGAATGAATTAGAATGGTTACATTCGTACGATCCATTCTATTCCATTCGTACGATCCATTCTAATTAATTCGCACGATCCGATCCATTCTAATCCATTCGTACGATCCATTCTAATTCATTTGTACGATCCATTCTAATTCATTCTCACAAATGCAACCTTTCTAATTCATTTGTACGATCCATTCTAATTCATTTGCACGAATGTAACCATTCTAATTCATTCGTACGATTCATTCTAATTCATTCGCACGATCCATTCTAATTCGTTCGTACGATCCATTCTAATTCATTCGCACGAATGTATCCATTCTAATTCATTTGCACGATCCATTCTAATTCATTCCTATTGTCCATTCTAATTCATTCGCACGATCCATTCTAATTCATTCGTACGATCCATTCTAATTCATTCGCATGATCCATTCTAACTCATTCAGTGGATCCATTCTAATTCATTCGTATGATCCATTCTAATTCATTCATACGATCCATTCTAATCTATTCGTTCGATCCATTCTAATTCATTCGTACAAATGAATTAGAATGGATTGTGCGAATGAATTAGAATGGATCGTACGAATGAACTAGAATGGATACATTCGAGCGAATGAATTAGAATAGATCATAGGAATGAATTAGAATGGATCATACGAATGAATTAGAATGGATCGTGCGAATGAATTAGAATGGATTGTATGAAAGAATTAGAATGGATCGTACGAATGAATTAGAATGGATACATAGGAATGAATTAGAGTGGATCGTACGAATAAATTAGAATGGATCGTATGAATGGATTAGAATGGATCGTACGAATGGATTAGAATGGATCGTACGAGTGGATTAGAATGGATCGTACGAATGAATTAGAATGGATCGTGCGAATGAATTAGAATGAATCGTACGAATGCATTAGAATGGATGGTACGAATGAATTAGAAAGGTTACATTTGTGAGAATGAATTAGAATGGATCATACGAATGGATTAGAATGGATTGTACGAATGGATTAGAATGGATCGTACGAATGAATTAGAAAGGTTACATTCGTGAGAATGAATTAGAATGGATCGTACGAATGAATTAGAATGGATCATGCGAATGAATTTGAATGGATCGTACAAATGAATTAGAATGGATCGTGCGAATGAATTAGAATGGATCGTACGAATGGATCATTCGAATGAATTAGAACGGATTAGAATGGATCGTATGAATGGATCGTACGAATGAATTAGAATGGATCATACAAATGAATTAGAAGGGTTACATTTGTGAGAATGAATTAGAATGGATACATTTGTGCGAATGAATTAGAATAGATTAGAATGGATCGTACAAATGGATTAGAATCCATTCTAATTCATTTGTATGATCCATTCTAATTCATTCGTACGATCCATTCGTACGATCCATTCTAATCCATTCGTACTATCCATTCTAATCCATTCGTACGATCCATTCTAATTCGTTCATACGATCCATTCTAATTCATTCCTATGTATCCATTCTAATTCATTCGTACGATCCATTCTAATTCTTTCATACAATCCATTCTAATTCATTCGCACGATCCATTCTAATTCATTCGTATGATCCATTCTAATTCATTCCTACGATCTATTCTAATTCATTCGCTCGAATGTATCCATTCTAATTCATTCGTACGATCCATTCTAATCCATTCGTACGATCCATTCTACACGATCCATTCAAATTCATTCATACGATCCATTCTAATTCATTCGTACGATCCATTCAAATTCATTCGCATGATCCATTCTAATTCATTCGTACGATCCATTCTAATTCATTCTCACGAATGTAACCTTTCTAATCCATTTGTACGATCCATTCTAATCCATTTGTACGATCCATTCTTATCCATTCGTACGATCCATTCTAATCCATTCGTACGATCCATTCTAATCCATTCGTACGATCCATTCTAATTCATTCGCACGATCCATTCTAATTCATTCGTACGATCCCTTCTAATTTATTCGCACGATCCATTCTAATTCATTTGTACGAATGTATCCATTCTAATTCATTCGCACGATCCATTCTAATTAATTCGCACGATCCATTCTAATTCATTCGTATAATCCATTCTAATTCATTTGTACGATCCATTCTAATTTATTCGCACAAATGTATCTATTCTAATTCATTCGTACATTCAAGCGAATGAATTAGAATGGATCGTATGAATGAGTTAGAATGGATCGTATGAATGAATTAGAATGGATTGCATGAATGAATTAGAATGGATCATACGAATAAATTGGAATGGATCGTACGAATGAATTAGAATGGATCGTACGAATGGATTAGAATGGATCATACGAATGGATTAGAATGGATCGTACAAATGAATTAGAATGGATCATACAAATGAATTAGAAAGGTTACATTCGTGAGAATGAATTAGAATGGATCGTACGAATGAATTAGAATGGATCATGCGAATGAATTTGAATGGATCGTACGAATGAATTAGAATGGATCATGCGAATGAATTTGAATGGATCGTACGAATGAATTAGAATGGATCGTACGAATGAATTAGAATGGATCGTGCGAATGAATTAGAATGGATCATGAGAAGGAATTACAATGGATCGTACGAATGAATTAGAATGGTTACATTCGTGCGAAGGAATTAGAATGAATTGTACGAATGAATTAGAATGGATATATTTGAACGAATAAATTAGAATGGATCATACGAATGAATTAGAATGGATCGTACGAATGAATTAGAATGGATCGTGAGAATGAATTAGAATGGATCGTGCGAATGAATTAGAATGGATATATTTATGCGAATGAATTAGAATGGATCGTGCGAATGAATTAGAATAGATCATACGAATGAATTAGAATGGATTGTACGAATGAATTAGAATGGATATATTCGTGCGAATGAATTAGAATGGATCATACGATTGAATTTGAATGGATCGTACGAATGAATTAGAATGAATTAGAATGAATCATGCGAATGAATTTGAATGGATCGTACGAATGAATTAGAATGGATCGAACGAATGATTAGAATGGACACATTCGAGCGAATGAATTAGAATAGATCGTAGGAATGAATTAGAATGGATTATACGAATGAATTAGAATGGATCGTACGAATGAATTGGAATGGATAGTACGAATGAATTAGAATGGATACATTCATGCAAATGAATTAGAATGGATCATAGGAATGAATTAGAATGGATCATACGAATGAATTAGAATGGATCATACGAATGAATTAGAATGGATCGTGCGAACGAATTAGAATGGATCGTATGAACGAATTAGAATGGATCGTACGAATGAATTAGAAAGGATACATTCGAGCGAATGAATTAGAATGGATCGTACGATGCAATCTAATTCATTCGCAAGATCCATTCTAATTCATTCGTACGATCCATTCTAATTCATTCGCACGATCTATTCTAATTCATTCTTACGATCCATTCTAATCCATTCGTATGATCAATTCTAATTCATTCGCACGATCTATTCTAATTCATTCTCACGAATGTAACCTTTCTAATTCATTTGTATGATCCATTCTAATTCATTCGTACGATCCATTCTAATCCATTCGTACGATCCATTCTAATCCATTCGTACGATCCATTCTAATTCATTCGTATAATCCATTCTAATTCATTCGCTCGAATGTATCCATTCTAATTCGTTAGTACGATCCATTCTAATCCATTCGTACGATCCATTCTAAACCATTCGTATAATCCATTCTAATTCATTCGCACGAATGTAACCATTCTAATTCATTCATACGATCCATTCTAATTCATTCCTACGATCCATTCTAATTCATTCGTACGATCCATTCTAATTCATTCGCACGATCCATTCTAATTCATTCGTACGATCTATTCTAATTCATTCGCACGAATGTAACCATTCTAATTCATTCATACGATCCATTCTAATTCATTCGCATGACACATTCTAATTCATTCGCACAAATGTAACCATTCTAATTCATTCGGTGGATCCATTCTAATTCATTCGTACGATCCATTCTAATTCATTCTCACGAATGTAACCTTTCTAATTGATTTGTACGATCCATTCTAATCCATTCGTATGATCCATTCTAATCCATTCGTACGATCCATTCTAATTCATTCGCACGATCCATTCTAATTCATTCGTACGACCCATTCTAATTCATTCGTACGATCCATTCTAATTCATTCATACGATCCATTCTAATTCATTTGTACGAATGTATCCATTCTAATTTATTCGCACGATCCATTCTAATTCATTCACACTATCCATTCTAATTTATTCGTATGATCCATTTTAATTCATTTGTACGACCCATTCTAATTCATTCGTACATTCATGCGAATGGATCGAACGAATGAATCGTGCGAATGGATTAGAATGGATCGAACGAATGAATTAGAATGGATACATTTGTGCGAATTAATTAGAATGGATCGTACGAATGAATTAGAATGGTTCGTACGAATGCATTAGAATGGATCGTACGAATGAATTAGAATGGAACGTATGAACGAATTAGAATGGATCGTACAAATGGATTCGAATGGATATATTCGTGCGAATGAATTAGAATGGATCGTACAAATGAATTAGACTGGATCGTACGAATAAATTTGAATCGATACATTCATGCGAATGAATTAGAATGGATCGTAGGAATGAATTAGAATGGATCATACGAATGAATTAGAATGGATCGTGCGAATGAATTAGAATGGATTGTACGAATGAATTAGAATGGATACATTTGTGCAAATGAATTAGAATGGATCATATGAAAGAATTAGAATGGATCGTACAAATGAATTGGAATGGATCGTACAATTCATTCTAATTCATTCGTACGATCCATTCTAATGTATTCGTACGATTCATTCTAATTCATTCGTACGATCCATTCTAATTAATTCGCACAAATGTATCCATTCTAATTCATTCGTTCGATCCATTCTAATTCATTCGTACAATCCATTCTAATTCATTCGCACGATCCATTCTAATTCATTCGTATGATCCATTCTAATTCATTCTCACAAATGTAACCTTTCTAATCCATTTGTACGATTCATTCTAATCCGTTCGTACGATCCATTCTAATTCATTCGTATGATCAATTCTAATTCATTCGCACGATCCATTCTAATTCATTCGTACGATACATTCTAATTCATTCGCACGAATGTAACCATTCTAATTCATTCGTACGATCCATTCTAATTCATTCGCACAAATGTATCCATTCTAATTCAGTCGTACGATCCATTCTAATTCGTTCGTACGATCCATTCTAATTCATTTGCACGATCCATTCTAATTCATTCCTATGATCCATTCTAATTCATTTGTACGATCCATTCTAATTCTTTCGCTCGAATGTATCCATTCTAATTCATTCGTACGATTCATTCTAATTCATTCGTACGATCCTTTCTAATTCATTCGTATAATGTGTTCTAATCCATTCGTACGATCCATTCTAATTCATTCGTACGATCCATTCTAATTCATTCGTATGATCAATTCTAATTCAATCGCACGATCCATTCTAATTCATTCGTACGATCCATTCTAATTCATTCGCATGAATGTAACCATTCTAATTCATTTGTACGTTCCATTCTAATTCATTCGCACAAATGTATCCATTCTAATTCATTCGTACGATCCATTCTAATTCGTTTGTACCATCCATTCTAATTCCTTTGCACGATCCATTCTAATTCATTCCTATGATCCATTCTAATTCATTCGTACGATCCATTCTAATTCTTTCACTCGAATGTATCCATTCTAATTCATTCGTATGATCCATTCTAATTCATTCGCACAAATATATCCATTCTAATTCATTCGCACGATCCATTCTAATTCATTCGTACGATCCATTCTAATTCATTCGCACGATCCATTCTAATTCATTCGTACGATCCATTCTAATTCATTCGTACAATCCATTCAAATTCATTCGTACGATGCAATCTAATTCATTCGCACAAATGTATCTATTCTAATTCATTCGTACAATGCGTTCTAATCCATTCGTACGATCCATTCTAATTCATTCCCACGAATGTAACCATTCTAATTCATTCATATGATCCATTCTAATTCATTTGTACGATCCATTCTAATTCATTCGTATGATCCATTCTTATTCATTCGTACGATCCATTCTAATTCATTTGCATGAATGTATCGATTCTAATTTATTCGTACGATCAAGTCTAATTCATTCGTACGATCCATTCTAATTCTTTCGCACGAATATATCCATTCTAATTCATTCGTACGATCCTTTCTAATTCATTCGAACGATCCATTCTAATTCTTTTATATGATCCATTCTAATTCATTCGCACGAATGTATCCATTCTAGTTCATTCGTACGCTCCCTTCTAATTCATTCGTACGCTGCATTCTTATTCATCGCACAAATGTATCCATTCTAATTTATTCGTACGATCCATTCAAATTCAATCGTATGATCCATTCTAATTCATTCGCACAAATGTATCCATTTTAATTCATTCGTACGATCCATTCTAATTTATTCATACGATCCATTCTAATTCATTCGTACGATCCATTCTAATTCATTCGTATGATCCATTCTAACTCATTCGTAGGAATGAATTAGAATGGATCGTACGAATGAATTAGAATGGTTACATTCATGCGAATGAATTTGAATGGATCGTACGAATGGATTAGAATGGATCATACGAATGGATTAGAATGGATCGTACGAATAGATTAGAATGGATCGTACAAATGAATTAGAAAGGTTATATTTGTGAGAATGAATTATAATGGATCGTACAAATGGATTAGAATGGATCGTACGAATGGATTAGAATGGATCGTACGAATGAATTAGAACGGATCATACAAATAAATTAGAAAGGTTACATTCGTGAGAATGAATTATAATGGATCGTGCGAATGAATTAGAATTGATCATACGAATGAATTAGAATGGATAGTACGAATGAATAAGAATGGATCGTACGAATGAATTAGAATGGATACATTCGAGCGAATGAATTAGAATAGATCGTAGGAATGAATTAGAATGGATCATACAAATGAATTAGAATGGATCGTATGAATGAATTAGAATGGATCGTACGAATTAATTAGAATGTATACATTCGTGCGAATGAATTAGAATGGATCGTACGAATGAATTAGAATGGATCGTACGAATGAATTAGAATAAATCGTACGAATGAATTAGAATGGATCGTACAAATGAATTAGAATGGATACATTTGTACGAATAAATTAGAATGGATTGTACGAATGAATTAGAATGGATACATTCTTGTGAAAAAATTAGAATGGATCGTATATTCGTGCAAATAAATTAGAATGGATCATATGAATGAATTAGAATGGACCGTGCGAATGAATTAGAATGAATCGTACGAATGCATTAGAATGGATCGTACGAATGAATTAGATTGAATTGTACGATCCATTCTAAATCATTCTCACGAATGTAACCTTTCTAATTCATTTGTATGATCCATTCTAATTCATTCGTACGATTCATTCTAATCCATTCGTACGATCCATTCTAATCCATTCGTACGATCCATTCTAATTCATTCGTACGATCCATTCTAATTGATTCTCACAAATGTAACCTTTCTTATTCATTTGTACGATCCATTCTAATCCATTCGTACGATCCATTCTAATTCATTCGCACGAATGTAACCATTCTAATTCATTCGTACGATCCATTCTATTTCATTCCTACGATCCATTCTAATTCATTCGTATGAATGTATCCATTCTAATTCATTTGCATGATCAATTCTAATTCATTCCTATGATCCATTCTAATTCCTTCGTACGATCCATTCTAATTCATTAGCTCGATTGTATCCATTATAATTCATTCGTACGATCTATTCTAGTTCGTTCATATGATCCATTCTAATTCGTTCGTACAATCCATTCTAATTCATTCGTACGATCCATTCTAATCCATTCGTACGATCCATTCTAATTCATTCGTACAAATGAATTATAATGGATCGTATGAATGAATAAGAATAGATCGTACGAAAGAATTAGAATGGATCGTGCGAATGAATTAGAATGAATCGTACGAATGAATTAGAATTGATATATTCGAGCGAATGAATTAGAATGGATCGCACGAATGAATTAGAATGGATCGTGCAAATGAATTAGAATGGATACATTCGTGCGAATGAATTAGAATGGATCGTAGGAATGAATTAGAATGGATCGTACGAATGAATTAGAATGGTTACAATCGTGCGAATGAATTAGAATGGATCGTATGAATGAATTAGAATGGATCGTGCGAATGAATTAGAATTGAACATACGAATGAATTAGAATGGATCGTACGACCCATTCTAATTCATTCGCACGATCCATTCTAATTCATTCGTACGATCCATTTTAATTCATTCGCAAGAATGTAACCATTCTAATTCATTCGTACGATCCATTCTAATTCATTCCTACGATCCATTCTAATTCATTCGCACGAATTTATCCATTCTAATTCATTTGCACGATCCATTCTAATTCATTCCTATGATCAATTCTAATTCATTCATACGATCCATTCTAATTCATTCGCTCGATTGTATCCATTCTAATTCATTTGCACGATCCATTCTAATTCATTCGCACGATCCATTCTAATTCATTCTCACGAATGTAACCTTTCTAATTCATTTGTATGATCCATTCTAATTCATTCGTACGATCCATTCTAATCCATTCGTACGATCCATTCTAATTTATTTGCACGATCCATTTTAATTCATTCGTATGACCCATTCTAATTCATACGTACGATCCATTCTAATTCATTCGCTCGAATGTATCATTTCTAATTCATTCGTACGATCCATTCTAATTCATTCGTACGATCCATTCTAATTCATTCATACGATCCATTCTAATCCATTCTCACGAATGTAACCTTTCTAATTCATTTGTATGTGTCCTTTCTAATTCATTCGTACGATCCATTCTAATTCATTCGCACGATCCATTCTAATTCATTCATACGATCCATTCTAATTCATTCGGATGAACGTATCCATTCTAATGCATCCGTATGATTCATTCTAATTCATTCGCCCGATCCATTCTAATTCATTCGTACGATCCATTCTAATTCCTTCGTCCGATCCATTCTAATTCATTCGCAAGAATGTATCCATTCTAATTTATTCGTACAATCCATTCTAATTCATTCGCACGATCCATTCTAATTCATTCGTATGATCCATTCTAATTCATTCCTACGATCTATTCTAATTCAGTCGCTCGAATGTATCCATTCTAATTCATTCGTTCGATCCATTCTAATTCATTCGTACGATTCATTCAAATTCATTCGCATGATCCATTCTAATTCAATCGTACGATCCATTCTAATTCACACGATCCATTCTAATTCATTCGTACGATCCATTCTAATACATTCGCACGATCCATTCTAATTCATTCGCACAAATGTATCCATTCTAATTCATTCGTACGATCCATTCTAATTCATTCGTACGATCCATTCTAATTCATTCGCACAAATGTATCCATTCTAACTCATTCGTACGATCCATTCTAATTCATTCGCACGATCCATTCTAATTAATTCGTACGATCCATTCTAATTCATTCGTACGATCCATTCTAATTCATTCGTACGATCCATTCTAATCCATTCGTACGATCCATTCTAATTCATTCGCACGAATGTAACCAATCTAATTCATTCATATGATCCATTCTAATTCATTCGTACGATCCATTCAAATTCATTCGTATGATCCATTCTAATTCATTCGTACGATCCATTCTAATTCATTTGCATGAATGTATCCATTCTAATTTATTCGTACGATCCAGTCTAATTCATTCGTACGATCCATTCTAATTCATTCGCACGAATATATCCATTCTAATTCATTCGTACGATCCTTTCTAATTCATTCGCACGATCTATTCTAATTCTTTCATATGATCCATTCTAATTCATTCGCATGAATGTATCCATTCTAGTTCATTCGTACGCTCCATTCTAATTCATTCGTACGCTCCATTCTTATTCATCGCACAAATGTATCCATTCTAATTTATTTGTACGATCCATTCTAATTCATTCGTATGATCCATTCTAACTCATTCGTACGATCCATTCTAATTCATTCGCTCGAATGTATCCATTCTAATTCATTCGTACGATTCATTCTAATTCATTCGCACGATCCATTCTAATCCATTCGTACGATCCATTCTAATCCATTCGTACGAACCATTCTAATCTATTCGTACGATCCATTCTAATTCATTCGCTCGAATGTATCCAGTCTAATTTATTCGTACGATCCATTCTAATTCGTTCATACGGTCCATTCTAATTCGTTCGTACGATCCATTCTAAAATGAGTTAGAATGGATCATACGAATGAATTACAATGGATCGTGCGAATGAATTAGAATGGATTGTGCGAATGAATTAGAATGGATCGTGCGAATGAATTAGAATGGATCGGACGAATGAATTAGAATGGATCGCACGATTCATTCTAATTCATTCGTACGATCCATTCTAATGCATTCCTACGATTCATTCTAATTCATTCGAACGATCCATTCTAATTCATTCGTACGATCCATTCTTATTCATTCATACTATCCATTCTAATTCATTCGCACAATCCATTCTAATTCATTCGTACGATCCTTTCTAATTCATTCGTATGATCCATTCTAGCTCATTTTAGAATGGATCGTATGAACGAATTAGAATGGATCGTATGAACGAATTAGAATGGATCGTACGAATAAATTAGAATGGATACATTCGAGCGAATGAATTAGAATGGATCGTACGAATGAATTAGAATGGATCGTACGAATGGATTAGAATGGATCATACGAATGAATTAAAATGGATCATACAAATGAATTAGAAAGGTTATATTCGTGAGAATGAATTAGAATGGATCGTACGAATGAATTAGAATGGATCGTACGAATGAATTAGAATGGATACATTCGAGCGAATGAATTAGAATGGATCGTACGAAGGAATTAGAATGGATCATAGGAATGAATTAGAATGGATCGTGCAAATGAATTAGAATGGATCGTATGAATGAATTAGAATGGATCGTACGAATGAATTAGAATGGATACATTTGTGCGAATGAATTAGAATGGATCGTGCGAATGAATTAGAATGGATCGTACGAATGAATTAGAATGGATATATTTATGCGAATGAATTAGAATGAATCGTACTAATTTATTAGAATGGATCGTACGAATGAATTAGAATAGCTCATATGAATGAAATAGAATGAATCGTACGAATGAATTAGAATGCATTGTACGAATCCATTCTAATCCATTCGTACGATCCAATCAAATTCATTCGTACGATCCATTCTAATTCATTCGTACAATCCATTCAAATTCAATCGTACGATGCAATCTAATTCATTCGCACAAATGTATCTATTCTAATTCATTCGTACAAAGCGTTCTAATCCATTCGTACAATGCGTTCTAATCCATTCGTACGATCCATTATAATTCATTCGCACGAATGTAACCATTCTAATTCATTCATATGATCAATTCTAATTCATTCGTATGATCCATTCTAATTCATTCATATGATCCATTCTAATTCATTCGTACGATCCATTCTAATTCATTTGCATGAATGTATCCATTCTAATTTATTCGTACGATCCAGTCTAATTCATTCGTACGATCCATCTCATTCATTCGCACAAATATATCCATTCTAATTCATTCGTACTATCCTTTCAAATTTATTCGCACGATCCATTCTAGTTCTTTCATATGATCCATTCTAATTCATTCGCACGAATGTATCCATTCTAGTTCATTCGTACGCTCCATTCTAATTCATTCGTACGCTCCATTCTTATTCATCGAACAAATATATCCATTCTAATTTATTCGTACGATCCATTCAAATTCAATCGTATGATCCATTCTAATTCATTCGCACAAATGTATCTATTTTAATTCATTCGTACGATCCATTCTAATTTATTCATACTATCCATTCTAATTCATCCGCACGATCCATTCTAATTCATTCGTACGATCCATTCTAATTCATTCGCATGAATATATCTATTCTAATTCATTCGTATGATCCATTCTAATTTATTCGCACGATCTATTCTAATTCATTCGTACCATCCATTCTAATTCATTCGTACGATCCATTCTAATTCATTCGCACGAATGTATCATACGAATGAATTAGAATGGATCATGCGAATGAATTAAAATGGATCGTACGAATGAATTAGAATGGATAGTACAAATGAATTAGAAAGGTTATATTTATGAGAATGAATTAGAATGGATCGTACGAATGAATTAGAATGGATCGTACGAGTGGATTAGAATGGATCGTACGAGTGAATTAGAATGGATCATACAAATGAATTAGAAAGGAAACATTCGTGAGAATGAATTAGAATGGATCGTACGAATGAATTAGAATGGATCATGCGAATGAATTTGAATGGATCGTACGAATGAATTAGAATGGATCGAACGAATGAATTAGAATGGATACATTCGAGCGAATGAATTAGAATAGATCGTAGGAATGAATTAGAATGGATCATACGAATGAATTATAATGGATTGTACGAATGAATTAGAATGGATGGTACGAATGAATTAGAATGGATACATTCGTGCGAATGAATTCGAATAGATCGGACGAATGAATTAGAATGGATCGTACGATTCATTCTAATTCATTCGTACGATCCATTCTAATACATTCGTACGATTCATTCTAATTCATTCGCACGATCCATTCTAATTCATTCTTATGATCCATTCTAATTTATTTGCACGAATATACGATCCATTCTAATTTATTCGCGAGAATGTATCCATTCTAATTCATTCGTACAATCAATTCTAATTTTTTCGTACAAGTGTATCCATTCTAATTCATTCCTATGATCCATTATAATTCATTCGCACGATCTATTCTAATTCATTCGTATGATCCATTCTAATTCATTCCTACGATCTATTCTAATTCATTCACTCGAATGTAACCATTCTAATTCATTCGTTCGATCCATTCTAATTCATTCGTACGATCCATTCAAATTCATTCGCATGATCCATTCTAATTCATTCATACGATCCATTCTAATTCATTCTCACGAATGTAACCTTTCTAATTCATTTGTATGATCCATTCTAATTCATTCGTACGATCCATTCTAATTCATTCGTCTGATCCATTCTAATCCATTCGTACGATCCATTCTAATTCATTCGTACGATCCATCGTAATTCATTCATACAATCCATTCAGATTCATTCGCATGAATATATCTATTCTAATTCATTCGTATGATCCATTCTAATTCATTCGTACGATCCATTCTAATTCATTCGTACGATCCATTCTAATTCATTTGCACGAATGTATCATATGAATGAATAAGAATGGATCGTACGAATGAATTAGAATGGATCGTGCGAATGAATTAGAATGAATCGTACGAATACATTAGAATGTATCGTACGAATGAATTAGAATGAATCGTACGAACGAATTAGAATGGATCGTACGAACGAATTAGAATGGATCGTACGAACGAATTAGAATGGATCGTACGAATAAATTAGAATGGATACATTCGAGCGAATGAATTAGAATGGATCGTACGAATGAATTAGAATACATCATATGAATGAATTAGAATGGATCGTGTAAATGAATTAGAATGAATACATTCATGCGAATGAATTAGAGTAGATCATACGAATGAATTAGAATGGATCGTACGAATGAATTAGAATGGATCGTGCGAATGAATTAGATGAATCGTACGAATGAATTAGAATGGATCGTACGAATGAATTAGAATGGATACATTTGTACGAATAAATTAGAATGGATTATACGAATGAATTAGAATGGATACATTCTTGCGAATAAATTAGAATGGATCGTATATTCGTGCAAATAAATTAGAATGGATCGTACGAATGTATTAGAATAGACCGTGCGAATGAATTAGAATGAATCGTACGAATGCATTAGAATGGATCGTACGAATGAATTAGAATGAATCGTATGATCCATTCTAATTCATTCGTCCGATCCATTCTAATTCATTCACACGATCCATTCTAATTCATTCGTATGATCCATTCTAATTCATTCCTACGATCTATTCTAATTCATTCGCTCGAATGTATCCATTCCAATTCATTCGTTCGATCCATTCTAATTCATTCGTACGATCCATTCAAATTCATTCGCATGATCCTTTCTAATTCATTCGTACGATCCATTCTAACTCATTCTCACGAATGTAACCTTTCTAATTCATTTGTATGATCCATTCTAATTCAGTCGTACGATCTATTCTAATCCATTCGTACGATCCATTCTAATTCATTCGTACGATCCATTCTAATTCATTCTCACAAATGTAACCTTTCTAATTCATTTGTACGATCCATTCTAATTCATTCGTACGATCCATTTTATTTCATTCGCATGATCCATTCTAATTCATTCGTATGATACATTCCTGCGAATGAATTAGAATGGATCGTATGAATGAATTAGAATGGATCGTACGAATGAATTAGAATAGATCGTGCGAATAAATTAGAATGGATCATACGAATGAATTAGAAAAGATATATTCATGCGAATGAATTAGCATGGATCGTACGAATGAATTAGAATGGATCGTGCGAATGAATTAGAATGGATCGTATGAATAAATTAGAATGGATCGTATGAATGAATTAAAATGGATACATTTGTGCGAATGAATTAGAATGGATCATACGATTGAATTTGACTGGATCGTACGAACAAATTAGAATGGATACATTTGTGCGATGAATAAGAATGGAGCGTACGAATGAATTAGAATGGAGCATACGAATGAACTAGAATGGATACATTCGTGCGAATGAATTAGAATGGATCATATGAAAGAATTAGAATAGATCGTGCAAATGAATTAGAAACGATCGTACGAATGAATTAGAATGGATATAATCGTGCGAATGAATTAGAATAGATCGTACGAATAACTTAGAATGGATACATTCATGCAAATGAATTAGAATGGATCGTATGAATGAATTAGAATGGATCATAGGAATGAATTAGAATGGATCGTACGAATGAATTAAAATGGATCATATGAATGAATTAGAATGGTTACATTCGTGCGAATAAATTAGAATGGATCGTACGAATGGATTAGAATGGATCATACGAATGGATTAGAACGCATTGTACGAATGAATTAGAATAGATACATTTGTGCGAATGAATTAGATTGCATCATACGAATGAATTTGAATGGATTGTACGAATGAATTAGAATGGATCGTACGAATGAATTAGAATAGATCATGCGAATAAATTAGAATAGATCGTACGAACGAATTAGAATGGATCGTATGAACGAATTAGAATGGATCGTATGAATGAATTAGAAAGGATACATTCGAGCGAATGAATTAGAATGGATCATACGAATGAATTAGAATGGATCATAGGAATGAATTAGAATGGATCGTGCAAATGAATTAGAATGGATACATTCGAGCGAATGAATTAGAATAGATCGTAGGAATGAATTAGAATGGATCATACGAATGAATTAGAATGGATCGTGCGAATGAATTAGAATGGATTGTACGAATGAATTAGAATGGATACATTCGAGTGAATGAATTAGAATAGATTGTAGGAATGAATTAGAATGGATCATACGAATGAATTAGAATGGATCGTGCGAATGAATTAGAATGGATTGTACGAATGAATTAGAATGAATACATTCGTGCCAATGAATTAGAATGGATCGGACGAATGAATTAGAATGGATAATACAATTCATTCTAATTCATTCGTACGATCCATTCTAATGCATTCGTACGATTCATTATAATTCATTCGCACGACCCATTCTAATTCATTCTTATGATCCATTCTAATTTATTTGCACGAATATGCGATCCATTCTAATTTATTCACAAGAATGTATCCATTCTAATTCATTCGTACAATCCATTCTAATTTATTCGTACAAATGTATCCATTCTAATTCATTCGTACGATCCATTCTAATTCAATCGCACGATACATTCTAATTCATTCGTACGATCCATTCTAATTCATTCGCACGAATATATCCATTCTAATTCATTCGTACAATCCATTCTAATTTATTCGCACGATCCATTCTAATTCATTCGTATGATCCATTCTAATTCATTCCTACGATCTATTCTAATTCATTCGCTCGAATGTATCCATTCTAATTCATTCGTACAATCCATTCTAATTCATTCGCATGATCCATTCTAATTCATTCGTATGATCCATTCTAATTCATTCCTACGATCTATTCTAATTCATTCGCTCGAATGTATCCATTCTAATTCATTTGCACGATCCATTCTAATTCATTCCTATGATCCTTTCTAATTCATTCGTATGATCCATTCTAATTCATTCGCTTGAATGTATCCATTCTAATTCATTCGTACGATCCATTCTAATTCGTTCATATGATCCATTCTAATTCGTTCGTATGATCCATTCTAATTCGTTCGTACGAACCATTCTAATTCATTCGTACGATCCATTCTAATTCAATCTCACAAATGTAACCTTTCTAATTCAATTGTACGATCCATTCTAATTCATTCGTACGATCCATTCTAATCCTTTCGTACGATCCATTCTAATCCATTCGTACGATCCATTCGAATTCATTCGCACGAATGTAACCATTCTAATTCATTCGTACGATCTATTCTAATTCATTCCTACGATCCATTCTAATTCATTCGCACGAATGTATCCATTCTAATTCATTTGCACGATCCATTCTAATTAATTCCTATGATCCATTCTAATTCATTCGTACGATCCATTCTAATTCATTCGCTCGAATGTATCCATTCTAATTCATTCGTACGATCCATTCTAATTAATTCGCTCGATCCATTCTAATTCATTCGTACGACCCATTCTAATTCATTTGCACGATCCATTCTAATTCATTCCTATGATCCATTCTAATTCATTCGTACAATCCATTCTAATTCATTCGCTCGGATGTATCCATTTTAATTCATTCGTACGATCTATTCTAATTCGTTCATACGATCCATTCTAATTCGTTCGTACGATCCATTCTAATTTATTCGTACGATCCATTCTAATTCATTCGTACGATCCATTCTAATTCATTCCTACGATCTATTCTAATTCATTCGCTCGATTTTATCCATTCTAATTCATTCGTTCGATCCATTCTAATTCATTCGTACGATCCATTCAAATTCATTCGCATGATCCATTCTAATTCATTCGTACGATCCATTTTATTTCATTCTCACGAATGTAACCTTTCTAATTCATTTGTACGATCCATTCTAATCCATTCGTACGATCCATTCTAATCAATTCGTACGATCCATTCTAATCCATTCGTACGATCCATTCTAATTCATTCTCACAAATGTAACCATTCTAATTCATTTGTACGATCCATTCTAATCCATTCGTACGATCCATTCTAATCCATTCGTACGATCCATTCTAATCCATTCGTACGATCCATTCTAATTCATTCGCACGAATGTAACCATTCTAATTCATTCGTACGATCCATTCTAATTCATTCCTATGATCCATTCTAATTCATTCGCACAAATGTATTCATTCTAATTCATTTGCACGATCCATTCTAATTCATTCGTACGATCCATACTAATTCATTCGCTCGAATGTATCCATTCTAATTCATTCGTACAATCCATTCTAATTCGTTCGTACGATCCATTCTAATTCGTTCATATGATCCATTCTAATTCATTCGTCCGATCCATTCTAATTCATTCGCACGATCCATTCTAATTCCGTCGTATGAATGTATCCATTTTAATTCATTCATACGATCCATTCTAATTCATTCGTACGATCTAATTCATTCGTACGATCCATTCTAATTCATTCGTACGATCGATTTTAATTCATTCGCACGATCCATTCTAATTCATTCGTACGATCCATTCTAATTCATTCGTATGATCCATTCTAATTTATTCGATCAAATATATCCATTCTAATTCATTCGTATGATCCATTCTAATTCATTCGTACGATCCATTCTAATTCATTCGTACGATCCATTCTAATTCATTCGTAAAATCCATTCTAATTCAGTCGTATGCATGTATCCATTTTAATTCATTCGTACGATCCATTCTAATTCATTCGTACGATCTAATTCATTCGTACGATCCATTCTAATTCATTCGTACGATCGATTCTAATTCATTCGCAGGATCCATTCTAATTCATTCACACGATCCATTCTAATTTTTCGTATGATCCATTCTAATTTATTCGTTCAAATATATCCATTCTAATTCATTCGTACGATCCATTTTAGTTCATTCGCACGATCCATTCTAATTCATTCGTATGATCAATTCTAATTCATTCGCACGATCCATTCTAATTCATTTGTACGATCTATTCTAATTCATTCGTACGATCCATTCTAATTAATTCGCACGAATGTATCCATTCTAATTCATTCGTACGATCCATTCTAATTCATTCGCACGAATGTATCCATTCTAATTCATTCGTACGATCCATTCTAATTCATTCGTACGATCCATTCTAATTGATTCGCACAAATGTAGCCATTCTAATTCATTCGTACGATCCATTCAAATTCAATCGTATGATCCATTCTAATTCATTCGTACGATCCATTCTAATTCATTCGCACGAATGTATCATACGAATAAATTAGAATGGATCGTGCGAATGAATTAGAATGGATCGTGCGAACGAATTAGAATGGATCGTACGAACGAATTAGAATGGATCGTACGAATTAATTAGAATGGATCGTACGAACGAATTAGAATGGATTGTGCAAATGAATTAGAATGGATCGTAGGAATGAATTAGAATGGATCGTACGAATGAATTAGAATGGATGCATTCGTGCGAATGAATTAGAATGGATCGTACGAATGAATTAGAATGGATCGTACGAATAAATTAGAATAGATCGTATGAATAAATTAGAATGGATCGTACGAATGAATTAAAATGGATACATTTGTGCGAATGAATTAGAATGGATCATACGATTGAATTTGAATGGATCGTACGAATAAATTAGAATGGATACATTTGTGCGATGAATAAGAATGGAGCGTACGAATGAATTAGAATGGAGCGTACGAATGAACTAGAATGGATATATTCGTGCGAATGAATTAGAATGGATCATATGAAAGAATTAGAATAGATCGTGTGAATGAATTAGAAAGGATCGTAAGAATGAATTAGAATGGATATATTCGTGCGAATGAATTAGAATGGATTGTACGAATGAATTAGACTGGATCGTACGAATAAATTAGAATGGATACATTCATGCAAACAAATTAGAATGGATCGTACGAATGAATTAGAATGGATCATACGAATGGATTAGAATGGATCGTACGAATGGATTAGAACGCATTGTACGAATGAATTAGAATAGATACATTTGTGCGAATGAATTAGATTGCATTGTACAAATGAATTTGAATAGATCGGACGAATGAATTAGAATGGATCGTACGAATGAATTAGAATGGATCGTACGAATGAATTAAAATGAATATATTTGAACGAATAAATTAGAATGGATCATACGAATGAATTAGAATGGATCGTACGAATGAATTAGAATGGATCGTGCGAATGAATTAGAATGGATCGTACGAATGAATTAGAATCGATCGTACGAATGAATTAGAATGGATATATTCGTGCGAATGAATTAGAATGGATCGTGCGAATGAATTAGAATGGATCGTACGAATGAATTAGAATGGATATATTTGAACGAATAAATTAGAATGGATCATACGAATGAATTAGAATGGATCGTACGAATGAATTAGAATGGATCGTGCGAATGAATTAGAATCGATCGTAAGAATGAATTAGAATGGATCGTACGAATAAATTAGATCGTACGAATGAATTAGAATGGATCGTACGAATGAATTAAAATGGATACATTCATACGACTGAATTAGAATGGATCGTGTGAATTAATTAGAATGGATCGTACGAATGAATTTGAATGGATACATTTGTGCGAATGAATCTGAATGGATTGTATGAATGAATTACAATGGATCTTACGAATGAATTAGAATGGATCGTACGAATGAATTAGAATAGCTCATACGAATGAATTAGAATGAATCGTACGAATGAATTAGAATGGTTACATTCGTGCGAATGAATTAGAATAGATCATACGAATGAATTAGAATGGATCGTACGAATGGATTAGAATGGATCATACAAATGGATTAGAATAGATCGTACGAATGGATTAGAATGGATCGTACGAATGAATTAGAATGGATCATACAATTGAATTAGAAAGGTTACATTCGTGAGAATGAATTAGAATGGATTGTACGAATGAATTAGAATGGATCATGCGAATGAATTTGAATGGATCGTACGAATGAATTAGAATGGATCGAACGAATGAATTAGAATGGATACATTCGAGCGAATGAATTAGAATAGATCATAGGAATGAATTAGAATGGATCATACGAATGAATTAGAATGGATCATGCGAATGAATTAGAATGGATTGTACGAATGAATTAGAATGGATACATTCGTACGAATGAATTAGAATGGATCGGACGAATGAATTAGAATGGATCGTACGATCCATTCTAATTCATTTGTATGATCCATTCTAATTTATTCGTATGATCCATTCTAATCCATTCGTACGATCCATTCTAATCCATTCGTACGAACCATTCTAATCCATTCGTACGATCCATTCTAATTCATTCGTACGATCCATTCTAATTCATTCTCACAAATGTAATCTTTCTAATTTACTTGTACGATCCATTCTAATTCATTAGTACGATACATTCTAATCCATTCGTATGATCCATTATAATCCATTCGTACGATCCATTCTAATTCATTCGCACGAATGTAACCATTCTAATTCATTCGTACGAGCCATTCTAATTCATTCCTACGATCCATTCTAATTCATTCGCATGAATGTATCCATTCTAATTCATTTGCATGATCCATTCTAATTCATTCCTATAATCCATTCTAATTCATTCGTATGATACATTCATACGACTGAATTAGAATGGATTGTACGAATGAATTAGAATTGATCATACGAATGAATTAGAATGGATCGTACGAATGAATTAGAATGGATCGTGCGCATGAATTAGAATGGATCGTACAAATGAGTTAGAATGGATATATTTGAACGAATAAATTAGAATGGATCATACGAATGAATTAGAATGGATCGTACGAATGAATTAGAATGGATACATTCGAGCGAATGAATTAGAATGAATCGTACGAATAAATTAGAATGGATCATAGGAATGAATTAGAATGGATCGTGCAAATGAATTAGAATGGATACATTCGTGCTAATGAATTAGAATGGATCATAGGAACGAATTAGAATGGATCGTACGAATAAATTAGAATGGATGTACGAATGAATTAGAATGGATCGTACGAATGAATTAGAATGGATCCACTGAATGAGTTAGAATGGATCATACGAATGAATTAGAATGGATCGTACGAATGAATTAGAATGGATCGTACGAATGAATTAGAATGGATCGTACGAATGAATTAGAATAGATCGTATGAATGAATAAGAATGGATCGTACGAATGAATTAGAATGGATCGCGCGAATGAATTAGAATGAATCGTAAGAATGAATTAGAATGGATCGTACGAATGAATTAGAATGGATCGTACGAATGATTTAGAATGGATACATTCGTGCGAATGAATTAGAATGGACCGTACAAATGAATTAGAATTGATCGTACGAACGAATTAGAATGGATTGTACGAATTAATTAGAATGGATTATACAAATGAATTAGAAAGGTTACATTTGTGAGATTGAATTAGAATATCTCGTACGAATGAATTAGAATGGATCGTACGAATGGATTAGAATGGATCGTATGAACGAATTAGAGTGGATCGTACGAATGGATTAGAATGGATCGTACGAATGAATTAGAATAGATCGTACAAATGAATTAGAAAGGTTACATTTGTGAGAATGAATTAGAATGGATCGTACGAATAAAATAGAATGGATCGTACGAATGGATTAGAATGGATCGTACGAATAGATTAGAATGGATCGTACGAATGGATTAGAATAGATACATTTGTGCGAATGAATTAGATTGCATCATACGAATGAATTTGAATGGATTGTACGAATGAATTAGAATGGATCGTACGAATGAATTAGAATGGATCATGTGAATGAATTAGAATAGATCGTACGAATGAATTAGAATGGATCGTACGAATAAATTAGAATGGATCGTGCGAATGAATTAGAATGGATCGTACAAATGTATTAGAATGGATCCACCGAATGAGTTAGAATGGATCATGCGAATGAATTAGAATGGATCGTACGAATGAATTAGAATGGATACATTCGTGCGAATGAATTAAAATGGATCGGACAAATGAATTAGAATTGATCGTGCGAATGAATTAGAATGGATCATACGTTTGAATTTGAATAGATCGTACGAATAAATTAGAATGGATACATTTGTGCGATGAATAAGAATGGAGCGTACGAAAGAATTAGAATGGAGCGTACGAATGAACTAGAATGGATACATTCGTGCGAATGAATTAGAATGGATCATATGAAAGAATTAGAATGGATACATTCAAGCGAATGAATTAGAATGGATCGTACGAATGAATTAGAATGGATCATAGGAATGAATTAGAATGGATCGTGCAAATGAATTATAATTGATTCAACGAATGAATTAGAATGGATACATTCGTGCGAATGAATTAGAATGGATCGGAGGAATGAACTAGAATGGATCGTACGATTCATTCTAATTCATTCGTACGATCCATTCTAATGCATTCGTACGATTCATTCTAATTCATTCGCACGATCCATTCTAATTTATTCGTACGATCCATTCTTATTCATTCATACGATCCATTCTAATTCATTCGCACAATCCATTCTAATTCATTCGCACAAATGTATCCATTCTAATTCATTTGCACGATCCATTGTTATTCATTCCTATGATCCATTCTAATTCATTCGTATGATCCATTCTAATTCATTCGCTCGAATGTATCCATTCTAATTCTTTTATATGATCCATTCTAATTCATTCGCACAAATGTATTCATTCTAGTTCATTCGTACGCACCATTCTAATTAATTCGTACACTCCATTCTTATTCATCGCACAAATGTATCAGTTCTAATTTATTCGTACGATCCATTCATATTCAATCATATGATCCATTCTAATTCATTCGCACGATCAATTCTAATTCATTCATCCGATCCATTCTAATTCATTCGCACGAATGTATCCATTCTAATTCATTCGTACGATCCATTCTAATTCATTCGCATGATCAATTCTAACTCATTCGGTGGATCCATTATAAATCATTCGTACGATCCATTCTAATTCATTCGCACGATCCATTCTAATTTATTCGTACGATCCATTCTAATTCATTCGTACGATCTATTCTAATTCATTCGTACGATCCATTCTAATTCATTCGAATATATCCATTCTAATTCATTCTCACGAATGTAACCTTTCTAATTCATTTGTATGTATCCATTCTAATTCATTTGTGCGAATGAATCCATTCTAATTCATTCGTCCGATCCATTCTAATCCATTCGTACGATCCATTCTAATTCATTCGCACGAATGTAACCATTCTAATTCATTCGTACGATCCATTCTAATTCATTCCTACGATCCATTCTAATTCATTCGCACGAATGTATCCATTCTAATTCATTTGCATGATCCATTCTAATTCATTCATGTGATCCATTCTAATTCATTCGCACAATCCGTTCTAATTCATTCGCACAATCCATTCTAATTCATTCGCACGAATGTATCCGTTCTAATTCATTCGTACGATCCATTCTAATTCATTTGTACGATCCATTCTAATTCATTCGCATGATCCATTCGTACGATCCATTCTAATCCATTCGTACGATCCATTCTAATTCATTCATACGATCCATTCTAATTCGTTCGTACGATCCATTCTAATTCGTTCGTACGATCCAATCTAATTCATTCGCACGATCCATTCTAATCCATTCGTACGAATGGGTCCATTCTAATTCATTTGCACTATCCAGGATACAATCGTGCGAATGAATTAGAATGGATCGTATGAATGAATTAGAATGGATCGTGCGAATGAATTAGAATGAATCGTACGAATGAATTAGAATGGTTCGTACGAATGAATTAGAATGGATCATGTGAATGAATTTGAATGGATCGTACGAATGAATTAGAATGGATCGAACGAATGAATTAGAATGGATCATGCGAATGAATTAGAATGGATACTTTCGTGCGAATGAATTAGAATGGATCGTACGAATGAATTAGAATGGATCATACGAATGAATTAAAATGGATCGTACAAATGAATTAGAATGCATCGTGCGAATGAATAAGAATGGATCGTACGAACGAATTAGAATGGATCGTAAGAACGAATTAGAATAGATCATATGAACAAATTTGAATGGATCGTATGAATGAATTATAATGGATACATTCGAGCGAATGAATTAGAATGGATCGTACGAATGAATTCGAATGGATCATAGGAATTAATTAGAATGGATCGTGCAAATGAATTAGAATGGATACATTCGTGCGAATGAATTAGAATGGATCGTAGGAATGAATTAGAATGGATCGTACGAATGAATTAGAATGGTTACATTCGTGCGAATGAATTAGAATGGATCGTACGAATGGATTAGAATGGATCATAGGAATGAATTAGAATGGATCGTACGAATGAATTAGAATGGATCGTACAAATGAATTAGAAAGGTTACATTTGTGAGAATGAATTAGAATGGATCGTATGATTCATTCTAATTCCTTCGTACGATCCATTCAAATTCATTCGCACGATCCATTCTAATTCATTCGTATGATTCATTCTAATTCATTCGTAGATCCATTCTAATTCATTCCTACGATCCATTCTAATTCATTTGCACGAATGTATCCATTCTAATTCATTTGCACGATCCATTCTAATTCATTCCTATGATCCATTCTAATTCATTCGTACGATCCATTCTAATTCATTCGCTTTAATGTATCCATTCTAATTCATTCGTACGATCCATTCTAATTCGTTCATACGATCCATTCTAATTCGTTCGTACAATCCATTCTAATTCGTTCGTACGATCCATTCTAATTCATTCGCACGATCCATTCTAATTCATTTGTACGATCCATTTTAATTCATTTGCATGATCCATTCTAATTCATTCTTATGATACATTCGTGCGAATGAATTAGAATGGATCATATGAATGAATTAGAATGGATCATATGAATGAATTAGAATGGATCGTGCGAATGAATTAGAATGGATCGTACGAATGAATTAGAATGGATTGTGCGAATGAATTAGAATGGATCGTATGAATAAATTAGAATGGTTACATTCGTGCGAATGAATTAGAATGGATCGTACGAATGGTTTAGAATGGATCGTACAAATGAATTAGAATGGATCATAAGAATGAATTAGAATGGATACATTCGAGTGAATAAATTAGAATGGATTGTACGAATGAATTAGAATGGATCGTACGAATGGATTAGAATGGATCGTTCAAATGGATTAGAATTGATCGTACGAATGGATTAGAATGGATCGTACGAATGAATTAGAATGGATCATACAAATGAATTAAAAAGGTTACATTCTTGAGAATGAATTAGAATGGATCGTACGAATGAATTAGAATGGATACATTCGTGCTAATAAATTAGAATGGATCGGACGAATGAATTAGAATTGATCGTGCGAATGAATTAGAATGGATCATCTGATTGAATTTAAATGGATCGTACGAATAAATTTCTAATTCAGTCGAATGAATGTATCCATTTTAATTCATTCGTGCGATCCATTCTAATTCATACGATCCATTCTAATCCATTCGTACGATCCATTCTAATACATTCGTACGATCCATTCTAATCCATTCGTACGTTCCATTTTAATTGATTCGTACAAATGTATCCATTCTAATTCATTCGTACGGTCCATTCTAATTCATTCCTACGGTCCATTCTAATTCATTCGCACGAATGTATCCATTCTAATTCATTTGCACGATCCATTCTAATTCATTCCTATGATCCATTCTAATTCATTCGTACGATCCATTCTAATTCATTCGCTCGATCCATTCTAATTCATTCGTACGATCCATTCTAATTCATTCGTACGATTCATTCTAACTCATTCCTATGATCTAATTCATTCGTATGATCCATTCTAATCCATTCGTACGATCCATTCTAATTTATTCGTACGAATGTATCCGTTCTAATCCATTCGTACGATCCATTCTAATCCATTCGTACGATCCATTCTAATTCATTCGCACGAATGTAACCATTCTAATTCATTCATATGATCCATTCTAATCCATTCGTACGATCAATTCTAATTCATTCGCACGATGCATTCTAATTCATTTGTATGTATCCATTCTAATTCATTCGCTCGAATGTATCCATTCTAATTCATTCTCACGAATGTAACCTTTATAATTCTTTTGTATGATCCATTCTAATTCATTCGTACGATCCATTCTAATTCATTCGTATGATCCATTCTAATTCATTCGTACGATCCATTCTAATTCATTTGCAAGAATGTAACCATTCTAATTCATTCATACGATTCATTCTAATTTATTCGTTCGTATGAGCTATTCTAATTCATTCATACGATCCATTCTAATTCATTCGTACGATCCATTCTAATCCATTCGTACGATCCATTCTAATTCATTCGTACGATCCATTCTAATTCATTCTCACAAATGTAACCTTTCTAATTCATTCTCACAAATGTAACCTTTCTAATTCATTCGTAAAATGCGTTCTAATCCATTCGTACGATCCATTCTAATTCATTCGTATGATCCATTCTATTTCACTTGCACGATCCATTCTAATTCATTCGCATGAATGTATGTATCCATTCTAATTCATTCGTACGATCTATTCTAATTCATTCGTATGATCAATTCTAATTCATTCGCACGATCCATTCTAATTCATTCGTACGATCCATTCAATTTCCTTTCTAATTCATTTGTACGATCCATTCTAATTCATTCGTACGATCCATTCTAATCCATTTGTACGATCCATTCTAATTCATTTGCACGATCCATTCTAATTCCTCGCACGATCCATTCTAATTCATTCGCTCGAATGTATCCATTCAAATTCATTCGTACGATCCATTCTAATACATTCGTATGATCCATTATAATTCATTCGCATGAATATATCTATTCTATTTCATTCGTATGATCCATTCTAATTTATTCGCACGATCTATTCTAATTCATTCGTACGATTCATTCTAATTCATTCGCACGATCCATTCTAATTCATTCGTACAAATGTATCCATTTGAATTCATTCCTACAATCCATTCTAATTTATTCGCACGATCCATTCTAATTCAGTCGTATGATCCATTCTAATTCATTCCTACGATCTAGTCTAATTCATTCGCTCGAATGTATCCATTCTAATTCATTCGCACGAATGTATCCATTCTAATTCATTCGTATGATCCATTTGTACGATCCATTCTAATTCATTCATACGATCTATTCTAATTCATTCGCACGAATGTATCCATTCTAATTCATTCGTACGATCCATTCTAATTCATTCGCACGATCCATTCTAATCCATTCGTACGAATTATAATTCATTTGTGCGAATGAATTAGAATGGATCGTAGGAATGAATTAGAACGATCCATTCTAATTTATTCGTACGATCCATTCTAATTCATTAGTACGATCCATTCTAATTCATTCGCTCGAATGTATCCATTCTAATTCATTCGCACGATCCATTCTAATTCATTCGTACGATCCATTCTAATTCATTCACACGAATGTATCCATTCTAATGTATTCGTACGATTCATTCTAACTCATTCGCACGATCCATTCTAATTCATTCGTACGATCCATTCTAATTCATTCTCACAAATGTAACCTTTCTAATTCATTTGTACGATCCATTCTAATCCATTCGTACGATCCATACTAATCCATTCGTACGATCCATTCTAATCCATTCGTACGATCCCTTCTAATCCATTCGTACGATCCATTCTAATTCATTCGCACGAATATAACCATTCTAATTCATTCATACGATCCATTCTAATTCATTCCTACGATCCATTCTAATTCATTCGCAAATTAGAATGGATCGTACGAATGAATTAGAATGGATCGCACGTTTGAATTAGATTGGATTGTGCGAATGAATTAGAATGGATATATTCGTGTGAATGAATCTGAATGGATTGTATGAATGAATTACAATGGGTCGTACGAATGAATTAGAATAGCTCATACGAATGAATTAGAATGAATCGTAAGAATGAATTAGAATGGTTACATTCGTTCGAATGAATTAGAATAGATCGTATGAATGAATTAGAATGGATCGTACAAATGAATTAGAATGGATCGTGCGAATGAATTAGAATGAATCATACGAATGCATTAGAATGGATACATTCATGCGAATGAATTAGAATGGATCGTACGAATGAATTAGAATGGATCGTGCGAATGAATTAGAATGGATCGTACGAATGAATTAGAATGGATACATATAAATGAATTAGAAAGGTTACATTCGTGAGAATGAATTAGAATGGATCGTACGAATGAATTAGAATGGATCGTACGAATGAATTAGAATGGATCATAGGAATGAATTAGAATGGATCGTGCAAATGAATTAGAATAGATATATTCGTGCGAATGAATTAGAGTGGATCGTAGGAATGAATTAGAATGGATCATACGAATGAATTAGAATGGATCATACGAATGAATTAGAATGGATACATTCGAGCAAATGAATTAGAATGGATCATACGAATGAATTAGAATGGATCATAGGAATGAATTAGAATGGATCGTGCAAATGAATTAGAATGGATACATTCGTGCGAATGAATTAGAATGGATCGTAGGAATGAATTAGAATGGATCGTACGAATGAATTAGAATGATTCGTACGAATGCATTAGAATGGATAACTTTGTGCGAATGAAATAGAATGGATCGTGCGAATGAATTAGAATAGATACATTCGTATAAATGAATTAGAATGGATCGTGCGAATGAATTAGAATGGATCGTACGAATGAATTAGAATGGATACATTTGTGCGAATGAATTAGAATGGATCGGACGAATGAATTAGAATGGATCGTACGAATGAATTAGAATGGTTACATTCGTGCGAAAGAATTAGAATGGATAACTTTGTGCGAATGAAATAGAATGGATCGTGCGAATGAATTAGAATAGATACATTCGTACAAATGAATTAGAATGGATCGTGCGAATGAATTAGAATGGATCATGTAAATGAATTAGAATGGATGCATTCGTGCGAATGAATTAGAATGGATGGTAGGAATGAATTAGAATGGATCGTACGAATGAATTAGAATGGATATATTTGTACGAATGAATTAGAATGGATCATACGAATGGATTAGAATGGATCGTACGAATGGATTAGAATGGATCGTACGAATGGATTAGAATGGATACATTTGTGAGAATGAATTAGAATGGATTGTACGAATGAATTAGAATGGATCATACGATTCATTCTAATTCATTCGTACGATCCATTCTAATGCATTCGTACGATTCATTCTAATTCATTCGCACGATCCATTCTAATTCATTCGTACGATCCATTCTTATTCATTCATACGATCCATTCTAATTCATTCATACGATCCATTCTAATTCATTCGTACGATACATTCTAATTCATTCGGAGGATCCATTCTAATTCGTTCGTACGATCCATTCTAATTCATTCGCACGATCCATTCTAATTCATTCGTACGATCCATTCTAATTCATTCGCACGATCCATTCTAATTCATTCGTTTGATCCATTCTAATTCATTCGCACGAATGTAACCATTCTAATTCATTCGTACGATCCATTCTAATTCATTCCTACGATCCATACTAATTCATTCGCACGAATGTATCCATTCTAATTCATTTGCACTATCCATTCTAATTCATTCCTACGATCCATTCTAATTCATTCGCACGAATGTATCCATTCTAATTCATTCGTATGATCCATTCTAATTCATTCGTACGATTCATTCTAATTTATTCGTACGATCCATTCTAATTCATTTGTACGAATGAATTAGAATGGATCATACGACTGAATTAGAATGGATTGTACGAATGAATTAGAATTGATCATACAAATGAATTAGAATGGATACATTCGTGCGAATGAATTAGAATAGATCGTATGAATGAATTAGAATGGATCGTACGAATGGATCATACAAATGAATTAGAAAGGCTACATTCGTGAGAATGAATTAGAATGGATCGTACGATCCATTCTAATTCATTCAAACGAATGTAACCTTTCTAATTCATTTGTATGATCCATTCTAATTCATTTCTACGATCTATTCTAATTCATTAGTATGATCTATTCTAATTCATTCGCACGATCCATTCTAATTTATTCGTACGATCCATTCTAATTCATTCGTACGATCTATTCTAATTCATTCGTATGATCCATTCTAATTCATTCCTACGATCTATTCTAATTCATTCGCTCGAATGTATCCATTCTAATTCATTCGTACAATCCATTCTAATTCATTCGCATGATCCATTCTAATTCATTCGTATGATCCATTCTAATTCATTCCTACGATCTATTCTAATTCATTCGCTCGAATGTATCTATTCTAATTCATTTGCACGATCCATTCTAATTCATTCCTATGATCCTTTCTAATTCATTCGTATGATCCATTCTAATTCATTCGCTTGAATGTATCCATTCTAATTCATTCGTACGATCCATTCTAATTCGTTCATATGATCCATTCTAATTCGTTCGTATGATCCATTCTAATTCGTTCGTACGAACCATTCTAATTCATTCGTACGATCCATTCTAATTCAATCTCACAAATGTAACCTTTCTAATTCAATTGTACGATCCATTCTAATTCATTCGTACGATCCATTCTAATCCATTCGTACGATCCATTCTAATCCATTCGTACGATCCATTCGAATTCATTCGCACGAATGTAACCATTCTAATTCATTCGTACGATCTATTCTAATTCATTCCTACGATCCATTCTAATTCATTCGCACGAATGTATCCATTCTAATTCATTTGCACGATCCATTCTAATTAATTCCTATGATCCATTCTAATTCATTCGTACGATCCATTCTAATTCATTCGCTCGAATGTATCCATTCTAATTCATTCGTACGATCCATTCTAATTAATTCGCTCGATCCATTCTAATTCATTCGTACGACCCATTCTAATTCATTTGCACGATCCATTCTAATTCATTCCTATGATCCATTCTAATTCATTCGTACAATCCATTCTAATTCATTCGCTCGAATGTATCCATTTTAATTCATTCGTACGATCCATTCTAATTCGTTCATACGATCCATTCTAATTCGTTCGTACGATCCATTCTAATTTATTCGTACGATCCATTCTAATTCATTCGTACGATCCATTCTAATTCATTCCTACGATCTATTCTAATTCATTCGCTCGAATGTATCCATTCTAATTCATTCGTTCGATCCATTCTAATTCATTCGTACGATCCATTCAAATTCATTCGCATGATCCATTCTAATTCATTCGTACGATCCATTTTATTTCATTCTCACGAATGTAACCTTTCTAATTCATTTGTACGATCCATTCTAATCCATTCGTACGATCCATTCTAATCAATTCGTACGATCCATTCTAATCCATTCGTACGATCCATTCTAATTCATTCTCACAAATGTAACCATTCTAATTCATTTGTACGATCCATTCTAATCCATTCGTACGATCCATTCTAATCCATTCGTACGATCCATTCTAATTCATTCGCACGAATGTAACCATTCTAATTCATTCGTACGATCCATTCTAATTCATTCCTATGATCCATTCTAATTCATTCGCACAAATGTATTCATTCTAATTCATTTGCACGATCCATTCTAATTCATTCGTACGATCCATACTAATTCATTCGCTCGAATGTATCCATTCTAATTCATTCGTACGATCCATTCTAATTCGTTCGTACGATCCATTCTAATTCGTTCGTATGATCCATTCTAATTCATTCGTCCGATCCATTCTAATTCATTCGCACGATCCATTCTAATTCCGTCGTATGAATGTATCCATTTTAATTCATTCATACGATCCATTCTAATTCATTCGTACGATCTAATTCTTTCGTACGATCCATTCTAATTCATTCGTACGATCGATTTTAATTCATTCGCACGATCCATTCTAATTCATTCGTACGATCCATTCTAATTCATTCGTATGATCCATTCTAATTTATTCGATCAAATATATCCATTCTAATTCATTCGTATGATCCATTCTAATTCATTCGTACGATCCATTCTAATTCATTCGTACGATCCATTCTAATTCATTCGTAAAATCCATTCTAATTCAGTCGTATGCATGTATCCATTTTAATTCATTCGTACGATCCATTCTAATTCATTCGTACGATCTAATTCATTCGTACGATCCATTCTAATTCATTCGTACGATCGATTCTAATTCATTCGCAGGATCCATTCTAATTCATTCACACGATCCATTCTAATTTTTTGTATGATCCATTCTAATTTATTCGTTCAAATATATCCATTCTAATTCATTCGTACGATCCATTTTAGTTCATTCGCACGATCCATTCTAATTCATTCGTATGATCAATTCTAATTCATTCGCACGATCCATTCTAATTCATTTGTACGATCTATTCTAATTCATTCGTACGATCCATTCTAATTAATTCGCACGAATGTATCCATTCTAATTCATTCGTACGATCCATTCTAATTCATTCGCACGAATGTATCCATTCTAATTCATTCGTACGATCCATTCTAATTCATTCGTACGATCCATTCTAATTCATTCGTACGATCCATTCTAATTGATTCGCACAAATGTAGCCATTCTAATTCATTCGTACGATCCATTCAAATTCAATCGTATGATCCATTCTAATTCATTCGTACGATCCATTCTAATTCATTCGCACGAATGTATCATACGAATAAATTAGAATGGATCGTGCGAATGAATTAGAATGGATCGTGCGAACGAATTAGAATGGATCGTACGAACGAATTAGAATGGATCGTACGAATTAATTAGAATGGATCGTACGAACGAATTAGAATGGATTGTGCAAATGAATTAGAATGGATCGTAGGAATGAATTAGAATGGATCGTACGAATGAATTAGAATGGATGCATTCGTGCGAATGAATTAGAATGGATCGTACGAATGAATTAGAATGGATCGTACGAATGAATTAGAATAGATCGTATGAATAAATTAGAATGGATCGTACGAATGAATTAAAATGGATACATTTGTGCGAATGAATTAGAATGGATCATACGATTGAATTTGAATGGATCGTACGAATAAATTAGAATGGATACATTTGTGCGATGAATAAGAATGGAGCGTATGAATGAATTAGAATGGAGCGTACGAATGAACTAGAATGGATATATTCGTGTGAATGAATTAGAATGGATTATATGAAAGAATTAGAATAGATCGTGTGAATGAATTAGAAAGGATCGTAAGAATGAATTAGAATAGATATATTCGTGCGAATGAATTAGAATGGATTGTACGAATGAATTAGACTGGATCGTACGAATAAATTAGAATGGATACATTCATGCAAACAAATTAGAATGGATCGTACGAATGAATTAGAATGGATCATACGAATGGATTAGAATGGATCGTACGAATGGATTAGAACGCATTGTACGAATGAATTAGAATAGATACATTTGTGCGAATGAATTAGATTGCATTGTACGAATGAATTTGAATAGATCGGACGAATGAATTAGAATGGATCGTACGAATGAATTAGAATGGATCGTACGAATGAATTAAAATGAATATATTTGAACGAATAAATTAGAATGGATCATACGAATGAATTAGAATGGATCGTGCGAATGAATTAGAATGGATCGTACGAATGAATTAGAATCGATCGTACGAATGAATTAGAATGGATATATTCGTGCGAATGAATTAGAATGGATCGTGCGAATGAATTAGAATGGATCGTACGAATGAATTAGAATGGATATATTTGAACGAATAAATTAGAATGGATCATACGAATAAATTAGAATGGATCGTACGAATGAATTAGAATGGATCGTGCGAATGAATTAGAATCGATCGTAAGAATGAATTAGAATGGATCGTACGAATAAATTAGATCGTACGAATGAATTAGAATGGATCGTACGAATGAATTAAAATGGATACATTCATACGACTGAATTAGAATGGATCGTGCGAATTAATTAGAATGGATCGTACGAATGAATTTGAATGGATACATTTGTGCGAATGAATCTGAATAGATTGTATGAATGAATTACAATGGATCTTACGAATGAATTAGAATGGATCGTACGAATGAATTAGAATAGCTCATACGAATGAATTAGAATGAATCGTACGAATGAATTAGAATGGTTACATTCGTGCGAATGAATTAGAATAGATCATACGAATGAATTAGAATGGATCGTACGAATGGATTAGAATGGATCATACGAATGGATTAGAATAGATCGTACGAATGGATTAGAATGGATCGTACGAATGAATTAGAATGGATCATACAAATGAATTAGAAAGGTTACATTCGTGAGAATGAATTAGAATGGATTGTACGAATGAATTAGAATGGATCATGCGAATGAATTTGAATGGATCGTACGAATGAATTAGAATGGATCGAACGAATGAATTAGAATGGATACAATCGAGCGAATGAATTAGAATAGATCATAGGAATGAATTAGAATGGATCATACGAATGAATTAGAATGGATCGTGCGAATGAATTAGAATGGATTGTACGAATGAATTAGAATGGATACATTCGTGCGAATGAATTAGAATGGATCGGACGAATGAATTAGAATGGATCGTACGATCCATTCTAATTCATTTGTATGATCCATTCTAATTCATTCGTATGATCCATTCTAATCCATTCGTACGATCCATTCTAATCCATTCGTACGAACCATTCTAATCCATTCGTACGATCCATTCTAATTCATTCGTACGATCCATTCTAATTCATTCTCACAAATATAATCTTTCTAATTTACTTGTACGATCCATTCTAATTCATTAGTATGATACATTCTAATCCATTCGTATGATCCTTCTAATCCATTCGTACGATCCATTCTAATTCATTCGCACGAATGTAACCATTCTAATTCATTCGTACGAGCCATTCTAATTCATTCCTACGATCCATTCTAATTCATTCGCATGAATGTATCCATTCTAATTCATTTGCATGATCCATTCTAATTCATTCCTATAATCCATTCTAATTCATTCGTATGATACATTCATACGACTGAATTAGAATGGATTATACGAATGAATTAGAATTGATCATACGAATGAATTAGAATGGATCGTACGAATGAATTAGAATGGATCGTGCGCATGAATTAGAATGGATCGTACAAATGAGTTAGAATGGATATATTTGAATGAATAAATTAGAATGGATCATACGAATGAATTAGAATGGATCGTACGAATGAATTAGAATGGATACATTCGAGCGAATGAATTAGAATGAATCGTACGAATAAATTAGAATGGATCATAGGAATGAATTAGAATGGATCGTGCAAATGAATTAGAATGGATACATTCGTGCTAATGAATTAGAATGGATCATAGGAACGAATTAGAATGGATCGTACGAATAAATTAGAATGGATGTACGAATGAATTAGAATGGATCGTACGAATGAATTAGAATGGATCCACCGAATGAGTTAGAATGGATCATACGAATGAATTAGAATGGATCGTACGAATGAATTAGAATGGATCGTACGAATGAATTAGAATGGATCGTATGAATGAATAAGAATGGATCGTACGAATGAATTAGAATGGATCGCGCGAATGAATTAGAATGAATCGTAAGAATGAATTAGAATGGATCGTACGAATGAATTAGAATGGATCGTACGAATGATTTAGAATGGATACCTTCGTGCGAATGAATTAGAATGGACCGTACAAATGAATTAGAATTGATCGTACGAACGAATTAGAATGGATTGTACGAATGAATTAGAATGGATTGTACAAATGAATTAGAAAGGTTACATTTGTGAGATTGAATTAGAATATCTCGTACGAATGAATTAGAATGGATCGTACGAATGGATTAGAATGGATCGTATGAACGAATTAGAGTAGATCGTACGAATGGATTAGAATGGATCGTACGAATGAATTAGAATAGATCGTACAAATGAATTAGAAAGGTTACATTTGTGAGAATGAATTAGAATGGATCGTACGAATAAATTAGAATGGATTGTACGAATGGATTAGAATGGATCGTACGAATAGATTAGAATGGATCGTACGAATGGATTAGAATAGATACATTTGTGCGAATGAATTAGATTGCATCATACGAATGAATTTGAATGGATTGTACGAATGAATTAGAATGGATCGTACGAATGAATTAGAATGGATCATGTGAATGAATTAGAATAGATCGTACGAATGAATTAGAATGGATCGTACGAATAAATTAGAATGGATCGTGCGAATGAATTAGAATGGATCGTACAAATGTATTAGAATGGATCCACCGAATGAGTTAGAATGGATCATGCGAATGAATTAGAATGGATCGTACGAATGAATTAGAATGGATACATTCGTGCGAATGAATTAGAATGGATCGGACAAATGAATTAGAATTGATCGTGCGAATGAATTAGAATGGATCATACGTTTGAATTTGAATAGATCGTACGAATAAATTAGAATGGATACATTTGTGCAATGAATAAGAATGGAGCGTACGAAAGAATTAGAATGGAGCGTACGAATGAACTAGAATGGATACATTCGTGCGAATGAATTAGAATGGATCATATGAAAGAATTAGAATGGATACATTCAAGCGAATGAATTAGAATGGATCGTACGAATGAATTAGAATGGATCATAGGAATGAATTAGAATGGATCGTGCAAATGAATTATAATTGATTCAACGAATGAATTAGAATGGATACATTCGTGCGAATGAATTAGAATGGATCGGAGGAATGAACTAGAATGGATCGTACGATTCATTCTAATTCATTCGTACGATCCATTCTAATGCATTCGTACGATTCATTCTAATTCATTCGCACGATCCATTCTAATTCATTCGTACGATCCATTCTTATTCATTCATACGATCCATTCTAATTCATTCGCACAATCCATTCTAATTCATTCGCACAAATGTATCCATTCTAATTCATTTGCACGATCCATTGTTATTCATTCCTATGATCCATTCTAATTCATTCGTATGATCCATTCTAATTCATTCGCTCGAATGTATCCATTCTAATTCTTTTATATGATCCATTCTAATTCATTCGCACAAATGTATTCATTCTAGTTCATTCGTACGCACCATTCTAATTCATTCGTACACTCCATTCTTATTCATCGCACAAATGTATCCGTTCTAATTTATTCGTACGATCCATTCATATTCAATCATATGATCCATTCTAATTCATTCGCACGATCAATTCTAATTCATTCATCCGATCCATTCTAATTCATTCGCACGAATGTATCCATTCTAATTCATTCGTACGATCCATTCTAATTCATTCGCATGATCAATTCTAACTCATTCGGTGGATCCATTCTAAATCATTCGTACGATCCATTCTAATTCATTCGCACGATCCATTCTAATTTATTCGTACGATCCATTCTAATTCATTCGTACGATCTATTCTAATTCATTCGTACGATCCATTCTAATTCATTCGAATATATCCATTCTAATTCATTCTCACGAATGTAACCTTTCTAATTCATTTGTATGTATCCATTCTAATTCATTTGTGCGAATGAATCCATTCTAATTCATTCATCCGATCCATTCTAATCCATTCGTACGATCCATTCTAATTCATTCGCACGAATGTAACCATTCTAATTCATTCGTACGATCCATTCTAATTCATTCCTACGATCCATTCTAATTCATTCGCACGAATGTATCCATTCTAATTCATTTGCATGATCCATTCTAATTCATTCATGTGATCCATTCTAATTCATTCGCACAATCCGTTCTAATTCATTCGCACAATCCATTCTAATTCATTCGCACGAATGTATCCGTTCTAATTCATTCGTACGATCCATTCTAATTCATTTGTACGATCCATTCTAATTCATTCGCATGATCCATTCGTACGATCCATTCTAATCCATTCGTACGATCCATTCTAATTCATTCATACGATCCATTCTAATTCGTTCGTACGATCCATTCTAATTCGTTCGTACGATCCAATCTAATTCATTCGCACGATCCATTCTAATCCATTCGTACGAATGGGTCCATTCTAATTCATTTGCACTATCCAGGATACAATCGTGCGAATGAATTAGAATGGATCGTATGAATGAATTAGAATGGATCGTGCGAATGAATTAGAATGAATCGTACGAATGAATTAGAATGGATCGTACGAATGAATTAGAATGGATCATGTGAATGAATTTGAATGGATCGTACGAATGAATTAGAATGGATCGAACGAATGAATTAGAATGGATCATGCGAATGAATTAGAATGGATACTTTCGTGCGAATGAATTAGAATGGATCGTACGAATGAATTAGAATGGATCATACGAATGAATTAAAATGGATCGTACAAATGAATTAGAATGCATCGTGCGAATGAATAAGAATGGATCGTACGAACGAATTAGAATGGATCGTAAGAACGAATTAGAATAGATCATATGAACGAATTTGAATGGATCGTATGAATGAATTATAATGGATACATTCGAGCGAATGAATTAGAATGGATCGTACGAATGAATTCGAATGGATCATAGGAATTAATTAGAATGGATCGTGCAAATGAATTAGAATGGATACATTCGTGCGAATGAATTAGAATGGATCGTAGGAATGAATTAGAATGGATCGTACGAATGAATTAGAATGGTTACATTCGTGCGAATGAATTAGAATGGATCGTACGAATGGATTAGAATGGATCATAGGAATGAATTAGAATGGATCGTACGAATGAATTAGAATGGATCGTACAAATGAATTAGAAAGGTTACATTTGTGAGAATGAATTAGAATGGATCGTATGATTCATTCTAATTCCTTCGTACGATCCATTCAAATTCATTCGCACGATCCATTCTAATTCATTCGTATGATTCATTCTAATTCATTCGTAGATCCATTCTAATTCATTCCTACGATCCATTCTAAGTCATTTGCACGAATGTATCCATTCTAATTCATTTGCACGATCCATTCTAATTCATTCCTATGATCCATTCTAATTCATTCGTACGATCCATTCTAATTCATTCGCTTTAATGTATCCATTCTAATTCATTCGTACGATCCATTCTAATTCGTTCATACGATCCATTCTAATTCGTTCGTACGATCCATTCTAATTCGTTCGTACGATCCATTCTAATTCATTCGCACGATCCATTCTAATTCATTTGTATGATCCATTTTAATTCATTTGCATGATCCATTCTAATTCATTCTTATGATACATTCGTGCGAATGAATTAGAATGGATCATATGAATGAATTAGAATGGATCATATGAATGAATTAGAATGGATCATGCGAATGAATTAGAATGGATCGTACGAATGAATTAGAATGGATTGTGCGAATGAATTAGAATGGATCGTATGAATGAATTAGAATGGTTACATTCGTGCGAATGAATTAGAATGGATCGTACGAATGGTTTAGAATGGATCGTACAAATGAATTAGAATGGATCATAAGAATTAATTAGAATGGATACATTCGAGTGAATAAATTAGAATGGATCGTACGAATGAATTAGAATGGATCGTACGAATGGATTAGAATGGATCGTTCGAATGGATTAGAATTGATCGTACGAATGGATTAGAATGGATCGTACGAATGAATTAGAATGGATCATACAAATGAATTAAAAAGGTTACATTCGTGAGAATGAATTAGAATGGATCGTACGAATGAATTAGAATGGATACATTCGTGCTAATGAATTAGAATGGATCGGACGAATGAATTAGAATTGATCGTGCGAATGAATTAGAATGGATCATCTGATTGAATTTAAATGGATCGTACGAATAAATTTCTAATTCAGTCGAATGAATGTATCCATTTTAATTCATTCGTGCGATCCATTCTAATTCATACGATCCATTCTAATCCATTCGTACGATCCATTCTAATACATTCGTACGATCCATTCTAATCCATTCGTACGATCCATTTTAATTGATTCGTACAAATGTATCCATTCTAATTCATTCGTACGATCCATTCTAATTCATTCCTACGGTCCATTCTAATTCATTCGCACGAATGTATCCATTCTAATTCATTTGCACGATCCATTCTAATTCATTCCTATGATCCATTCTAATTCATTCGTACGATCCATTCTAATTCATTCGCTCGATCCATTCTAATTCATTCGTACGATCCATTCTAATTCATTCGTACGATTCATTCTAACTCATTCCTACGATCTAATTCATTCGTATGATCCATTCTAATCCATTCGTACGATCCATTCTAATTTATTCGTACGAATGTATCCGTTCTAATCCATTCGTACGATCCATTCTAATCCATTCGTACGATCCATTCTAATTCATTCGCACGAATGTAACCATTCTAATTCATTCATATGATCCATTCTAATCCATTTGTACGATCAATTCTAATTCATTCGCACGATCCATTCTAATTCATTTGTATGTATCCATTCTAATTCATTCGCTCGAATGTATCCATTCTAATTCATTCTCACGAATGTAACCTTTATAATTCTTTTGTATGATCCATTCTAATTCATTCGTACGATCCATTCTAATTCATTCGTATGATCCATTCTAATTCATTCGTACGATCCATTCTAATTCATTTGCAAGAATGTAACTATTCTAATTCATTCATACGATTCATTCTAATTTATTCGTATGAGCTATTCTAATTCATTCATACGATCCATTCTAATTCATTCGTACGATCCATTCTAATCCATTCGTACGATCCATTCTAATTCATTCGTACGATCCATTCTAATTCATTCTCACAAATGTAACCTTTCTAATTCATTCTCACAAATGTAACCTTTCTAATTCATTCGTAAAATGCGTTCTAATCCATTCGTACGATCCATTCTAATTCATTCGTATGATCCATTCTATTTCACTTGCACGATCCATTCTAATTCATTCGCATGAATGTATGTATCCATTCTAATTCATTCGTACGATCTATTCTAATTCATTCGTATGATCAATTCTAATTCATTCGCACGATCCATTCTAATTCATTCGTACGATCCATTCAATTTCCTTTCTAATTCATTTGTACGATCCATTCTAATTCATTCGTACGATCCATTCTAATCCATTTGTACGATCCATTCTAATTCATTTGCGCGATCCATTCTAATTCCTCGCACGATCCATTCTAATTCATTCGCTCGAATGTATCCATTCAAATTCATTCGTACGATCCATTCTAATACATTCGTACGATCCATTATAATTCATTCGCATGAATATATCTATTCTATTTCATTCGTATGATCCATTCTAATTTATTCGCACGATCTATTCTAATTCATTCGTACGATTCATTCTAATTCATTCGCACGATCCATTCTAATTCATTCGTACAAATGTATCCATTTGAATTCATTCCTACAATCCATTCTAATTTATTCGCACGATCCATTCTAATTCAGTCGTATGATCCATTCTAATTCATTCCTACGATCTAGTCTAATTCATTCGCTCGAATGTATCCATTCTAATTCATTCGCACGAATGTATCCATTCTAATTCATTCGTATGATCCATTCGTACGATCCATTCTAATTCATTCATACGATCTATTCTAATTCATTCGCACGAATGTATCCATTCTAATTCATTCGTACGATCCATTCTAATTCATTCGCACGATCCATTCTAATCCATTCGTACGAATTATAATTCATTTGTGCGAATGAATTAGAATGGATCGTAGGAATGAATTAGAACGATCCATTCTAATTTATTCGTACGATCCATTCTAATTCATTAGTACGATCCATTCTAATTCATTCGCTCGAATGTATCCATTCTAATTCATTCGCACGATCCATTCTAATTCATTCGTACGATCCATTCTAATTCATTCGCACGAATGTATCCATTCTAATGTATTCGTACGATTCATTCTAACTCATTCGCACGATCCATTCTAATTCATTCGTACGATCCATTCTAATTCATTCTCACAAATGTAACCTTTCTAATTCATTTGTACGATCCATTCTAATCCATTCGTACGATCCATTCTAATCCATTCGTACGATCCATTCTAATCCATTCGTACGATCCCTTCTAATCCATTCGTACGATCCATTCTAATTCATTCGCACGAATATAACCATTCTAATTCATTCATACGATCCATTCTAATTCATTCCTACGATCCATTCTAATTCATTCGCAAATTAGAATGGATCGTACGAATGAATTAGAATGGATCGCACGTTTGAATTAGATTGGATTGTGCGAATGAATTAGAATGGATATATTCGTGTGAATGAATCTGAATGGATTGTATGAATGAATTACAATGGGTCGTACGAATGAATTAGAATAGCTCATACGAATGAATTAGAATGAATCGTAAGAATGAATTAGAATGGTTACATTCGTTCGAATGAATTAGAATAGATCGTACGAATGAATTAGAATGGATCGTACAAATGAATTAGAATGGATCGTGCGAATGAATTAGAATGAATCATACGAATGCATTAGAATGGATACATTCATACGAATGAATTAGAATGGATCGTACGAATGAATTAGAATGGATCGTGCGAATGAATTAGAATGGATCGTACGAATGAATTAGAATGGATACATATAAATGAATTAGAAAGGTTACATTCGTGAGAATGAATTAGAATGGATCGTACGAATGAATTAGAATGGATCGTACGAATGAATTAGAATGGATCATAGGAATGAATTAGAATGGATCGTGCAAATGAATTAGAATAGATATATTCGTGCGAATGAATTAGAGTGGATCGTAGGAATGAATTAGAATGGATCATACGAATGAATTAGAATGGATCATACGAATGAATTAGAATGGATACATTCGAGCAAATGAATTAGAATGGATCATACGAATGAATTAGAATAGATCATAGGAATGAATTAGAATGGATCGTGCAAATGAATTAGAATGGATACATTCGTGCGAATGAATTAGAATGGATCGTAGGAATGAATTAGAATGGATCGTACGAATGAATTAGAATGATTCGTACGAATGCATTAGAATGGATAACTTTGTGCGAATGAAATAGAATGGATCGTGCGAATGAATTAGAATAGATACATTCGTACAAATGAATTAGAATGGATCGTGCGAATGAATTAGAATGGATCGTACGAATGAATTAGAATGGATACATTTGTGCGAATGAATTAGAATGGATCGGACGAATGAATTAGAATGGATCGTACGAATGAATTAGAATGGTTACATTCGTGCGAAAGAATTAGAATGGATAACTTTGTGCGAATGAAATAGAATGGATCGTGCGAATGAATTAGAATAGATACATTCGTACAAATGAATTAGAATGGATCGTGCGAATGAATTAGAATGGATCATGCAAATGAATTAGAATGGATGCATTCGTGCGAATGAATTAGAATGGATGGTAGGAATGAATTAGAATGGATCGTACGAATGAATTAGAATGGATATATTTGTACGAATGAATTAGAATGGATCATACGAATGGATTAGAATGGATCGTACGAATGGATTAGAATGGATCGTACGAATGGATTAGAATGGATACATTTGTGAGAATGAATTAGAATGGATTGTACGAATGAATTAGAATGGATCATACGATTCATTCTAATTCATTCGTACGATCCATTCTAATGCATTCGTACGATTCATTCTAATTCATTCGCACGATCCATTCTAATTCATTCGTACGATCCATTCTTATTCATTCATACGATCCATTCTAATTCATTCATACGATCCATTCTAATTCATTCGTACGATACATTCTAATTCATTCGGAGGATCCATTCTAATTCGTTCGTACGATCCATTCTAATTCATTCGCACGATCCATTCTAATTCATTCGTACGATCCATTCTAATTCATTCGCACGATCCATTCTAATTCATTCGTTTGATCCATTCTAATTCATTCGCACGAATGTAACCATTCTAATTCATTCGTACGATCCATTCTAATTCATTCCTACGATCCATACTAATTCATTCGCACGAATGTATCCATTCTAATTCATTTGCACTATCCATTCTAATTCATTCCTACGATCCATTCTAATTCATTCGCACGAATGTATCCATTCTAATTCATTCGTACGATCCATTCTAATTCATTCGTACGATTCATTCTAATTTATTCGTACGATCCATTCTAATTCATTTGTACGAATGAATTAGAATGGATCATACGACTGAATTAGAATGGATTGTACGAATGAATTAGAATTGATCATACAAATGAATTAGAATGGATACATTCGTGCGAATGAATTAGAATAGATCGTATGAATGAATTAGAATGGATCGTACGAATGGATCATACAAATGAATTAGAAAGGCTACATTCGTGAGAATAAATTAGAATGGATCGTACGATCCATTCTAATTCATCCAAACGAATGTAACCTTTCTAATTCATTTGTATGATCCATTCTAATTCATTTCTACGATCTATTCTAATTCATTCGTATGATCTATTCTAATTCATTCGCACGATCCATTCTAATTTATTCGTACGATCCATTCTAATTCATTCGTACGATCTATTCTAATTCATTCGTATGATCCATTCTAATTCATTCCTACGATCTATTCTAATTCATTCGCTCGAATGTATCCATTCTAATTCATTCGTACAATCCATTCTAATTCATTCGCATGATCCATTCTAATTCATTCGTATGATCCATTCTAATTCATTCCTACGATCTATTCTAATTCATTCGCTCGAATGTATCTATTCTAATTCATTTGCACGATCCATTCTAATTCATTCCTATGATCCTTTCTAATTCATTCGTATGATCCATTCTAATTCATTCGCTTGAATGTATCCATTCTAATTCATTCGTACGATCCATTCTAATTCGTTCATATGATCCATTCTAATTCGTTCGTATGATCCATTCTAATTCGTTCGTACGAACCATTCTAATTCATTCGTACGATCTATTCTAATTCAATCTCACAAATGTAACCTTTCTAATTCAATTGTACGATCCATTCTAATTCATTCGTACGATCCATTCTAATCCATTCGTACGATCCATTCTAATCCATTCGTACGATCCATTTGAATTCATTCGCACGAATGTAACCATTCTAATTCATTCGTACGATCTATTCTAATTCATTCCTACGATCCATTCTAATTCATTCGCACGAATGTATCCATTCTAATTCATTTGCACGATCCATTCTAATTAATTCCTATTATCCATTCTAATTCATTCGTACGATCCATTCTAATTCATTCGCTCGAATGTATCCATTCTAATTCATTCGTACGATCCATTCTAATTAATTCGCTCGATCCATTCTAATTCATTCGTACGACCCATTCTAATTCATTTGCACGATCCATTCTAATTCATTCCTATGATCCATTCTAATTCATTCGTACAATCCATTCTAATTCATTCGCTCGAATGTATCCATTTTAATTCATTCGTACGATCCATTCTAATTCGTTCATACGATCCATTCTAATTCGTTCGTACGATCCATTCTAATTTATTCGTACGATCCATTCTAATTCATTCGTACGATCCATTCTAATTCATTCCTACGATCTATTCTAATTCATTCGCTCGAATGTATCCATTCTAATTCATTCGTTCGATCCATTCTAATTCATTCGTACGATCCATTCAAATTCATTCGCATGATCCATTCTAATTCATTCGTACGATCCATTTTATTTCATTCTCACGAATGTAACCTTTCTAATTCATTTGTACGATCCATTCTAATCCATTCGTACGATCCATTCTAATCAATTCGTACGATCCATTCTAATCCATTCGTACGATCCATTCTAATTCATTCTCACAAATGTAACCATTCTAATTCATTTGTACGATCCATTCTAATCCATTCGTACGATCCATTCTAATCCATTCGTACGATCCATTCTAATTCATTCGCACGAATGTAACCATTCTAATTCATTCGTACGATCCATTCTAATTCATTCCTATGATCCATTCTAATTCATTCGCACAAATGTATTCATTCTAATTCATTTGCACGATCCATTCTAATTCATTCGTACGATCCATACTAATTCATTCGCTCGAATGTATCCATTCTAATTCATTCGTACGATCCATTCTAATTCGTTCGTACGATCCATTCTAATTCGTTCGTATGATCCATTCTAATTCATTCGTCCGATCCATTCTAATTCATTCGCACGATCCATTCTAATTCCGTCGTATGAATGTATCCATTTTAATTCATTCATACGATCCATTCTAATTCATTCGTACGATCTAATTCATTCGTACGATCCATTCTAATTCATTCGTACGATCGATTTTAATTCATTCGCACGATCCATTCTAATTCATTCGTACGATCCATTCTAATTCATTCGTATGATCCATTCTAATTTATTCGATCAAATATATCCATTCTAATTCATTCGTATGATCCATTCTAATTCATTCGTACGATCCATTCTAATTCATTCGTACGATCCATTCTAATTCATTCGTAAAATCCATTCTAATTCAGTCGTATGCATGTATCCATTTTAATTCATTCGTACGATCCATTCTAATTCATTCGTACGATCTAATTCATTCGTACGATCCATTCTAATTCATTCGTACGATCGATTCTAATTCATTCGCAGGATCCATTCTAATTCATTCACACGATCCATTCTAATTTTTCGTATGATCCATTCTAATTTATTCGTTCAAATATATCCATTCTAATTCATTCGTACGATCCATTTTAGTTCATTCGCACGATCCATTCTAATTCATTCGTATGATCAATTCTAATTCATTCGCACGATCCATTCTAATTCATTTGTACGATCTATTCTAATTCATTCGTACGATCCATTCTAATTAATTCGCACGAATGTATCCATTCTAATTCATTCGTACGATCCATTCTAATTCATTCGCACGAATGTATCCATTCTAATTCATTCGTACGATCCATTCTAATTCATTCGTACGATCCATTCTAATTCATTCGTACGATCCATTCTAATTGATTCGCACAAATGTAGCCATTCTAATTCATTCGTACGATCCATTCAAATTCAATCGTATGATCCATTCTAATTCATTCGTACGATCCATTCTAATTCATTCGCACGAATGTATCATACGAATAAATTAGAATGGATCGTGCGAATGAATTAGAATGGATCGTGCGAACGAATTAGAATGGATCGTACGAACGAATTAGAATGGATCGTACGAATTAATTAGAATGGATCGTACGAACGAATTAGAATGGATTGTGCAAATGAATTAGAATGGATCGTAGGAATGAATTAGAATGGATCGTACGAATGAATTAGAATGGATGCATTCGTGCGAATGAATTAGAATGGATCGTACGAATGAATTAGAATGGATCGTACGAATGAATTAGAATAGATCGTATGAATAAATTAGAATGGATCGTACGAATGAATTAAAATGGATACATTTGTGCGAATGAATTAGAATGGATCATACGATTGAATTTGAATGGATCGTACGAATAAATTAGAATGGATACATTTGTGCGATGAATAAGAATGGAGTGTACGAATGAATTAGAATGGAGCGTACGAATGAACTAGAATGGATATATTCGTGCGAATGAATTAGAATGGATTATATGAAAGAATTAGAATAGATCGTGTGAATGAATTAGAAAGGATCGTAAGAATGAATTAGAATGGATATATTCGTGCGAATGAATTAGAATGGATTGTACGAATGAATTAGACTGGATCGTACGAATAAATTAGAATGGATACATTCATGCAAACAAATTAGAATGGATCGTACGAATGAATTAGAATGGATCATACGAATGGATTAGAATGGATCGTACGAATGGATTAGAACGCATTGTACGAATGAATTAGAATAGATACATTTGTGCGAATGAATTAGATTGCATTGTACGAATGAATTTGAATAGATCGGACGAATGAATTAGAATGGATCGTACGAATGAATTAGAATGGATCGTACGAATGAATTAAAATGAATATATTTGAACGAATAAATTAGAATGGATCATACGAATGAATTAGAATGGATCGTACGAATGAATTAGAATGGATCGTGCGAATGAATTAGAATGGATCGTACGAATGAATTAGAATCGATCGTACGAATGAATTAGAATGGATATATTCGTGCGAATGAATTAGAATGGATCGTGCGAATGAATTAGAATGGATCGTACGAATGAATTAGAATGGATATATTTGAACGAATAAATTAGAATGGATCATACGAATGAATTAGAATGGATCGTACGAATGAATTAGAATGGATCGTGCGATTGAATTAGAATCGATCGTAAGAATGAATTAGAATGGATCGTACGAATAAATTAGATCGTACGAATGAATTAGAATGGATCGTACGAATGAATTAAAATGGATACATTCATACGACTGAATTAGAATGGATCGTGCGAATTAATTAGAATGGATCGTACGAATGAATTTGAATGGATACATTTGTGCGAATGAATCTGAATAGATTGTATGAATGAATTACAATGGATCTTACGAATGAATTAGAATGGATCGTACGAATGAATTAGAATAGCTCATACGAATGAATTAGAATGAATCGTACGAATGAATTAGAATGGTTACATTCGTGCGAATGAATTAGAATAGATCATACGAATGAATTAGAATGGATCGTACGAATGGATTAGAATGGATCATCCGAATGGATTAGAATAGATCGTACGGATGGATTAGAATGGATCGTACGAATGAATTAGAATGGATCATACAAATGAATTAGAAAGGTTACATTCGTGAGAATGAATTAGAATGGATTGTACGAATGAATTAGAATGGATCATGCGAATGAATTTGAATGGATCGTACGAATGAATTAGAATGGATCGAACGAATGAATTAGAATGGATACATTCGAGCGAATGAATTAGAATAGATCATAGGAATGAATTAGAATGGATCATACGAATGAATTAGAATGGATCGTGCGAATGAATTAGAATGGATTGTACGAATGAATTAGAATGGATACATTCGTGCGAATGAATTAGAATGGATCGGACGAATGAATTAGAATGGATCGTACGATCCATTCTAATTCATTTGTATGATCCATTCTAATTCATTCGTATGATCCATTCTAATCCATTCGTACGATCCATTCTAATCCATTCGTACGAACCATTCTAATCCATTCGTACGATCCATTCTAATTCATTCGTACGATCCATTCTAATTCATTCTCACAAATATAATCTTTCTAATTTACTTGTACGATCCATTCTAATTCATTAGTACGATACATTCTAATCCATTCGTATGATCCATTCTAATCCATTCGTACGATCCATTCTAATTCATTCGCACGAATGTAACCATTCTAATTCATTCGTACGAGCCATTCTAATTCATTCCTACGATCCATTCTAATTCATTCGCATGAATGTATCCTTTCTAATTCATTTGCATGATCCATTCTAATTCATTCCTATAATCCATTCTAATTCATTCGTATGATACATTCATACGACTGAATTAGAATGGATTATACGAATGAATTAGAATTGATCATACGAATGAATTAGAATGGATCGTACGAATGAATTAGAATGGATCGTGCGCATGAATTAGAATGGATCGTACAAATGAGTTAGAATGGATATATTTGAACGAATAAATTAGAATGGATCATACGAATGAATTAGAATGGATCGTACGAATGAATTAGAATGGATACATTCGAGCGAATGAATTAGAATGAATCGTACGAATAAATTAGAATGGATCATAGGAATGAATTAGAATGGATCGTGCAAATGAATTAGAATGGATACATTCGTGCTAATGAATTAGAATGGATAATAGGAACGAATTAGAATGGATCGTACGAATAAATTAGAATGGATGTACGAATGAATTAGAATGGATCGTACGAATGAATTAGAATGGATCCACCGAATGAGTTAGAATGGATCATACGAATGAATTAGAATGGATCGTACGAATGAATTAGAATGGATCGTACGAATGAATTAGAATGGATCGTATGAATGAATAAGAATGGATCGTACGAATGAATTAGAATGGATCGCGCGAATGAATTAGAATGAATCGTAAGAATGAATTAGAATGGATCGTACGAATGAATTAGAATGGATCGTACGAATGATTTAGAATGGATACCTTCGTGCGAATGAATTAGAATGGACCGTACAAATGAATTAGAATTGATCGTACGAACGAATTAGAATGGATTGTACGAATGAATTAGAATGGATTGTACAAATGAATTAGAAAGGTTACATTTGTGAGATTGAATTAGAATATCTCGTACGAATGAATTAGAATGGATCGTACGAATGGATTAGAATGGATCGTATGAACGAATTAGAGTGGATCGTACGAATGGATTAGAATGGATCGTACGAATGAATTAGAATAGATCGTACAAATGAATTAGAAAGGTTACATTTGTGAGAATGAATTAGAATGGATCGTACGAATAAATTAGAATGGATCGTACGAATGGATTAGAATGGATCGTACGAATAGATTAGAATGGATCGTACGAATGGATTAGAATAGATACATTTGTGCGAATGAATTAGATTGCATCATACGAATGAATTTGAATGGATTGTACGAATGAATTAGAATGGATCGTACGAATGAATTAGAATGGATCATGTGAATGAATTAGAATAGATCGTACGAATGAATTAGAATGGATCGTACGAATAAATTAGAATGGATCGTGCGAATGAATTAGAATGGATCGTACAAATGTATTAGAATGGATCCACCGAATGAGTTAGAATGGATCATGCGAATGAATTAGAATGGATCGTACGAATGAATTAGAATGGATACATTCGTGCGAATGAATTAGAATGGATCGGACAAATGAATTAGAATTGATCGTGCGAATGAATTAGAATGGATCATACGTTTGAATTTGAATAGATCGTACGAATAAATTAGAATGGATACATTTGTGCGATGAATAAGAATGGAGCGTACGAAAGAATTAGAATGGAGCGTACGACTGAACTAGAATGGATACATTCGTGCGAATGAATTAGAATGGATCATATGAAAGAATTAGAATGGATACATTCAAGCGAATGAATTAGAATGGATCGTACGAATGAATTAGAATGGATCATAGGAATGAATTAGAATGGATCGTGCAAATGAATTATAATTGATTCAACGAATGAATTAGAATGGATACATTCGTGCGAATGAATTAGAATGGATCGGAGGAATGAACTAGAATGGATCGTACGATTCATTCTAATTCATTCGTACGATCCATTCTAATGCATTCGTACGATTCATTCTAATTCATTCGCACGATCCATTCTAATTCATTCGTACGATCCATTCTTATTCATTCATACGATCCATTCTAATTCATTCGCACAATCCATTCTAATTCATTCGCACAAATGTATCCATTCTAATTCATTTGCACGATCCATTGTTATTCATTCCTATGATCCATTCTAATTCATTCGTATGATCCATTCTAATTCATTCGCTCGAATGTATCCATTCTAATTCTTTTATATGATCCATTCTAATTCATTCGCACAAATGTATTCATTCTAGTTCATTCGTACGCACCATTCTAATTCATTCGTATACTCCATTCTTATTCATCGCACAAATGTATCCGTTCTAATTTATTCGTACGATCCATTCATATTCAATCATATGATCCATTCTAATTCATTCGCACGATCAATTCTAATTCATTCATCCGATCCATTCTAATTCATTCGCACGAATGTATCCATTCTAATTCATTCGTACGATCCATTCTAATTCATTCGCATGATCAATTCTAACTCATTCGGTGGATCCATTCTAAATCATTCGTACGATCCATTCTAATTCATTCGCACGATCCATTCTAATTTATTCGTACGATCCATTCTAATTCATTCGGACGATCTATTCTAATTCATTCGTACGATCCATTCTAATTCATTCGAATATATCCATTCTAATTCATTCTCACGAATGTAACCTTTCTAATTCATTTGTATGTATCCATTCTAATTCATTTGTGCGAATGAATCCATTCTAATTCATTCGTCCGATCCATTCTAATCCATTCGTACGATCCATTCTAATTCATTCGCACGAATGTAACCATTCTAATTCATTCGTACGATCCATTCTAATTCATTCCTACGATCCATTCTAATTCATTCGCACGAATGTATCCATTCTAATTCATTTGCATGATCCATTCTAATTCATTCATGTGATCCATTCTAATTCATTCGCACAATCCGTTCTAATTCATTCGCACAATCCATTCTAATTCATTCGCACGAATGTATCCGTTCTAATTCATTCGTACGATCCATTCTAATTCATTTGTACGATCCATTCTAATTCATTCGCATGATCCATTCGTACGATCCATTCTAATCCATTCGTACGATCCATTCTAATTCATTCATACGATCCATTCTAATTCGTTCGTACGATCCATTCTAATTCGTTCGTACGATCCAATCTAATTCATTCGCACGATCCATTCTAATCCATTCGTACGAATGGGTCCATTCTAATTCATTTGCACTATCCAGGATACAATCGTGCGAATGAATTAGAATGGATCGTACGAATGAATTAGAATGGATCGTGCGAATGAATTAGAATGAATCGTACGAATGAATTAGAATGGATCGTACGAATGAATTAGAATGGATCATGTGAATGAATTTGAATGGATCGTACGAATGAATTAGAATGGATCGAACGAATGAATTAGAATGGATCATGCGAATGAATTAGAATGGATACTTTCGTGCGAATGAATTAGAATGGATCGTACGAATGAATTAGAATGGATCATACGAATGAATTAAAATGGATCGTACAAATGAATTAGAATGCATCGTGCGAATGAATAAGAATGGATCGTACGAACGAATTATAATGGATCGTAAGAACGAATTAGAATAGATCATATGAACGAATTTGAATGGATCGTATGAATGAATTATAATGTATACATTCGAGCGAATGAATTAGAATGGATCGTACGAATGAATTCGAATGGATCATAGGAATTAATTAGAATGGATCGTGCAAATGAATTAGAATGGATACATTCGTGCGAATGAATTAGAATGGATCGTAGGAATGAATTAGAATGGATCGTACGAATGAATTAGAATGGTTACATTCGTGCGAATGAATTAGAATGGATCGTACGAATGGATTAGAATGGATCATAGGAATGAATTAGAATGGATCGTACGAATGAATTAGAATGGACCGTACAAATGAATTAGAAAGGTTACATTTGTGAGAATGAATTAGAATGGATCGTACGATTCATTCTAATTCCTTCGTACGATCCATTCAAATTCATTCGCACGATCCATTCTAATTCATTCGTATGATTCATTCTAATTCATTCGTAGATCCATTCTAATTCATTCCTACGATCCATTCTAATTCATTCGCACGAATGTATCCATTCTAATTCATTTGCACGATCCATTCTAATTCATTCCTATGATCCATTCTAATTCATTCGTACGATCCATTCTAATTCATTCGTTTTAATGTATCCATTCTAATTCATTCGTACGATCCATTCTAATTCGTTCATACGATCCATTCTAATTCGTTCGTACGATCCATTCTAATTCGTTCGTACGATCCATTCTAATTCATTCGCACGATCCATTCTAATTCATTTGTACGATCCATTTTAATTCATTTGCATGATCCATTCTAATTCATTCTTATGATACATTCGTGCGAATGAATTAGAATGGATCATATGAATGAATTAGAATGGATCATATGAATGAATTAGAATGGATCGTGCGAATGAATTAGAATGGATCGTACGAATGAATTAGAATGGATTGTGCGAATGAATTAGAATGGATCGTATGAATGAATTAGAATGGTTACATTCGTGCGAATGGATTAGAATGGATCGTACGAATGGTTTAGAATGGATCGTACAAATGAATTAGAATGGATCATACGAATGAATTAGAATGGATACATTCGAGTGAATAAATTAGAATGGATCGTACGAATGAATTAGAATGGATCGTACGAATGGATTAGAATGGATCGTTCGAATGGATTAGAATTGATCGTACGAATGGATTAGAATGGATCGTACGAATGAATTAGAATGGATCATACAAATGAATTAAAAAGGTTACATTCGTGAGAATGAATTAGAATGGATCGTACGAATGAATTAGAATGGATACATTCGTGCTAATGAATTAGAATGGATCGGACGAATGAATTAGAATTGATCGTGCGAATGAATTAGAATGGATCATCTGATTGAATTTAAATGGATCGTACGAATAAATTTCTAATTCAGTCGAATGAATGTATCCATTTTAATTCATTCGTGCGATCCATTCTAATTCATATGATCCATTCTAATCCATTCGTACGATCCATTCTAATACATTCGTACGATCCATTCTAATCCATTCGTACGATCCATTTTAATTCATTCGTACAAATGTATCCATTCTAATTCATTCGTACGATCCATTCTAATTCATTCCTACGGTCCATTCTAATTCATTCGCACGAATGTATCCATTCTAATTCATTTGCACGATCCATTCTAATTCATTCCTATGATCCATTCTAATTCATTCGTACGATCCATTCTAATTCATTCGCTCGATCCATTCTAATTCATTCGTACGATCCATTCTAATTCATTCGTACGATTCATTCTAACTCATTCCTACGATCTAATTCATTCGTATGATCCATTCTAATCCATTCGTACGATCCATTCTAATTTATTCGTACGAATGTATCCGTTCTAATCCATTCGTACGATCCATTCTAATCCATTCGTACGATCCATTCTAATTCATTCGCACGAATGTAACCATTCTAATTCATTCATATGATCCATTCTAATCCATTCGTACGATCAATTCCAATTCATTCGCACGATCCATTCTAATTCATTTGTATGTATCCATTCTAATTCATTCGCTCGAATGTATCCATTCTAATTCATTCTCACAAATGTAACCTTTATAATTCTTTTGTATGATCCATTCTAATTCATTCGTACGATCCATTCTAATTCATTGGTATGATCCATTCTAATTCATTCGTACGATCCATTCTAATTCATTTGCAAGAATGTAACCATTCTAATTCATTCATACGATTTATTCTAATTCATTCGTATGAGCTATTCTAATTCATTCGTACGATCCATTCTAATTCATTCGTACGATCCATTCTAATCCATTCGTACGATCCATTCTAATTCATTCGTACGATCCATTCTAATTCATTCTCACAAATGTAACCTTTCTAATTCATTCTCACAAATGTAACCTTTCTAATTCATTCGTAAAATGCGTTCTAATCCATTCGTACGATCCATTCTAATTCATTCGTATGATCCATTCTATTTCACTTGCACGATCCATTCTAATTCATTCGCATGAATGTATGTATCCATTCTAATTCATTCGTACGATCTATTCTAATTCATTCGTATGATCAATTCTAATTCATTCGCACGATCCATTCTAATTCATTCGTACGATCCATTCAATTTCGTTTCTAATTCATTTGTACGATCCATTCTAATTCATTCGTACGATCCATTCTAATCCATTTGTACGATCCATTCTAATTCATTTGCACGATCCATTCTAATTCCTCGCACGATCCATTCTAATTCATTCGCTCGAATGTATCCATTCAAATTCATTCGTACGATCCATTCTAATACATTCGTACGATCCATTATAATTCATTCGCATGAATATATCTATTCTATTTCATTCGTATGATCCATTCTAATTTATTCGCACGATCTATTCTAATTCATTCGTACGATTCATTCTAATTCATTCGCACGATCCATTCTAATTCATTCGTACAAATGTATCCATTTGAATTCATTCCTACAATCCATTCTAATTTATTCGCACGATCCATTCTAATTCAGTCGTATGATCCATTCTAATTCATTCCTACGATCTAGTCTAATTCATTCGCTCGAATGTATCCATTCTAATTCATTCGCACGAATGTATCCATTCTAATTCATTCGTATGATCCATTCGTACGATCCATTCTAATTCATTCATACGATCTATTTTAATTCATTCGCACGAATGTATCCATTCTAATTCATTCGTACGATCCATTCTAATTCATTCGCACGATCCATTCTAATCCATTCGTACGAATTATAATTCATTTGTGCGAATGAATTAGAATGGATCGTAGGAATGAATTAGAACGATCCATTCTAATTTATTCGTACGATCCATTCTAATTCATTAGTACGATCCATTCTAATTCATTCGCTCGAATGTATCCATTCTAATTCATTCGCACGATCCATTCTAATTCATTCGTACGATCCATTCTAATTCATTCGCACGAATGTATCCATTCTAATGTATTCGTACGATTCATTCTAACTCATTCGCACGATCCATTCTAATTCATTAGTACGATCCATTCTAATTCATTCTCACAAATGTAACCTTTCTAATTCATTTGTACGATCCATTCTAATCCATTCGTACGATCCATTCTAATCCATTCGTACGATCCATTCTAATCCATTCGTACGATCCCTTCTAATCCATTCGTACGATCCATTCTAATTCATTCGCACGAATATAACCATTCTAATTCATTCATACGATCCATTCTAATTCATTCCTACGATCCATTCTAATTCATTCGCAAATTAGAATGGATCGTACGAATGAATTAGAATGGATCGCACGTTTGAATTAGATTGGATTGTGCGAATGAATTAGAATGGATATATTCGTGTGAATGAATCTGAATGGATTGTATGAATGAATTACAATGGGTCGTACGAATGAATTAGAATAGCTCATACGAATGAATTAGAATGAATCGTACGAATGAATTAGAATGGTTACATTCGTTCGAATGAATTAGAATACATCGTACGAATGAATTAGAATGGATCGTACAAATGAATTAGAATGGATCGTGCGAATGAATTAGAATGAATCATACGAATGCATTAGAATGGATACATTCATGCGAATGAATTAGAATGGATCGTACGAATGAATTAGAATGGATCGTGCGAATGAATTAGAATGGATCGTACGAATGAATTAGAATGGATACATATAAATGAATTAGAAAGGTTACATTCGTGAGAATGAATTAGAATGGATCGTACGAATGAATTAGAATGGATCGTACGAATGAATTAGAATGGATCATAGGAATGAATTAGAATGGATCGTGCAAATGAATTAGAATAGATATATTCGTGCGAATGAATTAGAGTGGATCGTAGGAATGAATTAGAATGGATCATACGAATGAATTAGAATGGATCATACGAATGAATTAGAATGGATACATTCGAGCGAATGAATTAGAATGGATCATACGAATGAATTAGAATGGATCATAGGAATGAATTAGAATGGATCGTGCAAATGAATTAGAATGGATACATTCGTGCGAATGAATTAGAATGGATCGTAGGAATGAATTAGAATGGATCGTACGAATGAATTAGAATGATTCGTACGAATGCATTAGAATGGATAACTTTGTGCGAATGAAATAGAATGGATCGTGCGAATGAATTAGAATAGATACATTCGTACAAATGAATTAGAATGGATCGTGCGAATGAATTAGAATGGATCGTACGAATGAATTAGAATGGATACATTTGTGCGAATGAATTAGAATGGATCGGACGAATGAATTAGAATGGATCGTACGAATGAATTAGAATGGTTACATTCGTGCGAAAGAATTAGAATGGATAACTCTGTGCGAATGAAATAGAATGGATCGTGCGAATGAATTAGAATAGATACATTCGTATAAATGAATTAGAATGGATCGTGCGAATGAATTAGAATGGATCATGCAAATGAATTAGAATGGATGCATCCGTGCGAATGAATTAGAATGGATGGTAGGAATGAATTAGAATGGATCGTACGAATGAATTAGAATGGATATATTTGTACGAATGAATTAGAATGGATCATACGAATGGATTAGAATGGATCGTACGAATGGATTAGAATGGATCGTACGAATGGATTAGAATGGATACATTTGTGAGAATGAATTAGAATGGATTGTACGAATGAATTAGAATGGATCATACGATTCATTCTAATTCATTCGTACGATCCATTCTAATGCATTCGTACGATTCATTCTAATTCATTCGCACGATCCATTCTAATTCATTCGTACGATCCATTCTTATTCATTCATACGATCCATTCTAATTCATTCATACGATCCATTCTAATTCATTCGTACGATACATTCTAATTCATTCGGAGGATCCATTCTAATTCGTTCGTACGATCCATTCTAATTCATTCGCACGATCCATTCTAATTCATTCGTACGATCCATTCTAATTCATTCGCACGATCCATTCTAATTCATTCGTTTGATCCATTCTAATTCATTCGCACGAATGTAACCATTCTAATTTATTCGTACGATCCATTCTAATTCATTCCTACGATCCATACTAATTCATTCGCACGAATGTATCCATTCTATTTCATTTGCACGATCCATTCTAATTCATTCCTATGATCCATTCTAATTCATTCGCACGAATGTATCCATTCTAATTCATTCGTACGATCCATTCTAATTCATTCGTACGATTCATTCTAATTTATTCGTACGATCCATTCTAATTCATTTGTACGAATGAATTAGAATGGATCATACGACTGAATTAGAATGGATTGTACGAATGAATTAGAATTGATCATACAAATGAATTAGAATGGATACATTCGTGCGAATGAATTAGAATAGATCGTATGAATGAATTAGAATGGATCGTACGAATGGATCATACAAATGAATTAGAAAGGCTACATTCGTGAGAATGAATTAGAATGGATCGTACGATCCATTCTAATTCATTCAAACGAATGTAACCTTTCTAATTCATTTGTATGATCCATTCTAATTCATTTCTACGATCTATTCTAATTCATTCGTATTATCCATTCTAATTCATTCGCACGATCCATTCTAATTTATTCGTACGATCCATTCTAATTCATTCGTACGATCTATTCTAATTCATTCGTACGATCTATTCTAATTCATTCGCACGAATGTATCCATTCTAGTTCATTCGTACGCTCCATTCTAATTCATTCGTACGCTCCATTCTTATTTATCGCACAAATGTATCCATTCTAATTCATTCGTACAATCCATTCTAATTCATTCGTACGATCCATTCTAATTCATTTCTACGACCCATTCTAATTCATTCGCACGAATGTAACCATTCTAATTCATTTGCACGATCCATTCTAATTCATTCCTATGATCCTTTCTAATTAATTCGTACGATCCTTTCTAATTCATTCGCTCGAATGTATCCATTCTAATTCATTCGTACGATCCATTCTAATTCGTTCATACGATCCATTCTAATTCATTCGTACGATCCATTTTAATTCATTCGTACGATCCATTCTAATTCATTCGCATGAATATATCTATTCTAATTGATTCGTATGATCCATTCTAATTCATTCGCACAAATGTATCCATTCTAATTCATTCGTTCGATCCATTCTAATTCATTCGCATAAATATATCCATTCTAATTCATTCGTACGATCTATTCTAATTCATTCGCACGATCCATTCTAATTCATTCGCACAAATGTATCCATTCTAATTCATTCGTACAATCCATTCTAATTCATTCGTACGATCCATTCTAATTCATTCGTACGATCCATTCTAATCCATTCGTACGGTCCATTCTAATCCATTCATACGATCCATTCTAATTCATTCTCACAGATGTAACCTTTCTAATTCATTTGTACGATCCATTCTAATCCATTCTAATCCATTCGTACGATCCATTCTAATTCATTCGTACGATCCATTCTAATTCATTCCTACGATCAATTCTAATTCATTCGCACGATTGTATCCATTCTAATTCATTTGCACGATCAATTCTAATTCATTCCTATGATCCATTCTAATTCATTCGTACAATCCATTCTAATTCATTCGCACGAATGTATCCATTCTAATTCATTCGTACGATCCATTCTAATTCATTCCTACGATCTATTCTAATTCATTCGCTCGAATGTATCCATTCTAATTTATTCGTTCGATCCATTCTAATTCATTCGTACGATTCATTCTAATCCATTCGTACGATCCATTCTAATTCATTCGTACGATCCATTCTAATTCATTCCCACAAATGTAACATTTCTAATTCATTTGTACGATCCATTCTAATTCATTCGTACGATCCATTCTAATCCATTCATACGATCCTTTCTAATTCATTCGTACGATCCATTCTAACTCATTCGCACAAATGTAACCTTTCTAATTCATTTGTACGATCCATTCTAATTCATTCGTACGATCCATTCTAATTCTTTCGCATGAATGTAACCATTCTAATACATTCGTACAATGGATTCTAATTCATTCCCACGATCCATTCTAATTCATTCGTATAATCCATTCTAATTCATTCGCACAAATGTAACCTTTCTAATTCATTTGTATGATCCATTCTAATTCATTCATATGATCCATTCTAATTCATTCGCACGAATGTAACCATTCTAATTCATTTGTACGATCCATTCTAATTCATTCCTACGATCCATTCCAATTCATTCGCACGATCCATTCTAATTCATTCGCTCGAATGTATCCATTCTAATTCATTCGTACGATCCATTCTAATTCATTCTCACGAATGTAACGTTTCTAATTCATTTGTATATATCCATTCTAATTCATTCGTACGATCCATTCTAATACATTCGCACGATCCATTTTAATTCATTCGTACGATCCATTCTTATTCATTCGTACGATCCATTCTAATTCATTCACACGATCCATTCTAATCGTACGATCAATTCTAATTCATTCGTATGAATGTATCCATTCTAATGCATTTGTATTCATTCTAATTCATTCGCACGATCCATTCTAATTCATTCGTACGATCCATTCTAATTCATTCGTCCGATCCATTCTAATTCATTCGCACGAATGTATCCATTCTAATTCATTCGTACAATCCATTCTAATTCATTCGCACGATCCATTCTAATTCATTCGTATGATCAATTCTAATTCATTCCTACGATCTATTCTAATTCATTCGCACGAATGTATCTATTCTAATTCATTCATTCGATACATTCTAATTCATTCGTACAATCCATTCAAATTCATTCGCATTATCCATTCTAATTCATTCCTACGATCCATTCTAATTCATTCGCACGATCCATTCTAATTCATTCGCTCGAATGTATCCATTCTAATTCATTCGTACGATCCATTCTAATTCGTTCTCACGAATGTAACCTTTCTAATTCATTTGTATGTATCCATTCTAATTCATTCGTACGATCCATTCTAATTCATTCGCACGATCCATTCTAATTCATTCGTATGATCCATTCTAATTCATTTGTATGATCAATTCTAATTCATTCGCACGATCCATTCTAATTCATTCGTACGATCCATTCTAATTCATTCACACGAATTTATCCAGTCTAATTCATTCGTCCGATCCATTCTAATTCATTCGCATGAATGTATCCATTCTAATTCATTCGTACAATCCATTCTAATTCATTCGCACGATCCATTCTAATTCATTCGTATGATCCATTCTAATTCATTCCTACGATCTATTCTAATTCATTCGCTCGAATGTATCCATTCTAATTCATTCGTTCGATCCATTATAATTCATTCGTACGATCCATTCAAATTCATTCATATGCTCCATTCTAATTCATTCTAATCCATTCATACGATCCATTCTAATTCATTCGTACGATCCAGTCAAATTCAATCGTACGATTCATTCAAATTCAATCGTATGATCCATTCTAATTCATTCGTACGATCCATTCTAATTCATTCGTACGATCGATTCTAATTCATTCGCACAATCCATTCTAATTCATTCATACGATCCATTCTAATTCATTCGCACGATCCATTCTAATTCATTCGTACGATCCATTCTAATTCATTCGCTTGAATATATCCATTCTAATTCATTCGTGTGATCCATTCTAATTCGTTCATACGATCCATTCTAATGCATTCGTACGATTCATTCTAATTCATTCGCAGGATCCATTCTAATTCATTCGTACGATCCATTCTAATTCATTCGCTCGAATGTATCCATTCTAATTCATTCGTACGATCCATTGTAATTCGTTCGTACGATCCATTCTAATTCATTCGTATGATCCATTATAGTTCATTCGTATGATCCATTCTAATTCATTCCAACGATCTATTCTAATTCATTTGCTCGAATGTATCCATTCTAATTCATTCGTTCGATCCATTCTAATTCATTCGTACGATCCATTCAAATTCATTCGCATGATCCATTCTAATTCATTCGTACGATCCATTCTAATTCATTCGCACGAATGTGACCAATCTAATTCATTCATACGATATATTCTAATTCATTCGTACGATCTAATTCATTCGTACTATCCATTCTAATTCATTCGTACGATCGATTCTAATTCAATCGTATGATCCATTCTAATTCATTCGTAGAATTAGAAAGGTTACATTCGTGAGAATGAATTAGATTCCATCGTACGAATAAATTAGAATGGATCGTGCGAATGACTTAGAATGGATCGTATGAATGAATTAGAATGGATACATTTGTGCGAATGAATTAGAATGGATTGTACGAATGAATTAGAATGAATCATACGAATGAATTAGAATGGATCGTACGAATGAGTTAGAATGGATGGTAGGAATGAATTAGAATGGATCGTACGAATGAATTAGAATGGATACATTTGTACGAATGAATTAGAATGGATCGTACGAATGAATTAGAATGGATCGTACGAATTGATTAGAATGGATCGTACGAATGGATTAGAATGGATCGTACGAATGGATTAGAATGGATACATTTGTGAGAATGAATTAGAATGGATCGTATGAATGAATTAGAATGGATCGTACGATTCATTCTAATTCATTCGTACGATCCATTCTAATGCATTCGTACGATTCATTCTAATTCATTCGCACGATCCATTCTAATTCATTCGTACGATCCAATCTTATTCATTCATACGATCCATTCTAATTCATTCGTACGATCCATTCTAATTCATTCGTATGATCCATTCTATCTTATTCGGTGGATCCATTCTAATTCATTCGTACGATCCATTCTAATTCATTCGGTGGATCCATTCTAATTCATTCGTACGATCCATTCTAATTAATTCGCACGATCCATTCTAATTCATTCGTACGATCCATTCTAATTCATTCGCACGAATGTAACCATTCTAATTCATTCGTATGATCCATTCTAATTCATTCCTACGATCCATACTAATTCATTCGCACGAATGTATCCATTCTAATTCATTTGCACGATCCATACTAATTCATTCCTACGATCCATTCTAATTCATTCGCACGAATGTATCCATTCTAATTCATTCGTACGATCCATTCTAATTCATACGTACGATTCATTCTAATTCATTCGTATGATCCATTCTAATTCATTCGCACGATCCATTCTAATTCGTTCGTACGATCCATTCTAATTCATTTTTACGAATGAATTAGAATGGATCATACGACTGAATTATAATGGATTGTACGAATGAATTAGAATTGATCATACAAATGAATTAGAATGGATACATTCGTGCGAATGAATTAGAATAGATCGTATGAATGAATTAGAATGGATCGTACGAATGGATCATACAAATGAATTAGAAAGGTTACATTCATGAGAATGAATTAGAGTGGATCGTACGATTACGATCCATTCTAATTCATTCTCACTAATGTAACCTTTCTAATTCATTTGTATAATCCATTCTAATTCATTCCTACGATCTATTCTAATTCATTCGTATGATCCATTCTAATTCATTCGTTCGATCCATTCTAATTCATTCGTTCGAATGTATCCATTCTAATTCATTCGTACGATCCATTCTAATTCATTCGTACGATCCATTCTAATTCATTCTCATGAATGTAACCTTTCTAATTCATTTGTACGATCCATTCTAATCCATTCGTACGATCCATTCTAATTCATTCTCACAAATGTAACCTTTCTAATTCATTTGTACGATCCATTCTAATCCATTCGTACGATCCATTTTAATCCATTCGTACGATCCTTTCTAATTCATTCGTACGATCCATTTTAATTCATTCGCACAAATGTAACCTCTCTAATTCATTTGTTCGATCCATTCTAATTTATTCGTACGATCCATTCTAATTATTTCGCACGAATGTAACCATTCAAATTCATTCGTACGATCCATTCTAATTCATTCCTACGATCCATTCTAATTCATTCGTACGATCCATTCTAATTCATTCGTACAAATGTAACCTTTCTAATTCATTTGTACGATCCATTCTAATTCATTCGTACGATCCATTATAATTCATTCGCACGAATGTAACCATTCTAATTCATTCGTACGATCCATTATAATTCATTCCTACGATCCATTCTAATTCATTCGCACGATCCATTCTAATTCATCGCTTGAATGTATCCATTCTAATTCATTCGTACGATCCATTCTAATTCATTCTCATGAATGTAACTTTTCTAATTCATTTGTATGTATCCATTCTAATTCATTCGTACGATCCATTCTAATTCATTCGTATGATCCATTCTAATTCATTCGCACGATCCATTCTAATTCATTCGCACGATCCATTCTAATTCATTTGTACGATCCATTCTAATTCATTCGTACCAATGTATCCATTCTAATGCATTCGTACGATTCATTCTAATTCATTCGCACGATCCATTCTAATTCATTCGTACAATCCATTCTAATTCATTAGTCCGATCCATTCTAATTCATTCGCACGAATGTATCCATTCTAATTCATTCGTACAATCCATTCTAATTCATTCACACGATCCATTCTAATTCATTCGTATGATCCATTCTAATTCATTCCTACGATCTGTTCTAATTCATTCGCTTGAATGAATCCATTCTAATTCATTCGTTCGATCCATTCTAATTCATTCGTACAATCCATTCTAATTCATTCGCATTATCTATTCTAATTCATTCGTACGATCCATTCTAATTCATTCTCACGAATGTAACCTTTCTAACTCATTTGTATGATCCATTCTAATTCATTCGTACGATCCATTCTAATCCATTCGTACGATCCATTCTAATCCATTCGTACGATCCATTCTAATTCATTCGTATGAATGTATCCATTCTAATTTATTTGTACGATCCAGTCTAATTCATTCGTACGATCCATTCTAATTCATTCGCACGAATGTATCCATTCTAATTCATTCGTACGATCCATTCTAATTCATTCGTATGATCCATTCTAATTCATTCGCACGATCCATTTAAATTCATTCGCACGATCCGTTCTAATTCATTCGTACGATCCTTTCTAATTCATTCATACGATCTATTCTAATTCATTCGCACGAATGTATCCATTCTAATTCATTCGCACGATCCAATCTAATTCAAACGTACGATCCATTCTAATTCGTTCACATGATGTATTCTAATTCATTCGTATGATCCATTCTAATTCATTCGTATGATTCATTCTAATTCATTCGTACGATCCAATCTAATTCATTCGCACAAATGTATCCATTCTAATTCATTCGCATGATCCATTCTAATTCATTCATACGATCCATTCTAATTCATTCGCAAAAATGTAACCTTTCTAATTCATTTGTACGATCCATTCTAATTCATTCGTACGATCCATTCTAATTCATTCGCATGATCCATTCTAATTCATTCGCACGAATGTATCTATTCTAATTCATTCGTACGATTCATTCTAATTCATTAGTACGATCCATTCTAATTCATTCTCACGAATGTAACCTTTCTAATTCATTTGTATGTATCCATTCTAATTCATTCATATGATCCATTCTAATTCATTCGCACGATCCATTCTAATTCATTCGTACGATCCATTCTAATTCATTTGTATGATCAATTCTAATTCATTCGCACGATCCATTCTAATTCATTCGTACGATCCATTCTAATTCATTCGCACGAATGTATCCATTCGAATTCATTCGTCCGATCCATTCTAATTCAATCGCACGAATGTATCCATTCTAATTCATTCGTACAATCCATTCTAATTCATTCGCACAATCCATTCTAATTCATTCGTATGATCCATTCTAATTCATTCCTATGATCTATTCTAATTCATTCGCTCGAATGTATCCATTCTAATTCATTCGTTCGATCCATTCTAATTCATTTGTACGATCCATTCAAATTCATTCATATGATCCATTCTAATTCATTCTAATCCATTCGTACGATCCAGTCTAATTCATTCGTACGATCCATTCTAATTCAATCGTACGATCCATTCAAATTCAATCGTATGATCCATTCTAATTCATTCGTACGATCGATTCTAATTCATTCGTACGATCCATTCTAATTCATTCGTATGATCCATTCTAATTCATTCGCACGATCCATTCTAATTCATTCGTACGATCCATTCTAATTCATTCGCTCAAATGTATCCATTCTAATTCATTCGTACGATCCATTCTAATTTGTTCATACGATCCATTCTAATGCATTCGTACGATTCATTCTAATTCATTCGCACGATCTATTCTAATTCATTTGTACGATCCATTCTAATTCATTCGCTCGAATGTATCCATTCTAATTCATTCGTACGATCCATTCTAATTCGTTCGTACGATCCATTCTAATTCATTCGTATGATCCATTCTAATTCATTCGTATGATCCATTCTAATTCATTCCTACGATCTATTCTAATTCATTCGCTCGAATGTATCCATTCTAATTCATTCGTTCGATCCATTCTAATTCATTCGTACGATCCATTCAAATTCATTCGCATGATCCATTCTAATTCATTCGTACGATCCATTCTAATTCATTCACACGAATGTGACCATTCTAATTCATTCGTACGATCCATTCTAATTCATTCGTAATATCTAATTCATTCGTACTATCCATTCTAATTCATTCGTACGATCGATTCTAATTCATTCATACGATCCATTCTAATTCATTCGTAGAATTAGAAAGGTTACATTCGTGAGAATTAATTAGATTGCATCGTACGAATGAATTAGAATGGATCGTGCAAATAAATTAGAATGGATACATTCGTACGATCCATTCTAATTCATTCGTATGATCCATTCTAATTCATTCGTATGATCCATTCTAATTCATTCCTACGATCTATTCTAATTCATTCGCTCGAATGTATCCATTCTAATTCATTCGTTCGATCCATTCTAATTCATTCGTACGATCCATTCAAATTCATTCGCATGATCCATTCTAATTCATTCGTACGATCCATTCTAATTCATTCGCACGAATGTAACCATTCTAATACATTCCTACGATCCATTCTAATTCATTCGTATGACCTAATTCATTCGTACGATCCATTCTAATTCATTCGTACGATCGATTCTAATTCATTCGCACGATCCATTCTAATTCATTTGTAGAATTAGAGAGGTTATATTCGTGAGAATGAATTAGAATGGATCGTACGAATGAATTAGAATGGATCGTACGAATGAATTAGAATAGATCATAGGAATGAATTAGAATGGATCGTGCAAATGAATTAGAATAGATACATTCGTGCGAATGAATTAGAATGGATCTTAGGAATGAATTTGAATGGATCGTACGAAGGAATTAGAATGGTTACATTCGTGCGAATAAATTAGAATGGATCATAGGAATGAATTAGAATGGATAGTGCGAATGAATTAGAATGGATCGAACGAATGAATTAGAATGGATACATTCGAGCGAATGAATTAGAATAGATCGTACGAATCGATTAGAACGCATTGTACGAATGAGTTAGAATGGATCGTACGAATGTGTTAGAATGGATCGTACGAATGAATTAGAATGGATCGTGCGAATGAATTAGAATGGATCGTACGAATGAATTAGAATGGATACATTTGTGTGAATGAATTAGAATGGATCGTACGAATGAATTAGAATGGATCGTACGAATGAATTAGAAAGGTTACATTTGTGAGAATGAATTAGAATGGATCGTACGAATGAATTAGAATGGATCGTACGAATGGATTAGAATGGATCGTACGAATGAATTGGAATGGATCATACGAATGAATTAGAATGGTTCATACGAATGAATTAGAATGGATCGTACGAATGAATTTGAATGGATATATTTGTGCGAACGAATCTGAATGGATTATATGAATGAATTAGAATGGATCGTGCGAATGAATTAGAATCGATTGTACGAATGGATTAGAATGGATCGTTCGAATGAATTAGAATGGATCGTACGAATGGATTAGAAAGCATTGCACGAATGAATTAGAATGGATCATACAAATGAATTAGAATGGATACATTCGATCGAATGAATTAGAATAGATCGTACGAATGAATTAGAATGGATTGTGCGAATGAATTAGAATGGATCGTGCGAATGAATTAGAATGGATCATATGAATGAATTAGAATGGATCGTTGGAATGAATTAGAATGGATTGTGCGAATGAATTGGAATGGATCGTATGAATGAATTAGAATGGATCATACGAATGAATTAGAATGGATCGTGCGAATGAATTAGAATGGATCATACGAATGAATTAGAATGGATACATTTGTGCGAATGAATTAGAATGGATCGTACGAATGAATTACAATGGATCGTACGAATGAAATAGAATGGATCGTACGAACGAATTAGAATGGATCGTATAAACGAATTAGAATGGATCGTACGAATGAATTAGAATGGATACATTCGTACGATCCATTCTAATTCATTCGCACGATCCATTCTAATTCATTCCTACGATACATTCTAATTCATTCGTACGATCGATTCTAATTCATTCGCACGATCCATTCTAATTCATTCGTACGATCCATTCTAATTCATTCGTATGATCCATTCTAATTTATTCGTTCAAATATATCCATTCTAATTCATTCGTACGATCCATTCCAATTCATTCTCACGAATGTATCCATTCTAATTCATTTGCACGATCCATTCTAATTTATTCGTACGATCCATTCTAATTCATTCGCACAATCCATTCTAATTTATTCTTACGATCCATTCTAATTCATTCGCACGAATATATCCATTCTAATTCATTCGTATGATCCATTCTAATTCATTCGTACGATCTATTCTAATTCATTCGTACAATCCATTCTTATCCATTCTAATTCATTCATACGATCCATTCTAATTCATTTGTAGGAGCCATTCTAATTCATTCGTACGAATGAATTAGAATGGATCATACGATTGAATTTGAATGGATCGTACGAATGCATTAGAATGGATACATTTGTGCAAATTAATTAGAATGGATCGTACGAATGAATTAGAATGGATCGTACGAATGAATTAGAATGGATAGTGCGAATGAATTAGAATGGATCGGACGAATGAATTAGAATGGATATATTCATGTGAATGAATTAGAATGGATCGTACGAATGAATTAGAATAGATCGTACGAATTAGAATGGATCATACGAATGAATTAGAATTGATCGTACGAATGAATTAGAATGGATCGTACGAATGAATTAGAATGGATCGTGCAAATGAATTAGAATGGATCATACGAATGAATTAGAATGGATATATTTGAATGAATAAATTAGAATGGATCATACGAATGAATTAGAATGGATCGTACGAATGAATTAGAATGGATCGTGCGAATGAATTAGATCGTACGAATGAATTAAAATGGATACATTCATATGACTGAATTAGAATGGATTGTACGAATGAATTAGAATAGATCGTACGAATGAATTAGAATGGATCGTACGAATGAATTAGAATGGATCGTGCGAATGAATTTGAATAGATCGTACGAATGAATTAGAATTGATATATTTGAACGAATGGATTGTACGAATGGATTAGAATGGATCATACGAATGAATTAGAATGGATCATACAAACGAATTAGAAAGGTTACATTCGTGAGAATGAATTAGAATGGATCGTATGAATGAATTAGAATGGATCATGTGAATGAATTTGAATGGATCGTACGAATGAATTAGAATGGATCGATCGAATGAATTAGAAAGGATACATTTGAGCGAATGAATTAGAATAGATCATAGGAATGAATTAAAATGGATCATATGAATAAATTAGAATGGATCGTGCGAACGAATTAGAATGGATTGTACGAATGAATTAGAATGGATACATTCGTGCGAATGAATTAGAATGGATCGGACGAATGAATTAGAATGGATCATACGATTCATTCTAATTCATTCGTATGATCCATTCTAATGCATTCGTACGATTTCTAATTCATTCGCACGATCCTTTCTAATTAATTCGTACGATCCGTTCTAATTCATCCATACGATCCATTCTAATTCATTCGTACGATCCATTCTAATTCATTCGCACGAATGTATCCATTCTAATTCATTCGTACAATCCATTCTAATTCATTCGCACGATCCATTCTAATTCATTCGTATGATCCATTCTAATTCATTCCTACGATCTATTCTAATTCATTCGCTTGAATGTATCCATTCTAATTCATTCATTCGATCCATTCTAATTCATTCGTATGATCCATTCAAATTCATTCGTATGATCCATTTTAATGGATCGTACGAATGAATTAGAATGGTTACATTCGTGTGAATGAATTAGAATAGATCGTACGAATGAATTAGAATGGATCGTACGAATAAATTAGAATGGATCGTGCGAATGAATTAGAATGGATCGTACGAATGAATTAGAATGGATCCACCAAATGAGTTAGAATGGATACATTCATACAAATGAATTATAATGGATCGTGCGAATGAATTATAATAGATCATATGTACGATCCATTCTAATTCATTCGTACGATCCATTCTAATTCATTCGCACGAATGTAACCATTCTAATACATTCCTACGATCCATTCTAATTCATTCGTATGATCTAATTCATTCGTACGATCCATTCTAATTCATTCGTACGATCGATTCTAATTCATTCGCACGATCCATTCTAATTCATTCGTAGAATTAGAAAGGTTATATTCGTGAGAATGAATTAGAATGGATCGTACGAATGAATTAGAATGGATCGTACGAATGAATTAGAATAGATCATAGGAATGAATTAGAATGGATCGTGCAAATGAATTAGAATAGATACATTCGTGCGAATGAATTAGAATGGATCTTAGGAATGAATTTGAATGGATCGTACGAAGGAATTAGAATGGTTACATTCGTGCGAATAAATTAGAATGGATCATAGGAATGAATTAGAATGGATAGTGCGAATGAATTAGAATGGATCGAACGAATGAATTAGAATGGATACATTCGAGCGAATGAATTAGAATAGATCGTACGAATCGATTAGAACGCATTGTACGAATGAGTTAGAATGGATCGTACGAATGTGCTAGAATGGATCGTACGAATGAATTAGAATGGATCGTGCGAATGAATTAGAATGGATCGTACGAATGAATTAGAATGGATACATTTGTGTGAATGAATTAGAATGGATCATACGAATGAATTAGAATGGATCGTACGAATGAATTAGAAAGGTTACATTTGTGAGAATGAATTAGAATGGATCGTACGAATGAATTAGAATGGATCGTACGAATGGAATAGAATGGATCGTACGAATGAATTGGAATGGATCATACGAATGAATTAGAATGGTTCATACGAATGAATTAGAATGGATCGTACGAATGAATTTGAATGGATATATTTGTGCGAATGAATCTGAATGGATTATATGAATGAATTAGAATGGATCGTGCGAATGAATTAGAATCGATCGTACGAATGGATTAGAATGGATCGTTCGAATGAATTAGAATGGATCGTACGAATGGATTAGAAAGCATTGCACGAATGAATTAGAATGGATCATACAAATGAATTAGAATGGATACATTCGTGCGAATGAATTAGAATAGATCGTACGAATGAATTAGAATGGATTGTGCGAATGAATTAGAATGGATCATGCGAATGAATTAGAATGGATCATATGAATGAATTAGAATGGATCTTAGGAATGAATTAGAATGGATTGTGCGAATGAATTGGAATGGATCGTATGAATGAATTAGAATGGATCATACGAATGAATTAGAATGGATCGTGCGAATGAATTAGAATGAATCATACGAATGAATTAGAATGGATACATTTGTGCGAATGAATTAGAATGGATCGTACGAATGAATTACAATGGATCGTACGAATGAAATAGAATGGATCGTACGAACGAATTAGAATGGATCGTATAAACGTATTAGAATGGATCGTACGAATGAATTAGAATGGATACATTCGTACGATCCATTCTAATTCATTCGCACGATCCATTCTAATTCATTCCTACGATACATTCTAATTCATTCGTACGATCGATTCTAATTCATTCGCACGATCCATTCTAATTCATTCGTACGATCCATTCTAATTCATTCGTATGATCCATTCTAATTTATTCGTTCAAATATATCCATTCTAATTCATTCGTACGATCCATTCCAATTCATTCTCACGAATGTATCCATTCTAATTCATTTGCACGATCCATTCTAATTTATTCGTACGATCCATTCTAATTCATTCGCACAATCCATTCTAATTTATTCGTACGATCCATTCTAATTCATTCGCACGAATATATCCATTCTAATTCATTCGTATGATCCATTCTAATTCATTCGTACGATCTATTCTAATTCATTCGTACGATCCATTCTTATCCATTCTAATTCATTCATACGATCCATTCTAATTCATTTGTAGGAGCCATTCTAATTCATTCGTACGAATGAATTAGAATGGATCATACGATTGAATTTGAATGGATCGTACGAATGCATTAGAATGGATACATTTGTGCAAATTAATTAGAATGGATCGTACGAATGAATTAGAATGGATCGTACGAATGAATTAGAATGGATAGTGCGAATGAATTAGAATGGATCGTACGAATGAATTAGAATGGATATATTCATGCGAATGAATTAGAATGGATCGTACGAATGAATTAGAATAGATCGTACGAATTAGAATGGATCATACGAATGAATTAGAATTGATCGTACGAACGAATTAGAATGGATCGTACGAATGAATTAGAATGGATCGTGCAAATGAATTAGAATGGATCATACGAATGAATTAGAATGGATATATTTGAATGAATAAATTAGAATGGATCATACGAATGAATTAGAATGGATCGTACGAATGAATTAGAATGGATCGTGCGAATGAATTAGATCGTACGAATGAATTAGAATGGATACATTCATATGACTGAATTAGAATGGATTGTACGAATGAATTAGAATAGATCGTACGAATGAATTAGAATGGATCGTACGAATGAATTAGAATGAATCGTGCGAATGAATTTGAATAGATCGTACGAATGAATTAGAATTGATATATTTGAACGAATGGATTGTACGAATGGATTAGAATGGATCATACGAATGAATTAGAATGGATCATACAAACGAATTAGAAAGGTTACATTCGTGAGAATGAATTAGAATGGATCGTATGAATGAATTAGAATGGATCATGTGAATGAATTTGAATGGATCGTACGAATGAATTAGAATGGATCGATCGAATGAATTAGAAAGGATACATTTGAGCGAATGAATTAGAATAGATCATAGGAATGAATTAGAATGGATCATATGAATAAATTAGAATGGATCGTGCGAACGAATTAGAATAGATTGTACGAATGAATTAGAATGGATACATTCGTGCGAATGAATTAGAATGGATCGGACGAATGAATTAGAATGGATCATACGATTCATTCTAATTCATTCGTACGATCCATTCTAATGCATTCGTACGATTTCTAATTCATTCGCACGATCCTTTCTAATTAATTCGTATGATCCGTTCTAATTCATCCATACGATCCATTCTAATTCATTCGTACGATCCATTCTAATTCATTCGCACGAATGTATCTATTCTAATTCATTCGTACAATCCATTCTAATTCATTCGCACGATCCATTCTAATTCATTCGTATGATCCATTCTAATTCATTCCTACGATCTATTCTAATTCATTCACTTGAATGTATCCATTCTAATTCATTCATTCGATCCATTCTAATTCATTCGTATGATCCATTCGAATTCATTCGTATGATCCATTTTAATGGATCGTACGAATGAATTAGAATGGTTACATTCGTGTGAATGAATTAGAATAGATCGTACGAATGAATTAGAATGGATCGTACGAATAAATTAGAATGGATCGTGCGAATGAATTAGAATGGATCGTACGAATGAATTAGAATGGATCCACCAAATGAGTTAGAATGGATACATTCATACAAATGAATTATAATGGATCGTACGAATGAATTATAATGGATCATATGTACGATCCATTCTAATTCATTCGTATGATCCATTCTAATTCATTCGTATGATCCATTCTAATTCATTCCTACGATCTATTCTAATTCATTCGCTCGAATGTATCCATTCTAATTCATTCGTTCGATCCATTCTAATTCATTCGTACGATCCATTCAAATTCATTCGCATGATCCATTCTAATTCATTCGTACGATCCATTCTAATTCATTCGCACGAATGTAACCATTCTAATTCATTCGTACGATCTAGTTCATTCGTACGATCCATTCTAATTCATTCGTACGATCGATTCTAATTCATTCGCACGATCCATTCTAATTCATTCGTAGAATTAGAAAGGTTACATTCGTGAGAATGAATTAGAATGGATCGTACGAATGAATTAGAATGGATCGAAAGAATAAATTAGAATGAATCATAGGAATGAATTAGAATGGATCGTGCAAATGAAATAGAATGGATACATTCGTGCGAATGAATTAGAATGGATCGAAGGAATGAATTAGAATGGATCGTACGAACGAATTAGAATGGTTACATTCGTGCGAATGAATTAGAATGGATCATAGGAATGAATTAGAACGGATCGTGCGAATGAATTAGAACGGATCGAACGAATGAATTAGAATGGATACATTCGAGCGAATGAATTAGAATAGATCGTATGAATAGATTAGAACGCATTGTACGAATGAGTTAGAATGGATCGTACGAATGAGTTAGAATGGATCGTACGAATGAATTAGAATGGATCGTGCGAATGAATTAGAATAGATCGTACGAATGAATTAGAATGGATACATTTGTGCGAATGAATTAGAATGGATCATACGAATGAATTAGAATGGATCGTACGAGCCAATTAGAAAGGTTTCATTTGTGAGAATGAATTAGAATGGATTGTACGAATGAATTAGAATGGATCGTACGAATGGATTAGAATGGATCGTACGAATGAATTAGAATGGATACATTCGAGCGAATGAATTAGAATTGATCGTAGGAATGAATTAGAATGGATCGTACGAATGAATTAGAATAGATGGTACGAATGAATTAGAATGGCTCATACGAATGAATTAGAAGGGATCGTACGAATGAATTTGAATGGATACATTTGTGCGAATGAATCTTAATGGATTGTATGAATGAATTAGAATGGATCGTGCGAATGAATTAGAATCGATCGTACGAATGGATTAGAATGGATCATGCGAATGAATTAAAATGGATCGTACGAATGAATTAGAATGGATCGTGCGAATGAATTAGAATGGATCGTGCGAATGAATTTGAATGGATCATATGAATGAATTAGAATAGATCGTAGGAATGAATTAGAATGGATTGTGCGAATGAATTGGAATGGATCGTATGAATGAATTAGAATGGATCATGCGAATGAATTAGAATGGATCGTGCGAATGAATTAGAATGGATCATATGAATGAATTAGAATGGATACATTTGTGCGAATGAATTAGAATGGATCGTACGAATGAATTAGAATGGATCGTACGAATGAATTAGAATGGATCGTACGAACGAATTAGAATGGATCGTATGAACGAATTAGAATGGATCGTACGAATGAATTAGAATGGATACATTCGTACGATCCATTCTAATTCATTTGCACGATCCATTCTAATTCATTCGTACGATCCATTCTAATTCATTCGTACGATCAATTCTAATTCATTCGCACGATCCATTCTAATTCATTCGTACGATCCATTCTAATTCATTCGTATGATCCATTCTAATTTATTCGTTCAAATATATCCATTCTAATTCATTCGTACGATCCATTATAACTCATTCTCATGAATGTATCCATTCTAATTCATTTGCATGATCCATTCTAATTCATTCGTACGATCCATTCTAATTCATTCGCAGGATCCATTCTAATTTATTCGTACGATCCATTCTAATTCATTCGTGCGAATGTATCCATTCTAAAACGATCCATTCTAATTCATTCGTATTATCCATTCTAATTCATTCGTACGATCTATTCTAATTCATTCGTACGATCCATTCTTATCCATTCTAATTCATTCGTACGATCCATTCTAATTCATTTGTACGATCCATTCTAATTCATTCATACGAATGAATTAGAATGGATCATACGATTGAATTTGAATGGATCGTACGAATGAATTAGAATGGATACATTTGTGCTAATTAATTAGAATGGATCGTACGAATGAATTAGAATAGATCGTACGAATGAATTAGAATGGATCGTATGAATGAATTAGAATGGATAGTGCGAATGAATTAGAATGGATCATACGAATGAATTCGAATGGATACATTCGTGCGAATGAATTAGAATGGATCGTACGAATGAATTAGAATAGATCGTACAAATGAATTAAAATGGATCGTGTGAATGAATTAGAATTGATCATACGAATGAATTAGAATGGATCGTACGAATGAATTAGAATGGATCGTGCGAATGAATTAGAATAGATCGTACGAATGAATTAGAATGGATATATTTGAACGAATAAATTAGAATGGATCATACGAATGAATTAGAATGGATCGTACGAATGAATTAGAATGGATCGTGCGAATGAATTAGAATCGATCGTACGAATGAATTAGAATGGATCGTACGAATGAATTAGATCGTACGAATGAATTAAAATGGATACATTCATATGACTGAATTAGAATGAATTGTACGAATGAATTAGAATGGATCGTCCGAATGAATTAGAATGGATCGTGCGAATGAATTAGAATGGATCGTACGAATGAATTAGAATGGATATATTTGAACGAATGGATCGTACGAATGGATTAGAATGGATCATACGAATGAATTAGAATGGATCATACAAATGAATTAGAAAGGTTACATTCGTGAGAATGAATTAGAATGGATCGTATGAATGAATTAGAATGGATCATGCGAATGAATTTGAATGGATCGTACGAATGAATTAGAAAGGATCGAACGAATGAATTAGAATGGATACATTCGAGCGAATGAATTAGAATAGATCGTAGGAATGAATTAGAATGGATACATTCGTGCGAATGAATTAGAATGGATTATACGTTTGAATTAGAATGGATACATTCGTGCGAATGAATTAGAATGGATCGTACGATTCATTCTAATTCATTCGTACGATCCATTCTAATGTATTCGTACAATTCATTCTAATTCATTCGCACGATCCATTCTAATTCATTCGTATGATCCATTCTAATTTATTGGCACGAATATACTATCCATTCTAATTTATTCGCAAGAATGTATCCATTCTAGTTTATTCGTACAATCCATTCTAATTTATTCGTACAAATGTATCCATTCTAATTCATTCGTACGATCCATTCTAATTCATTCGTACGATCCATTCTAATTCATTCGCACGAATGTATCCATTCTAATTCATTCGTACAATCCATTCTAATTCATTCGCACGATCTATTCTAATTCATTCGTATGATCCATTCTAATTCATTCCTACGATCTATTCTAATTCATTCGCTTGAATGTATCCATTCAAATTCATTCGTTCGATCTATTCTAATTCATTCGTACGATCCATTCAAATTCATTCGTATGATCCATTCTAATGGATCGTACGAATGAATTAGAATGGTTACATTCGTGCGAATGAATTAGAATAGATCGTACGAATGAATTAGAATGGATCGTACGAATAAATTAGAATGGATCGTCCGAATGAATTAGAATGGATCGTACGAATGAATTAGAATGGATCCACCAAATGAGTTAGAATGGATACATTCGTACAAATGAATTATAATGGATCGTATGAAAGAATTAGAATGAACCGTACAAATGAATTAGATTGATTCATGCAAATGAATTAGAATGGATCATGCAAATGAATTAGAATGGATACATTCGTGCGAATGAATTAGAATGGATCGTAGGAATGAATTAGAATGGATCGTACGAATGAATTAGAATGGTTACATTCGTGCGAATGAATTAGAATGGATCATACGAATGAATTACAATGGATCATGCGAATGAATTTGAATGGATTGTACGAATGAATTAGAATAGATCGTACGATCCATTCTAATTCATTCTCACAAATGTATCCATTCTAATTCATTCGTATGATCCATTCTAATTCATTCGCACGATCCATTCTAATTCATTCGCACAAATATATCCATTCTAATTCATTCGTACGAGCCATTCTAATTCATTCGTACGATCCATTCTAATTCATTCGCCCGATCCATTCTAATTCATTCGCCCGATCCATTCTAATTCATTCGTACGATCCATTCTAATTCATTCGTACGATCCATTCTAATTCATTCGTATGATCCATTCAAACTCATTCCTACGATCCATTCTAATTCATTCGTACGATCCATTCTAATTCATTTGTATGATCCATTCTAATTCATTCGCACAACTGTATCCTTTTTAATTCATTCGTACGATCCATTCTAATTTATTCATACGATCTATTCTAATTAATTCCCACGATCCATTCTAATTCATTCATACGATCCATTCTAATTCATTCGTACGAATGTAACCATTCTAATTCATTCGTACGATCCATTCTAATTTGCGAATTCATTCCTACGATCTATTCTAATTCATTCGTACGTACGATTCATTCTAATTCATTCGTACGTTCCATTCTAATTCATTCGTACGATCTATTCTAATTCATTCGTATGAATGTAAGCATTCTAATTCATTCGTACGATTCATTCTAATTCATTCGTATGATCCATTCAAACTCATTCATACGATCCATTCTAATTCATTCGTACGGTCCATTCTAATTCATTTGTACGATTCATTCTAATTCATTCGCACAAATATATTCATTTTAATTCATTCGTACGATCCATTCTAATTTATTCGCACGATCCATTCTAATTCATTCGTACGATCCATTCTAATTCATTCGTACGATCTATTCTAATTCATTCGCACGAATGTATCCATTCTAATTCATTCGTACGATCCATTCTAATACATTCATACGATCCATTATAATTCATTCTAATTCATTCGTACGATCCATTCTAATTCATTCGCATGAATGTATCCATTCTAATTCATTCGTACGAATGGATTATAACGCATTGTACGAATGAATTAGAAGGGATCGGACGAATGAATTATAATGGATACATTCGTGCTAATGAATTAGAATGGATCGTACGAATGAATTAGAATAGATCGTGCGAATGAATTAGAATGGATCGTATGAATAAATTAGAATGGATTGTACGAATGATTTAAAATAGATACATTTGTGCGAATGAATTAGAATGGATCGTACAAATGAATTAGAATGGATCGTACGAATGAATTAGAATGGATCGTATGAATGAGTTTGAATGGATCATACGAATGAATTAGAATCAATCGTATGAATGAATTAGAATGGTTACATTCGTGCGAATGAATTAGAATAGATCATACGAATGAATTAGAGTGGATCGTACGAATGAATTAGAATGGATCGTACGAATGAATTAGAATGGATCCTACGAATGAATTAGAATGGATATATTCGTGCGAATGAATTAGAATGGATCATACGAATGAATTAGAATGGATACATTGTGAGAATGAATTAGAATGGATCGTACGATCCATTCTAATTCATTCGTACGATCCATTCTAATTCATTCGCACGAATGTAACCATTCTAATTCATTCATACGATCCATTCTAATTCATTCCTACGATCCATTCTAATTCATTCGCACTAATGTATCCATTCTAATTCATTTGCACGATCCATTCTAATTCATTCCTATGATCCATTCTAATTCATTCGTTCGAATGTATCCATTCTAATTCATTCGTACGATCCATTCTAATTCATTCGTACGATCCATTCTAATTCATTCTCATGAATGTAACCTTGCTAATTCATTTGTACGATCCATTCTAATCCATTCGTACGATCCATTCTAATTCATTCTCACAAATGTAACCTTTCTAATTCATTTGTACGATCTATTCTTATTCATTCGCACGATCCATTCTAATTCATTCGCACGAATATATCCATTCTAATTCATTCATACGATCCATTCTAATTCATTTGTACGATCCATTCTAATTCATTCGTATGATCTATTCTAATTCATTTATACGATCCATTCTAATTCATTCGTACGATCCATTCTAAATCATTCCTATGATCCATTCTAATTCATTCGCACGATCCATTCTAATTAATTCGTACGATCCATTCTAATTCATTCGTATGATCAATTCTAATTCATTCGTACAATCCATTCTAATTCAGTCGCATGAATGTATCATATAAATGAATTAGAATGGATCATAGGATTTGAATTAGAATGGATCGTGCAAATGAATTATAATGGATACATTCGTGCGAATGAATTAGAATGGATCGTACGGATGAATTAGAATGGTTACATTCGTGCGAATGAATTAGAATGGATCGTATGAATGGATTAGAATGGTTCGTACGAATGGATTAGAATGGATCGTACGAATGAATTAGAATGGATCGTACAAATGAATTAGAAAGGTTATATTTGTGAGAATGAATTAGAATGGATCGTACGAATAGATTAGAATGGATCGTACGAATGGATTAGAATAGATCGTAAGAATGGATTAGAATGGATCGTACGAATGGATTAGAATGGATCGTACGAATGAATTAGAATGGATCATACAAATGAATTAGAAAGGTTACATTCATGAGAATGAATTAGAATGGATCGTTCGAATGAATTAGAATGGATCGTACGAATGAATTAGAATGGATACATTCGAGCGAATGAAGTATAATGGATCGTGTGAATGAATTAGAATGGATCATAGGAATGAATTAGAATGGATCGTGCAAATGAATTAGAATGGATACATCCGTGCGAATGAATTAGAAGGGATCGTAGGAATGAATTAGAATGGATCGTACGAATGAATTAGAATGGTTACATTCGAGCGAATGAATTCGAATGGATCGTACGAATGAATTAGAATGGATCGTGCGAATGAATTAGAATGGATCGTACGAATGAATTAGAATGGATACATTCGAGCGAATGAATTAGAATAGATCGTAGGAATGAATTAGAATGGATCATACAAATGAATTAGAATGGATCGTGCGAATGAATTAGAATGGATTGTACAAATGAATTAGAATGGATCGAACGAATGAATTAGAATGGATACATTTGTATGAATAAATTAGAATGGATTGGACGAATGAATTAGAATGAATACATTCTTGCGAATAAATTAGAATGGACCGTATATTCGTGAAAATAAATTAGAATGGATCATACGATTGAATTAGAATAGATCGTGCTAATGAATTAGAATGAATCATACGAATGCATTAGAATGGATCGTACGAATGAATTAGAATAAATCGTACGATCCATTCTAATTCATTTGTACGATCAATTCTAATTCATTCGCACGATCCATTCTAATTCATTCGTACGATCCATTCTAATTCGTTCGTATGATCAATTCTAATTTATTCATACAATCCATTCTAATTCAGTCGTATGAATGTATCATACGAATGAATTAGAATGGATCATGCGAATGAATTAGAATGGATCGTACGAATGAATTAGAATGGATACATTCGAGCGAATGAATTAGAATGGATCGTACGAATGAATTAGAATGGATCATAGGAATGAATTATAATGGATCGTGCAAATGAATTAGAATGGATCCACCGAATGAGTTAGAATGGATCATACGAATGAACTAGAATGGATCGTACGAATGAATTAGAATAGATTGTGCGAATGAATTAGAATGGATCGTACGAATGAATTAGAATGGATAGTGCGAATGAATTAGAATTGATCGTACGAATAAATTAGATTGGATCATATGAATGAATTAGAATGGATCGTGCGAATGAATTAGAATGGATCATACAAATGAATTAGAATGGATATATTCGTGCGAATGAATTAGAATGGATCGTACGAATGAATTAGAATGGATCTTTCGTTCATTCGTTCTAATTCATTCGTTCGATCCATTCTAATTCATTCGTTCGTTCCATTCTAATTCATTCGCATAAATATATCCATTCTAATTCATTCGTACGATCCATTCTAATTCATTCGCACGATCCATTCTAATTCATTCGCACAAATATATCCAGTCTAATTCATTCATACAATCCATTCTAATTCATTCGCATGATCCATTCTAATTCATTCGTACGATCCATTCTAATTCATTTGTACGATCAATTCTAATTCATTCGCACGTATGTATCCATTCTAATTTATTCGTACAATCCATTCTAATTCATTCTCACGAATGTATCATACGAATGAATTAAAATGGATTGTACGAATGGATTAGAATGGATCGTATGAATGAATTAGAATGGATCGTACGAATGCATTAGAATGGATACATTCATACGAATGAATTAGAATGGATCGTACGAATGAATTAGAATGGATCGTACGAATGAATTAGAATGCATCGTGCAAATGAATTAGAATGGATCGTGCGAATGAATTAGAATGGATCGTAGGAATGAATTAGAATGGTTACATTCGTGCGAATGAATTAGAATGGATCGTACGAATGGATTAGAATGGATCGTACGAATGGATTAGAATGCATCGTACGAATGAATTAGAATGGATCGTACAAATGAATTAGAAAGGTTACGTTTGTGAGAATGAATTAGAATGGATCCTACTAATGAATTAGAATGGATCGTACGAATGGATTAAAATGGATACATTCGAGCGAATGAATTAGAATGGATACATTTGTGCGAATGAATTAGAATGGTTCATGCGAATGAATTAGAATGGATCGTACGAATGAATTAGAATAGATCGTACGAATGAATTAGAATGGATACATTCGTGCGAATGAATTAGAATGGATCGGATGAATGAATTAGAATGGATCGTACGAATGAATTAGAATGGATCGTGCGAATGAATTAGAATGAATCGTACGAATGAATTAGAATGGATCGTGCGAATGAATTAGAATGAATCGTACGAATGCATTAGAATGGATCGTACGAATGAATTAGAATGAATCGTACGATCCATTCTAATTCATTCGTCCGATCCATTCTAATTCATTCGCACGACTGTATCCATTCTAATTCATTCGTACGATCCATTCTAATTCATTCGCACGATCCATTCTAATTCATTCGCACAAATTAGAATGGATCATATGAATAAATTAGAATGGATTGTGCGAATGAATTAGAACGGATTGTGCGAATGAATTAGAATGGATCATATGAACGAATTAGAATGGATCGTGCAAATGAATTAGAATGGATACATTCGTGCGAATGAATTAGAATGGATCGTACGAATGAATTAGACTGGATCGTACGAATAAATTAGAATGGATACATTAATACGAATGAATTAGAATGGATCGTACGAATGAATTAGATTGGATCGTACGAATGGATTAGAATGGATCGTACGAATGTATTAGAATGGATACATTTGTGCGAGTGGATTAGAACGCATTGTACAAATGAATTAGAATAGATACATTTGTGCGAATGAATTAGATTGCATCGTACGAATGAATTTGAATGGATTGTACGAATGAATTAGAATGGATCATATGAATGAATTAGAATGGATCATGCGAATGAATTAGAATAGATCGTACGAATGAATTAGAATGGATCGTACGAATAAATTAGAATGGATCGTGCGAATGAATTAGAATGGATCGTACGAATGAATTAGAATGGATCCACCGAATGAATTAGAATGGATCGTACGAATGAATTAGAATGATCGTATGAATGAATTAGAATGGATCTTACGAATGAATTAGAATGGATCGTACGAATGAATTAGAATGGATCGTACGAATGAATTAGAATGGATACATTCGTGCGAATGAGTTAGAATGGATCGGACGAATGAATTAGAATGGATCGTACGAATGAATTAGAATGGTTACATTCGTGCGAAAGAATTAGAATGGATCGTACAAATGGATTAGAATGGATCTTACGAATGGATTAGAATGGATCGTATGAATGAATTAGAATGGATCGTACAAATGAATTAGAATAGATATATTCATGCGAATAAATTAGAATGGATCGTACGAATGAATTAGAATGGATCTTACGAATGAATTAGAATGGATCGTACGAATGAATTAGAATGGATCTTACGAAAGAATTAGAATGGATCGTACGAATGAATTAGAATGGATCATACGAATGAGTTAGAATGGATCGTACGAATGAATTAGAATGGATACATTCGTGCGAATGAATTAGAATGGATCGGATGAATGAATTAGAATGGATCGTACGAATGAATTAGAATGGATCATATGAATGAATTAGAATGGTTACATTTGTACGAATGAATTAGAATAGATACATTTGTGCGAATGAATTAGATTGCATCGTACGAATGAATTAGAATGGATCATAGGAATGAATTAGAATGGATCTTGCAAATGAATTAGAATGGATACATTCGTGCGAATGAATTAGAATGAATCGTAGGAATGAATTAGAATGGATCGTACGAATGAATTAGAATGGTTACATTCGTGCGAATGAATTAGAATGGATCGTACGAATGGATTCGAATGGATCGTACGAATAAATTAGAATGGATCGTACAAATGAATTAGAAAGGTTACATTAGTGAGAATGAATTAGAATGGATCGTACGAATGAATTAGAATGGATCGTACGAATGAATTAGAATGGATCGTACGAACGAATTAGAATAGATACATTTGTGCGAATGGATTAGAACGCATTGTACGAATGAATTAGAATAGATACATTTGTGCGAATGAATTAGATTGCATCGTACGAATGAATTAGAATGGATCGTACGATCCATTCTAATCCATTCGTACGATCCATTCTAATTTATTCGCACAAATGTAACCATTCTAATTCATTCGTACGATCCATTCTAATTCATTCCTACGATCCATTCTAATTCATTCGCACGAATGTATCCATTCTAATTCATTTGCAAGATCTAATCTAATTCATTCCTATGATCCATTCTAATTCATTCGTACGATCCATTCTAATTCATTCGCTCGAATGTATCCATTCTAATTCATTCGTACGATTCAATCTAATTCGTTCATACGATCCATTCTAATTCGTTCGTACGATTCATTCTAATTCGTTCGTACGATCCATTCTAATTCATTCGCACGATCCATTCTAATCCATTCGTACGATCCATTCTAATTCATTTGCACGATCCATTCTAATTCATTCCTATGACCCATTCTAATTCATTCGTACGATCCATTCTAATTCATTCGCTCGAATGTATCCATTCTAATTCATTCGTACGATCCATTCTAATTCATTCGTACGATCCATTCTAATTCATTCTCACGAATATAACCTTTCTAATTCATTTGTATGTATCCATTCTAATTCATTCGTACGATCCATTCAAATTCATTCGCACGATCCATTCTAATTCATTCGTACGATCCATTCAAATTCATTCGCACGATCCATTCTAATTCATTCGCACGAATGTATCCATTCTAATGCATTCGTACGATTCATTCTAATTCATTCGCACGATCCATACCAATTCATTCGTACGATCCATTCTAATTCATTCGTCCGATCCATTCTAATTTATTCGCACGAATGTATCCATTCTAATTCATTTGTACAATCCATTCAAATTCATTCGCACGATCCATTCTAATTCATTCGTACGATCCATTCTAATTCATTCATACGATCTATTCTAATTCATTCGCTCGAATGTATCCATTCTAATTCATTCATTCGATCCATTCTAATTCATTTGTACGATCCATTCTAATTCATTCGCATGATCCATTCTAACTCATTCGTAGGAATGAATTAGAATGGTTCGTACGAATGAATTAGAATGGTTACATTCGTGCGAATGAATTAGAATAGATCGTACGAATGGATTAGAATGGATCGTACGAATGGATTAGAATGGATCATACGAATGAATTAGAATAAATCGTACAAATGAATTAGAAAGGTTACATTTGTGAGAATGAATTAGAATAGATCGTACGAATGGATTGGAATGGATCGTACGAATGGATTAGAATGGATCGTACGAATGGATTAGAATGGATCGTACGAATGGATTAGAATGGATCGTACGAATGAATTAGAATGGATCATACAAATGAATTAGAAAGGCTACATTCATGAGAATGAATTAGAATGGATCGTGCGAATGAATTAGAATTGATCATACGAATGAATTAGAATGGATCATACGAATGAATAAGAATGGATCGTACGAATGAATTAGAATGGATATATTCGAGCGAATGAATTAGAATAGATCGTAGGAATGAATTAGAATGGATCATACGAATGAATTAGAGTGGATCGTATGAATGAATTAGAATGGATCGTACGACTTAATTAGAATGGATACATTATTCGTACGATCCATTCTAATCCATTCGTACGATCCATTCTAATCCATTCATACGATCCATTCTAATTCATTCGCACGAATGTAACCATTCTAATTCATTCGTACGATCTATTCTAATTCATTCATACAATCCATTCTAATTCATTCGCACGAATGTATCCATTCTAATTAATTCGTACGATCCATTCTAATTCATTCGTATGATCCATTCTTATTCATTCGCACGATCCAGTCTAATTGATTCGCACGATCCATTCTAATTGATTCGCACGAATGTATCCATTCTAATTTATTCGTATGATCCATTCTAATTAATAAATATGATCCATTCTAATTAATTCGTACGATCCATTCTAATTCATATGCACAAAGGTATCCATTCTAATTCATTCGTACGATCCATTCTAATTCATTCGTCCAATCCATTCTAATTAATTCGCACGATCCGTTCTAATTCATTCCTATGATCCATTCTAATTTATTCGCACGAATGTAACTATTCTAATTCATTCGTACGATCCATTCTAATTCATTACTACGATCCATTCTAATTCATTCGCACGAATGTATCCATTCTAATTCATTTGCACGATCTATTCTAATTCAATCCTATGATCCATTCTAATTCATTCGTACGATCCATTCTAATTCATTCGCTCGAATGTATCCATTCTAATTCATTCGTACGATCCATTCTAATTCATTCTCACGAATGTAACCTTTCTAATTCATTTGTATGATCCATTCTAATTCATTCGTACGATCCATTCTAAACCATTCGTACGATCCATTCTAATCCATTCATACGATCCATTCTAATCCATTCGTACGATCCAATCTAATCCATTCGTACGATCTATTCTAATTCATTCGCTCGAATGTATCGATTCTAATTCATTCGAACGATCCATTCTAATCCATTCGTACGATCCATTCTAAACCATTCGTACGATCCATTCTAATTTATTCGCACGAATGTAACCATTCTAATTCATTCATACGATCCATTCTAATCCATTCGTACAATCTATTCTAATTCATTCGCACGAATGTATCTATTCTAATTCATTCGTATGATCCATTCTAATTCATTCCTACGATCCATTCTAATTCATTCCTACGATCCATTCTAATTCATTCGCATGAATGTATCCATTCTAATTCATTTCCACGATCCATTCTAATTCATTCCTATGATCCATTCTAATTCATTCGTACGATCCATTCTAATTCATTCACTAGAATGTATCCATTCTAATTCATTCGTATGATCTATTCTAATTCATTCGTACGATCCATTCTAATTCATTCTCACGAATGTAAACTTTCTAATTCATTTGTATGTATCCATTCTAATTCATTCGTACGATCCATTCTATTTCATTCGCACAATCCATTCTAATTCATTCGTACGATCCATTCTAATTCATTCGCACGATCCATTCTAATTCATTCGCACGAATGTATCCATTCTAATGCATTCGAACGATTCATTCTAATTTATTCGCACGATCCATTCGAATTTATTCGTACGATCCATTCTAATTCATTCGTCCGATCTATTCTAGTTAATTCGCATGAATGTATCCATTCTAATTCATTCGTACAATCCATTCTAATTCATTCGCACGATCCATTCTAATTCATTCGTATGATCCATTCTTATTCATTCCTACGATCTGTTCTAATTCATTCGCTCAAATATATCCATTCTAATTCATTCGTTCGATCCATTCTAATTCATTCGTACAATCCATTCAAATTCATTCGCATGATCCATTCTAATTCATTCGTACGATCCATTCTAATTCATTCTCACGAATGTAACCTTTCTAATTCATTTGTATGATCCATTTTAATTCATTTGTATGATCCATTCTAATCCATTCGTACGATCCATTCTAATTCATTCGCATGAATGTAACCATTCTAATTCATTCGTACGATCCATTCTAATTCATTCCTACGATCCATTTTAACTCATTGGCACGAATGTAGCCATTCTAATTCATTTGCACGATCCATTCTAATTCATTCCTATGATCCATTCTAATTCATTCGTACGATCCATTCTAATTCATTCGCTCGAATGTATCCATTATAATTCATTCGTACGATCCATTCTAATTCGTTCATACGATCCATTCTAATTCGTTCGTATGATCCATTCTAATTCATTCGTACGATCCATTCTAATTCATTCGTACGATCGATTCTAATTCATTCGCACGATCCATTCTAATTCATTCGCACAAATGTATCCATTCTAATTCATTCGTACGATCCATTCTAATTCATTCCTATGATCCATTCTAATTCATTCGCACGAATGTATCCATTCTAATTCATTTGCACGATCCATTCTAATTCATTCCTATGATCGATTCTAATTCATTCGTACGATCCTTTCTAATTCATTCGCACGAATGTATCCATTCTAATTCATTTGCACGATCCATTCTAATTCATTACTATGATCCATTCTAATTCATTCGTACAATCCATTCTAATTCATTCGCTCGAATGTATCCATTTTAATTTATTCGTACAATCCATTATAATTCATTCGTACGATCCATTCTAATTTATTCGCACAAATGTATCCGTTCTAATTCATTCGTACGATCCATTCTAATTCATTCGTACGATCCATTCTAATTCATTCGTACGATCCATTCTACTTCATTCGCACAAATATATCCATTCTAATTCATTCGCTCGATCCATTCAAATTCATTCGCATAAATATATCCATTCTAATTCATTCGCTCGATCTATTCTAATTCATTCGCATGATCCATTCTAATTCTTTCGTACGATCCATTCTAATTCATTTGCACGATCCATTCTAATTCATTCGCACGAATGTATCCATTCTAATTTATTCGTACGATCCATTCTAATTCATTTGCACGAATGTAACCATTCTAATTCATTCGTACGAACCATTCGTACGAACCATTCAAATTCATTCGCAAGAATGTATCCATTCTAACTCATTCGCACGATCAATTCTAATTCATTCGTACGATCCATTCTAACTCATTCGCACGAATGTATCCATTCTAATTCATTTGTACAATCCATTCTAATTCATTCGCACGATCCATTCTAATTCATTCGTATGATCCATTCTAATTCATTCCTACGATCTTTCTAATTCATTCGCTCGAATGTATCCATTCTAATTCATTCGGACAATCCATTCTAATTCATTCGCACGATCCATTCTAATTCATTCGTATGATCCATTCTAATTCATTCCTATGATCTTTTCTAATTCATTCGCTCGAATGTATCCATTCTAATTCATTCGTTCGAACCATTCTAATTCATTCGTACGATCCATTCTAATTCATTCGCACGATCCATTCTAATTCATTCGCACGATCCATTCTAATTCATTCGTACGATCCATTTTAATTCATTCGTACGATTCATTCTAATTCATTCGGACGATCCATTCTAATTCATTCCTACGATCTATTCTAATTCATTCGCTCGAATGTATCCATTCTAATTCATTCGTTCGATCCATTCTAATTCATTCGTACGATCCATTCAAATTCATTCGCATGATCCATTCTAATTCATTCGTACGATCCATTCTAATTCATTCTCACGAATGTAACCTTTCTAATTCATTTGTATGATCCATTCTAATTCATTCGTACGATCTATTCTAATTCATTCGCACGAATGTATCCATTCTAATGCATTCGTACGATTCATTCTAATTCATTCGCACGATCCATTCTAATTCATTCGTACGATCCATTCTGATTTATTCATACGATCCATTCTAATTCATTTGTACGAATGAATTAGAATGGATCGTACGAATGGATTAGAATGGATCGTGCGAATGAATTAGAATGGATCGTACGAACGAATTAGAATGGATCGTATGAACGAATTAGAATGGATCGTACGAATGAATTACAATGTATACATTCGAGCGAAAGAATTAGAATGGATCGTACGAATGAATTAGAATGTATCATAGGAATGAATTAGAATGGATCGTACGAATGGATTAGAACGCATTGTACGAATGAATTAGAATGGATCATACAAATGAATTAGAATGGATCGTACGAATGAATTAGAATGGATCGTGCGATTGAATTAGAATGGATAGTGCGAATGAATTAGAATGGATCATATGGATGAATTAGAATGGATCCACCGAATGAGTTAGAATGGATCAGACGAATGAATTAGAATGGATTGTACGAACGAATTAAAATGAATCGTACTATCCATTCTAATTCATTCGTCCGATCCATTCTTATTCATTCGCACGAATGTATCCATTCTAATTCTTTCGTACAATCCATTCTAATTCATTCGCACGATCCATTCTAATTCATTCGTATGATCCATTCTAATTCATTCCTACGATCTATTCTAATTCATTCGCTCGAATGTATCCATTCTAATTTATTCGTTCGATCCATTCTAATTCATTCGTACGATTCATTCAAATTCATTCGCATGATCCATTCTAATTCATTCGTACGATCCATTCTAATTCATTCTCACGAATGTAACCTTTCTAATTCATTTGTACGATCCATTCTAATTCATTCGTACGATCCATTTTAATTCATTCGCATGTCCATTCTAATTCATTCGTATGATACATTCGTGCGAATGAATTAGAATGGATCGTACGAATGAATTAGAATGGATCGTACGAATGAATTAGAATAGATCGTGCGAATAAATTAGAATGGATCATACGAATGAATTAGAATAAATATATTCGTGTGAATGAATTAGAATGGATCGTACGAATGAATTAGAATGGATCGTGCGAATGAATTAGAATGGATCGAATGAATAAATTCGAATGGATCGTACGAATGAATTAAAATGGATACATTTGTGCGAATGAATTAGAATGGATCATACGATTGAATTTGAATGGATCGTACGAATAAATTAGAATGGATACATTTGTGCGATGAATAAGAATGGAGCGTACGAATGAATTAGAATGGAGCATACGAATGAACTGGAATGGATACATTCGTGCGAATGAAGTAGAAAGGATCATATGAAAGAATTAGAATGGATCGTGCGAATGAATTAGAAAGGATCATACGAATGAATTAGAATTGATATATTCGTGCGAATGAATTAGAATGGATCGTACGAATGAATTAGACCGGATCGTACGAATAAATTAGAATGGATACATTCATGCAAATGAATTAGAATGGATCGTACGAATGAATTAGAATGGATCATACGAATGAATTAGAATGGATCGTACGAATGAATTAGAATGGATCATATGAATGAATTAGAATGGTTACATTCGTGCGAATGAATTAGAATGGATCGTACGAATGGATTAGAATGGATCGTACGAATGGATTAGAACGCATTGTACGAATGAATTAGAATAGATACATTTGTGCGAATGAATTAGATTGCATCGTACGAATGAATTTGAATGGATTGTACGAATGAATTAGAATGGATCGTACGAATGAATTAGAATGGATCATGCGAATGAATTAGAATAGATCGTACGAATGTATTAGAATGGATCGTGCGAACGAATTAGAATGGATCGTATGAACGAATTAGAATGGATCGTATGAATGAATTAGAATGGATACATTCGAGCGAATGAATTAGAATGGATCGTACGAATGAATTAGAATTGATTGTGCGAATGAATTAGAATGGATCATACAAATGACTTAGAAAGGTTACATTCGTGAGAATGAATTAGAATGGATCGTGTGATGAATAAGAATGGATCATACAAATGAATTAGAATGAATTCTAATCCATTATTACGATCCATTCTAATCTATTCTAAATTATTCGCACAAATGTATCCATTCTAATTCAATTCTAATTAATTCGTATGATCCATTCTAATTCATTCGCACGATCCATTCTAATTCATTCGTACAATGTGTTCTAATCCATTCTAATTTATTCGTACGATCTATTCGAATCCATTCGTACGATCCATTCTAATTCATTCGTACAATGCGTTCTAATCCATTCATACGATCCATTCTAATCCATTCGTACGATCCATTCCAATTCATTCGTACGATCCATTCTAATTCATTCTCACAAATGTAACCTTTCTAATTCATTTGTACGATCCATTTTAATTCATTCGTACGATCCATTCTAATTCATTCGTACGATTCATTCTAATCCATTCGTACGATCCATTCTAATTCATTCCTACGATCCATTCTAATTCATTCGCACGAATGTATCCATTCTAATTCATTTGCACGATCCATTCTAATTCATTCCTACGGTCCATTCTAATTCATTCGCATGATTTATTCGTACGATCCATTCTAATCTATTCATACGATCCATTCTAATTCATTCATACGATCCATTCTAATTCGTTCGTACGATCCATTCTAATTTGTTTGTACGATCCATTCTAATTTATTCGGACGATCCATTGTAATTCATTTGTACGATCCATTTTAATTCATTCGCATGATCCATTCTAATTCATTTGTACAATGCGTTCTAATTCATTCGCTCGAATGTATCCATTCTAATTCATTCGCACGAATGAATTAGAATGGATCGTACGAATGAATTAGAATGGATTAGAACGCATTGTACGAATGAATTAGAATGGATCATGCGAATGAATTAGAATGGATCGTACGAATGAATTAGAATGGATACATATGTTCGAATGAATTAGAATAGATTAGAATGGATCGTACGAATGGATTTGAATCCATTCTAATTCATTTGTATGATCCATTCTAATTCATCGCACGATCCATTCTAATTCATTCTCACGAATGTAACCTTTCCTAATTCATTTATATGATCCATTCTAATTCATTCGCACGATTAATTCTAATTCATTCGTACGATCCATTCTAATTCATTCGCTCGAATGTATCCATTCTAATTCATTCGTACGATCCATTCTAATTCGTTCATACGATCCATTCTAATTCGTTCGCACGATCCATTCTAATTCATTCATACGATCTATTCTAATTCATTCGCATGATCCATTCTAATTCATTCGTACGATCCATTCTAATTCATTCGTACAATCCATTCAAATTCATTCGTACGATGCAATCTAATTCATTCGCACAAATGTATCTAGTCTAATTCATTCGTACAATGTGTTCTAATCTATTCGTACGATCCATTCTAATCCATTCGTACGATCCATTCTAATTCATTCGCACGAATGTAACCATTCTAATTCATTCGTATGATCCATTCTAATTCATTCGTACGATCCATTCTAATTCATTCGTACGATCCATTCTAATTCATTTGCATCAATGTATCCATTCTAATTTATTCGTACGATCCAGTCTAATTCATTCGTATGATCCATTCTAATTCATTCGCACGAATATATCCATTCTAATTCATTTCTACGATCCTTTCTAATTCATTCGCACGATCCATTCTATTTGTTTCATATGATCCATTCTAATTCATTCGCACGAATGTATCCATTCTAGTTCATTCGTACGCTCCATTCTAATTCATTCGTACGCTCCATTCTTATTCATCGCACAAAAGTATCCATTCTAATTTAGTATGGATCATGCGAATGAATTAGAATGGATCATGCGAATGAATTAGAATGGATCGTACGAATGAATTAGAATCGATACATTCGAGCGAATGAATTAGAATAGATCGTACGAATGAATTAGAATGGATCATAGGAATGAATTAGAATGGATCGTGCAAATGAATTAGAATGGATACATTTGTGTGAATGAATTAGAATGGATCGTAGGAATGAATTAGAATGGATCGTACGAATGAATTAGAATGGTTACATTCATGCGAATGAATTAGAATGGATCGTACGAATGGATTAGAATGGATCGTACGAATGGATTAGAATGGATCGTAGGAATGGATTAGAATGGATCGTACAAATGAATTGGAAAGGTTACATTTGTGAGTATGAATTAGAATGGATCGTACGAATGAATTAGAATGGATCGTACGAATGAATTAGAGTGGATACATTCGAGCGAATGAAGTAGAATGGATCGTACGAATGAATTAGAATGGATCATAGGAATGAATTAGAATGGATCGTGCAAATGAATTAGAATGGATACATTCGTGCGAATAAATTAGAATGGATCGTAGGAATGAACTAGAATGGATCGTACGAATGAATTTGAATGGTTACATTCGAGCGAATGAATTAGAATGGATCGTACGAATGAATTAGAATGGATCATGTTTGGGGGATTTTTCCTGGTCCTTGCAAGCCACCTGTAAGATCAAGAAAAAAGAAACGTGAGAACGGCTGGCTCCCTTAGGAGCGCAGACCCTCCGACGCTCAAGTCAGTCACGGTAGCACAACGGAGAGCTGTTGTATACCAAAGTGGTAGGGAAAGGGATTTCGAACCTGTACTTTGGAGCCTGGGGGTGTGCATTTATAGACATGGGCGACCTATCGAGCTACGACGCGTGGAGGCTCTTTCCGGCACCTTCTAGGCCCCCACGTTCTAGCTTTCAATAGTTTCTGACAGTTCTTGGAACTTGGACCCCTGACATTCTTTGTCGTCTAACTCTTCTGACGCAGTAGTGGGGGACAGCAGCTGCTATTCTGTTGCCGCCATAGGGATCTTCCAGAATGTTCAAGTCTAGGAGGTCTCAAACCGACTCTGACTGGCTTCCATGGACTGCAATCGTCCACGTAGCTTCAGTGGGTTCTCGACACCTGGCAATCTCAGGGAAAAAAGCAAAGGCCAGCTCGCCCAATACTGCTCCGTCCTTTCGCCCATATTTATCAAGAGTTGGACCTCGTGGGAGCAACCTCTTCGATAAACAGGGGTCTAGGCGAGCTTCTGGGCGAGCTTCTGAGCGAGCTTGGGCGAACTCCTGGGCGAGCTTGGGCGAGCTCCTGAGCGAGCTAGGCGAGCTCCTGAGTGAGCATGGCGTGCTCCTAAATGAGCTTGGGCGAGCTTCTGAGCGAGCTTGGGCGAACTCCTGGGCGAGCTTGGGCGAGCTCCTGAGCGAGCTAGGCGAGCTCCTGAGTGAGCATGGCGTGCTCCTAAATGAGCTTGGGCGAGCTCCTATGCCAGCTAGGCGGGCTCATGAGTGAACATGGCGAACTCCTGGACGAGCTAGGCGAGCTCCTGAGCGAGCATGGCGAGCTCCTGGACGAGCTAAGTGAGCTCCTGAGCGAGCGTTTCGAGCTCCTGGACGAGCTAAGCGAGCTCCTGAGCGAGCATGACGAGCTCCTGGACGAGCTTGGGCGATCTCCTTCGCGCTCTTTGTCTAAGCCATTTATCGAATATGGGCGGGTATGGCGAGCTCCTGGATGAGCTTGGGCAAGCTCTTGTGGGGGACTGGAGGTGTGGGCTGTACTCAGATACAAGGTGTCCATCCCGCTCCATGTGAAGGCGAGCTCCTGACGAGGGTTCCAACTCCTGGACGGGCTATCCAAGATATGTGGTTTTTGATTACCCCCAACATTACCCCCTCCTGAGGGAGTGATCGAGGAAACTCGATGCTTGCTCAGGAGTCTTAGCGAGTTCCTATCCCTCGTAATGTGCCTGATATCAATGTCTGCTGCAACAGTTTCCTGACGGGGCGGAGATAGTAGCTACGGGCGAGCTTCACCGAGAGCTTTGACTCGGCGTCTCATGGGTGAGACCTCGAGGACGACGCTGCTATGTCCAAGGAACGCAGCTATCCGCTACTGCAAGCGTCGGGCGGGCCAGGAGCACCTTCCGCGGGCGGCCTCCTTCCGGTGCGAACTAGCCACGAGCGTCAGCTACGAGCGATCTCCTTCCGATGCGAGCTTGTCACATGCGGCCAGGGTCTGCGTCGGGCGAGCTGCGGGCACCTGCCGCGAGCAAACTGCGCCGAGAGCTTTGACCGCCAGTTCTTCTCAAAAGCTGGGCGGGCCACGAGCGTCAGCCACGAACGATCTCCTTCCAATGCGAGCTTGTCACATGCGGCCAGGGTCTGCGTCGGGCGAGCTGCGGGCACCTGCCGCAAGCGATCTGCGCCGAGAGCTTTGACTGCCAGTACTTCACAAACGCTGGTGGGCCACGTGCGTCAGCCACGAGCGATCTCCTTCCGATGCGAGCTTGTCACATGCGGCCAGGGTCTGCGTCGGGCGAGCTGCGGGCACCTACCGCAAGCGATCTGCGCCGAGAGCTTTGACTGCCAGTACTTCACAAACGCTGGTGGGCCACGTGCGTCAGCCACGAGCGATCTCCTTCCGATGCGAGCTTGTCACATGCGGCCAGGGTCTGCGTCGGGCGAGCTGCGGGCACCTGCCGCGAGCGATCTTGTGACTTGGGTATCGCACCAAATCTCCAACGGTCGCTTTGTCTTAAATGTGACGCGAGACTCAATGCTGATACAGCGAATCTCATCATGAGATCCCGATCGGCGCGAGACACGTGTCTCCTCCTCATTTGTTCTTCTTCTGTCAGAAATGACAGTGTCGGCGCCTGCGCAGCTTTTTCCACGCGTGGCCCACGTGGCGCTTGACGATTGGAAGGGAACGAGCTGTCGCTTCACCTGTCGTCACGTCGCCTCGCTGAGCGCGCTCGGGCATTAACTGCGGCCCGATTCACCTTTCTTTCATTTGCCTATAAATAGGGGAAGGGGGACGATTTTTTACCGCTGCGTGAAAACAGCTCTCCCTTCTCCCCTAACCTTCTCAACTCGCAGCTCGCTTGCGCCCTCTTGCTCTCATGGCTTCCTCTGCTGCTGCTTCTTCTTCAGCCACTGTTGCTGCTACTGCGATCTCCCGGGAGGAGCCTCTCAATGTCGCCCCCATCTCGGTGCGTGCTCCGGGCACCGAGAAAGAGGCTCCTCCCAAGGTGCCCGCCGTCCTCTGGTTCAACGACATCGGGGGCGTGCCGGTCCCCGAGAGTCTACGGACAGTGGCGGGCATCCCCCAAGAACTCGACATCCTTCCTTTCCCGAGATCGGGGAGACCGCTCTCCGGAACTGCGGTCTCCGTGGGGCAAATATGGTCAGGGCTCCGACTGCCCCTGAACCATCTAGCCAGCGAGCTCCTGGAGCTGGCGGGCTTATGCCCCGCTCAGCTCCCAGGCAACTCGTGGGGGATTCTCTACGGGCTTTCTCAAATCGAGGAAGCCCTTAACGTGAGGATCCCCCTGGCCTATCTCCTGAAGAAGTGGTCCCTCAAGCCGGGGACAATCTTCAGCGAGGTCGACTGCGGCCACTACTACCTCGCAGGCCGCCCTGGCGAGGTGCTGCCCTTCTCCGCGGTCGAGAACAAGGACCGATATTGGAAGGAGTATCCATTCGTGATCGAGGGCAACTGGCGAGGTCCCTGCGCCGGAGTCCGCTCCTTTCCCGGCAGACCGCCTCTGCCGGTCTTCAAGGAGATCGCGGAGTATCGCTCTAAGGGGAGGAAGTGTATCTCGGCAGCCCGAGAGAAATCTCTCGATGAGGCGATCCTGGAGTTCCTCGGCGGGCGGACTCCGGACAAGGTCCTGGCCCCGGACTTCTCCTTCCTCTGGAAGGATCTCCGGACGGGCACCATCATGACCCGCCAGAAGATCATGCGCAAGAAGGTGGCGGTCTCTCGCCGCACCGGGGCGACCTCCCAGGCTGCTGCCGCGCCCGCCGGTGTCGGCACTTCTTCGGCGAGGAAGGGGAAGAAGAAACGAGCTTCTCCGATCAGGCTCGCCGATGAAGACACCATCGACATGCTCCGCGAGGAGGATATTCCCTCGCCGCCGCCTCCATCCCGCGAGGTTGCCCCAGGTCAGGCGAACTCCCCCTTCGTTTCCAATCCCCTCATGCACTCCTCAGTTTCGGAACCTCCACGACGTCAAGTTGTGATGGTCGACCCCGAGGACCCGCGCGTCGAGCTTCTTCTTGGCATGGCGGAGGTGGAAACCCCAATGGCCGAGATACTGATGCGCGAGTTCCCGGGCGACCTTTCTAAACCTCTATGTCGCGGTAATGACCCCAGAGATGGAGGGCGCCCATATAAAGAAGAAGAAGAAGAAGGCTCCAGCAGCCCGCCCAATGGCGGAGGACGACGCCGTTCGCAAGGCTCGTGAAGCCTATGCGCGAGCCATTGAGGACAGGAAGAAAGCCGCCCTCGAGGAAGCGGGCTTGCCATCGGGCGAGGATTCCAGCAAGGAGTCCGGCTCGGAAGAAGAGGAGCCGCGGTCTCTCGAGGACGAGCCCGCTTCTACGACAGCGAGGCCTCCCCTGCCCTTCGAGGGACCGGCGCCAATGAGCCCGCTACCTTCTGCACCTGCTCCGGCCAAGACCTCGGCACCGGCCGCTCCTGCCCCTAGCATGCCCGCGCAGGAACCTGCTCCCGAGCCCTCGCCTGTGCCTGCGCTTGCGCCCGAGCTCGGACCCGTGTCCGAGCCTGCGCCCGCGCAGGAACCTGCTCCTGCGTCCAGGCTCGCGCCTGCGCCCGCGCCCGAGCCCGCGCTTGCGCCTGAGCCCGTGCCTGCGCACGAGCCCGCGCCTGCTCCCGAGCCCGCGCCTGCTCTCGAGCCCGCGCGTGCGCCCGAGCCCGCGCCCGCGTCTGAGCCCGCGCCTGCGCCCAAGCCCACGCCTGCTCCCGAGCCCGCGCTCGCTCTCGAGACTGCGCTTGCGCCTGAGCCTGCTCCTGCGCCCGAGCCCGCGCCTGCTCCCGAGCCCGCGCATGCGCCCGAGCCCGCGCCTGCTCCCGAGCCCGCGCCTGCGCCCGAGCCCTCGCTCGCGCCCGAGCCCGCGCCTGCTTCCGAGCTCGCGGCTGCGCCCGAGCCCTCGCTCGCGCCTGAGTCCGCGCCCGCCACTCTTGAGGTTCCCCCTCTCCCTGAGCTGGGCAGGTTGGCCTATTGGTCTCCGGATCTAGGGGCCATCCTGGACGACTTTCCGAGCTCCAGCTCGGAAGCCTCGGACCCGGACCTGCCGGGGCGAAGGGGAGCCGCCGCGCCTTCCCCTACCAACGAAGGAATTGCCGGCGCTCAAGAGGCCGAGCCTGCTGCTGCCTCCATCAGTGCGCCCCCTCCAGCTGCTCCCACCGAGGCGAGCCAAGCGGGCTCCTCCACTGGCGGTCCTGAGCGCGCCCCTTTCTTCATGCGGGAGATCCTGGGGCGCAATATCTTTGCCCAAGCTCCCTACGTCGATATCATTAACCGACTGCTCGAGGTAAGGCCGCCTCCATACTCCTTTATCTCCAAACCCCCGCTTCAACTTCTAACTTAATCTGTTCGCTTTCTCCGTAGGTAGAGCGGGTCGGCCGGGCTCTTGTTGACGAGATCGCAGAAGTCGCGGGGAACACCGTTGCTCTCTACGATGACACTCTCCATGACTCGGAGAGGAGAGTAGACGAGTACATTCTTCGAATCCGCCAAATGGACCAGTCAGGCGAGCTGCGGGCTGAAGTGGACCGACTGCGCCAGCAGGTCGCTTCCTCTAACGCGGAGGTCAACGAACTGCGCCAGCGGGCTGCCACCTTCACCACCACGCTAGCCTTGGTTGAGGATGCCCGCGGCCGCGCCCTATCCGATGCGGAGGCCGCCCAGAAGGAAGTCTCCGAGCTTCAACGTCAGTTGGCGGCCTCCAGGGATGAGATCGCGTCTCTGAAGGAAACGCATCTCCAAGACCTCCACTCCCAGCAACGCCGCCTCCAGGCGCAACTCAACGAGCTTCTGCAGAAAGGCGCGATCGACGCCATCGAGAAGTACAAGGCCGAAAGGTCAAAAAAGAGGAAGCGCGGCGGCGACGATGAGGGCGCTGGTGCGGGCCCAGCTTAAGCTGTATCTCTGTAATTTTTTGACTTAAATGAATGAAATGACTTTTTTTGAGTCCGCTTGTTTCCATTTCTTTCTCTGTCTTGCCTTCGAGCTCGTTCTAGAAATTCGCAGCGATCTCGAGAGTGATACCCCGGGCGAGGCAGCTAATTCGATTCAACCCTTTTTATTTTTTAAAGTATATGCAAACGAAAAACTTCGGCATGCTCGTAAAAATTCAAGTCTCTGAGCCCGGAAAACGTTTAAGCAAAACAAAAGGATTTCAAAAAATTCCCTACACTCAGAGACTAAAAACCATGTTTATTTTTAAATGAAACTAAATAAGTGCTAGCTGCCCCCTGCCCGGTTAATTTCTCTCGATGGTCCTGTTCAGCGGGCTCGCCCTTCGAGGGGTACGCCAACGCCAGGATGCTCAAGGTTGCCCACTGGCTGCCTCTGAGGATCCCGGTCTTGCTTTAAGTCCGCACAACGGCGGACTGCCCCGGGAAGCTCAAGGTCGCCCACTGGCTGCCTCTGAGGATCCCGGTCTTGCTTTAAGTCCGCACAACGGCGGACTGCCCCGGAAAGCTCAAGGTCGCCCACTGGCTGCCTCTGAGGATTCCGGTCTTGCTTTACGTCCGCACAACGGCGGACTGCCCCGGGAAGCTCAAGGTCGCCCACTGGCTGCCTCTGAGGATCCCGGTCTTGCTTTAAGTCCGCACAACGGCGGACTGCCCCGGGAAGCTCAAGGTCGCCCACTGGCTGCCTCTGAGGATCCCGGTCTTGCTTTAAGTCCGCACAACGACGGACTGTTTTGTAGATTAAGCGAGTTCTTGGTGCGGCGAGCTTCCGGGTGGAATTCTTTGTGGAAAATCCCATCATTCATTCATAACCTCTTCAAAAAGAAAATTTTTACAAAAATTTCCTTAGGCATAGAACTTGCGAAGGTGCAAAGCATTCCAAGGCCGCTCTAACAGGTCGCCTTCAGCGGTCATCAACTGGTAAGCCCCCGAGCCACGCGCTTCGCGTATTATGTAGGGGCCCTCCCAGTTCGCCGCGAGCTTCCCTGCATTAGGTTCCTGCGTGTTTGCGAACACCTTTCTCATCACCATGTCCCCGGCTTTGAATGCCCGATGGCGGACTCTTTTGTTGTAGGCGCGCTTCATTTCTTGTCGGTACCCAGCGAGATGTAGATTGGCGCGCTCTCGTTTTTCTTCGAGCTGGTCGAGAGAGTCGGCGAGCAGAGCGTCGTTATCGACCTCACCTGCAGCAAGCTTCCTTTCTGTTGGCAGCTCGGCTTCGATGGGCAGCACGGCTTCACACCCGTAAGTTAGGCTGAAAGGCGATTCATCGGTTGAGCGACGTGGAGTGGTACGATAAGCCCACAGCACGCCGTCGAGCTCCTGCTCCCACAATCCTTTCTTTCCTTCCAACCTTTTCTTGAGGTTGTCTAAGATTACTCGATTCGTAGCTTCGGCCTGCCCGTTGCTTTGAGGGTACCTCGGGGACGAGAATCTTAAATCGACTCCATATTCAACACAAAAGCTTCTGATCAAGCGATTGTCGAACTGGCGACCATTGTCGGTGATGAGCACTCGGGGCAGCCCAAAGCGGCAGAAGATATTCTTCCAGAGGAAGTCCTTGACTTGTTTCTCACCAATCTTAGCTAGTGGGACCGCTTCCACCCATTTGGTGAAGTAGTCCGTAGCTACCAAGATGAATTTCTTCTGCCTGGTAGACACAGGGAAAGGTCCCACTATATCCATTCCCCATTGCTGGAAAGGCCAGGGGCTCGCCAATGGGTGAAGTTCTTCTGCGGGCATATGGTTCGTCGTGGCGTGCTTCTGGCATTGGATGCACCTCAGGGCGGTCTTCAAAGCGTCCTGCTCCAGAGTGGGCCACCAGTACCCTTGCCTTCGAACTTTCGCAGCTAGAGATCGCCCACCAGCGTGGTTTCCCAGCTCGCCAGAGTGGATGCAATTCAGAACTTCTTCGGTCTCCGGGCTTTCGATGCAACGAAGGTTTGGCCCGCCAAACGACCTCCGAAAAAGGCGATCCCAGCGAATGAGATAGCGACCAGCGCATTTCTCCAATCGCCGGGCTTCCTCTTTACCTTCGGGAAGCTCGCCCTTCTGAAGGAAACGAAGAATGAGAGCGATCCACCCGCCAGGAGATACGTCGGCAGAAACTTGGTTAACTGCGAGCTCCGCCAGCTGGAGCCGAGACTGATTCTGGACTTCAATGAGAATATGGCGAGCTTCCGATGTTCCCAGCAAGGAGGCGGCGTTTGCCAAGGCATCAGCTCGCCTATTATCGGCTCGCGGGATTTGCTCGAAAGAGATCTTTTCGAACTCCGCGGCCTTGCTTTTCACCAGATCAACGTAGATCGCCATTCGTGCATCCCGGGAGGCGTACTCCCCATTGATTTGGCAAATAATTAGCTGGGAATCACTAAAGACTTTTAAGCGTTTGGCGCCTACCTCTTGAGCGAGCTCCAGACCGGCCAGTAACGCCTCGTACTCTGCTTCATTGTTAGTAGCGGCGAAATCCAGTCGGACTGATTTCTCGAGCAGCATCTCTTGGGCGATCAGAGCGACCCCGATCCCAGCCCCCAAAGCGTTGGAGGAACCATCTACGAACAATTCCCATCCCATCGCCTCTGGATGCTCATTGGGAGGACGCTCGCCTTGGTTGTCCAAGAACCTCGCCTTCCCAGGGTGCGCCTCAGTTGGCTCATCCTCCTGGTACTGGACTGGTTCTTCTATGGGGAAGTCCGCCAAGAAATCAGCGAGAGCCTGTCCTTTGACAGCCACTCGAGGGACATATTCCAATCCATAGGCGGCGAGCTCGGCAGACCATCGATACAACCTGCCGGCTACCGAAGGCCTGGAGAGAGCGCTCTTCAGGGGATGCTCCGTGATGACTTTGACGATATGCGCTGAGAAGTAGGGATGAAGCTTTCTCGCGGTAAGGACCAAGGCCAATGCGACCTTCTCGATTGGTCGGTACCGGAGCTCGGCGGGAAGCATCGTATGGCTCACAAAATAGACAGGTCGCTCTACCTTTGCTTCTTCCACTACCAGGACCCCGCTTACGGCGTTCTCCGTGACTGCGAGATACACGCCAAGCTCGGCGCCATCTTTTGGTGCCGCTAGGATCGGCGGGCTCGCAAGATAGTCTTTGATCTTCTGAAAGGCGCGCTCGCAATTTTCATCCCAGCAAATGCTTGCTCCTTTTCGCAGCAGCTCGAAAAGAGGTCGGCAATTGTCTGAGGATTTGGATATAAACCGGTTGAGCGCGGCGATTCGTCCGCTCAATCTCTGGACTTCTTGCCGGGTTCTTGGTGCGGGCATTTCGACAAGTGCTCGGATTTGCCCAGGGTCGGCCTCGATCCCCCTGTGGGTGACCAGGTACCCGAGGAATTTCCCCGACGTCACTCCGAATGCGCACTTCACCGGGTTCAGCCTCATTCGGTACTTTCTCAGTATCTCGAAGGTTTCGCGGAGGTCGGCTACATGCCCTCCTCGCTCTCGACTTTTGACCAGAAGGTCGTCAACATAAACCTCGACATTTCTGCCGATCTGATTTTTAAACATTTGAGTGACTAACCTTTGGTAGGTCGCTCCAGCGTTCTTGAGTCCGAAGGGCATCACTTGATAGCAGTACAGCTTCTGATAGCCCGCTCCGGAGTAGAAAGCGGTCTTCTCTTGATCCTCGGGATGGAGGGGTATTTGGTTGTACCCTGAGTATCCATCCATGAATGACAGAGCTCGGAACCCGACAGCTGCGTCGACCAGTGCGCCGATTCTCGGAAGAGGAAATCCGTCCTTCGGGCATGCCTTGTTGAGGTCGGAGAAGTCAATGCACACCCTGACCGCTCCGCTCTTCTTAGGCACCGCCACGATATTGGAGATCCACTCGGGGAAGTGCACCTCGCGGATGAAGCCGGCTCGCTCCAGCTTATCTATCTCCGCTGCCACTGCTACGGACTTTGCAGCAGGTATGTGCCGAGCTTTCTGTTTGACCGGCGGGAACTCCTTCATGGTGTGCAGACGATGACAGGCGACCTCCGGGTCAATCCCTGGCAGGTCCGCGAAGCTCCAGGCAAATACGTCGCGGTATTCCCTGAGCAAGCTGGTTATGGCTTGGACCTCGCCCTTGGTTAACGAGGTCCCAAGACTAACAATTCTTGGCCCTTCTTTGCCGCCAATATCGATCTCTTGAAGTGCTTCGGCAACCGGAAAACTACCTCTCTTGGGGGTTGTTAGGCGGCCTTCCTCCAACTTAAGATCCACACCGCTCCCACCCGAAGATGGAATAGGGGACTTAAACGAAGAGGCCCCCAACGGGCTCCCCAGGAGCTCGCTTGTACCGGGCGGTAATTGCTAGGAGGGTGCGGGCCTCTTGGCCTCGGCGACCTCCACGTCCATGAGGTGAGGAGCATCCTGCTCGCATCTGGTTGCGGCTACCTGATCTCCCCGAATGACCACGACCCCACCCGTGGTTGGGAATTTGAGGGCCTGATGGTTGGGTGAAGATACTGCCTTCATCTGCCTTAGCCAAGGCCGCCCAAGAATGGCGTTAAAGGCCGAACTCCCGTCGACTACCGCGAAGCGGACTTGGCGAGCTTCCGGGCCCGCTGTCACGGTGAGGGTTATCTCTCCCGCTACTTTAGCGACCTCACCGGTGAATCCGCTGAGGGAGCTCGTCGAGGGAGACAAGTCGGCAAGTCTCAAACCCATTCGTAGGTAGGCCGACAGAAAGAGGATGTCAACGGCGCTCCCTGAATCCACCAGAGCTCGCCTTACCTCGATGTTTGCCATCATCAGGCGTATGACGAGGGGGTCATTGTGGGGCGCGACAACCCCAGCCATGTCATCCTCCGAAAACCATAGGAAATCGCGGGCTTCTGCCCTCGGCGCTTGAAGTAAAGTAGGAGTTAGCGAGACAGAAAATACCTTCTGCGCCCGCTCCATCTCCCTTACTCGCCGGCGAGCTTCATTACTTGATCTGGGGCCGCTCAGCCGCCCGCTAATGGTGTGGCAGATCGCCGGTCCTCCCGGGGGAGGAGGAGGTAAGGCGGGCTCCGCGAGTCCTGGGCGATCTCCCTCCCGAGGTGCTCGCTCTGGAATCACTTCGAACCTCCTCGGGAGCGAGATGAACTGGCTCAAGTGTCCCAAGGTGACCAAATCCTCCAAGTGGTTTTTCAGAGCCCGGCATCTATTAGTGTGATGCCCCGGGCTTCGATGAAAAGCGCACCGCCGCGAGTTGTCGGTCGAGCCAGGTTCTCCGACCTGTAGGGGTGGCGGGTACTGGAAGAAAGGCTCATTCCGAATCTGATGGAAAATTTGCCCCGGCGAGTGGGTCAGCACGGTGAAGTCCCGCTCCCCGGGTCCCGGAGGCAGGCGCCAGTTTGCTGGCCTTCCAGCGACCACCGCGGGAGCTTCAGCGGACGGTATTGCAGGAGCTGCGGACGGTCCGGGCAATGGTACTGAAAGTGGCACCTCCCTCCTCTCCACGGCCTTAACGACAAGAGGTCGCAAAGCCGGAGGAGGTCGCTGCTCTACTGCCTTTCCCTTCCGATCTAGCACTGCATCCTCGAGCTTGATGTGCTGCTGGACCAGGGCGAATAGTTCGACCATTGTGCGAGGGTCCTTGATTACTAAGGCGTCATGAAGCTTGCCCCCCTCGGGGAGGGCGCTTCTGAAGGCGCTCACCGCCGTACGATCCTGGCCCGCCGCGTCTTCCAGAGCGAGGTAAGCGCTTCGGAATCGCGTTGCGAAGCATTGGAGCGTTTCGCGAGCTCCCATGGCCAGAGTAAACAGAGATTCGATCCTCTTCGGGGGCTGCCTGTTGCAGCGATACTGCTCCAGGAATAGCCTAGAGAGAGTTGGAAAGTTGGGGATCACGCCGGATGGCAGCTTGTGGAACCAATTCAATGCCGATCCGGTCAGACTGCTTGGAAACGCGCGACACAAGACATGGTCCTGGTCCCGGAAAAATAGAAGTTTCCTGTAGGCCAAGAGATGGTCGACGGGATCTTGCGATCCGTCAAACAATACAAACTTCGGGGGGGTCCAGTGGTGTGGAAAACCCCCTTGATGGACCTCGCTGGTGAAAGGCGAGCTTCCTCCGTGGGCGGCGAGGTCCTCCAGTAAATCCACTGGCGCACTAGGTCGCTGCCAGTGCCCGGGGAGAAATCCCAAAGGCGGCTGCGCAGGTCCTAGGCGCTCGTGCGCACTCCCTCTAGGAAGGGTCGGATCCACCCCACGGCGACCCTCGGGAGCCACCAATCGGCGGCCTCCTGGCTGCTCGCGCGCGGATCCCTTCAGCGAGGCGGTTGGTCTGTGGGAGGCCGTCACCTCTCGAGGTTCGGAAGGTAGAGTCACCGCGGGCTCTTTCCCTCGTCGCCGATGGCGCGGGTCGCGATCCCTCTCTTGAGACCTCGCCTCCGATCCGTCAGAGTCGACGCTCCGGCTACGTCGGCGAGGGATGGTCGCGCGCGAGGTCGCCTGGTTGCTGGACCGCTGGGTTACCAGCTTCTGTAACCTTGTGAGCGGGGTCTCCTTCGCTCCACGCACGGCCGTCCTCTCAACCGGGGGTTCCGGTCGGGAAGTTCGCCGTGCTGGGACGGTCGTGGGCAGACGCGACGAGACGGGAGGTCGCGCGGGGGACGCAGGCCTCGAAGGTCCTGACCGCCGGCTAGCCGCCGGAGCCTGACGCAAGCGCGTCAACTCCTCCATCATCGCCCGCTGGGTGGCCAACATCTCCAACAGGAGCTGGTCACTGAGCGGGACAAAGGGCTGGGGAGTCTCAGCGGGGGGTTCGCTGTGCACAGACCCCATACGGGCCCTCGCCCGCCTACGCCCCCTTGTCGCCGGAGCCATCTTTGGGGTTTCTAAGGCCGTCGACGCACAGCCGTATGGTCGTGAGCGTTCTCACAGGAACCAGTCGAAATCCCACAGACGGCGCCAAATGTTTGGGGGATTTTTCCTGGTCCTTGCAAGCCACCTGTAAGATCAAGAAAAAAGAAACGTGAGAACGGCTGGCTCCCTTAGGAGCGCAGACCCTCCGACGCTCAAGTCAGTCACGGTAGCACAACGGAGAGCTGTTGTATACCAAAGTGGTAGGGAAAGGGATTTCGAACCTGTACTTTGGAGCCTGGGGGTGTGCATTTATAGACATGGGCGACCTATCGAGCTACGACGCGTGGAGGCTCTTTCCGGCACCTTCTAGGCCCCCACGTTCTAGCTTTCAATAGTTTCTGACAGTTCTTGGAACTTGGACCCCTGACATTCTTTGTCGTCTAACTCTTCTGACGCAGTAGTGGGGGACAGCAGCTGCTATTCTGTTGCCGCCATAGGGATCTTCCAGAATGTTCAAGTCTAGGAGGTCTCAAACCGACTCTGACTGGCTTCCATGGACTGCAATCGTCCACGTAGCTTCAGTGGGTTCTCGACACCTGGCAATCTCAGGGAAAAAAGCAAAGGCCAGCTCGCCCAATACTGCTCCGTCCTTTCGCCCATATTTATCAAGAGTTGGACCTCGTGGGAGCAACCTCTTCGATAAACAGGGGTCTAGGCGAGCTTCTGGGCGAGCTTCTGAGCGAGCTTGGGCGAACTCCTGGGCGAGCTTGGGCGAGCTCCTGAGCGAGCTAGGCGAGCTCCTGAGTGAGCATGGCGTGCTCCTAAATGAGCTTGGGCGAGCTTCTGAGCGAGCTTGGGCGAACTCCTGGGCGAGCTTGGGCGAGCTCCTGAGCGAGCTAGGCGAGCTCCTGAGTGAGCATGGCGTGCTCCTAAATGAACTTGGGCGAGCTCCTATGCCAGCTAGGCGGGCTCATGAGTGAACATGGCGAACTCCTGGACGAGCTAGGCGAGCTCCTGAGCGAGCATGGCGAGCTCCTGGACGAGCTAAGCGAGCTCCTGAGCGAGCGTTTCGAGCTCCTGGACGAGCTAAGCGAGCTCCTGAGCGAGCATGACGAGCTCCTGGACGAGCTTGGGCGATCTCCTTCGCGCTCTTTGTCTAAGCCATTTATCGAATATGGGCGGGTATGGCGAGCTCCTGGATGAGCTTGGGCAAGCTCTTGTGGGGGACTGGAGGTGTGGGCTGTACTCAGATACAAGGTGTCCATCCCGCTCCATGTGAAGGCGAGCTCCTGACGAGGGTTCCAACTCCTGGACGGGCTATCCAAGATATGTGGTTTTTGATTACCCCCAACAGATCATAGGAATGAATTAGAATGGATCGTGCAAATGAATTAGAATGGATACATTCGTGCGAATGAATTAGAATGGATCGTACGAATGAATTAGAATAGATCATAGGAATGAATTAGAATGGATCGTACGAATGAATTAAAATGGATACATTCGAGCGAATTAATTAGAATGGATCGGACGAATGAATTAGAATGGATCGTACGATTCATTCTAATGCATTCGCACGAATGTATCCATTGTAATTCATTCGTACGATCCATTCTAATTCATTCGTACGATCCATTCTAATTCATTCGCACGATCCATTCTAATTCATTCGCACGATCCATTCTAATTCATTCGTATGATCAATTCTAATTCATTCGTACGATCCATTCTAATTCATTCGTACGATTCATTCAAATTCATTTGCATGAATGTATCCATTCTAATTTATTCGTACGATCCAGTCTAATTCATTCATACGATCCATTCTAATTCATTCGCACGAATATATCCATTCTAATTCATTTGTACGATCCATTCTAATTCATTCGTACGCTCCATTCTAATTCATTCGTACGCTCCATTCTTATTCATCGCACAAATGTATCCATTCTAATTTATTCGTACGATCCATTCAAATTCAATCGTATGATCCATTCTAATTCATTCACACAAATGTATCCATTTTAATTCATTCGTACGATCCATTATAATTTATTCATACCATCCATTCTAATTCATTCGCACGATCCATTCTAATTCATTCGTACGATCCATTCTAATTCATTCGTATGATCCATTCTAATTTATTCGCACGATCTATTCTAATTCATTCATACGATCCATTCTAATTCATTCGTACGATCCATTCCAATTCATTCACACGAATGTATCATACGAATGAATTAGAATGGATCATGCGAATGAATTAAAATGGATCGTACGAATAAATTAGAATGGATCGTACAATGAATTAGAAAGGTTACATTTGTGAGAATGAATTAGAATGGATCGTAAGAATGAATTAGAATGGATCGTACGAATGGATTAGAATGGATCGTACGAATGAATTAGAATGGATCATACAAATGAATTAGAAAGGTTATATTCGTGAGAATGAATTAGAATGGATTGTACGAATGAATTAGAATGGATCGTACGAATGAATTTGAATAGATCGTGCGAATAAATTAGAATGGATCATATGAATGAATTAGAAAGGTTACATTTGTGAGAATGAATTAGAATGGATCGTATGAATGAATTAGAATGGATCGTACGAATGGATTAGAATGGATCGTACGAATGGATTAGAATGGATCGTACGAATGGATTAGAACGCATTGTACGAATGAATTAGAATAGATACATTTATGCGAATGAATTAGATTGCATCGTACGAATGAATTTGAATGGATCGGACGAATGAATTAGAATGGATCGTACGAATGAACTAGAATAGATCATAGGAATGAATTAGAATGGATCGTACAAATGAATTAGAATGGATACATTCGTGCGAATGAATTAGAATGGATCGTGCGAATGAATTAGAATGGATCGTACAAACGAATTTGAATGGATCATACGAATGAATTAGAATGGATCGTACGAATGAATTCATTCTAATTCATTCGTACGATCCATTCTAATTCATTCGTACGATCCATTCTAATTCATTCGTATGATCCATTCTAATTCATTCGCACGATCCGTTCTAATTCATTCCTATGATCCATTCTAATTCATTCGCATGAATGTAACCATTCTAATTCATTCGTACAATCCATTCTAATTCATTCCTATGATCCATTCTAATTCATTCGCACGAATGTATCCATTCTAATTCATTTGCACGATCAATTCTAATTCAATCCTATGATCCATTCTAATTCATTCGTACGATCCATTCTAATTCATTCGCTCGAATGTATCCATTCTAATTCATTCGTACGATCCATTCTAATTCATTCGCACGATCCATTCAAATTCATTCGTTCGATCCATTCTAATCCATTCGTACGATCCATTCTAATTCATTCGTACGATCCATTCTAATTCGTTCTCACGAATATAACCTTTCTAATTCATTCGTACGATCTATTCTAATTCATTCGTACGATCCATTCTAATTCATTCATACGATCCATTCTAATTCATTCGTACGATCCATTCTAATTCATTCGTACGATCCATTCTAATTCATTCTAATTCATTCGCTCGAATGTATCCATTCTAATTCATTCGTACGATTCATTCTTATTTATTCATACGATCCATTCTACTTCATTCGCACGATCCATTCTAATTCATTCGCACAATCCGTTCTAATTCATTCGCACAATCCATTCTAATTCATTCGCACGAATATATCCATTCTAATTCATTCGTACGATCCATTCTAATTTATTCGTACGATCCATTCTAATTCATTCGCATGATCCATTCGTACGATCCATTATAATCCATTCGTACGATCCATTCTAATTCATTCATACGATCCATTCTAATTCGTTCGTACGATCCATTCTAATTCATTCGTACGATCCATTCTAATTCATTCGCACGATCCATTCTAATTCATTTGTACGATCCATTCTAATTCATTCTTACGATCCTTTTTAATTTATTCGTACGATCCATTCTAATCCATTCGTACGATCCATTCTAATTCATTCGTACGATCCATTCTAATTCATTCTCACAAATGTAACCTTTCAAATTCATTTGTACGATCCATTCTAATTCATTCGTACGATCCATTCTAATCCATTCGTACGATCCATTCTAATACATTAGTACGATCCATTCTAATTCATTCGCACGAATGTAACCTTTCTAATTCACTCGTACGATCCATTCTAATTCATTCCTACGATACATTCTAATTCATTCGCACGAATATATCCATTCTAATTCATTTGCACGATCCATTCTAATTCATTCCTATGATCCATTCTAATTCATTTGTACGATCCATTCTAATTCATTCGCTCGAATGTATCCATTCTAATTCATTCGTACGATCCATTCTAATCCATTCGTACGATCCATTCTAATTCATAAGAATGGATCGTACGAATGAATTAGAATGGATCGTGCGTATGAATTAGAATGAATCGTACGAATGGATTAGAGTGGATACATTCGTGCGAATGAATTAGAATGGATCGTATGAATGAATTAGAATGGATCGTGCGAATGAATTAGAATGGATACATTCTAGCGAATGAATTAGAATGGATCGTACGAATGAATTAGAATGGATCCTACGAATAAATTAGAATGGATCGTTCTAATTCATCCCTACGATCCATTCTAATTCATTCGCTCGAATGTATCCATTCTAATTCATTCGCTCGATCCATTCTAATTCATTCGTACGATCCATTCTAATTCATTCGCACGAATATATCCATTCTAATTCATTTGCATGATCCATTCTAATTCATTCGTATGATCCATTCTAATTCATTCACACAAATGTATCCATTCTAATGCATTCGTACGATTCATTCTAATTCATTCGCACGATCCATTCTAATTCATTCGTACGATCCATTCTTATGAATTAGAATTGATCATGAGAATGAATTAGAATATATCGTGCGAAAGAATTAGAATGGATCATACGAATGAATTAGAATGGATCATGCGAATGAATTAGAATGGATCGTACGAATGAATTAGAATAGATCGTAGGAATGAATTAGAATGGATCATACAAATGAATTAGAATAGATTGTACGAATGAATTAGAATGGTTACATTCGTACGATCCATTCTAATCCATTCGTACGATCCATTCTAATTAATTCGCACGATCCGATCCATTCTAATCCATTCGTACGATCCATTCTAATTCATTCGTACGATCCATTCTAATTCATTCTCACAAATGTAAATTTTCTAATTCATTTGTACGATCCATTCTAATTCATTTGTACGATCCATTCTAATCCATTCGTACGATCCATTCTAATCCGTACGATCCATTCTAATTCATTCGCACGAATGTAACCATTCTAATTCATTCGTACGATTCATTCTAATTCATTGGCACGATCCAATCTAATTCGTTCGTACGATCCATTCTAATTCATTCGCACGAATGTATCCATTCTAATTCATTGGCACGATCCATTCTAATTCATTCCTATGATCCATTCTAATTCATTCGCACGATCCATTCTAATTCATTCATACGATCCATTCTAATTCATTCGTATGATCCATTCTAACTCATTCAGTGGATCCATTCTAATTCATTCGTACGATCCATTCTAATTCATTCATACGATCCATTCTAATCCATTTGTACGATCTATTCTAATTCATTCGTACAAATGAATTAGAATGGATCTTGCGAATGAATTAGAATGGATCGTACGAATGGATTAGAATGGATCGTACGAATGAATTAGAATGGATACATTCGAGCGAATGAATTAGAATAGATCATAGGAATGAATTAGAATGGATCATATGAATGAATTAGAATGGATCGTGCGAATGAATTAGAATGGATTGTATGAAAGAATTAGAATGGATCGTACGAATGAATTAGAATGGATACATAGGAATGAATTAGAGTGGATCGTACGAATGAATTAGAATGGATCGTATGAATGGATTAGAATGGATCGTACGAATGGATTAGAATGGATCGTACGAGTGGATTAGAATGGATCGTACAAATGAATTAGAATGGATCGTGCGAATGAATTAGAATGAATCGTACGAATGCATTAGAATGGATGGTACCAATGAATTAGAATGAATCGTACGATCCATTCTAATTCATTCGTCCGATCCATTCTAATTCATTCGCACGAATGTATCCATTCTAATTCATTCGTACAATCCATTCTAATTCATTCGCACGATCCTTTCTGATTCATTTGCACGATCCATTCTAATTCATACGCTCGAATGTATCCATTCTAATTCATTCGTACAATCCAATCTAATTCATTCGCACGATCCATTCTAATTCATTCGTATGATCCATTCTAATTCATTTCTATGATCTATTCTAATTCATTCGCTCGAATGTATCCATTCTAATTCATTCGTCCGATCCATTCTAATTCATTCGTACGATCCATTCTAATTCATTCGTTCGATCCATTCTAATTCATTCGTACGATCCATTCTAATTCATTCACACGATCCATTCTAATTCATTCGTACGATCCATTCTAATTCATTCGCACAAATGTATCATACGAATGAATTAGAATGGATCATGCGAATGAATTAGAATGGATCGTGCAAATGAATTAGAATGGATACATTCGTGCGAATGAATTAGAATGGATCGTAGGAATGAATTAGAATGGATTGTTCGAATGAATTAGAATGAATACATTCGAGCGAATGAATTAGAATGGATCGTACGAACGAATTAGAATTAGATCGTACGAATGGATTAGAATGGATCATACGAATGAATTAGAATGGATCGTACAAATGAATTAGAAAGGTTACATTTGTGAGAATAAATTCGAATGGATTGTACGAATGGATTAGAATGGATCGTACGAATGGATTAGAATGGATCGTACGAATGGATTAGAATGGATCGTACGAATGGATTAGAATGGATCATACGAATGAATTAGAAAGGTTACATTCGTGAGAATGAATTAGAATGGATCGTACGAATGAATTAGAATGGATTATGCGAATGAATTTGAATGGATCATACGAATGAATTAGAAAGGTTATATTCGTGAGAATGAATTAGAATGGATCGTACGAATGAATTAGAATGGATTATGCGAATGAATTTGAATGGATCGTACAAATGAATTAGAATGGATCGTGCGAATGAATTAGAATGGATCGTACGAATGGATCATGCGAATGAATTAGAATGGATTAGAATGGATCGTATGAATGGATCGTACGAATGAATTAGAATGGATCATACAAATGAATTAGAAGGGTTACATTTGTGAGAATGAATAAGAATGGATACATTTGTGCGAATGAATTAGAATAGATTAGAATGGATCGTACAAATGGATTAGAATCCATTCTAATTCATTTGTATGATCCATTCTAATTCATTCGTACGATCCATTCGTACGATCCATTCTAATCCATTCATACTATCCATTCTAATCCATTTTTACGATCCATTCTAATTCATTCGTACGATCCATTCTAATTCATTCCTATGTATCCATTCTAATTCATTCGTACGATCCATTCTAATTCTTTCATACAATCCATTCTAATTCATTCGCACGATCCATTCTAATTCATTCGCACGATCCATTCTAATTCATTCCTACGATCTATTCAAATTCATTTGCTCGAATGCATCCATTCTAATTCATTCGTACGATCCATTCTAATCCATTCGTACGATCCATTCTACACGATCCATTCAAATTCATTCGTACGATCCATTCTAATTCATTCGTACGATCCATTCAAAATCATTCGTATGATCCATTCTAATTCATTCGTATGATCCATTCTAATTCATTCTCACGAATGTAACCTTTCTAATCCATTTGTACGATCCATTCTAATCCATTCGTACGATCCATTCTAATCCATTCGTAGGATCCATTCTAATCCATTCGTACGATCCATTCTAATTCATTCGCACGATCAATTCTAATTCATTCGCACGATCCATTCTAATTCATTCGTACGATCCATTCTAATTTATTCGCACGATCCATTCTAATTCATTTGTACGATCCATTCTAATTCATTCGCACAAATGTATATATTCTAATTCAGTCGTACATTCAAGCGAATGAATTAGAATGGATCGTATGAATGAGTTAGAATGGATCGTATGAATGAATTAGAATGGATTGCATGAATGAATTAGAATGGATCATACGAATGAATTGGAATGGATCGTACGAATGAATTAGAATGGATCGTACGAATGGATTAGAATGACTCATACGAATGGATTAGAATGGATCGTACGAATGAATTAGAATGGATCATACAAATGAATTAGAAAGGTTACATTCGTGAGAATGAATTAGAATGGATCGTACGAATGAATTAGAATGAATCATGCGAATAAATCTGAATGGATTGTACGAATGAATTAGAATGGATCGTACGAATGAATTTGAATAGATCGTGCGAATGAATTAGAATGGATCATGCGAATGAATTACAATGGATCGTACGAATGAATGGTTACATTCGTGCGAATGAATTAGAATGGATCGTACGAATGAATTAGAATGGATATATTTGAACGAATAAATTAGAATGGATCATACGAATAAATTAGAATGGATCGTACGAATGAATTAGAATGGATCGTGAGAATGAATTAGAATGGATCGTGCGAATGAATTAGAATGGATATATTTATGCGAATGAATTAGAATGGATCGTGCGAATGAATTAGAATAGATCATACGAATGAATTAGAATGGATTGTACGAATGAATTAGAATGGATATATTCGTGCGAATAAATTAGAATGGATCATACGATTGAATTTGAATGGATCGTACGAATGAATTAGAAAGAATCATGCGAATGAATTTGAATGGATCGTACGAATGAATTAGAATGGATCGAACGAATGATTAGAATGGACACATTCGAGCGAATGAATTAGAATAGATCGTAGGAATGAATTAGAATGGATCATACGAATGAATTAGAATGGATCAAACGAATGAATTGGAAAGGATCGTACGAATGAATTAGAATGGATACATTCATGCAAATGAATTAGAATGGATCATAGGAATGAATTAGAATGGATCATACGAATGAATTAGAATGGATCATACGAATGAATTAGAATGGATCGTGCGAACGAATTAGAATGGATCGTATGAACGAATTAGAATGGATCGTACGAATGAATTAGAATGGATATATTCGAGCGAATGAATTAGAATGGATCGTACGATGCAATCTAATTCATTCGCACGATCCATTCTAATTCGTTCGTACGATCCATTCTAATTCATTCGCACGATCTATTCTAATTCATTCCTACGATCCGTTCTAATCTATTCGTATGATCAATTCTAATTCATTCGCACGATCCATTCTAATTCATTCTCACGAATGTAACCTTTCTAATTCATTTGTATGATCCATTCTAATTCATTCGTACGATCCATTCTAATCCATTCGTACGATCCATTCTAATCCATAAGTACGATCCATTCCAATTCATTCGTATGATCAATTCTAATTCATTCGCTCGAATGTATCCATTCTAATTCGTTTGTACGATCCATTCTAATTCATTCGTACGATCCATTCTAAACCATTCGTACGATCCATTCTAATTCATTCGCATGAATGTAACCATTCTAATTCATTCATACGATCCATTCTAATTCATTCCTACGATCCATTCTAATTCATTCGTATGATCAATTCTAATTCATTCGCACGATCCATTCTAATTCATTGGTACAATCCATTCTAATTCATTCGCACGAATGTAACCATTCTAATTCATTCCTACGATCCATTCTAATTCATTCGCATGATACATTCTAATTCATTCGCACAAATGTAACCATTCTAATTCATTCAGTGGATCCATTCTAATTCATTCGTACGATACATTCTAATTCATTCTCAAGAATGTAACCTTTCTATTTCATTTGTATGATCCATTCTAATCCATTCGTACGATCCATTCTAATCCATTCCTATGATCCATTCTAATCAATTCGTACGATCCATTCGCACGATCCATTCTAATTCATTCATACGATCCATTCTAATTCATTCGTATGATCCATTCTAATTCATTCTCACAATCCATTCTAATTCATTTGTACGAATGTATTTATTCTAATTCATTCGCACGATCCATTCTAATTCATTCACACGATCCATTCTAATTCATTCGTATGATCCATTCTAATTCATTTGTACGATCCATTCTAATTCATTCGTACATTCATGCGAATGGATCGAACGAATGAATCATACGAATGAATTAGAATGGATCATACGAATGAATTAGAATAGATATATTCATGCGAATGAATCTGAATGGATTGTATGAATGAATTACGATGGATCATACGAATGAATTAGAATGGATCGTACGAATGGATTAGAATGGATCGGACTAATGAATTAGAATGGATCGTACGAATGAATTAGAATGGATCATACAAATGAATTAGAAAGGTTACATTCATGAGAATGAATTAGAATGGATCGTACGAATGAATTAGAATGGATCATGCGAATGAATTTAAATGGATCGTACGAATGAATTAGAATGGATCGAACGAATGAATTAGAATGGATACATTCGAGCGAATGAATTAGAAAAGATCGTAGGAATGAATTAGAATGGATCATACGAATGACTTAGAATGGATCGTGCGAATGAATTAGAATGGATTGTACGAATGAATTAGAATGGATACATTCGTGCGAATGAATTAGAATGGATCGTACGAATGAATTAGAATGGATCCTGCGAATGAATTAGAATGAATCGTACGAATGAATTAGAATGGATCGTACGAATGAATTAGAATGGATACATTTGTACGAATAAATTAGAATTGATTGTACGAATGAATTAGAATGGATACATTCTTGCGAATAAATTAGAATGGATCGTATATTCCTGCACATAAATTAGAATGGATCATAAGAAGGAATTAGAATGGATCGTGCGAATGAATTAGAATGAATCGTACGAATGCATTAGAATGGATCGTACGAATGAATTAGAATGAATCGTACGATCCATTCTAATTCATTCGTCCGATCCATTCTAATTCATTCGCACGAATGTATCCATTCTAATTCATTCGTACAATCCATTCTAATTCATTCGCACGATCCATTCTAATTGATTCGTATGATCCATTCTAATTCATTCCTACGATCTATTCTAATTCATTCGCTCGAATGTATCCATTCTAATTCATTCGTTCGATCCATTCTAATTCATTCGTACGATCCATTCAAATTCATTCGCTTGATCCATTCTAATTCATTCGTACGATCCATTCTAATTCATTCTCACGAATGTAACCTTTCTAATTCATTTGTATGATCCATTCTTATTCATTCGTACGATCCATTGTAATCCATTCGTACGATCCATTCTGATTCATTCGTACGATCCATTCTAATTCATTCGTACGATCCATTTTAATTCATTCGCAAGATCCATTTTAATTCATTCGTATGATACATTCGTGCGAATGAATTAGAATGGATCGTACGAATGAATTAGAATGGATGGTACGAATGAATTAGAATAGATCATGCGAATAAATTAGAATGGATCATACGAATGAATTAGAATAGATATATTCATGTGAATGAATTAGAATGGATCGTACGAATGAATTAGAATGGATCGTGCGAATGAATTAGAATGGATCGTATGAATTAATTAGAATGGATCGTACGAATGAATTAAAATAGATACCTTTGTGCGAATGAATTAGAATGGATCATACGATTGAATTTGAATGGATCGTACGAATAAATTAGAATGGATACATTTGTGCGATGCATAAGAATGGAGCGTACGAATGAATTAGAATGGAGCGTACGGATGAACTAGAATAGATACATTCGTGCGAATGAATTAGAATGGATCATATGAAAGAATTAGAATGGATCGTGCGAATAAATTTGAAAGGATCGTACGAATGAATTAGAAAGGATATATTCGTGCGAATGAATGAGATGGATCGTACAAATGAATTAGACTGGATCATACGAATAAATTAGAATGGATACATTCATGCAAATGAATTAGAATGGATCGTACGAATGAATTAGAATGGATCATATGAATGAATTAGAATGGATCATACGAATGAATTAGAATGGATCATATGAATGAATTAGAATGGTTACATTCGTGCGAATGAATTATAATGGATCGTACGAATAGATTAGAATGGATCGTACGAATGGATTACAACGCATTGTACGAATGAATTAGAATAGATACATTTGTGCGAATGAATTAGATTGCATCGTACGATTGAATTTGAATGGATTGTACGAATGAATTAGAATGGATCGTACGAATGAATTTGAATGGATCGTACGAATGGATTAGAATGGATTCGTACAATGCATTCTAATTCATTCGTACGATTCATTATAATTCATTCGAATGAGCTATTATAATTCATTCGTACGATCCATTCTAATGAATTAGTACAATTCATTCTAATTCATTCGCATAAATATATCCATTCTAATTCATTCGTATGATCCATTCTAATTCATTCGCACGATCCATTCTAATTCATTCGCACAAATGTATCCATTCTAATTCATTCGTACGATCTATTCTTATTCATTCATACGATCCATTCTAATTCATTTGCACGATCCATTCTAATTCATTCCTATGATCCATTCTAATTCATTCGTATGATCCATTCTAATTCATTCGCTCGAATGTATCCATTCTAATTCATTCGTACGATCCATTCTAATTCATTCGCTCGAATGTATCCATTCTAATTCATTCGTACGATCCATTCTAATTCATTCGTTCGATCTATTCTAATTCATTCTCATGAATATAACCTTTCAAATTCATTTGTATGATCCATTCTAATTCATTCGTACGATCCATTCTAATCCATTTGTACGATCCATTCTAATCCATTCGTAGGATCCATTCTAATTCATTCGTACGATCCATTCTAATTCATTCGCTCGAATGTATCCATTCTAATTCATTCGTACGATCCATTCTAATTCGTTCATACGATCCATTCTAATTCGTTCGTACGATCCATTCTAAAATGAGTTAGAATGGATCATACGAATGAATTAGAAAGGATCGTACGAATGAATTAGAATGGATTGTGCAAATGAATTATAATGGATCGTATGAATGAATAAGAATAGATCGTACGAATGAATTAGAATGGATCGTTCGAATGAATTAGAATGAATCGTACGAATGCATTAGAATGGATCGTACGAATGAATTAGAATGAATCGTACGATCCATTCTAATTCATTCGTCTGATCCATTCTAATTCATTCGCACGATCCATTCTAATTCATTCGCACAATCCATTCTAATTCATTCGCACGATCCATTGTAATTCATTCGTATGATCCATTCTAACTCATTTTAGAATGGATCGTACGAACGAATTAGAATGGACCGTATGAATGAATTAGAATGGATCGTACGAATGAATTAGAATGGATACATTCGAGCGAATGAATTAGAATGGATCGTACGAACGGATTAGAATGGTTCGTACGAATGGATTAGAATGGATCGTACGAATGGATTAGAATGAATCGTACGAATGAATTAGAATGGATACATTCGAGCGAATGAATTAGAATGGATCATACGAATGAATTAGAATGGATCATACGAATGAATTAGAATGGATCGTACAAATGAATTAGAATGGATACATTTGTGCGATGAATAAGAATGGAGCGTACGAATGAATTAGAATGGAGCGTACGAATGAACTAGAATGGATACATTCGTGCGAATGAATTAGAATGGATCATATGAAAGAATTAGAATGGATCGTGCGAATGAATTAGAAAGGATCGTACGAATGAATTAGAATGGATATATTCGTGCGAATGAATTAGAATGGATCGTACGAATGAATTAGACTGGATCGTTCCAATAAATTAGAATGGATACATTCATGCAAATGAATTAGAATGGATCGTACGAATGAATTAGAATGGATCATACGAATGAATTAGATTGGATCGTACGAATGAATTAGAATGGATCATACGAATGAATTAGATTAGTTACATTCGTGCGAATGAATTAGAATGGATCGTACGAATGGATTAGAATGCATTGTACGAATGGATTAGAATAGATACATTTGTGCGAATGAATTAGATTGCATCGTACGAAAGAATTTGAATGGATTGTACGAATGAATTAGAATGGATCGTACGAATGAATTAGAATGGATCGTACGAATGAATTAGAATGGATCGTGCGAATGAAATAGAATGGATCGTACGAATGAATTAGAATGGATACATTTGTGCGAATGAAATAGAATGGATCGTACGAATGAATTAGAATGGATCGTACGAATGAATTAGAATGGATACATTTGTGCGAATGAATTAGAATGGATCGTGCGAATGTATTTGAATGGATCATACGAATGAATTAGAATGGATCGTGCGAATGAATTAGAATGGATCGTACGATTGAATTAGAATGGATCATGCGAATGAATTTGAATGAATCGTACGAATGAATTAGAATGGATCGAATGAATGAATTAGAATGGATACATTCGAGCGACTGAATTACAATAGATCGTAGGAATGAATTAGAATGGATCATACGAATGAATTAGAATGGATTGTACGAATAAATTAGAATGGATACATTCTTGCGAATGAATTAGAATGGATCGGACGAATGAATTAGAATGGATCGGACGAATGAATTAGAATGGATCGTGCGAATGAATTAGAATGAATCATACGGATGCATTAGAATGGATACATTCATGCGAATGAATTAGAATGGATCGTACGAATGAATTAGAATGGATCGTGCGAATGAATTAGAATGGATCGTACGAATGAATTAGAATGGACACATACAAATGAATTAGAAAGGTTACATTCCTGAGAATGAATTAGAATGGATCGTACGAATGAATTAGAATGGATCGTACAAATGAATTAGAATGGATACATTCGAGCAAATGAATTAGAATGGATCATACGTATGAATTAGAATGGATCATACGAATGAATTAAAATGGATCGTGCAAATAAATTAGAATGGATCGTACGAATGGATTAAAATGGATCGTACGAATGAATTAGAATGGATCATACAAATGAATTAGAAAGGTTACATTCGTGAGAATAAATTAGAGCGGATCGTGCGAATGAATTAGAATAGATCGTGCGAATGAATTAGAATGGATACATTCGAGCGAATGAATTAGAATGGATCGTACGAATAAATTAGAATTGATCATAGGAATGAATTAGAATGGATCGTGCAAATGAATTACAATGGATAAATTCGTGCGAATGAATTAGAATGGATCGTAGGAATGAATTAGAATGGATCGTACGATTGAATTAGAATGGGTACATTCTTGCGAATGAATTAGAATGGATCGTACGAATGAATTAGAATGGATCGTGCGAATGAATTAGAATGGGTCGTACGATGCATTCTAATTCATTCGTATGTTCAATTCTAATTCATTCGCACGATCCATTCTAATTCATTCTTACGATCCATTCTAATTCATTCGCACAATTGTAACCATTCTAATTCATTCGTACGATCCATTCTAATTTATTCCTACGATCCATTCTAATTCATTCGCACGAATGTATCCATTCTAATTCATTTGCACGATCCATTCTAATTCATTCCTATGATCCATTCTAATTCATTCGTACGATCCATTCTAATTCATTCGCTCGAATATATCCATTCTAATTCACTCGTACGATTCATTCTAATTCATTCGCACGATCCATTCTAATTCATTCGTACGATCTATTCTTATTCATTCATACGATCTATTCTAATTCATTTGTACGAATGAATTAGAATGGATCATACGAATGGATTAGAATGGATCATACAAATGAATTAGAATGGATTGTACGAACGAATTAGAATGGATCGTATGAACAAACTAGAATAGATCGTACGAATGAATTATAATGGATACAATCGAGCGAATGAATTAGAATGGATCGTACGAATGAATTAGAATGGATCATAGGAATGAATTAGAATGGATCGTGGAAATGAATTAGAATGGATACATTCATGCGAATGAATTAGAATGGATCGTAGGAATGAAATAGAATGGATCATACGAATGAATTAGAATGGTTACATTCGTGCGAATGAATTAGAATGGATCGTACAAATGGATTAGAATGGATCGTACGAATGAATTAAAATGGATCGTACAAATAAATTAGAAAGGTTACATTTGTGAGAATGAATTAGAATGGATCGTACGAAGGAATTAGAATGGATCGTACGAATAGATTAGAATGGATCGTACGAATGGATTAGAATGAATCGTACGAATGAATTAGAATGGATCATACAAATGAATTAGAAAGGTTACATTCGTGAGAATGAATTAGAATGGATCGTATGATTCATTCTAATTCATTCGTACGATCCATTCTAATGCATTCGTACGATTCATTCTAATTCATTCGCACGATCCATTCTAATTCATTCGTATGATCCATTCTAATTTATTTGCACGAATATATGATCCATTCTAATTTATTCGCAAGAATGTATCCATTCTAATTCATTCGTACAATCCATTCTAATTTATTCGTACAAATGTATCCATTCTATTTCATTTGTATGATCCATTCTAATTCATTCGTACGATTCATTCTAATTCATTCGTACGATCCATTCTAATTCATTCGTACGATCCATTCTAATTCATTCGCACGAATGTATACATTCTAATTAATTCGTACGATCCATTCTAATTCATTCATACGATCCATTCTAATTCATTCGTATGATCCATTCTAATTCATTCCTACGATCTATTCTAATTCATTCGCTCGAATGTATCCATTCTAATTCATTCGTACGATCCATTCTTATTCATTCGTACTATCCATTCTAATTCATTCGTATGATCAATTCTAATTCATTCGCACGATCCATTCTAATTCATTCTCACGAATGTAACCTTTCTAATTCATTTGTATGATCCATTCTAATTCATTCGTACGATCCATTCTAATCCATTCGTACGATCCATTCTAATCCATTCGTACGATCCATTCTAATTCATTCTCACAAATGTAACCTTTCTAATTCATTTGTACGATCCATTCGAATCCATTCGTCCGATCCATTCTAATCCATTCGTACGATCCATTCTAATTCATTCGCATGAATGTAACCATTCTAATTCATTCGTACGATCCATTCTAATTCATTCCTACGAATGAGTTAGAATGGATCATACGAATGAATTAGAATGGATCGTACGAATGAAATAGAATGGATCGTATCAATAAATTAGAATAGATCGTACGAATGAATTAAAATGGATACATTTGTGCGAATGAATTAGAATGGATCATACGATTGAATTTGAATGGATCGTACGAATAAATTAGAATGGATTGTGCTAATGAATTAGAATGGATCGTTCGAATGAATTACAATGGATCGTACGAATGAATTAGAATGGATTGTGCGAATGAATTAGAATGGATCGGACGAATGAATTAGAATGGATCGTACGATTCATTCTAATTCATTCGTACGATCCATTCTAATGCATTGGTACGATTCATTCTAATTCATTCGAACGATCCATTCTAATTCATTCGTACGATCCATTCTTATTCATTCATATGATCCATTCTAATTCATTCGCACAATCCATTCTAATTCATTCGTACGATCCTTTCTAATTCATTCGTATGATCCATTCTAACTCATTTTAGAATGGATTGTACGAACGAATTAGAATGGATCGTATGAACGAATTAGAATGGATCGTACGAATGAATTAGAATGGATACATTCGAGCGAATGAATTAGAATGGATCGTACGAAGGAATTAGAATGGATCGTACGAATGGATTAGAATGGATCGTACGAATGAATTAGAATGGATCATACAAATCAATTAGAATGGATCGTGCAAATGAATTAGAATGGATCGTGCAAATGAATTAGAATGGATTGTATGAATGAATAAGAATGGATCGTACGAATGAATTAGAATGGATACATTTGTGCGAATGAATTAGAATGGATCGTACAAATGAATTAGAATGGATCGTACGAATGAATTAGAATGGATATATTTATGCGAATGAATTGGAATGAATCGTACTAATTCATTAGAATGGATCGTATGAATGAATTAGAATAGCTCATACGAATGAATTAGAATGAATCGTACGAATGAATTAGAATGCATTGTACGAATCCATTCTAATCCATTCGTACGATCCATTCAAATTCATTCGTACGATCCATTCTAATTCATTCGTACAATCCATTCAAATTCACTCGTACGATACAATCTAATTCATTCGCACAAATGTATCTATTCTAATTCATTTGTACAATGCGTTCTAATCCATTCGTACGATCCATTCTAATCCATTCGTACGAACCATTATAATTCATTCGCACGAATGTAACCATTCTAATTCATTCATATGATCCATTCTAATTCATTCGTATGCTTCATTCTAATTCATTCATATGATCCATTCTAATTCATTCGTACAATCCATTCTAATTCATTTGCATGAATGTATCCATTCTAATTTATTCGTACGATCCAGTCTAATTCATTCGTACGATCCATCTCATTCATTCGCACAAATATATCCATTCTAATTCATTCGTACGATTCTTTCAAATTTATTCGCACGATCCATTCTAATTCTTTCATATGATCCATTCTAATTCATTCGCACGAATGTATCCATTCTAGTTCATTCGTAAGCTCCATTCTAATTCATTCGTATGATCCATTCAAATTCATTCGCATGATTCATTCTAATTCATTCGTACGATCCATTCAAATTCAATCGTATGATCCATTCTAATTCATTCGCACAAATGTATCTATTTTAATTCATTCGTACGATCCATTCTAATTTATTCATACGATCCATTCTAATTCATTCGCACGATCCGTTCTAATTCATTCGTACGAACCATTCTAATTCATTCGCATGAATATATCTATTCTAATTCATTCGTATGATTCATTCTAATTTATTCGCACGATCTATTCTAATTCATTCGTACCATCCATTCTAATTAATTAAAATGGATCGTACGAATGAATTAGAATGGATCGTACAAATGAATTAGAAAGGTTATATTTGTGAGAATGAATTAGAATGGATCGTACGAATGAATTAGAATGGATCGTACAAATGGATTAGAATGGATCGTACGAATGAATTAGAATGGATCATACAAATGAATTAGAAAGGTTACATTCGTGAGAATGAATTAGAATGGATCGTACGAATGAATTAGAATCGATCATGCGAATGAATTTGAATGGATCGTACGAATGAATTAGAATGGATCGAACGAATGAATTAGAATGGATACATTCGAGCGAATGAATTAGAATAGATCGTAGGAATGAATTAGAATGGATCTTACGAATGAATTAGAATGGATCGTGCGAATGAATTAGAATGGATTGTACGAATGAATTAGAATGGATACATTCGTGCGAATGAATTAGAATGGATCGGACGAATGAATTAGAATGGATCGTATGATTCATTCTAATTCATTCGTACGATCCATTCTAATGCATTCGTACGATTCATTCTAATTCATTCGCACGATCCATTTTAATTCATTCTTATGATCCATTCTAATTTATTTGCACGAATATACGATCCATTCTAATTTATTCGCAAGAATGTATCCATTCTAATTCATTCGTACAATCAATTCTAATTTATTCGTACAAATGTATCCATTCTAATTCATTCGTACGATCCATTCTAATTCATTCTAATTCATTCGCAGGATCCATTCTAATTCATTCGTACGATCCATTCTAATTCATTCGCACGAATGTATCCATTCTAATTCATTCGTACAATCCATTCTAATTCATTCGCACGATCCATTCTAATTCATTCGTATGATCCATTCTAATTCATTCCTACGATCTATTCTAATTCATTCACTTGAATGTATCCATTCTAATTCATTCGTTCGATCCATTCTAATTCATTCGTATGATTCATTCAAATTCATTCGCATGATCCATTCTAATTCATTCGTATGATCCATTCTAATTCATTCTCACGAATGTAACCTTTCTAATTCATTTGTATGATCCATTCTAATTCATTCGTACGATCCATTCTAATTCATTCGTCCGATCCATTCTAATCCATTCGTACGATCCATTCTAATTCATTCGTACGATCCATTCTAATTCATTCGCACAAATGTATCATATGAATGAATAAGAATGGATCGTACGAATGAATTAGAATGGATCGTGCGAATGAATTAGAATGAATCGTACGAATACATTAGAATGGATCGTACGAATGAATTAGAATGAATCGTACGAACGAATTAGAATGGATCGTACGAACGAATTAGAATGGATCGTATGAACGAATTAGAATGGATCGTACGAATAAATTAGAATGTATACATTCGAGCGAATGAATTAGAATGGATCGTACGAATGAATTAGAATGCATCATATGAATGAACTAGAATGGATCGTGCAAATGAATTAGAAAGGGTACATTCGTGCGAATGAATTAGAATAAATCATACGAATGAATTAGAATGGATAGTACGAATGAATTAGAATGGATCGTGCGAATGAATTAGATTGAATCGTACGAATGAATTAGAATGGATCGTACGAATGAATTAGATTGGATACATTTGTACGAATAAATTAGAATGGATTATACGAATGAATTAGAATGGATATTGCGAATAAATTAGAATGGATCGTATATTCGTGCAAATAAATTAGAATGGATCGTACGAATGAATTAGAATGGACCGTGCGAATGAATTAGATTGAATCGTACGAATGCATTAGAATGGATCGTACGAATGAATTAGAATGAATCGTACGATCCATTCTAATTCATTCGTCCGATCCATTCTAATTCATTCGCACGATCCATTCTAATTCATTCGTATGATCCATTCTAATTCATTCCTACGATCTATTCTAATTCATTCGCTCGAATGTATCCATTCCAATTCATTCGTTCGATCCATTTTAATTCATTCGTACGATCCATTCAAATTCATTCGCATGATCCATTCTAATTTATTCGTACGATCCATTCTAATTCATTCTCACTAATGTAACCTTTCTAATTCATTTGTATGATCCATTCAAATTCAGTCGTATGATCCATTCTAATCCATTCGTACGATCCATTCTAATTCATTCGTACGATCCATTCTAATTCATTCTCACAAATGTAACCTTTCTAATTCATTTGTACGATCCATTCTAATTCAATCGTACGATCCATTTTAATTCATTCGCATGATCCATTCTAATTCATTCGTATGATATATTCCTGCGAATGAATTAGAATAGATCGTACGAATGAATTAGAATAGATCGTGCGAATAAATTAGAATGGATCATACGAATGAATTAGAATAGATATATTCATGCGAATGAATTAGCATGGATCGTACGAATGAATTAGAATGGATCGTGCGAATGAATTAGAATGGATCGTATGAATAAATTGGAATGGATCGTACGAATGAATTAAAATTGATATATTTGTGCGAATGAATTAGAATGGATCATACGATTGAATTTGAATGGATCGTACGAATAAATTAGAATGGATACATTTGTGTGATGAATAAGAATGGAGGGTACGAATGAATCAGAATGGAGCGTACGAATGAACTAGAATGGATACATTCGTGCGAATGAATTAGAATGGATCATATGAAAGAATTAGAATAGATCGTGCGAATGAATTAGAAACGATCGTACGAATGAATTAGAATGGATATAATCGTGCGAATGAATTAGAATGGATCGTATGAATGAATTAGACTGGATCGTACGAATAACTTAGAATGGATACATTCATGCAAATGAATTTGAATAGATCGTACGAATAAATTAGAATCGATCATACGAATGAATTAGAATGGATCGTACGAATGAATTAAAATAGATCATATGAATGAATTAGAATGGTTACATTCATGCGAATAAATTAGAATGGATCGTACGAATGGATTAGAATGGATCATACGAATGGATTAGAACGCATTGTACGAATGAATTAGAATAGATACATTTGTGCGAATGAATTAGATTGCATCGTACGAATGAATTTGAATGGATTGTACGAATGAATTAGAATGGATCGTACGAATGAATTAGAATGGATCATGCGAATGAATTGGAATAGATCGTACGAACGAATTAGAATGGATCGTATGAATGAATTAGAATGGATACATTCGAGCGAATGAATTAGAATGGATCATACGAATGAATTAGAATAGATCATAGGAATGAATTAGAATGGATCGTGCAAATGAATAAGAATGGATACATTCAAGCGAATGAATTAGAATAGATCGTAGGAATGAATTATAATGGATCATACGAATGAATTAGAATGGATCGTGCGAATGAATTAGAATGGATTGTACGAATGAATTAGAATGGATACATTCGAGCGAATGAATTAGAATAGATCGTAGGAATGAATTAGAATGGATCATACGAATGAATTAGAATGGATTGTGTGAATGAATTAGAATGGATTGTACGAATGAATTAGAATGAATACATTCGTGCGAATGAATTAGAATGGATCGGACGAATGAATTAGAATGGATCGTACGATTCGTTCTAATTCATTCATACGATCCATTCTAATGCATTCGTACGATTCATTCTAATTCATTCGCACGATCCATTCTAATTCATTCTTATGATCCATTCTAATTTATTTGCACGAATATGCGATCCATTCTAACTTATTCACAAGAATGTATCCATTCTAATTCATTCGTACAATCCATTCTAATTTATTCGTACAAATATATCCATTCTAATTCATTCGTGCGATCCATTCTTATTCATTCGCACGATCCATTCTAATTCATTCGTACGATCCATTCTAATTCATTCGCACGAATATATCCATTCTAATTCATTCGTACAATCCATTCTAATTCATTCGCATGATCCATTCTAATTCATTCATATGATCCATTCTAAATCATTCCTACGATCTATTCTAATTCATTCGCTCGAATGTATCCATTCTAATTCATTCGTACAATCCATTCTAATTCATTCGCATGATCCATTCTAATTCATTTGTATGATCCATTCTAATTCATTCCTACAATCTATTCTAATTCATTCGCTCGAATGTATCCATTCTAATTCATTTGCACGATCCATTCTAATTCATTCCTATGATCCATTCTAATTCATTCGTATGATCCATTCTAATTCATTCGCTCGAATGTATCCATTCTAATTCATTCGTACGATCCATTCTAATTCGTTCATACGATCCATTCTAATTCGTTCGTATGATCCATTCTAATTCGTTCGTACGATCCATTCTAATTCGTTCGTACGATCCATTCTAATTCAATCTCACAAATGTAACCTTTCTAATTCAATTGTACGATCCATTCTAATTCATTCGCACGAATGTAACCATTCTAATTCATTCATACGATCTATTCTAATTCATTCCTACGATCCATTCTAATTCATTCGCACGAATGTATCCATTCTAATTCATTTGCACGATCCATTCTAATGCATTCCTATGATCCATTCTAATTCATTCGTACGATCCATTCTAATTCATTTGCTCGAATGTATCCATTCTAATTCATTCGTACGATCCATTCTAATTCATTCGTACGATCCATTCTAATTCATTCGCTCGATCCATTCTAATTCATTCGTACGACCCATTCTAATTCATTTGCACGATCCATTCTAATTCATTCCTATGATCCATTCTAATTCATTCGTACAATCCATTCTAATTAATTCGCTCGAATGTATCCATTCTAATTCATTCGTACGATCCATTCTAATTCGTTTGTACGATCCATTCTAATTCGTTCGTACGATCCATTCTAATTCATTCATACGATCCATTCTAATTCATTCGTACGATCAATTCTAATTCATTCCTACGATCTATTCTAATTCATTCGCTCGAATGTATCCATTCTAACTCATTCGTTCGATCCATTCTAATTCATTCGTATGATCCATTCAAATTCATTCGCATGATCTATTCTAATTCATTCGTACGATCCATTCTAATTCATTCTCACGAATGTAACCTTTCTAATTCATTTGTATGATCCATTTTAATTCATTCGTATGATCCATTCTAATCCATTCGTACGATCCATTCTAATCCATTCGTACGATCCATTCTAATTCATTTTCACAAATGTAACCATTCTAATTCATTTGTACGATCCATTCTAATTCATTCGTATGATCCATTCTAATCCATTCGTACGATCCATTCTATTCCATTCGTACGATCCATTCTAATTCATTCGCACGAATGTAACCATTCTAATTCATTCGTACGATCCATTCTAATTCATTCCTACGATCCATTCTAATTCATTCGCACAAATGTATTCATTCTAATTCATTTGCACGATCCATTCTAATTCATTCCTATGATCCATTCTAATTCATTCGTACGATCCATTCTAATTCATTCACTCGAATGTATCCATTCTAATTCATTCGTACGATCCATTCTAATTCGTTCGTACGATCCATTCTAATTCGTTCGTAGGATCCATTCTAATTCGTTCGTATGATCCATTCTAATTCATTCGCACGAATGTATCCATTCTAATTCACTCGTACGATCCATTCTAATTCATTCGTACGATCCATTCTAATTAATTCGCACGATCCATTCTAATTCTGTCGTATGAATGTATCCATTTTAATTCATTCATACGATCCATTCTAATTCATTCGTACCATCTAATTCATTCGTACGATCCATTCTAATTCATTTGTACGATAGATTCTAATTCATTCGCACGATCCATTCTAATTCATTCGTACGATCCATTCTAATTCATTCGTATGATCCATTCTAATTTATTCGTTCAAATATATCCATTCTAATTCATTCGTATGATCCATTCTAATTCATTCGCACGATCCATTCTAATTCATTCGTACGATCCATTCTAATTCATTCGTACGATCCATTCTAATTCATTCGTACGATCGATTCTAATTCATTCGCACGATCCATTCTAATTCATTCGCACGATCCATTCTAATTCTTTCGTATGATCCATTCTAATTTATTCGTTCAAATATATCCATTCTAATTCATTCGTACGATCCATTTTAATTCATTCGCACGATCCATTCTAATTCATTCGTATGATCAGGTCTAATTCATTCGCACGATCCATTCTAATTCATTTGTACGATCTATTCTAATTCATTCGTACGATCCATTCTAATTCATTCGCACGAATGTATCCATTCTAATTCATTCGTACGATCCATTCTAATTCATTCGCACTATCCATTCTAATTCATTCGTACGATCCATTCTAATTCATTCGTACGATCCATTCTAATTCATTCGTACGATCCATTCTAATTAATTCGCACAAATGTATCCATTCTAATTCATTCGTACGATCCATTCAAATTCAATCGTATGATCCATTCTAATTCATTCGTACGATCCATTCTAATTCATTCGCACGAATGTATCATACGAATAAATTAGAATGGATCGTGCGAATGAATTAGAATGGATCGTGCGAACAAATTAGAATGGATCGTACGAACGAATTAGAATGGATTGTACGAACGAATTAGAATGGATCGTATGAACGAATTAGAATGGATTGTGCAAATGAATTAGAATGTATACATTCGTGCGAATGAATTAGAATGGATCGTAGGAATGAATTAGAATGGATCGTACGAATGAATTAGAATGGATGCATTCGTGCGAATGAATTAGAATGGATCGTACGAATGAATTAGAATGGATCGTACGAATGAATTAGAATAGATCGTGCGAGTAAATTAGAATGGATCATACGAATGAATTAGAATAGATATATTCATGCAAATGAATTAGAATGGATCATACGAATGAATTAGAATGGATCGTACGAATAAATTAGAATGGATATATAAATAAATTAGAATGGATCGTACGAATGAATGAAAATGGATACATTTGTGCGAATGAATTAGAATGGATCATACGATTGAATTTGAATGGATCGTACGAATAAATTAGAATGGATACATTTGTGCGATGAATAAGAATGGAGCATACGAATGAATTAGAATGGAGCGTACGAATGAACTAGAATGGGTATATTCGTGCGAATGAATTAGAATGGATCATATGAAAGAATTAGAATAGATCGTGTGAATGAATTAGAAAGGATCGTACGAATAAATTAGAATGGATATATTCGTGTGAAGGAATTAGAATAGATTGTACGAATGAATTAGACTGGATCGTACGAATAAATTAGAATGGATACATTCATGCAAATGAATTAGAATGGATCGTACGAATGAATTAGAATGGATCATACGAATGGATTAGAATGGATCATACGAATGGATTAGAACGCATTGTACGAATGAATTAGAATAGATACATTTGTGCGAATGAATTAGATTGCATCGTACGAATGAATTTGAATGGATTGGACGAATGAATTAGAATGGATCGTGCGAATGAATTAGAATGGATCGTGCGAATGAATTAGAATGGATCGTACGAATAAATTAGAATGGATCATACGAATGAATTAGAATGGATCGTACGAATGAATTAGAATGGATATATTTGAACGAATAAATTAGAATGGATCATACGAATGAATTAGAATGGATCGTACGAATGAATTAGAATAGATCGCGCGAATGAATTAGAATCGATCGTACGAATGAATTAGAATGGATCGTACGAATAAATTAGATCGTACGAATGAATTAGAATGGATCGTACGAATGAATTTAAATGGATACATTCATACGACTGAATTAGAATGGATCGTGCGAATTAATTAGAATGGATCGGACGAATGAATTTGAATGGATACATTTGTGCGAATGAATCTGAATGGATTTTATGAATGAATTACAATGGTTCTTACGAATGAATTAGAATGGATCGTACGAATGAATAAGAATAGCTCATACGAATGAATTAGAATGAATCGTACGAATGAATTAGAATGGTTACATTCGTGCGAATGAATTAGAATAGATCATACGAATGAATTAGAATGGATCGTACGAATGGATTAGAATGGATCATACGAATAGATTAGAATAGATCGTACGAATGTATTAGAATGGATCGTACGAATGAATTAGAATGGATCAGACAACTGAATTAGAAAGGTTACATTCGTGAGAATGAATTAGAATGGATCGTACAAATAAATTAGAATGGATCATGCGAATGAATTTGAATGGATCGTACGAATGAATTAGAATGGATCGAACAAATGAATTAGAATGGATACATTCGAGCGAATGAATTAGAATAGATCATAGGAATGAATTAGAATGGATCATACGAATTAATTAGAATGGATCGTGCGAATGAATTAGAATGGATTGTATGAATGAATTAGAATGGATACATTCGTACAATCCATTCTAATCCATTCGTACGATCCATTCTAATCCATTCGTAGGAACCATTCTAATCCATTCGTATGATCCATTCTAATTCATTCGTACGATCCATTCTAATTCATTCTCACAAATGTAACCTTTCTAATTTATTTGTACGATCCATTCTAATTCATTACTACGATACATTCTAATCCATTCGTACGATCCATTCTAATCCATTCGTACGATCCATTCTAATTCATTCGCACGAATGTAACCATTCTAATTCATTCGTACGAGCCATTCTAATTCATTCCTACGATCCATTCTAATTCATTCGCATGAATGTATCCATTCTAATTCATTTGCACGATCCATTCTAATTCATTCCTATGATCCATTCTAATTCATTTGTATGATACATTCATACGACTGAATTAGAATGGATTGTACGAATGAATTAGAATTGATCATACGAATGAATTAGAATAGATCGTACGAATGAATTAGAATGGATCGTGCGAATGAATTAGAATGGATCGTTCGAATGAGTTAAAATGGATATATTTGAACGAATAAATTAGAATGGATCATACGAATGAATTAGAATGGATCGTACGAATGAATTAGAATGGATCGTACGAATGAATTAGAATGGATACATTCGAGCGAATGAATTAGAATGAATCGTACGAATAAATTAGAATGGATCATAGGAATGAATTAGAATGGATCGTGCAAATGAATTAGAATGGATACATTCGTGCTAATGAATTAAAATGGATCATAGGAATGAATTAGAATGGATCGTACGAATAAATTAGAATGGATGTACGAATGAATTAAAATGGATCGTACGAATGAATTAGAATGGATCCACCGAATGAGTTAGAATGGATCATACGAATGAATTAGAATGGATCGTACGAATGAATTAGAATGGATCATATGAATGAATAAGAATGGATCGTACGAATGAATTAGAATGGATCGTGCGAATGAATTAGAATGAATCGTACGAATGGATCGTACGAATGTATTAGAATGGATCGTATGAATGAATTAGAATGGATACATTCGTGCGAATGAATTAGAATGGATCGTACAAATGAATTAGAATTGATCGTACGAACGAATTAGAATGGATTGTACGAATGAATTAGAATGGATTGTACAAATGAATTAGAAAGGTTACATTTATGAGATTGAATTAGAATATCTCGTACGAATGAATTAGAATGGATCGTACGAATGGATTAGAATGGATCGTATGAACGAATTAGAATGGATCGTATGAATGGATTAGAATGGATCGTACGAATGAATTAGAATAGATCGTACAAATGAATTAGAAAGGTTACATTTGTGAGAATGAATTAGAATGGATCGTACGAATGAATTAGAATGGATCATACGAATGGATTGGAATGGATCGTACGAATAGATTAGAATGGATCGTACGAATGGATTAGAATAGATACATTTGTGCGAATGAATTAGATTGCATCGTATGAATGAATTTGAATGGATTGTACGAATGAATTAGAATGGATCGTACGAATGAATTAGAATGGATCATGTGAATGAATTAGAATAGATCGTACGAATGAATTAGAATGGATCGTACGAATAAATTCGAATGGATCGTGCGAATGAATTAGAATGGATCGTTCAAATGTATTAGAATGGATCCACCGAATGAGTTAGAATGGATCATGCGAATGAATTAGAATGGATCGTACGAATGAATTAGAATGGATACATTCGTGCGAATGAATTAGAATGGATCGGACGAATGAATTAGAATTGATCGTGCGAATGAATTAGAATGGATCATACGATTGAATTTGAATGGTTCGTACGAATAAATTAGATTGGATACATTTGTGCGATGAATAAGAATAGAGCGTACGAAAGAATTAGAATGGAGCGTACGAATGAACTAGAATGGATACATTCGTGCGAATGAATTAGAATGGATCATATGAAAGAATTTGAATGGATACATTCGAGCGAATGAATTAGAATGGATCGTACGAATGAATTAGAATGGATCATAGGAATGAATTAGAATGGATCGTGCAAATGAATTAGAATTGATTGTACGAATAAATTAGAATGGATATATTCGTGCGAATGAATTTGAATGGATCGGAGGAATGAACTAGAATGGATCGTATGATTCATTCTAATTCATTCGTGCGATCTATTCTAATGCATTCGTTCGATTCATTCTAATTCATTCGCACGATCCATTCTAATTCATTCGTACGATCCATTCTTATTCATTCATACGATCCATTCTAATTCATTCGCACAATCCATTCTAATTCATTCGCACAAATGTATCCATTCTAATTCATTCATACAATCCATTATAATTCATTTGCACGATCCATTATTATTCATTCCTATGATCCATTCTAATTCATTCGTATGATCAGTTCTAATTCATTCACTCGAATGTATCCATTCTAAATCTTTCATATGATCCATTCTAATTCATTCGCACAAATGTATTCATTCTAGTTCATTCGTACGCTCCATTCTAATTCATTCGCACGCTCCATTCTTATTCATCGCACAAATGTATCCATTCTAATTTATGCGTACGATCCATTCAAATTCAATCGTATGATCCATTCTAATTCATTCGCACGATCAATTCTAATTCATTCATCCGATCCATTCTAATTCATTCGCACAAATGTATCCATTCTAATTCATTCGTACGATCCATTCTAATTCATTCGCATGATCCATTCTAACTCATTCGGTGGATCCATTCTAATTCATTTGTACGATCAATTATAATTCATTCGCACGATCCATTCTAATTTATTCGTACGAACCATTCTAATTCATTCGTACGATCTATTCTAATTCATTCGAACGATCCATTCTAATTCATTCAAATATATCCATTCTAATTCATTCTCACGAATGTAACCTTTCTAATTCATTTGTATTTATCCATTCTAATGCATTTGTGCGAATGAATCCATTCTAATTCATTCGTCTGATCCATTCTAATCCATTCGTACGATCCATTCTAATTCATTCGCACGAATGTAACCATTCTAATTCATTCGTACGATCCATTCTAATTCATTCCTACGATCCATTCTAATTCATTCGCACAAATGTATCCATTCTAATTCATTTGCATGATCCATTCTAATTCATTCATGTGATCCATTCTAATTCATTCGCACAATCCGTTCTAATTCATTCGCACAATCCATTCTAATTCATTCGCATGAATGTATCCATTCTAATTCATTCGTACGATCCATTCTAATTCATTTGTACGATCCATTCTAATTCATTCGCATTATCCATTCATACGATCCATTCTAATCCATTCGTACGATCCATTCTAATTCATTCATACGATCTATTCTAATTCGTTCGTACGATCCATTCTAATTCGTTCGTACGATCCATTCTAATTCATTCGCACGATCCATTCTAATCCATTCGTACGAATGGATCCATTCTAATTCATTTGCACTATGCAGGATACAATCGTGCGAATGAATTAGAATGGATCGTACGAATGAATTAGAATGGATCGTGCGAATGAATTAGAATGAATCGTACGAATGAATTAGAATGGATCGTACGAATGAATTAGAATGGATCATGTGAATGAATTTGAATGGATCGTACGAATGAATTAGAATGGATCAAACGAATGAATTAGAATGGATCGTGCGAATGAATTAGAATGGATACATTCGTGCGAATGAATTAGAATGGATCGTACGAATGAATTAGAATGGATCATATGAATGAATTAAAATGGATCGTACAAATGAATTAGAATGGATCGTGCGAATGAATTAGAATGGATCGTACGAACAAATTAGAATGGATCGTAAGAACGAATTAGAATGGATCGTATGAACGAATTAGAATGGATCGTATGAATGAATTATAATGGATACATTCGAGCGAATGAATTAGAATGGATCGTACGAATGAATTCGAATGGATTATAGGAATTAATTAGAATGGATCGTGCAAATGAATTAGAATGGATACATTCGTGCGAATGAATTAGAATGGATCATAGGAATGAATTAGAATGGATCGTACGAATGAATTAGAATGGATCGTACGAATGGATTAGAATGGATCATAGGAATGAATTATAATGGATCGTACGAATGAATTAGAATGGATCGTACAAATGAATTAGAAAGGTTACATTTGTGAGAATGAATTAGAATGGATCGTACGATTCATTCTAATTCCTTCGTACGATCCATTCAAATTCATTCACACGATCCATTCTAATTCATTCGTATGATTCATTCTAATTCATTCGTAGATCCATTCTAATTCATTCCTACGATATATTCTAATTCATTCGCATGAATGTATCCATTCTAATTCATTTGCACGATCCATTCTAATTCATTCGTACGATCCATTCTAATTCGTTCATACGATCCATTCTAATTCGTTCGTACGATCCATTCTAATTCGTTCGTACGATCCATTCTAATTCATTCGCCCGATCCATTCTAATTCATTTGTACGATCCATTTTAATTCATTCGCATGATCCATTCTAATTCATTTTTATGATACATTCGTGCGAATGAATTAGAATGGATCGTATGAATGAATTAGAATGGATCATAGGAATGAATTAGAATGGATCGTGCCAATGAATTAGAATGGATCATACGAATGAATTAGAATGGATTGTGCAAATGAATTAGAATGGATCATATGAATGAATTAGAATGGTTACATTCGTGCGAATGAATTAGAATGGATCGTACGAATGGTTTAGAATGGATCGTACAAATGGATTAGAATGGATCATTCGAATGAATTAGAATGGATACATTCGAGTGAATAAATTAGAATGGATCGTACGAATGAATTAGAATGGATCGTACGAATGGATTAGAATGGATCGTATGAATGGATTAGAATTGATCGTACGAATGGATTAGAATGGATCATACGAATGAATTAGAATGGATCATTCAAATGAATTAGAAAGGTTACATTCGTGAGAATGAATTAGAATGGATCGTACGAATGAATTAGAATGGATACATTCGTGCTAATGAATTAGAATGGATCGGATGAATGAATTAGAATTGATCGTGCGAATGAATTAGAATAGATCATACGATTGAATTTGAATGGATCGTACGAATAAATTTCTAATTCAGTCGAATGAATGTATCCATTTTAATTCATTCGTACGATCCATTCTAATTTGTACGATCCATTCTAATCCATTCGTACGATCCATTCTAATTCATTCATATGATCCATTCCAATTCATTCGTACAAATGTATCCATTCTAATTCATTCGTACGATCCATTCTAATTCATTCCTATGGTCCATTCTAATTCATTCGCACGAATGTATCCATTCTAATTCATTTGCACGATCCATTCTAATTCATTCCTATGATCCATTCTAATTCATTCGTACGATCCATTCTAATTCATTCGCTCGATCCATTCTAATTTATTCGTACGATCCATTCTAATTCATTCGTACGATTCATTCTAACTCATTCCTACGATCTAATTCATTCGTATGATCCATTCTAATCCATTCATACGATCCATTCTAATTCATTCGTACGAATGTATCCGTTCTAATCCATTCGTACGATCCATTCTAATCCATTCGTACGATCCATTCTAATTCATTCGCATAAATGTAACCATTCTAATTCATTCATATGATCCATTCTAATCCATTCGTACGATCAATTCTAATTCATTCGCACGATCCATTCTAATTCATTTGTATGTATCCATTCTAATTCATTCGCTCGAATGTATCCATTCTAATTCATTCTCACGAATGTAAACTTTCTAATTCATTTGTATGATCCATTCTAATTTATTCATACGATCCATTCTAATTCATTCGTATGATCCATTCTAATTCATTCGTACGATCCATTCTAATTCATTCGCACGAATGTAACTATTCTAATTCATTCGAACGATTCATTCTAATTCATTCGTATGAGCTATTCTAATTCATTTGTACGATCCATTCTAATTCATTCGTACGATCCACTCTAATCCATTCGTACGATCCATTCTAATCCATTCGTACGATCCATTCTAATCCATTCGTACGATCCATTCTAATTCATTCTCACAAATGTAACCTTTCTAATTCATTCTCACAATTGTAACCTTTCTAATTCATTCGTAAAATGCGTTCTAATCCATTCGTACGATCCATTCTAATTCATTCGTATGATCCATTCTATTTCATTTGCACGATCCATTCTAATTCATTCGCATGAATGTATGTATCCATTCTAATTCATTCGTACGATCTATTCTAATTCATTCGTATGATCAATTCTAATTCATTCGCACGATCCATTCTAATTCATTCGTACGATCCATTCTATTTCCTTTCTAATTCATTTGTTCGATCCATTCTAATTCATTCGTACGATCCATTCTAATCCATTTGTACGATCCATTCTAATTCATTTGCACGATCCATTCTAATTCATCACACGATCCATTCTAATTCATTCGCTCGAATGTATCCATTCTAATTTATTCGTACGATCCATTCTAATACATTCATACGATCCATTCTAATTCATTCGCATGAATATATCTATTCTATTTCATTCGTATGATCCATTCTAATTTATTTGCACGATCTATTCTAATTCATTCGTACGATTCATTCTAATTCATTCGCACGATCCATTCTAATTCATTCGTACAAATGTATCCATTTGAATTCATTCCTACAATCCATTCTAATTTATTCGCACGATCCATTCTAATTCAGTCGTATGATCCATTCTAATTCATTCCTACGATCTAGTCTAATTCATTCGCTCGAATGTATCCATTCTAATTCATTCGTACGAATGTATCCATTCTAATTCATTCATATGATCCATTCGTACGATCCATTCTAATTCATTCATACGATCTATTCTAATTCATTCGCACGAATGTATCCATTCTAATTCATTCGTACGATCCATTCTAATTCATTCGCACGATCCATTCTAATCCATTCGTACGAATTATAATTCATTCGTGCGAATGAATTAGAATGGATTGTAGGAATGAATTAGAACGATCCATTCTAATTTATTCGTACGATCCATTCTAATTCATTAGTACGATCCATTCTAATTCATTCGCTCGAATGTATCCATTCTAATTCATTCGCACGATCCATTCTAATTCATTCGTACGATCCATTCTAATTCATTCGCATGAATGTATCCATTCTAATGTATTCGTACGATTCATTCTAATTCATTCGCACGATCCATTCTAATTCATTCGTACGATCCATTCTAATTCATTCGTACGATCTATTCTAATTCATTCTCACAAATGTAACCTTTTTAATTCATTTGTACGATCCATTCTAATTCATTCGTACGATCCATTCTAATCCATTCGTACGATCCATTCTAATCCATTCGTACAATCCCTTCTAATCCATTCGTACGATCCATTCTAATTCATTCGCACGAATGTAACCATTCTAATTCATTCGTACGATCCATTCTAATTCATTCCTACGATCCATTCTAATTCATTCACAAATTAGAATGGATCGTACGAATGAATTAGAATGGATCGCACGTTTGAATTAGATTGGATTGTGCGAATGAATTAGAATGGATACATTCGTGCGAATGAATCTGAATGGATTGTACGAATGAATTACAATGGGTCGTACGAATGAATTAGAATAGCTCATACGACTGAATTCGAATGAATCGTACGAATGAATCAGAATGGTTACATTCGTACGAATGAATTAGAATATATCGTACGAATGAATTAGAATGGATCGTACGAATGAATTAGAATGGATCGTGCGAATGAATTAGAATGAATCATACGAATGCATTAGAATGGATACATTCGTGCGAATGAATTAGAATGGATCGTACGAATGAATTAGAATGGATCGTGTGAATGAATTAGAATGGATCGTACAAATGAATTAGAATAGATACATACAAATGAATTAGAAAGGTTACATTCGTGAGAATGAATTAGAATGGATCGTACGAATGAATTAGAATGGATCATAGGAATGAATTAGAATGGATCGTGCAAATGAATTAGAATGGATACATTCGTGCGAATGAATTAGAGTGGATCGTAGGAATGAATTAGAATGGATCATACGAATGAATTAGAATGGATCGTACGAATGAATTAGAATGGATACATTCGAGCGAATGAATTAGAATGGATCGTACGAATGAATTAGAATGGATCATAGGAATGAATTAGAATGGATCGTGCAAATGAATTAGAATGGATACATTCGTGCGAATGAATTAGAATGGATCGTAGGAATGAATTAGAATGGATCGTACGAATGAATTAGAATGGTTCGTACGAATGCATTAGAATGGATACATTTATGCGAATGAAATAGAATGGATCATGCGAATGAATTAGAATAGATACATTCGTACAAATGAATTAGAATGGATCGTGCGAATGAATTAGAATGGATCGTACGAATGAATTAGAATGGATACATTTGTGCGAATGAATTAGAATGGATCGTACGAATGAATTAGAATGAATCATACGAATGAATTAGAATGGATCGTACGAATGAATTAGAATGGATCGTACGAATGAATTAGAATGGATCATAAGAATGAATTAGAATGGATCATGCAAATGAATTAGAATGGATGCATTCGTGCGAATGAATTAGAATGGATGGTAGGAATGAATTAGAATGGATCGTACGAATGAATTAGAATGGATACATTTGTACGAATGAATTAGAATGGATCATACGAATGGATTAAAATGGTTCGTACGAATGGATTAGAATGGATCATACGAATGGATTAGAATGGATCGTATGAATAGATTAGAATGGATACATTTGTGAGAATGAATTAGAATGGATCGTACGAATGAATTAGAATGGATCGTACGATTCATTCTAATTCATTCGTACGATCCATTCTAATGCATTCGTACGATTCATTCTAATTCATTCGCACGATCCATTCTAATTCATTCGTATGATCCATTCTTATTCATTCATACTATCCATTCTAATTCATTCGTACGATCCATTCTAATTCATTCATACGATACATTCTAATTCATTCGGAGGATCCATTCTAATTCATTCGTACGATCAATTCTAATTTATTCGCACGATCCATTCTAATTCATTCGTACGATCCATTCTAATTCATTCGCACGATCCATTCTAATTCATTCGTATGATCCATTCTAATTCATTCGCACGAATGTAACCATTCTAATTCATTCGTACGATCCATTCTAATTCATTCCTACGATCCATACTAATTCATTCGCACGAATGTATCCATTCTAATTCATTTGCACGATCCATTCTAATTCATTCCTACGATCCATTCTAATTCATTCGCACGAATGTATCCATTCTAATTCATTCGTACGATCCTTCTAATTCATCCGTATGATTCATTCTAATTCATTTGTACGATCCATTCTAATTCATTCGCACGATCCATTCTAAATCATTTGTACGAATGAATTAGAATGGATCATACGACTGAATTAGAATGGATTGTACGAATGAATTAGAATTGATCATACAAATGAAATAGAATGGATACATTCGTGCGAATGAATTAGAATAGATCGTATGAATGAATTAGAATGGATCGTACGAATGGATCATACAAATGAATTAGAAAGGTTATATTCGTGAAAATGAATTAGAATGGATCGTACGATCCATTCTAATTCATTCATACGAATGTAACCTTTCTAATTCATTTGTATGATCCATTCTAATTCATTCCTACGATCTATTCTAATTCATTCGTATGATCCATTCTAATTCATTCGCACGATCCATTCTAATTTATTCGTACGATCCATTCTAATTCATTCGTACGATCTATTCTAATTCATTCGTACGATCTATTCTAATTCATTCGCACGAATGTATTATTCTAGTTCATTCGTACGCTCCATTCTAATTCATTCGTACGCTCCATTCTTATTCATCGCACAAATGTATCCATTCTAATTCATTCGTACGATCCATTCTAATTCATTCCTACGATCCATTCTAATTCATTCCTACGATCCATTCTAATTCATTCACACGAATGTATCCATTCTAATTCATTTGCACGATCCATTCTAATTCATTCCTATGATCCATTCTAATTAATTCGTACGATCCATTCTAATTCATTCGCTCGAATGTATCCATTCTATTTCATTCGTATGGTCCATTCTAATTCGTTCATACGATCCATTCTAATTCATTCGTACGATCCATTTTAATTCATTCGTACGATCCATTCTAATTCATTCGCATGAATATATCTATTCTAATTCATTCGTATGATCCATTCTAATTCATTCGCACAAATGTATCCATTCTAATTCATTCGTTCGATCCATTCTAATTCATTCGCATAAATATATCCATTCTAATTCATTCGTACGATCCATTCTAATTCATTCGCACAATCCATTCTAATTCATTCGCACAAATGTATCTATTCTAATTTATTCGTACAATCCATTCTAATTCATTCGCATGATCCATTCTAATTCATTCGTATGATCCATTCAAATTCATTCGTACGATCCATTCTAATCCATTCGTACGATCCATTCTAATCCATTCATACGATCCATTCTAATTCATTCTCACAAATGTAACCTTTCTAGTTCATTTGTACGATCCATTCTAATCCATTCATACGATCCATTCTAATCCATTCGTACGATCCATTCTAATTCATTCGCACGAATGTAACCATTCTAATTCATTCGTACGATCCATTCTAATTCATTCCTACGATCCACTCTAATTCATTCGCACGATTGTATCCATTCTAATTCATTTGCACGATCCATTCTAATTCATTCCTATGATCCATTCTAATTCATTCGTACAATCCATTCTAATTCATTCGCACGAATGTATCCATTCTAATTCATTCGTACGATCCATTCTAATTCATTCCTACGATCTATTCTAATTCATTCGCTCCAATATATCTATTCTAATTTATTAATTCGATCCATTCTAATTCATTCGTACGATTCATTCTAATCCATTCGTACGATCCATTCTAATTCATTCGTACGATCCATTCTAATTCATTCTCACAAATGTAACCTTTCTAATTCATTTGTACGATCCATTCTAATTCATTCGTACGATCCATTCTAATCCATTCGTACGATCCTTTCTAATTCATTCGTACGATCCATTCTAATTCATTCGCACAAATATAACCTTTCTAATTCATTTGTACGATCCATTCTAATTCATTCGTACGATCCATTCTAATTCTTTCGCATGAATGTAACCATTCTAATTCATTCGTACGATCCATTCTAATTCATTCCCATGATCCATTCTAATTCATTCGTACGATCCATTCTAATTCATTCGCACAAATGTAACCTTTCTAATTCATTTGTATGATCCATTCTAATTCATTCATACGATCCATTCTAATTCATTCGCACGAATGTAACCATTCTAATTAATTCGTACGATCTATTCTAATTCATTCCAACAATCCATTCCAATTCATTCGCACGATCCATTCTAATTCATTCGCTCGAATGTATCCATTCTAATTCATTCGTACGATCCATTCTAATTCATTCTCACGAATGTAACCTTTCTAATTCATTCGTACGATCCATTCTAATTCATTCGCACGATCCATTCTAATTCATTCGTACAATCCATTCTAATTCATTCGCACAATCCATTCTAATTCATTTGTACGATCCATTCTAATTCATTCGTACGAATGTATCCATTCTAATGCATTTGTACGATTCATTCTAATTCATTCGCACGATCCATTCAAATTCATTCGTACGATCCATTCTAATTCATTCGTTCGATCCATTCTAATTCATTCGCACGAATGTATCCATTCTAATTCATTCGTACAATCCATTCTAATTCATTCGCACGATCCATTCTAATTCATTCGTATGATCCATTCTAATTCATTCCTACGATCTATTCTAATTCATTCGCTCGAATGTATCCATTCTAATTCATTCGTTCGATCCATTCTAATTAATTCGTACAATCCATTCAAATTCATTCGCATTATCTATTCTAATTCATTTGTACGATCCATTCTAATTCATTCTCACGAATGTAACCTTTCTAATTCATTTGTATGATCCATTCTAATTTATTCGTACGATCCATTCTAATCCATTCGTACGATCCATTCAAATCCATTCGTACGATCCATTCTAATTCATTCGTATGATCCATTCTAATTCATTCGTATGAATGTATCCATTCTAATTTATTCGTACGATCCGGTCTAATTCATTCGTACGATCCATTCTAATTCATTCGTACGAATGTATCCATTCTAATTCATTCGTATGATCCATTCTAATTCATTCGTACGATCCATTCAAATTCATTCGCACGATCCATTCTAATTCATTCGTACGATCCATTCTAATTCATTCATACAATCTATTCTAATTCATTCGCACCAATGTATCCATTCTAATTCATTCACACAATCCAATCTAATTCAAACGTACGATCACTTCTAATTCGTTCACATGATGTATTCTAATTCATTCGTATGATCCATTCTAATTCATTCGTATGATTCATTCTAATTCATTCGTACGATCAATTCTAATTCATTCGCACAAATGTATCCATTCTAATTTATTCGCACGATCCATTCTAATTCATTCATACGATCCATTCTAATTCATTCGCACAAATGTAACCTTTCTAATTCATTTGTACGATCCATTCTAATTCATTCGTACGATCCATTCTAATTCATTCGCACGAATGTAACCATTCTAATTCATTCGTACGATCCATTCTAATTCATTCCTACGATCCATTCTAATTCATTCGCACGATCCATTCTAATTCATTCGCTCGAATGTATCCATTCTAATTCATTCGTACGTTCCATTCTAATTCATTCGTACGATCCATTCTAATTCATTCTCACGAATGTAACCTTTCTAATTCATTTGTATGTATCCATTCTAATTCATTCGTACGATCCATTCTAATTCATTCGCTCGATCCATTCTAATTCATTCGTATGATCAATTCTAATTCATTCGCACGATCCATTCTAATTCATTCGTACGATCCATTCTAATTCATTCGTACGATCCATTCTAATTCATTCACACGAATTTATCCAGTCTAATTCATTCGTCCGATCCATTCTAATTCATTCGCACGAATGTATCCATTCTAATTCATTCGTACAATCCATTCTAATTCATTCGCACGATCCATTCTAATTCATTCGTATGATCCATTCTAATTCATTCATAGGATCTATTCTAATTCATTCGCTCGAATGTATCCATTCTAATTCATTCGTTCGATCCATTCTAATTCATTCGTACGATCCATTCAAATTCATTCATATGCTCCATTCTAATTCATTCTAATCCATTCGAACGATCCATTCTAATTCATTCATACGATCCATTCAAATTCAATCGTACGATTCATTCAAATTCAATCGTATGATTCATTCTAATTCATTCGTACGATCCATTCTAATTCATTCGTACGATCGATTCTAATTCATTCGCACGATCCATTCTAATTCATTCATACGATCCATTCTAATTCATTCGCACGATCCATTCTAATTCATTCGTACGATCCATTCTAATTCATTCGCTCGAATGTATCCATTCTAATTCATTCGTGCGATCCATTCTAATTCGTTCATACGATCCATTCTAATGCATTCGTACGATTCATTCTAATTTATTCGCACGATCCATTCTAATTCATTCGTACGATCCATTCTAATTCATTCGCTCGAATGTAACCATTCTAATTCATTCGTACGATCCATTCTAATTCGTTCGTACGATCCATTCTAATTCATTCGTATGATCCATTCTAATTCATTTGTATGATCTATTCTAATACATTCCTACGATCTATTCTAATTCATTCGCTCGAATGTATCCATTCTAATTCATTCGTTCGATCCATTCTAATTCATTCGTACGATCCATTCAAATTCATTCGTACGATCCATTCTAATTCATTCGTACGATCCATTCTAATTCATTCGCACGAATGTGACCAATCTAATTCATTCATACGATCCATTCTAATTCATTCGTATGATCTAATTCATTCGTACTATCCATTCTAATTCATTCGTACGATCGATTCTAATTCAATCGTACGATCCATTCTAATTCATTCGTAGAATTAGAATGGTTACATTCGTGAGAATGAATTAGATTCCATCGTACGAATGAATTAGAATGGATCGTGCGAATGAATTAGAATGGATCGTATGAATGAATTAGAATGGATACATTTGTGCGAATGAATTAGAATGGATTGTACGAATGAATTAGAATGAATCATACGAATGAATTAGAATGGATCATACGAATGAATTAGAATGGATCGTACGAATGAATTAGAATGGATCATAAGAATGAATTAGAATGGATCGTCCAAATGAATTAGAATGGATGCATTCGTGCGAATGAATTAGAATGGATGGTAGGAATGAATTAGAATGGATCGTACGAATGAATTAGAATGGATACATTTGTACGAATGAATTAGAATGGATCGTACGAATGAATTAGAATGGATCGTACGAATTGATTAGAATGGATCGTACGAATGGATTAGAATGGATCGTACGAATGGATTAGAATGGATCCATTCTTATTCATTCATACGATCCATTCTAATTCATTCGTACGATCCATTCTAATTCATTCGTATGATCCATTCTAACTCATTCGGTGGATCCATTCTAATTCATTCGTACGATCCATTCTAATTCATTCGGTGGATCCATTCTAATTCATTCATACGATCCATTCTAATTCATTCGCACGATCCATTCTAATTCATTCGTACGATCCATTCTAATTCATTCGTACGATCCATTCTAATTCATTCGCTCGAATGTAACCATTCTAATTCATTCGTACGATCCATTCTAATTCATTCCTACGATCCATACTAATTCATTCGCACGAATGTATGCATTCTAATTCATTTGCACGATCCATACTAATTCATTCCTACGATCCATTCTAATTCATTCGCACGAATGTATCCATTCTAATTCATTCGTACGATCCATTCTACTTCATTCGTACGATTCATTCTAATTCATTCGTACGATCCATTCTAATTCATTCGCACGATCCATTCTAATTCGTACGTACGATCCATTCTAATTCATTTTTACGAATAAATTAGAATGGATCATATGACTGAATTAGAATGGATTTTACGAATGAATTAGAATTGATCATACAAATGAATTAGAATGGATACTTTTGTGCGAATGAATTAGAATAGATCGTATAAATGAATTAGAACGGATCGTACGAATGGATCATACAAATGAATTAGAAAGCTTACATTCGTGAGAATGAATTAGAATGGATCGTACGATTACGATCCATTCTAATTCATTCTCACGAATGTAACCTTTCTAATTCATTTGTATAATCCATTCTAATTCATTCCGACGATCTATTCTAATTCATTCGTTTGATCCATTCTAATTCATTCGCACGATCCATTCTAATTCATTCGTACGATCTATTCTAATTCATTCATACGATCTATTCTAATTCATTCGCACGAATGTATCCATTCTAGCTCATTCGTACGCTCCAATCTAATTCATTTGTACGCTCCATTCTTATTCATCGCACAAATGTATCCATTCTAATTCATTCGTACGATCCATTCTAATTCATTCGTACAATCCATTTTAATTCATTCCTACGATCCATTCTAATTCATTCGCACGAATGTATCCATTCTTATTCATTTGCACGATCCTTTCTAATTTATTCATAGGATCCATTCTAATTCATTCGCTCGAATGTATCCATTCTAATTTATTCGTACGATCCATTCTAATTTGTTCATACGATCCATTCTAATTCATTCGTACGATCCATTTTATTTCATTCGTACGATCCATTCTAATTCATTCGCATGAATATATCTATTCTAATTTATTCGTTTGATCCATTCTAATTCATTCGCACAAATGTATCCATTCTAATTCATTCGTTCGATCCATTCTAATTCATTCGCATAAATATATCTATTCTAATTCATTCATACGATCCATTCTAATTCATTCGCATGATCCATTCTAATTCATTCGCACAAATGTATCCATTCTAATTCATTCGTACAATCCATTCTAATTCATTCGCATGATCCATTCTAATTCATTCGTACGATCCATTCTAATTCATTCGTACGATCCATTCTAACCCATTCGTACGATCCATTCTAATCCATTCATACGATCCATTCTAATTCATTCTCACAAATGTAACCTTTCTAATTCATTTGTACGATCCATTCTAATCCATTCGTACGATCCATTCTAATTCATTCGCACGAATGTAACTATTCTAATTCATTCGTACGATCCATTCTAATTCATTCCTACGATCCATTGTAATTCATTCGCACGATTGTATCCATTCTAATTCATTTGCACGATCTATTCTAATTCATTCCTATGATCCATTCTAATTCATTCGTACAATCCATTCTAATTCATTCGCACGAATGTATCCATTCTAATTCATTCGTACGATCCATTTTAATTCATTCCTACGATCTATTTTAATTCATTCGCTCGAATGTATCCATTCTAATTCATTCGTTTGATCCATTCTAATCCATTCGTACGATCCATTCTAATCCATTCGTACGATCCATTCTAATTCATTCGTACGATCCATTATAATTCATTCTCACAAATGTAACCTTTCTAATTCATTTGTACGATCCATTCTAATCCATTCGTACGATCCATTTTAATCCATTCGTACGATCCTTTCTAATTCATTCGTACGATCCATTCTAATTCATTCGCACAAATGTAACCTTTCTAATTCATTTGTTCGATCCATTCTAATTCATTCGTACGATCCATTCTAATTCTTTCGCACGAATGTAACCATTCTAATTCATTCGTACGATCCATTCTAATTCATTCCTACGATCCATTCTAATTCATTCGTACGATCCATTCAAATTCATTCGTACAAATGTAACCTTTCTAATTCATTTGTATGATCCATTCTAATTCATTCGTACGATCCATTCTAATTCATTCGCACGAATGTAACCATTCTAATTCATTCGTACGATCCATTCTAATTCATTCCTACGATCCATTCTAATTCATTCGCACCATCCATTCTAATTCATTCGCTTGAATGCATCCATTCTAATTCATTCGTACGATCCATTCTAATTCATTCGTACGATCCATTCTAATTCATTCTCACGAATGTAACCTTTCTAATTCATTTGTATGTTTCCATTCTAATTCATTCGTACGATCCATTCTAATTCATTCGCACGATCCATTCTAATTCATTCGTATGATCCATTCTAATTCATTCGCACGATCCATTCTAATTAATTCGTACGATCCATTCTAATTCATTCATACCAATGTATCCATTCTAATGCATTTGTACGATTCATTCTAATTCATTCGCACGATCCATTCTAATTCATTCGTACGATCCATTCTAATTCATTCGTCCGATCCATTCTAATTCATTCGCACGAATGTATCCATTCTAATTCATTCGTACAATCCATTCTAATTCATTCGCACGATCCATTCTAATTCATTCGTATGATCCATTCTAATTCATTCCTACAATCTATTCTAATTTATTCGCTCGAATGTATCCATTTTAATTCATTTGTTCGATCCATTCTAATTCATTCGTACGATCCATTCAAATTCATTCGCATTATCCATTCTAATTCATTCGTACGATCCATTCTAATTCATTCTCACGAATGTAACCTTTCTAATTCATTTGTATGATCCATTCTAATTCATTCGTACGATCCATTCTAATCCATTCGTACGATCCATTCTAATCCAATCGTACGATCCATTCTAATCCATTCCTACGATCCATTCTAATTCATTCGTATGAATATATCCATTCTAATTTATTCGTACGATCCAGTTTAATTCATTCGTACAATCCATTCTAATTCATTCGCACGAATATATCCATTCTAATTCATTCGTATGATCCATTCTAATTCATTCGCACGATCCATTCAAATTCATTCGCACGATCCATTCTAATTCATTCGTACGATCCATTTTAATTCATTCATACGATCAATTCTAATTCATTCGCACGAATGTATCCATTCTAATTCATTCGCACAATCCAATCTAATTCAAACGTACGATCCATTCTAATTCGTTTACATGATGTATTCTAATTCATTCGTATGATCCATTCTAATTCATTCGTATGATTCATTCTAATTCATTCGTACGATCTATTCGAATTCATTCGCACAAATGTATCCATTCTAATTCATTCGCATGATCCATTCTAATTCATTCATACGATCCATTCTAATTCATTCGCACAAATGTAACCTTTCTAATTCATTTGTACGATCCATTCTAATTCATTCGTACGATCCATTCTAATTCATTCGTACGATCCATTCTAATTCATTCGCTCGAATGTATCCATTCTAACTCATTCGTACGACCCATTCTAATTCATTAGTACGATCCATTCTAATTCATTCTCACGAATGTAACCTTCTAATTCATTTGTATGTATCCATTCTAATTCATTCGTATAATCCATTCTAATTGATTCGCACGATCCATTCTAATTCATTCGTACGATCCATTCTAATTCATTCGTATGATCAATTCTAATTCATTCGCACGATCCATTCTAATTCATTCGTATGATCAATTCTAATTCATTCGCACGATCCATTCTAATTCATTCGTACGATCCATTCTAATTCATTCGTCCGATCCATTCTAATTCATTCGCACGAATGTATCCATTCTAATTCATTCGTATAATCCATTCTAATTCATTCGCACGATCTATTCTAATTCATTCGTATGATCCATTCTAATTCATTCCTATGATCTATTCTAATTCATTCGCTCGAATGTATCCATTCTAATTCATTCGTTTGATCCATTCTAATTCATTTGTACGATCCATTCAAATTCATTCATATGATCCATTCTAATTCATTCTAATCCATTCGTACGATCCATTCTAATTCATTCGTACGATCCATTCAAATTCAATCGTACGATCCATTCAAATTCAATCGTATGATCCATTCTAATTCATTCGTACGATCTAATTCATTCGTACGATCCATTCTAATTCATTCGTACGATCGATTCTAATTCATTCGCACGATCCATTCTAATTCATTCGTATGATCCATTTTAATTCATTCGCACGATCCATTCTAATTCATTCGTACGATCCATTCTAATTCATTCGCTCGAATGTATCTATTCTAATTCATTCGTACGATCCATTCTAATTCGTTCATACGATCCATTCTAATGCATTCGTACGATTCATTCTAATTCATTCGCACGATCCATTCTAATTCATTCGTAAGATCCATTCTAATTCATTCGCTCGAATGTATCCATTCTAATTCATTCGTACGATCCATTCTAATTCGTTCGTACGATCCATTCTAATTTATTTGTATGATCCATTCTAATTCATTCGTATGATCCATTCTAATTCATTCCTACGATCTATTCTAATTCATTCGCTCGAATATATCCATTCTAATTCATTCGTTCGATCTATTCTAATTCATTCGTAGGATCCATTCAAATTCATTCGCATGATCCATTCTAATTCATTCGTACGATCCATTCTAATTCTTTCGCACGAATGTGACCATTCTAATTCATTCGTACGATTCATTCTAATTCATTCGTACGATCTAATTCATTCGTACTATCCATTCTAATTCATTCATACGATCAATTCTAACTTATTCGTACGATCCATTCTAATTCATTCGTACGAATTAGAATGGATCGTGCGAATGAATTAGAATGGATCGTACGAATGAATTAGAATGGATCGTACGAATGAATTAGAATAGATCATAGGAATGAATTAGAATGGATCGTGCAAATGAATTTGAATGGTTACATTCGTGCGAATGAATTAGAATGGATCGTAGAAATGAATTAGAATGGATCGTACGAATGAATTAGAATGGTTACATTCGTGCGAATGAATTAGAATGGATCATAGGAATGAATTAGAACGGATCGTGCGAATGAATTAGAATGGATCGAACAAATGAATTAGAATGGATACATTCGAGCGAATGAATTAGAATAGATCGTACGAATGGATTAGAACGCATTGTACGAATGAGTTAGAATGGATCGTACGAATGTGTTAGAATGGATCGTACGAATGAATTAGAATGGATCGTGCGAATGAATTAGAATGGATTGTACGAATGAATTAGAATGGATACATTTGTGTGAATGAATTAGAATGGATCATACGAATGAATTAGAATGGATCATACGAATGAATTAGAATGGATCATACGAATGAATTAGAATGGATCGTACTAATGAATTTGAATGGATATATTTGTGCGAATTAATCTGAATCGATTGTATGAATGAATTAGAATGGATCATGCGAATGAATTAGAATCGATCGTACGAATGGACTAGAATGGATCGTTCGAATGAATTAGAATGGATCGTATGAATGGATTAGAAAGCATTGTACGAATGAATTAGAATGGATCATACGAATGAATTAGAATGGATCGTGCGAATGAATTAGAATGGATCATACGAATGAATTAAAATAGATACATTTGTGCGAATGAATTAGAATGGATCGTACGAATGAATTACAATGGATCGTACGAATGAATTAGAATGGATCGTACGAACGAATTAGAATGGATCGTATGAACGAATTATAATGGATCGTACGAATGAATTAGAATTGATACATTCGTACGATCCATTCTAATTCATTCGCACGATCCATTCTAATTCATTCCTACGATACATTCTAATTCATTCGTATGATCGATTCTAATTCATTCGTACGATCCATTCTAATTCATTCGTACGATCCATTCTAATTCATTCGTATGATCCATTCTAATTTATTCGTTCAAATATATCCATTCTAATTCATTCGTACGATCCATTCCAATTCATTCTCACGAATGTATCCATTCTAATTCATTTGCACGATCCATTCTAATTTATTCGTACGATCCATTCTAATTCATTCGCACAATCCATTCTAATTTATTCGTACGATCCATTCTAATTCATTCGCATGAATATATCCATTCTAATTCATTCGTATGATCCATTCTAATTCATTCGTATGATCTATTCTAATTCATACGTACGATCCATTCTTATCCATTCTAATTCATTCGTACGATCCATTCTAATTCATTTGTACGAGCCATTCTAATTCATTCGTACGAATGAACTAGAATGGATCATACGATTGAATTTGAATGGATCGTACGAATGAATTAGAATGGATACATTTGTGCGAATTAATTAGAATGGATCGTACGAATGAATTAGAATGGATCGTACGAATGAATTAGAATGGATAGTGCGAATGAATTAGAATGGATCGTACGAATGAATTAGAATGGATACATTCATGCGAATGAATTAGAATAGATACATTCATGCAAATGAATTAGAATGGATCGTACGAATGAATTAGAATAGATCGTACAAATGAATTAGAATGGATCGTGCGAATGAATTAGAATTGATCATACGAATGAATTAGAATGGATCGTACGAATGAATTAGAATGGATCGTGAGAATGAATTAGAATGGATCATACGAATGAATTAGAATGGATATATTTGAACGAATAAATTAGAATGGATCATACGAATGAATTAGAATGGATCGTACGAATGAATTAGAATGGATCGTGCGAATGAATTAGATCGTACGAATGAATTAGAATGGATACATTCATACGACCGAATTAGAATGGATTGTACGAATGAATTAGAATAGATCGTACGAATGAATTAGAATGGATCGTACGAATGAATTAAAATGAATCGTGCGAATGAATTAGAATGGATCGTACGAATGAATTAGAATTGATATATTTGAACGAATGGATTAGAATGGATCATACGAATGAATTAGAATGGATCATACAAATGAATTAGAAAGGTTACATTCGAGAGAATGAATTAGAATGGATCGTATGAATGAATTAGAATGGATCATGTGAATGAATTTGAATGGATCATACGAATGAATTAGAATGGATCGAACGAATGAATTAGAAAGGATACATTCGAGCGAATGAATTAGAATAGATCGTAGGAATGAATTAGAATGGATCATACGAATGAATTAGAGTGGATCGTGCGAATGAATTAGAATGGATTGTACGAATGAATTAGAATGGATACATTCGTGTTAATGAATTAGAATGGATCAGACGAATGAATTAGAATGGATCAGACGATTCATTCTAATTCATTCGTACGATCCATTCTAATGCATTCGTACAATTTCTAATTCATTCGCACGATCCTTTCTAGTTAATTCGTACGATCCATTCTAATTCATTCGTACGATCCATTCTAATTCATTCGTACGATCCATTCTAATTCATTCGCACGAATGTATCCATTTTAATTCATTCGTACAATCCATTCTAATTCATTCGCACGATCCATTCTAATTCATTCGTATGATTCATTCTAATTCATTCCTACGATCTATTCTAATTCATTCGCTCGAATGTATCCATTCTAATTCATTCATTCGATCCATTCTAATTCATTCATACGATCTATTCAAATTAATTCGTACGATCCATTCTAATGGATCGTACGAATGAATTAGAATGGTTACATTCGTGTGAATGAATTAGAATAGATCGTACGAATGAATTAGAATGAATCGTACGAATAAATTAGAATGGATCGTGCGAACGAATTAGAATGGATCATACGAATGAATTAGAATGGATCCACCAAATGAGTTAGAATGGATACATTCATACAAATGAATTATAATGGATCATACGAATAAATTATAATGGATCATACGTACGATCCATTCTAATTCATTCGTATGATCCATTCTAATTCATTCCTATGATCCATTCTAATTCATTCCTACGATCTATTCTAATTCATTCGCTCGAATGTATCCATTCTAATTCATACGTTCGATCCATTCTAATTCATTCATACGATCCATTCAAATTCATTCGTATGCTCCATTCTAATTCATTCGTACGATCCATTCTAATTCATTCGCACAAATATAACCATTCTAATTCATTCATACGATCCATTCTAATTCATTCGTACGATCTAATTCATTCGTACGATCCATTCTAATTCATTCGTACGATCGATTCTAATTCATTCGCACCATCCATTCTAATTCATTCGTAGAATTAGAAAGGTTACATTCGTGAAAATGAATTAGAATAGATCATACGAATGAATTAGAATGGATCGAAAGAATGAATTAGAATGGATCATAGGAATGAATTAGAATGGATCGTGCTAATGAAATAGAATGGATACATTCGTGCGAATGAATTAGAATGGATCGAAGGAATGAATTAGAATGGATCGTACGAATGAATTAGAATGGTTACATTCGTGTGAATGAATTAGAATGGATTATAGGAATGAATTAGAACGGATCGTGCGAATGAATTAGAATGGATAGAATGGATACATTCGAGCGAATGAATTAGAATAGATCGTACAAATAGATTAGAACGCATTGTACGAATGAGTTAGAATGGATCGTACGAATGAGTTAGAATGGATCGTACGAATGAATTAGAATGGATCGTGCGAATGAATTAGAATGGATCGTACGAATGAATTAGAATGGATACATTTGTGCGAATGAATTAGAATGGATCATACGAATGAATTAGAATGGATCGTACGAATGAATTAGAAAGGTTACATTTGTGAGAATGAATTAGAATGGATCGTACGAATGAATTAGAATGGATCGTACGAATGGATTAGAATGGATCGTACGAATGAATTAGAATGGATACATTCGAGCGAATGAATTAGAATGGATCATAGGAATGAATTAGAATGGATCGTACGAATGAATTAGAATGGATCGTACGAATGAATTAGAATGGATCATACGAATGAATTAGAATGGTTCGTACGAATGAATTTGAATGGATACATTTGTGCGAATCAATCTGAATGGATTGTATGAATGAATTAGAATGGATCGTGCGAATGAATTAGAATCGATCGTACGAATGGATTAGAATGGATCGTTCGAATGAATTAGAATGGATCGTATGAATGGATTAGAACGCATTGTACGAATAAATTAGAATGGATCATACAAATGAATTATAATGGATACATTCGTGCGAATGAATTAGAATGGATCGTACGAATGAATTAGAATGGATCAAGCGAATGAATTAGAATGGATCGTGCGAATGAATTAGAATAGATCATATGAAGGAATTAGAATAGATCGTAGGAATGAATTAGAATGGATTGTGCGAATGAATTGGAATGGATCGTATGAATGAATTAGAATGGATCATGCAAATGAATTAGAATGGATCGTGCGAATGAATTAGAATGGATCATACGAATGAATTAGAATGGATACATTATTGCGAATGAATTAGAATGGATCGTACGAATGAATTAGAATGGATCGTACGAATGAATTAGAATGGATCGTACGAACGAATTAGAATAGATCGTATGAACGAATTAGAATGGATCGTAGGAATGAATTAGAATGGATACAAACGTACGATCCATTCTAATTCATTCGCATGATCCATTCTAATTCATTCGTACGATCCATTCTAATTCATTCGTACGATCGATTCTAATTCATTCGCACGATCCATTCTAATTCATTCGTACGATCCATTCTAATTCATTCGTATGATCCATTCTAATTTATTCGTTCAAATATATCCATTCTAATTCATTCGTACGATCCATTATAATTCATTCTCACGAATGTATCCATTCAAATTCATTTGCATGATCCATTCTAATTCATTCATACGATCCATTCTAATTCATTCGCACGATCCATTCTAATTTATTCGTACGATCCATTCTAATTCATTCGTGCGAATGTATCCATTCTAATTCATTCGTACGATCCATTCTAATTCATTCGTATGATCCATTCGAATTCACTCGTACGATCTATTCTATTTCATTCGTACGATCCATTCTTATCCATTCTAATTCATTCGTACGATCCATTCTAATTCATTTGTACGGTCCATTCTAATTCATTCGTACGAATGAATTAGAATGGATCATACGATTGAATTTGAATGGATCGTACGAATGAATTAGAATGGATACATTTGTGCGAATTAATTAGAATGGATCGTACGAATGAATTATAATGGATCGTATGAATGAATTAGAATGGATAGTGCGAATGAATTAGAATGGATCGTACGAATGAATTCGAATGGATACATTCGTACGAATGAATTAGAATGGATCGTACGAATGAATTAGAATAGATCATACAAATGAATTAAAATGGATCGTGTGAATGAATTAGAATTGATCATACGAATGACTTAGAATGGATCGTACGAATGAATTAGAATGGATCGTGCGAATGAATTAGAATAGATCGTACGAATGAATTAGAATAGATATATTTGAACGAATAAATTAGAATGGATCATACGAATGAATTAGAATGGATCGTATGAATGAATTAGAATGGATCGTGCGAATGAATTAGAATCGATCGTACGAATGAATTAGAATGGATCATACGAATGAATTAGATCGTACAAATGAATTAGAATGGATCGTACGAAAGAATTAAAATGGATACATTCATATGACTGAATTAGAATAAATTGTACGAATGAATTAGAATGGATCGTACGAATGAATTAGAATGGATCGTACGAATGAATTAGAATGGATCGTGCGAATGAATTAGAATGGATCGTACGAATGAATTAGAATGGATATATTTGAACGAATGGATCGTACGAATGTATTAGAATGGATCATACGAATGAATTAGAATGGATCATACAAATGAATTAGAAAGGTTACATTCGTGAGAATGAATTAGAATGGATCGTATGAATGAATTAGAATGGATCATGCGAATGAATTTGAATGGATCGTACGAATGAATTAGAATGGATCGAACGAATGAATTAGAATGGATACATTCGAGCGAATGAATTAGAATAGATCGTAGGAATGAATTAGAATGGATCATACGAATGAATTAGAATGGATCGTGCGAATGAATTAGAATGGATTGTACGAATCAATTAGAATGGATAAATTCGGGCGAATGAATTAGAATGGATCGTACGATTCAATCTAATTCATTTGTACGATCCATTCTAATGCATTCGTACGATTCATTCTAATTCATTCGCACGATCCATTATAATTCATTCGTATGATCCATTCTAATTTATTGGCACGAATATACGATCTATTCTAATTTATTCGCAAGAATGTATCTATTCTAATTCATTCGTACAATCCATTCTAATTTATTCGTACAAATGTATCCATTCTAATTCATTCGTACGATCCATTCTAATTCATTCGTACGATCCATTCTAACTCATTCGCACGAATGTATCCATTCTAATTCATTTGTACAATCCATTCTAATTCATTCGCACGATCCATTCTAATTCATTCGTATGATCCATTCTAATTCATTCCTATGATCTATTCTAATTCATTCGCTTGAATGTATCCATTCTAATTCATTCGTTCGATCTATTCTAATTCATTCGTACGATCCATTCAAATTCATTCGTAGGATCCATTCTAATGGATCGTACGAATGAATTAGAATGGTTACATTCGAGCGAATGAATTAGAATAGATCGTACGAATGAATTAGAATGGATCGTACGAATAAATTAGAATGGATCGTACGAATGAATTAGAATGGATCGTACGAATGAATTAGAATGGATCCACCAAATGAGTTAGAATGGATACATTCGTACAAATGAATTATAATGGATCGTACGAATGAATTAGAATGGACCGTACGAATGAATTAGATTGATTCATGCAAATGAATTAGAATGGATCATGCAAATGAATTAGAATGGATACATTCGTGCGAATGAATTAGATTGGATCGTAGGAATGAATTAGAATGGATCGTACGAATGAATTAGAATGGTTATATTCGTGCGAATGAATTAGAATGGATCGTACGAATGAATAAGAATGGATCATGCGAATGAATTTGAATGGATCGTACGAATAAATTAGAATGGATCGTACGATCCATTGTAATTCATTCTCACAAATGTATCCATTCTAATTCATTCGTATGATCCATTCTAATTCATTCGCACGATCCATTCTAATTCATTCGCACAAATATATCCATGCTAATTCATTCGTACGAGCCATTCAAATTCATTCGTACGATCCATTCTAATTCATTCGCCCGATCCATTCTAATTCATTCGTACGATCCATTCTAATTCATTCGTACGATCCATTCTAATTCATTCGTATGATCCATTCAAACTCATTCCTACGATCCATTCTAATTCATTCGTACGATCCATTCTAATTCATTCGCACAAATGTATCCTTTTTAATTCATTCGTATGATCCATTCTAATTTATTCATACGATCCATTCTAATTCATTCACACGATCCATTCTAATTCATTCGTACTATCCATTCTAATTCATTCGTACGAATGTAACCATTCTTATTCATTCGTACGATCCATTCTAATTTGCGAATTCATTCGTATGATCTATTCTAATTCATTCGTACGTACGATTCATTCTAATTCATTCGTACGATCCATTCTAATTCATTCGTACGATTTATTCTAATTCATTCACATGAATGTAACCATTCTAATTCATTCGTACGATCCATTCTAATTCATTCGTACGATTTATTCTAATTCATTCACATGAATGTAACCATTCTAATTCATTCGTACGATTCATTCTAATTCATTCGTATGATCCATTCAAATTCATTCATACGATCCATTCTAATTCATTCGTACGGTCCATTCTAATTCATTTGAACGATTCATTCTAATTCATTCGCACAAATATATCCATTTTAATTCATTCGTACGATCCATTCTAATTTATTCGCACGATCCATTCTAATTCATTCGTACGATCCATTCTAATTCATTCATACGATCTATTCTAATTCATTCGCACGAATGTATCCATTCTAATTCATTCGTACGATCCATTCTAATACATTCGTACGATCCATTCTAATTCATTCTAATTCATTCGTACGGTCCATTCTAATTCATTCGCATGAATGTATCCATTATAATTCATTCGTACGAATGGATTATAACGCATTGTACGAATGAATTAGAATGGATCGGACGAATGAATTAGAATGGATACATTCGTGCGAATGAATTAGAATGGATCGTACGAATGAATTAGAATGGATCGTGCGAATGAATTAGAATGGATCGTATGAATAAATTAGAATGGATTGTAAGAATGATTTAAAATGGATACATTTGTGCGAATGAATTAGAATGGATCGTACAAATGAATTAGAATGGATCGTACGAATGAATTAGAATGGATCGTATGAATGAGTTTGAATGGATCATACGAATGAATTAGAATCAATCGTACGAATGAATTAGAATGGTTACATTCGTGCGAATGAATTAGAATAGATCGTACGAATGAATTAGAATGGATCGTACGAATGAATTAGAATGGATCGTGCGAATGAATTAGAATGGATCATACGAATGAATTAGAATAGATCATACGAATGAATTAGAATGGATATATTCGTGCGAATGAATTAGAATGGATCATACGAATGAATTAGAATGGATACATTTGTGAGAATGAATTAGAATGGATTGTACGATCCATTCTAATTCATTCGTACGATCCATTCAAATTCATTTGCATGATCCATTCTAATTCATTCGTACGATCCATTCTAATTCATTCGCACGAATGTAACCATTCTAATTCATTCATACGATCCATTCTAATTCATTCCTACGACCCATTCTAATTCATTCGCACTAATGTATCCATTCTAATTCATTTGCACGATCCATTCTAATTCATTCCTATGATCCATTCTAATTCATTCGTACGATCCATTCTAATTCATTCGCTTGAATGTATCCATTCTAATTTATTCGTACGATCCATTCTAATTCATTCGTACGATCCATTCTAATTCATTCTCATGAATGTAACCTTTCTAATTCATTTGTACAATCCATTCTAATCCATTCGTACGATCCATTCTAATCCATTCGTACGATCCATTCTAATTCATTCTTACAAATGTAACCTTTCTAATTCATTTGTATGACCTATTCTAATTCATTCGCACGATCCATTCTAATTCATTCGCACGAATATATCCATTCTAATTCATTCGTACGATCCATTCTAATTCATTTGTACGATCCATTCTAATTCATTCGTATGATCTATTCTAATTCGTTTATACGATCCATTCTAATTCATTCGTACGATCCATTCTAATTCATTCCTATGATCCATTCTAATTCATTCGCATGATCCATTCTAATTAATTCGTACGATCCATTCTAATTCATTCGTATGATCAATTCTAATTCATTCGTACAATCCACTCTAATTCAGTCACATGAATGTATCATATAAATGAATTAGAATGGATCATAGGATTTGAATTAGAATGGATCGTGCAAATGAATTAGAATGGATACATTCGTGCGAATGAATTAGAATGGATCGTAGGAATAAATTAGAATGGATCGTACGAATGAATTAGAATGGTTACATTCGTGCGAATGAATTAGAATTGATCGTACGAATGGATTAGAATGGTTTGTATGAATGGATTAGAATGGATCGTACGAATGAATTAGAATGGATCGTACAAATGAATTAGAAAGGTTACATTTGTGAGAATGAATTAGAATGGATCGTACGAATGGATTAGAATGGATCGTACGAATGGATTAGAATGGATCGTACGAATGGATTAGAATGGATCATACGAATGAATTAGAAAGGTTACATTCGTGAGAATGAATTAGAATGGATCGTTCGAATGAATTAGAATGGATCGTACGAATGAATTAGAATGGATACATTCGAGCGAATGAAGTAGAATGGATCGTACGAATGAATTAAAATGGATCATAGGAATGAATTAGAATGGATCGTGCAAATGAATTAGAATGGATACATTCGTGCGAATGAATTAGAAGGGATCGTAGGAATGAATTAGAATGGATCGTACGAATGAATTAGAATGGTTACATTCGAGCGAATGAATTAGAATGGATCGTACGAATGAATTAGAATCGATCGTACGAATGGAATAGAATGGATTGTATGAATGAATTAGAATGGATCGTATGAATGGATTAGAACGCATTGTACGAATGAATTAGAATGGATCATACAAATGAATTATAATGGATACATTCGTGCGAATGAATTAGAATGGATCGTACGAATGAATTAGAATGGATCGTGCGAATGAATTAGAATGGATCGTGCGAATGAATTAGAATGGATCATATGAATGAATTAGAATAGATCGTAGGAATGAATTAGAATGGATTGTGCGAATGAATTGGAATGGATCGTATGAATGAATTAGAATGGATCATGCGAATGAATTAGAATGGATCGTGCGAATGAATTAGAATGGATCATACGAATGAATTAGAATGGATACATTTGTGCGAATGAATTAGAATGGATCTTGCAAATGAATTAGAATCGATCGTACGAATGGATTAGAATGGATCGTTCGAATGAATTAGAATGGATCGTACGAATGGATTAGAACGCATTGTACGAATGAATTAGAATGGATCATACAAATGAATTATAATGGATACATTCGTGCGAATGAATTAGAATGGATCGTACGAATGAATTAGAATGGATCGTGCGAATGAATTAGAATGGATCGTGCGAATGAATTAGAATGGATCATATCAATGAATTAGAATAGATCGTAGGAATGAATTAGAATGGATTGTGCGAATGAATTGGAATGGATCGTATGAATGAATTAGAATGGATCCTGCGAATGAATTAGAATGGATCGTGCGAATAAATTAGAATGGATCATACGAATGAATTAGAATGGATACATTTGTGCGAATGAATTTGAATGGATCGTACGAATGAATTAGAATGGATCGTACGAACGAATTAGAATGGATCGTACGAACGAATTAGAATGGATCGTACGAACGAATTAGAATGTATCGTAGGAATGAATTAGAATGGATACATTCGTACGATCCATTCTAATTCATTCGCACGATCCATTCTAATTCATTCGTACGATCCATTCTAATTCATTCGTACGATCGATTCTAATTCATTCGCACGATCCATTCTAATTCATTCGTACGATCCATTCTAATTCATTCGTATGATCCATTCTAATTTATTTGTTCAAATATATCAATTCTAATTCATTCGTACGATCCATTATAATTCATTCTCACGAATGTATCCATTCAAATTCATTTGCATGATCCATTCTAATTCATTCATATGATCCATTCTAATTCATTCGCATGATCCATTCTTATTTATTCGTACGATCCATTCTAATTCATTCGTGTGAATGTATCCATTCTAATTCATTCATACGATCCATTCTAATTCATTCGTATGATCCATTCGAATTCACTCGTACGATCTATTCTAATTCATTCGTACGATCCATACTTATCCATTCTAATTCATTCGTACGATCCATTCTAATTCATTTGTACGGTCCATTCTAATTCATTCGTACGAATGAATTAGAATGGATCATACGATTGAATTTGAATGGATCGTACGAATGAATTAGAATGGATACATTTGTGCGAATTAATTAGAATGGATCGTACGAATGAATTAGAATGGATAGTGCGAATGAATTAGAATGGATCGTACGAATGAATTCGAATGGATACATTCGTACGAATGAATTAGAATGGATCGTACGAATGAATTAGAATAGATCGTACAAATGAATTAAAATGGATCGTGTGAATGAATTAGAATTGATCATACGAATGAATTAGAATGGATCGTACGAATGAATTAGAATGGATCGTGCGAATGAATTAGAATAGATCGTACGAATGAATTAGAATGGATATATTTGAACGAATAAATTAGAATGGATCATACAAATTTATTAGAATGGATCGTACGAATGAATTAGAATGGATCGTGCGAATGAATTAGAATCGATCGTACGAATGAATTAGAATGGATCATACGAATGAATTAGATCGTACGAATGAATTAGAATGGATCATACGAATGAATTAAAATGGATACATTTATATGACTGAATTAGAATGAATTGTACGAATGAATTAGAATGGATCGTATGAATGAAATAGAATGGATCGTACGAATGAATTAGAATGGATCGTGCGAATGAATTAGAATGGATCGTACGAATGAATTAGAATGGATATATTTGAACGAATGGATCGTACGAATGTATTAGAATGGATCATACAAATGAATTAGAATGGATCATACAAATGAATTAGAAAGGTTACATTCGTGAGAATGAATTAGAATGGATCGTATGAATGAATTAGAATGGATCATGCGAATGAATTTGAATAGATCGTACGAATAAATTAGAATGGATCGAATGAATGAATTAGAATGGATACATTCGCGCGAATGAATTAGAATAGATCGTAGGAATGAATTAGAATGGATCATACGAATGAATTAGAATGGATCGTGCGAATGAATTAGAATGGATTGTACGAATGAATTAGAATGGATACATTCGTGCGAATGAATTAGAATGGATCGTACGATTCATTCTAATTCATTCGTACGGTCCATTCTAATGCATTCGTACGATTCATTCTAATTCATTCGCACGATCCATTCTAATTCATTTGTATGATCCATTCTAATTTATTGGCACAAATATACGATCCATTCTAATTTATTCGCAAGAAAGTATCTATTCTAATTCATTCGTACAATCCATTCTAATTTATTCGTACAAATGTATCCATTCTAATTCATTCGTACGATCCATTCTAATTCATTCGTACGATCCATTCTAACTCATTCGCACGAATGTATCCATTCTAATTCATTTATACAATCCATTCTAATTCATTCACACGATCCATTCTAATTCATTCGTATGATCCATTCTAATTCATTCCTACGATCTATTCTAATTCATTCGCTTGAATGTATCCATTCTAATTCATTCGTTCGATCTATTCTAATTCATTCGTACGATCCATTCAAATTCATTCGTATGATCCATTCTAATGGATCGTACGAATGAATTAGAATGGTTACATTCGAGCGAATGAATTAGAATAGATCGTACGAATGAATTAGAATGGATCGTACGAATAAATTAGAATGGATCGTGCGAATGAATTAGAATGGATCGTACGAATGAATTAGAATGGATCCACCAAATGAGTTAGAATGGATACATTCGTACAAATGAATTATAATGGATCGTACGAATGAATTAGAATGGACCGTACGAATAAATTAGATTGATTCATGCAAATGAATTAGAATGGATCATGCAAATGAATTAGAATGGATACATTCGTGCGAATGAATTAGAATGGATCATAGGAATGAATTAGAATGGATCGTACGAATGAATTAGAATGGTTACATTCGTGCGAATGAATTAGAATGGATCGTACGAATGAATTAGAATGGATCTTGCGAATGAATTTGAATGGATCGTACGAATAAATTTGAATGGATCGTACGATCCATTCTAATTCATTCTCACAACTGTATCCATTCTAATTCATTCGTATGATCCATTCTAATTCATTCGCACGATCCATTCTAATTCATTCGCACAAATATAACCATGCTAATTCATTCGTACGAGCCATTCTAATTCATTCGTACGATCCATTCTAATTCATTCGCCCGATCCATTCTAATTCATTCGTACGATCCATTCTAATTCATTCGTACGATCCATTCTAATTCATTCGTACGATCCATTCTAATTCATTCGTATGATCCATTCAAACTCATTCCTACGATCCATTCAAATTTATTCGTACGATCCATTCTAATTCATTCGCACAAATGTATCCTTTTTAATTCATTCGTACGATCCATTCTAAATTATTCATACGATCCATTCTAATTCATTCGCACGATCCATTCTAATTCATTCGTACGATCCATTCTAATTCATTCGTACGAATGTAACCATTCTAATTCATTCGTACGATCCATTCTAATTTGTGAATTCATTCCTACGATCTATTCTAATTCATTCGTACGTACGATTCATTCTAATTCATTCGTACGATCCATTCTAATTCATTCGTACGATTTATTCTAATTCATTCGCATGAATGTAACCATTCTAATTCATTCGTACGATTCATTCTAATTCATTCGTATGATCCATTCAAATTCATTCATACGATCCATTCTAATTCATTCGTACGGTCCATTCTAATTCATTTGTACGATTCATTCTAATTCATTCGCACAAATATATCCATTTTAATTCATTCGTACGATCCATTCTAATTTATTCGCACAATCCAATCTAATTCATTCGTACAATCCATTCTAATTCATTCATACGATCTATTCTAATTCATTCGCACGAATGTATCCATTCTAATTCATTCGTACGATCCATTCATTAACATTCGTACGATCCATTCAAATTCATTCGTACGATCCATTCTAATTCATTCGCATGAATGTATCCATTCTAATTCATTCGTACGAATGGACTATAATGCATTGTACGAATGAATTAGAATGGATCGGACGAAAGAATTAGAATGGATACATTCGTGCGAATGAATTAGAATGGATCGTACGAATGAATTAGAATGGATCGTGCGAATGAATTAGAATGGATCGTATGAATAAATTAGAATGGATTGTACGAATGATTTAAAATGGATACATTTGTGCGAATGAATTAGAATGGATCGTACAAATGAATTAGAATGGATCGTACGAATGAATTAGAATGGATCGTATGAATGAGTTTGAATGGATCATACGAATGAATTAGAATCAATCGTACGAATGAATTAGAATGGTTACATTCGTGCGAAAGAATTAGAATAGATCGTACGAATGAATTAGAATGGATCGTACGAATGAATTAGAAGGGATCGTGCGAATGAATTAGAATGGATCGTACGAATGAATTAGAATGGATCGTACGAATGAATTAGAATGGATATATTCGTGCGAATGAATTAGAATGGATCATACGAATGAATTAGAATGGATACATTTGTGAGAATGAATTAGAATGGATCGTACGATCCATTCTAATTCATTCGTACGGTCCATTCAAATTCAATCGCATGATCCATTCTAATTCATTCGTACGATCCATTCTAATTCATTCGCACGAATGTAACCATTCTAATTCATTCATACGATCCATTCTAATTCATTCCTACGATCCATTCTAATTCATTCGCACTAATAAATCCATTCTAATTCATTTGCACGATCCATTCTAATTCATTCCTATGATCCATTCTAATTCATTTGTACGATCCATTCTAATTCATTCGCTCGAATGTATCCATTCTAATTCATTCGTACGATCCATTCTAATTCATTCGTACGATCCATTCTAATTCATTCTCATGAAAGTAACCTTTCTAATTCATTTGTACAATCCATTCTAATCCATTCGTACGATCCATTCTAATCCATTTGTACGATCCATTCTAATTCATTCTCACAAATGTAACCTTTCTAATTAATTTGTATGACCTATTCTAATTCATTCGCACGATCCATTCTAATTCATTCGCACGAATATATCCATTCTAATTCATTCGTACGATCCATTCTAATTCATTTGTACGATCCATTCTAATTCATTCGTATGATCTATTCTAATTCGTTTATACGATCCATTCTAATTCATTCGTACGATCCATTCTAATTCATTCCTATGATCCATTCTAATTCATTCACATGATCCATTCTAATTAATTCGTACGATCCATTCTAATTCATTCGTATGATCAATTCTAATTCATTCGTACAATCCATTCTAATTCAGTCACATGAATGTATCATATAAATGAATTAGAATGGATCATAGGATTTGAATTAGAATGGATCGTGCAATTGAATTAGAATGGATACATTCGTGCGAATGAATTAGAATGGATCGTAGGAATAAATTAGAATGGATCGTACGAATGAATTAGAATGGTTACATTCGTGCGAATGAATTAGAATTGATCAGACGAATGGATTAGAATGGTTCGTACGAATGGATTAGAATGGATCGTACGAATGAATTAGAATGGATCGTACAAATGAATTAGAAATGTTACATTTGTGAGAATGAATTAGAATGGATCGTACGAATCGATTAGAATGGATCGTACGAATGGATTAGAATGGATCGTAAGAATGGATTAGAATGGATCGTACGAATGGATTAGAATGGATCGTACGAATGAATTAGAATGGATCATACAAATGAATTAGAAAGGTTACATTCGTGAGAATGAATTAGAATGGATCGTTCGAATGAATTAGAATGGATCGTACGAATGAATTAGAATGGATACATTCGAGCGAATGAAGTAGAATGGATCGTACGAATGAATTAGAATGGATCACAGGAATGAATTAGAATGGATCGTGCAAATGAATTAGAATGGATACATTCGTGCGAATTAATTAGAAGGGATCGTAGGAATGAATTAGAATGGATCGTACGAATGAATTAGAATGGTTACATTCGAGCGAATGAATTAGAATGGATCGTACGAATGAATTAGAATGGATCGTGCGAATGAATTAGAATGGATCGTACGAATGAATTAGAATGTATACATTCGAGTGAACAAATTAGAATAGATCGTAGGAATGAATTAGAATGGATCATATGAATGAATTAGTATGTATCGTGCGAATGAATTAGAATGGATTGTACGAATGAATTAGAATGGATCGAACGAATGAATTAGAATCGATACATTTGTATGAATAAATTAGAATGGATTGTACGAATGAATTAGAATGAATACATTCTTGCAAATAAATTAGAATGGATCGTATATTCGTGAAAATAAATTAGAATGGATCATACGATTGAATTAGAATGGATCGTGCTAATGAATTAGAATGAATCATACGAATGCATTAGAATGGATCGTACGAATGAATTAGAATGAATCGTACGATCCATTCTAATTCATTTGTACGATCCATTCAAATTCATTCGCACGATCCATTCGAATTCATTCGTACGATCCATTCTAATTCATTCGTATGATCAATTCTAATTTATTCGTACAATCCATTCTAATTCAGTCGTATGAAGGTATCATACGAATGAATTAGAATGGATCATACGAATGAATTAGAATGGATCGTACGAATGAATTAGAATGGATACATTCGAGCGAATGAATTAGAATGGATCGTACGAATGAATTAGAATGGATCATAGGAATGAATTAAATGGATCGTGCAAATGAATTAGAATGGATCCACCGAATGAGTTAGAATGGATCATACGAATGAATTAGAATGGATCGTACGTATGAATTAGAATGGATTGTGCGAATGAATTAGAATGGATCGTATGAATGAATTAGAATGGATAGTGCGAATGAATTAGAATGGATCGTACGAATGAATTAGATTGGATCGTACGAATGAATTAGAATGGATCGTGTGAATGAATTAGAATGGATCATACAAATGAATTAGAATGGATATATTCGTGTGAATGAATTAGAATGGATCGTACGAATGAATTAGAATGGATCATTCGTTCATTCATTCTAATTCATTCGTTCGATCCATTCTAATTCATTCGTTCGTTCCATTCTAATTCATCCGCATAAATATATCCATTCTAATTCATTCGTACGATCCATTCCAATTCATTCGCACGATCCATTCTAATTCATTCGCACAAATGTATCCATTCTAATTCATTCATACAATCCATTCTAATTCATTCGCATGATCCATTCTAATTCATTCGTACGATCCATTCTAACTCATTTGTACGATCAATTCTAATTCATTCGCACGAATGTATCTGTTCTAATTTATTCGTACGATCCATTTAATTCATTCTCATGATTGTATCATACGAATGAATTAGAATGGATTGTACGAATGGATTAGAATGGATCGTATGAATGAATTAGAATGGATCGTACGAATGCATTAGAATGGATATATTCGTACGAATGAATTAGAATGGATCGTACGAATGAATTAGAATGGATCGTGCAAATGAATTAGAATGGATCGTGCAAATGAATTAGAATGGATCGTACGAATGAATTAGAATGGATCGTAGGAATGAATTAGAATGGATCGTACGAATGGATTAGAATGGATCGTACGAATGGATTAGAATGGATCGTACGAATGAATTAGAATGGATCGTACAAATGAATTAGAAAGGTTACATTTGTGAGAATGAATTAGAATGGATCCTATGAATGAATTAGAATGGATCGTACGAATGAATTAAAATGGATACATTTGAGCGAATGAATTAGAATGGATACATTTGTGCGAATGAATTAGAATGGATCATGCGAATGAATTAGAATGGATCGTACGAATGAATTAGAATGGATCGTACGAATGAATTAGAATGGACCGTGCGAATGAATTAGAATGAATCGTACGAATGCATTAGAATGGATCATACGAATGAATTAGAATGAATCGTACGATCCATTCTAATTCATTCGTCCGATCCATTCTAATTCATTCGCACGAATGTATCCATTCTAATTCATTCGTACGATCCATTCTAATTCATTCGCACGATCCATTCTAATTCATTCGCACAAATTAGAATGGATCATACGAATAAATTAGAATGGATTGTGCGAATGAATTAGAACGGATTGTGCGAATGAATTAGAATGGATCATATGAACGAATTAGAATGGATCGTGCAAATGAATTAGAATGGATACATTCGTGCGAATGAATTAGAATGGATCGTACGAATGAATTAGACTGGATCATACGAATAAATTAGAATGGATACATTAATACGAATGAATTAGAATGGATCGTACGAATGAATTAGATTGGATCGTATGAATGGATTAGAATGGATCGTACGAATGAATAAGAATGGATACATTTGTGCGAGTGGATTAGAACGCATTGTAAGAATGAATTAGAATAGATACATTTGTGCGAATGAATTAGATTGCATCGTACGAATGAATTTGAATGGATTGTACGAATGAATTAGAATGGATCGTATGAATGAATTAAAATGGATCATGCGAATGAATTAGAATAGATTATACGAATGAATTAGAATGGATCGTACGAATAAATTAGAATGGATCGTGCGAATGAATTAGAATGGATCGTACGAATGAATTAGAATGGATCCACCGAATGAATTAGAATGGATCGTACGAATGAATTAGAATGGATCGTATGAATGAATTAGAATGGATCTTATGAATGAATTAGAATGGATCGTACGAATGAATTAGAATGGATCGTACGAATGAATTAGAATGGATACATTCGTGTGAATGAATTAGAATGGATCGGACGAATGAATTAGAAAGGATCGTACGAATGAATTAGAATGGTCACATTCGTGCGAATGAATTAGAATGGATCGTACGAATGGATTAGAATGGATCTTACGAATGGATTAGAATGGATCGTACGAGTGAATTAGAATGGATCGTACAAATGAATTAGAATAGATATATTCATGCGAATGAATTAGAATGGATCGTACGAATGAATTAGAATGGATCGTACGAATGAATTAGAATGTATTTTATGAAAGAATTAGAATGGATCATACGAATGAATTAGAATGGATCATATAAATGAATTAGAATGGATCGTACGAATGAATTAGAATGGATACATTCGTGCGAATGAATTAGAATGGATCGGTCGAATGAATTAGAATGGATCGTATGAATGAACTAGAATGGATCATATGAATGAATTAGAATGGTTACATTTGTACGAATGAATTCGAATAGAAACATTTGTGTGAATGAATTAGATTGCATCGTACGAATGAATTAGAATGGATCATAGGAATAAATTAGAATGGATCGTGCAAATGAATTAGAATGGATACATTCGTGCGAATGAATTAGAATGAATCGTAGGAATGAATTAGAATGGATCGTATGAATGAATTAGAATGGTTACATTCGTGCGATTGAATTAGAATGGATCGTACGAATGGATTCGAATGGATCATACGAATAAATTAGAATGGATCGTACAAATGAATTAGAAAGGTTACATTTATGAGAAAGAATTAGAATGGATCGTACGAATGAATTAGAATGGATCGTACGAACGAATTAGAATAGATACATTTGTGCGAATGGATTAGAACGCATTGTACGAATGAAATAGAATACATACATTTGTGCGAATGAATTAGATTGCATCGTACGAATGAATTAGAATGGATCGTACGATCCATTCTAATCCATTCGTACGATCCATTCTAATTCATTCGCACGAATGTAACCATTCTAATTTATTCGTACGATCCATTCTAATTCATTCCTACGATCCATTCTAATTCATTCGCACGAATGTATCCATTCTAATTCATTTGCACGAGCCATTCTAATTGATTCCTATGATCCACTCTAATTCATTCGTACGATCCATTCTAATTCATTCGCTCGAATGTATCGATTCTAATTCATTCGTACGATCCATTCTAATTCGTTCATACGATCCATTCTAATTCGTTCGTACGATTCATTCTAATTCGTTCGTACGATCCATTCTAATTCTTTCGCACGATCCATTCTAATCTATTCGTACGATCCATTCTAATTCATTTGCACGATCCATTCTAATTCATTCCTATGACCCATTCTAATTCATTCGTACGATCTATTCTAATTCATTCGCTCGAATGTATCCATTCTAATTCATTCGTACGATCCATTCTAATTCATTCGTACGATCCATTCTAATTCATTCTCACGAATATAACCATTCTAATTCATTTGTATGTATCCATTCTAATTCATTCGTACGATCCATTCTAATTCATTCGCACGATCCATTCTAATTCATTCGCACGATCCATTCTAATTCATTCGTACGATCCATTCTAATTCATTCGCACGAATGTATCCATTCTAATGCATTCGTACGATTCATTCTAATTCATTCGCACGATCCATTCCAATTCATTCGTACGATCCATTCTAATTCATTCGTCCGATCCATTCTAATTCATTCGCATGAATGTATCCATTCTAATTCATTTGTACAATGCATTCAAATTCATTCGTATGATCCATTCTAATTCATTCATACGATCTATTCTAATTCATTCGCTCGAATGTATCCATTCTAATTCATTCATTCGATCCATTCTAATTCATTTGTACGATCCATTCTAATTCATTCGCATGATCCATTCTAACTCATTCGTAGGAATAAATTAGAATGGATCATACGAATGAATTAGAATGGTTATATTCGTGCGAATGAATTAGAATGGATCGTACGAATGGATTAGAATGGATCGTACGAATGGATTAGAATGGATCATACGAATGAATTAGAATAAATTGTACAAATGAATTAGAAAGGTTACATTTGTGAGAATGAATTAGAATGGATCGTAGTAATGGATTGGAATGGATCGTACGAATAGATTAGAATGGATCGTACGAATGGATTAGAATGGATCGTACGAATGGATTAGAATGGATCGTACGAATGAATTAGAAGGGATCATACAAATGAATTAGAAAGGTTACATTCATGAGAATGAATTAGAATGGATCGTGCGAATGAATTAGAATTGATCATACGAATGAATTAGAATGGATCGTACGAATGAATAAGAATGGATCGTACGAATGAATTAGAATGGATATATTCGAGCGAATGAATTAGAATAGATCGTAGGAATGAATTAGAATGGATCATACGAATGAATTAGAATGGATACATTATTCGTACGATCCATTCTAATTCAATCGTACGATCCATTCTAATTCATTCTCACAAATGTTACCTTTCTAATTCATTTGTACGATCCATTCTAATTCATTCGTACGACCCATTCTAATCCATTCATACGATCCATTCTAATCCATTCGTACGATCCATTCTAATTCATTCGCACGAATGTAACCATTCTAATTCATTCGCACGAATGTAACCATTCTAATTCATTCGCACGAATGTATCCATTTTAATTAATTCATACGATCCATTCTAATTCATTCGTATGATCCATTCTTATTCATTCGCACGATCCAGTCTAATTGATTCGCACGATCCATTCTAATTCATTCGCATGAATGTATCCATTCTAATAAATTCGTACGATCCATTCTAATTCATTAATATGATCCATTCTAATTCATTCGTACGATCCATTCTAATTCATATGCACAAAGGTATCCATTCTAATTCATTCGTACGATCCATTCTAATTCATTCGTACGATCCATTCTAATTCATTCGCACGATCCGTTCTAATTCATTCCTATGATCCATTCTAATTCATTCGCACGAATGTAACTATTCTAATTCATTCGTACGATCCATTCTAATTCATTACTACGATCCATTCTAATTCATTCGCACGAATGTATCCATTCTAATTCATTTGCACGATCCATTCTAATTCAATCCTATGATCCATTCTTATTTATTCGTATGATCCATTCTAATTCATTCGCTCGAATGTATCCATTCTAATTCATTCGCTCAAATGTATCCATTCTAATTCATTCGCTTGAATGGATTGTACGAATGAATTAGAATGGATCGTACGAATGAATTAAAATGGATCATGCGAATGAATTAGAATAGATCATACGAATGAATTAGAATGGATTGTACGAATAAATTAGAATGGATCGTGCGAATGAATTAGAATGGATCGTACGAATGAATTAGAATGGATCCACCGAATGAATTAGAATGGATCGTACGAATGAATTAGAACGGATCGTATGAATGAATTAGAATGGATCTTATGAATGAATTAGAATGGATCGTACGAATGAATTATAATGGATCGTACGACTGAATTAGAATGGATACATTCGTGTGAATGAATTAGAATAGATCGGACGAATGAATTAGAAAGGATCGTACGAATGAATTAGAATGGTCACATTCGTGCGAATGAATTAGAATGGATCGTACGAATGGATTAGAATGGATCGTACGAATGAATTAGAATGGATCGTACAAATGAATTAGAATAGATATATTCATGCGAATGAATTAGAATGGATCGTACGAATGAATTAGAATGGATCTTACGAATGAATTAGAATGGATCGTACGAATGAATTAGAATGTATTTTACGAAAGAATTAGAATGGATCATACGAATGAATTAGAATGGATCATATGAATGAATTAGAATGGATCGTACGAATGAATTAGAATGGATACATTCGTGCGAATGAATTAGAATTGATCGGACGAATGAATTAGAATGGATCGTACGAATGAATTAGAATGGATCATATGAATGAATTAGAATGGTTACATTTGTACGAATGAATTAGAATAGATACATTTGTGCGAATGAATTAGATTGCATCGTATGAATGAATTAGAATGGATCATAGGAATGAATTAGAATGGATCGTGCAGATGAATTAGAATGGATACATTCGTGCGAATGAATTAGAATGAATCATAGGAATGAATTAGAATGGATCGTATGAATGAATTAGAATGGTTACATTCGTGCGAATGAATTAGAATGGATCGTACGAATGGATTCGAATGGATCGTACGAATGAATTAGAATAAATCGTACAAATGAATTAGAAAGGTTACATTTGTGAGAATGAATTAGAATGGATCGTACGAATGGATTGGAATGGATCGTACGAATGGATTAGAATGGATCGTACGAATGGATTAGAATGGATCGTACGAATGGATTAGAATGGATCGTACGAATGAATAAGAATGGATCATACAAATGAATTAGAAAGGTTACATTCATGAGAATGAATTAGAATGGATCGTGCGAATGAATTAGTATTGATCATACGAATGAATTAGAATGGATCGTACGAATGAATAAGAATGGATCGTACGAATGAATTAGAATGGATATATTCGAGCGAATGAATTAGAATAGATCGTAGGAATGAATTAGAATGGATCATACGAATGAATTAGAATGGATACATTATTCGTACGATCCAATCTAATTCAATCGTACGATCAATTCTAATTCATTCTCACAAATGTAACCTTTCTAATTCATTTGTACGATCCATTCTAATTCATTCGTACGATCCATTCTAATCAATTCATACTATCCATTCTAATCCATTCGTACGATCCATTCTAATTCATTCGCACGAATGTAACCATTCTAATTCATTCGCACGAGTGTAACCATTCTAATTCATTCGCACGAATGTATCCATTTTAATTAATTCGTACGATCCATTCTAATTCATTCGTATGATCCATTCTTATTCATTCGCACGATCCAGTCTAATTGATTCGCACGATCCATTCTAATTCATTCGCACGAATGTATCCATTCTAATTCATTCGTACGATCCATTCTAAGTCATTAATATGATCCATTCTAATTCATTCGTACGATCCATTCTAATTCATATGCACAAAGGTATCCATTCTAATTCATTCGTACGATCCATTCTAATTCATTCGTACGATCCATTCTAATTCATTCGCACGATCCGTTCTAATTCATTCCTATGATCCATTCTAATTCATTCGCACGAATGTAACTATTCTAATTCATTCGTACGATCTATTCTAATTCATTACTACGATCCATTCTAATTCATTCGCACGAATGTATCCATTCTAATTCATTTGCACGATCCATTCTAATTCAATCCTATGATCCATTCTAATTTATTCGTATGATCCATTCTAATTCATTCGCTCGAATGTATCCATTCTAATTCATTCGTACGATCCATTCTAATTCTTTCTCACGAATGTAACCTTTCTAATTCATTTGTATGATCCATTCTAATTCATTTGTACGGTCCATTCTAAACCATTCGTATGATCCATTCTAATCCATTTGTACAATCCATTCTAATCCATTCGTACGATCCAATCTAATCCATTCGTACGATCTATTCTAATTCATTCGCTCGAATGTATCGATTCTAATTCATTTGAACGATCCATTCTAATCCATTCGTACGATCCATTCTAAACCATTCGTACGATCCATTCTAATTCATTCGCACGAATGTAACCATTCTAATTCATTAATACGATCCATTCTAATCCATTCGTACGATCCATTCTAATTTATTTGCACGAATGTACCTATTCTAATTCATTCGTATGATCCATTCTAATTCATTCCTACGATCCATTCTAATTCATTCGCACGAATGTATCCATTCTAATTCATTTGCACGATCCATTCTAATTCATTCCTATGATCCATTCTAATTCATTCGTACGATCAATTCTAATTCATTCGCTTGAATGTATCCATTCTAATTCATTCGTATGATCTATTCTAATTCATTCGTACGATCCATTCTAATTCATTCTCACGAATGTAAACTTTCTAATTCATTTGTATGTATCCATTCTAATTCATTCGTGCGATCCATTCTATTTCATTCGCACGATCCATTCTAATTCATTCGTACGATCCATTCTAATTCATTCGCACGATCCATTCTAATTCATTCGCACGAATGTATCCATTCTAATGCATTCGTACGATTCATTCTAATTTATTCGCACGATCCATTCGAATTTATTCGTACGATCCATTCTAATTCATTCGTCCGATCCATTCTAGTTAATTCGCATGAATGTATCCATTCTAATTCATTCGTACAATCCATTCTAATTCATTCGTATGATCCATTCTAATTCATTCGTATGATCCATTCTAATTCATTCCTACTATTTGTTCTAATTCATTCGCTCGAATATATCCATTCTAATTCATTCATTCGATCCATTCTAATTCATTCGTACGATCCATTCAAATTCATTCGCATGATCCATTCTAATTCATTCGTACGATCCATTCTAATTCATTCTCACGAATGTAACCTTTCTAATTCATTTGTATGATCCATTTTAATTCATTCGTACGATCCATTCTAATCTATTCGTTTGATCTATTCTAATTCATTCGCACGAATGTAACCATTCTAATTCATTCGTACGATCCATTCTAATTCATTTCTACGATCCATTTTAACTCATTCGCACGAATGTATCCATTCTAATTCATTTGCACGATCCATTCTAATTCATTCCTATGATCCATTCTAATTCATTCGTACGATTTATTTTTATTCATTCGCTCGAATGTATCCATTATAATTCATTCGTACGATCCATTCTAATTCGTTCATACGATCCATTATAATTCGTTCGTACGATCCATTCTAATTCATAAGTACAATCCATTCTAATTCATTCGTACGATCGATTCTAATTCATTCGCATGATCCATTCTAATCCATTCGCACAAATGTATCCATTCTAATTCATTCCTACGATCCATTCTAATTCATTCGCACGAATGTATCCATTCTAATTCATTTGCACGATCCATTCTAATTGATTCCTATGATCCATTCTAATTCATTCGTACGATCCTTTCTAATTCATTCGCACGAATGTATCCATTCTAATTCATTTGCACGATCCATTCTAATTCATTCCTATGATCCATTCTAATTCATTCGTACGATCCATTCTAATTCATTCGCTCGAATGTATCCATTTTAATTCATTCGTACAATCCATTATAATTAATTCGTACGATCCATTCTAATTTATTCGCACAAATGTATCTGTTCTAATTCATTCGTACGATCCATTCTAATTCATTCGTACGATCCATTCTAATTCATTCGCACAAATGTATCCATTCTAATTCATTCGGTCGATCCATTCTAATTCATTCGCATAAATATATCCATTCTAATTCATTCGTACGATCCATTCTAATTCATTCGCATGATCCATTCTAATTCATTCGCAGAAATGTATCCATTCTAATTCATTCGTACAATCTATTCTAATTCATTCGCATGAACCATTCTAATTCTTTCGTACGATCCATTCTAATTCATTTGTACGATCCATTCTAATTCATTCGCACGAATGTATCCATTCTACTTTATTCGTACGATCCATTCTAATTCATTTGCACGAATGTAACCATTCTAATTCATTCGTACGATCCATTCGTACGAACCATTCAAATTCATTCGCAAGAATGTATCCATTCTAATTTATTCGCATGATCAATTCTAATTCATTCATACGATCCATTCTAACTCATTCGCATGAATGTATCCATTCTAATTCATTCGTACAATCCATTCTAATTCATTCGCACGATCCATTCTAATTCATTCGTATGATCCATTCTAATTCATTCCTACGATCTATTCTAATTTATTCGCTCGAATGTATCCATTCTAATTCATTCGGACAATCCATTCTAATTCATTCGCACGATCCATTCTAATTCATTCGTATGATCCATTCTAATTCATTCCTACGATCTTTTCTAATTCATTCGCTCGAATGTATCCATTTTAATTCATTCGTTCGAACCATTCTAATTCATTCGTACGATCCATTCTAATTCATTCGCACGATCCATTCTAATTCATTCGCACGATCCATTCTAATTCATTCGTACGATCCATTTTAATTCATTCGGACGATCCATTCTAATTCATTCCTACGATCTATTCTAATTCATTCGCTCGAATGTCTCCATTCTAATTCATTCGTTCGATCCATTCTAATTCATTCGTACGATCCATTCAAATTCATTCGCATGATCCTTTCTAATTCATTCGTACGATCCATTCTAATTCATTCTCACGAATGTAACCTTTCTAATTCATTTGTATGATCCATTCTAATTCATTCGTACGATCCATTCTAATTCATTCGCAGGAATGTATCCATTCTAATGCATTCGTACGATTCATTCTAATTCATTCGCACGATCCATTCTAATTCATTCGTACGATCCATTCTAATTCATTCGTACGATCCATTATTATTTATTCATATGATCCATTCTAATTCATTTGTACGAATGAATTAGAATGGATCGTACGAATGGATTAGAATGGATCGTGCGAATGAATTAGAATGGATCGTACGAACGAATTAGAATGAATCGTATGAACGAATTAGAATGGATCGTACGAATGAATTACAATGTATACATTCGAGCGAATGAATTAGAATGGATCGTACGAATGAATTAGAATGGATCATAGGAATGAATTAGAATGGATCGTGCGAATGGATTAGAACGCATTGTACGAATGAATTAGAATGGATCGTACAAATGAATTAGAATGGATACATTCGTGCGAATGAATTAGAATGGATCGTACGAATGAATTAGAATGGATCATGCGATTGAATTAGAATGGATCGTACGAACGAATTAAAATGAATCGTACGATCCATTCTAATTCATTCGTCCGATCCATTCTTATTCATTCGCACGAATGTATCCATTCTAATTCTTTCGTACAATCCATTCTAATTCATTCGCACGATCCATTCTAATTCATTCGTATGATCCATTCTAATTCATTCCTACGATTTATTCTAATTCATTCGCTCGAATGTATCCATTCTAATTCATTCGTTCGATCCATTCTAATTCATTCGTACGATTCATTCAAATTCATTCGCATGATCCATTCTAATTCATTCGTACGATCCATTCTAATTCATTCTCACGAATGTAACCTTTCTAATTCATTTGTACGATCCATTCTAATTCATTCGTACGATCCATTTTAATTCATTCGCATGATCCATTCTAATTCATTCGTATGATACATTCGTGCGAATGAATTAGAATGGATCGTACGAATGAATTAGAATGGATCGTACGAATGAATTAGAATAGATCGTGCGAATAAATTAGAATGGATCATACGAATGAATTAGAATAAATATATTCGTGTGAATGAATTAGAATGGATCGTACGAATGAATTAGAATGGATCGTGCGAATGAATTAGAATGGATCGTATGAATAAATTAGAATGGATCGTATGAATGAATTAAAATGGATACATTTGTGCGAATGAATTAGAATGGATCATACGATTGAATTTAAATAGATCGTACGAATAAATTAGAATGGATACATTTGTGCGATGAATAAGAATGGAGCGTACAAATGAATTAGAATGGAGCGTACGAATGAACTAGAATGGATACATTCGTGCGAATGAAGTAGAATGGATCATATGAAAGAATTAGAATGGATCGTGCGAATGAATTAGAAAGGATCGTACGAATGAGTTAGAATTGATATATTCGTGTGAATGAATTAGAATAGATCGTACGAATGAATTAGACTGGATCGTACGAATAAATTAGAATGGATACATTCATCCAAATGAATTAGAATGGATCGTACGAATGAATTAGAATGGATTATACGAATGAATTAGAATGGATCGTACGAATGAATTAGAATGGATCATATGAATGAATTAGAATGGTTACATTCGTGCGAATGAATTAGAATGGATCGTACGAATGGATTAGAATGGATCGTACGAATGGATTAGAACGCATTGTACGAATGAATTAGAATAGATACATTTGTGCGAATGAATTAGATTGCATCGTACGAATGAATTTGAATGGATTGTACGAATGAATTAGAATGGATCGTACGAATGAATTAGAATGGATCATGCGAATGAATTAGAATAGATCGTACGAATGAATTAGAATGGATCGTGCGAACGAATTAGAATGGATCGTATGAACGAATTAGAATGGATGGTACGAATGAATTAGAATGGATACATTCGAGCGAATGAATTAGAATGGATCGTACGAATGAATTAGAATTGATCGTGCGAATGAATTAGAATGGATCATACAAACGAATTAGAAAGGTTACATTCGTGAGAATGAATTAGAATGGATCGTGCGATGAATTAGAATGGATCATACAAATGAATTAGAATGAATTCTAATCCATTCGTACGATCCATTCTAATCTATTCTAATTCATTCGCACAAATGTATCCATTCTAATTCAATTCTAATTAATTCGTACGATCCATTCTAATTCATTCGCACGATCCATTCTAGTTCATTCGTACAATGCGTTCTAATCCATTCTAATTCATTCGTACGATCCATTCGAATCCATTCGTACGATCCATTCTAATTCATTCGTACAATGCGTTCTAATCCATTCATTCGATCCATTCTAATCCATTCGTACGATCCATTCCAATTCATTCGTACGATCCATTCTAATTCATTCTCACAAATGTAACCTTTCTAATTCATTTGTACGATCCATTCTAATTCATTCGTACGATCCATTCTAATTCATTCGTACGATTCATTCTAATCCATTTGTACGATCCATTCTAATTCATTCCTACGATCCATTCTAATTCATTCGCATGAATGTATCCATTCTAATTCATTTGCACGATCCATTCTAATTCATTCCTACGGTCCATTCTAATTCATTTGCATGATTTATTCGTACGATCCATTCTAATCCATTCGTACGATCCATTCTAATTCATTCATACGATCCATTCTAATTCGATCGTACGATCCATTCTAATTCGTTCGTACGATCCATTCTAATTCATTCGCACGATCCATTCTAATTCATTTGTACGATCCATTTTAATTCATTCGCATGATCCATTCTAATTCATTCGTACAATGCGTTCTAATTCATTCGCTCGAATGTATCCATTCTAATTCATTCGCACGAATGAATTAGAATGGATCGTACGAATGAATTAGAATGGATTAGAACACATTGTACGAACGAATTAGAATCGATCGTGCAAATTAATTAGAATGGATCGTACGAATGAATTAGAATGGATACATTTGTGTGAATGAATTAGAATAGATTAGAATGGATCGTACGAATGGATTAGAATCCATTCTAATTCATTTGTATGATCCATTCTAATTCATCGCACAATCCATTCTAATTCAATCTCACGAATGTAACCTTTCTAATTCATTTGTATAATCCATTCTAATTCATTCGCACGATCAATTCTAATTCATTCGTACGATCCATTCTAATTCATTCGCTCGAATGTATCCATTCTAATTCATTCGTATGATCCATTCTAATTCGTTCATACGATCCATTCTAATTCGTTCGCACGATCCATTCTAATTAATTCATACGATCTATTCTAATTCATTCGCATGATCCATTCTAATTCATTCGTACGATCCATTCTAATTCATTCGTACAATCCATTCAAATTCATTCGTACGATGCAATCTAATTCATTCGCACAAATGTATCTATTCTAATTCATTCGTACAATGCGTTCTAATCCATTCGTACGATCCATTCTAATCCATTCGTACGATCCATTCTAATTCATTCGCACGAATGTAACCATTCTAATTCATTCATATGATCCATTCTAATTCATTCGTACGATCCAGTCTAATTCATTCGTACGATCCATTCTTATTCATTTGCATGAATGCATCCATTCTAATTTATTCGTACGATCCAATCTAATTCATTCGTACGATCCATTCTAATTCATTCGCACGAATATATCCATTCTAATTCATGCGTACGATCCTTTCCAATTCATTCGCACGATCCATTCTATTTGTTTCATATGATCCATTCTAATTCATTCGCACGAATGTATCCATTCTAGTTCATTCGTACGCTCCATTCTAATTCATTCGTACGCTCCATTCTTATTCATCGCACAAAAGTATCCATTCTAATTTAGAATGGATCATGCGAATGAATTAGAATGGATCATGCGAACGAATTAGAATGGATCATCCGAATGAATTAGAATGGATCATGCGAATGAATTAGAATGGATCGTACGAATGAATTAGAATGGATACATTCGAGCGAATGAATTAGAATGGATCGTACGAATGAATTAGAATGGATCATAGGAATTAATTAGAATGGATCGTGCAAATGAATTAGAATGGATACATTCGTGCGAATGAATTAGAATGGATCATAGGAATGAACTAGAATGGATCGTACGAATGAATTTGAATGGTTACATTCGAGCGAATGAATTAGAATGGATCGTACGAATGAATTAGAATGGATCATAGGAATGAATTAGAATGGATCGTGCAAATGAATTAGAATGGATACATTCGTGCGAATGAATTAGAATGGATCGTACGAATGAATTAGAATGGATCATAGGAATTAATTAGAATGGATCATACGAATGAATTAAAATGGATACATTCGAGCGAATGAATTAGAATGGATCAGACGAATGAATTAGAATGGATCGTACGATTCATTCTAATGCATTCGCACGAATGTATCCATTCTAATTCATTCGTACGATCCATTCTAATTCATTCGTAGGATCCATTCTAATTCATTCGCACGATCCATTCTAATTCATTCGTATGATCTATTCTAATTCATTCGTATGATCAATTCTAATTCATTCGTACGATCTATTCTAATTCATTCGTACGATTCATTCAAATTCATTTGCATGAATGTATCCTTTCTAATTTATTCGTACGATCCAGTCTAATTCATACGTACGATCCATTCTAATTCATTTGCACGAATATATCCATTCTAATTCATTTGTACGATCCATTCTAATTCATTCGTACGCTCCATTCTAATTCATTCGTATGCTCCATTCTTATTCATCGCACAAATGTATCCATTCTAATTTATTCGTACGATCCATTCAAATTCAATCGTATGATCCATTCTAATTCATTCACACAAATGTATCCATTTTAATTCATTCGTGCGATCCATTATAATTTATTCATACCATCCATTCTAATTCATTCGCACGATCCATTCTAATTCATTCGTACGATCCATTCTAATTCATTCGCATGAATATATCTATTCTAATTCATTCATATGATCCATTCTAATTTATTCGCACGATCTATTCTAATTCATTCGTACGATCCATTCTAATTCATTCGTACGATCCATTCTAATTCATTCACACGAATGTATCATACGAATGAATTAGAATGGATCATGCGAATGAATTAAAATGGATCGTACGAATAAATTAGAATGGATCGTACAAATGAATTAGAATGGTTACATTTGTGAGAATGAATTAGAATGGATCGTACGAATGAATTAGAATGGATCGTACGAATGGATCGTACGAATGAATTAGAATGGATCATACAAATGAATTAGAAAGGTTACATTCGTGAGAATGAATTTGAATGGATCGTACGAATGAATTAGAATGGATCGTACGAATGAATTAGAATAGATCGTGCGAATAAATTAGAATGGATCATATGAATGAATTAGAAAGGTTACATTTGTGAGAATGAATTAGAATGGATCGTATGAATGAATTAGAATGGATCGTACGAATGGATTAGAATGGATCGTACGAATGGATTAGAATGGATCGTACGAATGGATTAGAATGGATCGTACGAATGGATTAGAACGCATTGTACGAATGAATTAGAATAGATACATTTGTGAGAATGAATTAGATTGCATCGTACGAATGAATTTGAATGGATCGGACGAATGAATTAGAATGGATCGTACGAATGAATTAGAATGGATCATAGGAATGAATTAGAATGGATCGTGCAAATGAATTAGAATGGATACATTCGTACGAATGAATTAGAATGGATCGTGCGAATGAATTAGAATGGATCGTACGAACGAATTAGAATGGATCATACGAATGAATTAGAATGGATCGTACGAATGAATTCATTCTAATTCATTCGTACGATCCATTCTAATTCATTCGCACGATCCGTTCTAATTCATTCCTATGATCCATTCTAATTCATTCGCATGAATGTAACCATTCTAATTCATTCGTACAATCCATTTTAATTCATTCCTACGATCCATTCTAATTCATTCCTACGATCCATTCTAATTCATTCGCACGAATGTATCCATTCTAATTCATTTGCATGATCCATTCTAATTCATTCCTATGATCCATTCTAATTCATTCGTACGATCCATTCTAATTCATTCGCTCGAATGTATCCATTCTAATTCATTCGTACGATCCATTCTAATTCATTCGTACAATCCATTCTAATTCATTCGCATGATCCATTCGTACGATCCATTCTAATCCATTCGTACGATCCATTCTAATTCATTCATACGATCCATTCTAATTCGTTCATACAATCCATTCAAATTCATTCGTACGATCCATTCTAATTCATTCGCACGATCCATTCTAATTCATTCGTACGAATGGATCCATTCTAATCGTACAATCCATTCTAATTCATTCGCACGATCCATTCCAATTCATTCGTATGATCTAATTCTAATTCATTCATACGATCCATTCTAATTCATTCGTACGATCCATTCTAATTCATTCGTACGATCCATTCTTATTCATTCGCACGAATGTATCCATTCTAATTCATTCGCTCGAATGTATCCATTCTAATTCATTCGTACGATTCATTCTAATTCATTCGTACGATCCATTCTAATTCATTCGTACGATCCATTCTAATTCATTCGTACAATCCATTCAAATTCATTCGCACAAATGTATCTATTCTAATTCATTCGTACAATGCGTTCTAATCCAATCGCACGATCTATTCTAATCCATTCGTACGATCCATTCTAATTCATTCGCACGAATATAACCATTCTAATTCATTCATATGATCCATTCTAATTCATTCGTATGATCCATTCTAAATCATTCGTACGATCCATTCTAATTCATTTCCATGAATGTATCGATCCATTCTAATTCATTCGTACGATCCATTCTAATTCATTCGTATGATCCATTCTAATTCATTCGTACAAGCCATTCTAATTTATTCGTACAAATGTATCCATTCTAATTCATTCGTACGATCCATTCTAATCCATTCGTACAATCCATTCTAATCCATTCGTACGATCCATTCTAATTCATTCGTACGATCCATTCTAATTCATTCCTACGATCCATTCTAATTCATTCGCACGAATGTATCCATTCTAATTCATTTGCACGATCCATTCTAATTCATTCCTATGATCCATTCTAATTCATTCATACGATCCATTTTAATTCATTCGCTCGAATGTATCCATTCTAATTCATTCGTACGATCCATTCTAATTCATTCGTACGATCCATTCTAATTCATTCGCACGATCCATTCTAATTCATTCGTTCGATCCATTCTAATCCATTCGTACGATCCATTCTAATTCATTCGTACGATCAATTCTAATTCGTTCTCACGAATGTAACCTTTCTAATTCATTCGTACGATCTATTCTAATTAATTCGTACGATCGATTCTAATTCATTCATACGATCCATTCTAATTCATTCGTACGATCCATTCTAATTCATTCGTACGATCCATTCTAATCCATTCTAATTCATTCGCTCGAATGTATCCATTCTAATTCATTCGTTCGATCCATTCTTATTCATTCATACAATCCATTCTAATTCATTCGCACGATCCATTCTAATTCATTCGCACAATCCGTTCTAACTCATTCGCACAATCCATTCTAATTCATTCGCACGAATGTATCCATTCTAATTCATTCGTACGATCCATTCTAATTTATTCGTACGATCCATTCTAATTCATTCGCATGATCCATTCGTACGATCCATTCTAATCCATTCGTACGATCCATTCTAATTCATTCATACGATCCATTCTAATTCGTTCGTACGATCCATTGTAATTCATTCGTACGATCCATTCTAATTCATTCGCACGATCCATTCTAATTCATTTGTACGATCCATTTTAATTCATTCGTAAGATCCATTTTAATTCATTTGTACGATCCATTCTAATTCATTCGTACGATCCATTCTAATTCATTCGTACGATCCATTCTAATTCATTCTCACAAATGTAACCTTTCTAATTCATTTGTACGATCCATTCTAATTCATTCGTACGATCCATTCTAATCCATTCGTACGATCCATTCTAATACATTCGTACGATCCATTCTAATTCATTCGCACGAATGTAACCATTCTAATTCATTCGTACGATCCATTCTAATTCATTCCTACGATCCATTCTAATTCATTCGCACGAATGTATCCATTCTAATTCATTTGCACGATCCATTCTAATTCATTCCTATGATCCATTCTAATTCATTCGTACGATCCATTCTAATTCATTCGCTCGAATGTATCCATTCTAATTCATTCGTACGATCCATTCTAATTCATTCGTACGATCCATTCTAATCCATTCGTACGATCCATTCTAATTCATAAGAATGGATCGTACGAATGAATTAGAAAGGATCGTGCGAATAAATTAGAATGAATCGTACGAATGCATTAGAGTGGATACATTCGTTGGAATGAATTAGAATGAATCTTATGAATGAATTAGAATGGATCGTGCGAATGAATTAGAATGGATACATTCGAGCGAATGAATTAGAATGGATCGTACGAATGAATTAGAATGGATCGTACGAATAAATTAGAATGGATCGTTCTAATTCATTCCTACGATTCATTCTAATTCATTCGCTCGAATGTATCTATTCTAATTCATTCGCACGATCCATTCTAATTCATTCGTACGATCCATTCTAATTCATTCGCACGAATGTATCCATTCTAATTCATTCGCACGATCCATTCTAATTCATTCGTATGATCCATTCTAATTCATTCACACGAATGTAACCATTCTAATACATTCGTATGATTCATTCTAATTCATTCGCATGATCCATTCTAATTCATTCGTATGATCTATTCTTATGAATTAGAATGGATCGTGAGAATGAATTAGAATGGATCGTGAGAATGAATTAGAATGGATCATACGAATGAATTAGAATGGACCATGCGAATGAATTAGAATGGATCGTACGAATGAATTAGAATAGATCGTAGGAATGAATTAGAATGGATCATACAAATGAATTAGAATAGATTGTACGAAAGAATTAGAATGGTTACATTCGTACGATCCATTCTAATCCATTCGTACGATCCATTCTAATTCATTCGCATGATCCGATCCATTCTAATCCATTCGTACGATCCATTCTAATTCATTCGTACGATCCATTCTAATTCATTCGCACAAATGTAACCTTTCTAATTCATTTGTACGATCCATTCTAATTCATTCGTACGATCCATTCTAATCCATTCGTACGATCCATTCTAATCCGTATGATCCATTCTAATTCATTCGCACGAATGTAACCATTCTAATTCATTCGTACGATTCATTCTAATTCATTCGCACGATCCATTCTAATTCGTTCGTACGATCCATTCTAATTCATTCGCACGAATGTATCCATTCTAATTCATTTGCACGATCCATTCTATTTCATTCCTATGATCCATTATAATTCATTCGCACGATCCATTCTAATTCATTCGTACGATCCATTCTAATTCATTCGTATGATCCTTTCTAACTCATTCAGTGGATCCATTCTAATTCATTCATATGATCCATTCTAATCCATTCGTACGATCCATTCTAATTCATTCGTACAAATGAATTACAATGGATCGTGCGAATGAATTAGAATGGATCGTACGAATGAATTAGAATGGATACATTCGAGCAAATGAATTTGAATAGATCATAGGAATGAATTAGAATGGATCCTACGAATGAATTAGAATGGATCGTGCGAATGAATTAGAATGGATTGTATGAATGAATTAGAATGGATCGTACGAATGAATTAGAATGGATACATAGGAATGAATTAGAGTGGATCGTACGAATGAATTAGAATGGATCATATGAATGGATTAGAATGGATCGTACGAATGGATTAGAATGGATCGTACGAGTGGATTAGAATGGATCGTACAAATGAATTAGAATGGATCGTGCGAATGAATTAGAATGAATCGTACGAATGCATTAGAATGGATGGTACGAATGAATTAGAATGAATCGTACGATCCATTCTAATTCATTCGTCCGATCCATTCTAATTCATTCGCACGAATGTATCCATTATAATTCATTCGTACAATCCATTCTAATTCATTCGCACGATCCATTCTAATTCATTCGTATGATCCATTTTAATTCATTCCTACGATCTATTCTAATTCATTCGCTCGAATGTATCCATTCTAATTCATTCGTACAATCCATTCTAATTCATTCGCACGATCCATTCTAATTCATTCGTATGATCGATTCTAATTCACTCCTATGATCTTTTCTAATTCATTCGCTCGAATGTATCCATTCTAATTTATTCGTACGATCCATTCTAATTCATTCGTTCGATCCATTCTAATTCATTCGTACGATCCATTCTAATTCATTCACACGATCCATTCTAATTCATTCGTACGATCCATTCTAATTCATTCACACGAATGTATCATACGAATGAATTAGAATGGATCATGCGAATGAATTAGAATGGATCGTGCAAAGGAATTAGAATGGATACATTCGTGCGAATGAATTAGAATGGATCGTAGGAATGAATTAGAATGGATTGTTCGAATGAATTAGAATGAATACATTCGAGCGAATAAATTAGAATGGATCGTACGAACGAATTAGAATTAGATCGTACGAATGGATTAGAATGGATCGTACGAATGAATTAGAATGGATCGTACAAATGAATTAGAAAGGTTACATTTGTGAGAATGAATTAGAATGGATCGTACGAATGGATTAGAATGGATCGTACGAAGGGATTAGAATGGATCATACGAATGAATTATAAAGGTTACATTCATTAGAATTAATTAGGATGGATCGTACGAATGAATTAGAATGGATCATGCGAATGAATTTGAATGGATCGTACAAATGAATTAGAATGGATCGTGCGAATGAATTATAATGGATCGTACGAATGGATCATGCGAATGAATTAGAATGGATTAGAATGGATCGTATGAATGGATCGTACGAATGAATTAGAATGGATCATACAAATGAATTAGAAGGGTTACATTTGTGAGAATGAATTAGAATGGATACATTTGTGCGAATGAATTAGAATAGATTAGAATGGATCGTACAAATGGATTAGAATCCATTCTAATTCATTTGTATGATCCATTCTAATTCATTGGTACGATCCATTCGTACGATCCATTGTAATCCATTCGTACTATCCATTCTAATCCATTCGTATGATCCATTCTAATTCATTCGTACGATCCATTCTAATTCATTCCTATGTATCCATTCTAATTCATTCGTACGATCCATTCTAATTCTTTCATACAGTCCATTCTAATTCATTCGCACGATCCATTCTAATTCATTCGTATGATCCATTCTAATTCATTCCTACGATCTATTCTAATTCATTCGCTCGAATGTATCCATTCTAATTCATTCGCACGATCCATTCTAATTCATTCGTACGATCCATTCTAATTCATTCGCACGAATGTATCCATTCTAATTCATTCGCACGATCCATTCTAATTCATTCGTATGATCCATTCTAATTCATTCACACGAATGTATCCATTCTAATGCATTCGTAAGATTCATTCTAATTCATTCGCCCGATCCATTCGAATTCATTCGTACGATCCATTCTTATGAATTAGAATGGATCGTGAGAATGAATTAAAATGGATCATGCGAAAGAATTAGAATGGATCATACGAATGAATTTGAATGGATCGTGTGAATGAATTAGAATGGATCGTACGAATGAATTAGAATAGATCGTAGGAATGAATTAGAATGGATCATACAAATGAATTAGAATAGATTGTACGAATGAATTAGAATGGTTACATTCGTACGATCCATTCTAATCCATTCGTACGATCCATTCTAATTAATTTGCACGAGCCGATCCATTCTAATCCATTCGTACGATCCATTCTAATTCATTCGTACGATCCATTCTAATTTATTCTCACAAATGTAACCTTTCTAATTCATTTGTATGATCCATTCTAATTCATTTGTACGATCCATTCTAATCCATTCGTACGATCCATTCTAATCCGTACGATCCATTCTAATTCATTCGCACGAATGTAACCATTCTAATTCATTCATACGATTCATTCTAATTCATTCGCACGATCCATTCTAATTCGTTCGTACGATCCATTCTAATTCATTCGCATGAATGTATCCATTCTAATTCATTTGCACGATCCATTCTAATTCATTCCTATGATCCATTCTAATTCATTCGCACGATCCATTCTAATTCATTCGTATGATCCATTCTAATTCATTCGTATGATCCATTCTAACTGATTCAGTGGATCCATTCTAATTCATTCGTACCATCCATTCTAATTCATTCATACGATCCATTCTAATCCATTCGTACGATCCATTCTAATTCATTCGTATAAATGAATTAGAATGGATCGTGCGAATGAATTAGAATGGATCGTACGAATGGATTAGAATGGATCGTACGAATGAATTAGAATGGATACATTCGAGCGAATGAATTAGAATAGATCATAGGAATTATTTAGAATGGATCATACGAATGAATTAGAATGGATCGTGCGAATGAATTAGAATGGATTGTATGAAAGAATTAGAATGGATCGTACGAATGAATTAGAATAGATACATAGGAATGAATTAGAGTGGATCGTACGAATGAATTAGAATGGATCGTATGAATGGATAAGAATGGATCGTACGAATGGATTAGAATGGATCGTACGAGTGGATTAGAATGGATCGTACGAATGAATTTGAATGGTTCATGCGAATGAATTAGAATGAATCGTACGAATGCATTAGAATGGATGGTACGAATGAATTAGAATGAATTGTATGATCCATTCTAATTCATTCGTCCGATCCATTCTAATTCATTCGCACGAATGTATCCATTCTAATTCATTCGTACAATCCATTCTAATTCATTCGCACGATCCTTTCTAATTCATTTGCATGATCCATTCTAATTCATACGCTCGAATGTATCCATTCTAATTCATTCGTACAATCCATTCTAATTCATTCGCACGATCCATTCTAATTCATTCGTATGATCCATTCTAATTCATTCCTATGATCTATTCTAATTCATTCGCACGATCCATTCTAATTCATTCGTTCGATCCATTCTAATTCATTCGTACGATCCATTCTAATTCATTCACACGATCCATTCTAATTCATTCGTACAATCCATTCTAATTCATTCGCATGAATGTATCATACGAATGAATTAGAATGGATCAAGCGAATGAATTAGAATTGATCGTGCAAATGAATTAGAATGGATACATTCGTGTGAATGAATTAGAATGGATCGTAGGAATGAATTAGAATGGATTGTTCGAATGAATTAGAATGAATACATTCGAGCGAATAAATTAGAATGGATCGTACGAACGAATTAGAATTAGATCGTACGAATGGATTAGAATGGATCGTACGAATGAATTAGAATGGGTCCAACAAATGAATTAGAAAGGTTACATTTGTGAGAATGAATTAGAATGGATCGTACGAATGGATTAGAATGGATCGTACGAATGGATTAGAATGGATCATACGAATGAATTAGAAAGGTTACATTCGTGAGAATGAATTAGAATGGATCGTACGAATGAATTAGAATGGATCTTGCGAATGAATTTGAATGGATCGTACAAATGAATTAGAATGGATCGTGCGAATGAATTAGAATGGATCGTACGAATGGATCATGCGAATGAATTAGAATGGATTAGAAAAGATCGTATGAATGGATCGTACGAATGAATTAGAATGGATCATACAAATGAATTAGAAGGGTTATATTTGTGAGAATGAATTAGAATGGATACATTTGTGCGAATGAATTAGAATAGATTAGAATGGATCGTACAAATGGATTAGAATCCATTCTAATTCATTTGTATGATCCATTCTAATTCATTCGTACGATCCATTCGTACGATCCATTCTAATCCATTCGTACTATCCATTCTAATCCATTCGTACGATCCATTCTAATTCATTCGTACAATCCATTCTAATTCATTCCTATGTATCCATTCTAATTCATTCGTACGATCCATTCTAATTCTTTCATACAATCCATTCTAATTCATTCGCACGATCCATTCTAATTCATTCGTATGATCCATTCTAATTCATTCCTACGATCTATTCTAATTCATTTGCTCGAATGTATCCATTCTAATTCATTCGTACGATCCATTCTAATCCATTCGTACGATCCATTCTATACGATCTATTCAAATTCATTCGTACGATCCATTCTAATTCATTCGTACGATCCATTCAAATTCATTCACATGATCCATTCTAATTCATTCGTACGATCAATTCTAATTCATTCTCACGAATGTAACCTTTCTAATCCATTTGTACGATCCATTCTAATCCATTCGTACGATCCATTCTAATCCATTCGTACTATCCATTCTAATCCATTCGTACGATCCATTCTAATCCATTCGTACGATCCATTCTAATCCATTCGCACGATCCATTCTAATTCATTCGCACGATCCATTCTAATTCATTCGTACGATCCATTCTAATTTAGTCGCACGATCCATTCTAATTCATTTGTACAAATGTATCCATTCTAATTCATTCGCACGATCCATTCTAATTCATTTGCACGATCTATTCTAATTCATTCGTATGATCCATTCTAATTCATTAGTACGATCCATTATAATTCATTCGCACAAATGTATCTATTCTAATTCATTCGTACATTCAAGCGAATGAATTAGAATGGATCTTATGAATGAGTTAGAATGGATCGTATGATTGAATTAGAATGGATTGCATGAATGAATTAGAATGGATCATACGAATGAATTGGAATGGATCGTACGAATGAATTAGAATGGATCGTACGAATGGATTAGAATGGATCATATGAATGGATTAGAATGGAACGTACGAATGAATTAGAATGGATCATACAAATGAATTAGAAAGGTTACATTCGTGAGAATGAATTAGAATGGATCGTACGAATGAATTAGAATGGATCATGCGAATGAATTTGAATGGATCGTACGAATGAATTAGAATGGATCGTACGAATGAATTAGAATGGATCGTGCGAATGAATTAGAATGGATCATGCAAATGAATTACAATGGATCGTACGAATGAATTAGAATGGTTACATTCGTGCGAATGAATTAGAATGGATCGTACGAATGAATTAGAATGGATATATTTGAACGAATAAATTAGAATGGATCATACGAATGAATTAGAATGGATCGTACGAATGAATTAGAATGGATCGTGAGAATGAATTAGAATGGATCGTGCGAATGAATTAGAATGGATATATTTATGCGAATGAATTAGAATGGATCGTGCGAATGAATTAGAATAGATCATACGAATGAATTAGAATGGATTGTACGAATGAATTAGAATGGATATATTCGTGCGAATGAATTAGAATGGATCATACGATTGAATTTGAATGGATCGTACGAATGAATTAGAATGAATCATGTGAATGAATTTGAATGGATTGTACGAATGAATTAGAATGGATCGAGCGAATGGATTAGAATAGATCGTAGGAATGAATTAGAATGAATCATACAAATGAATTAGAATGGATCGTACGAATGAATTGGAATGGATCGTACGAATGAATTTGAATTGATACATTCATGCAAATGAATTAGAATGGATCATAGGAATGAATTAGAATGGATCATACGAATGAATTAGAATGGATCGTGCGAACGAATTAGAATGGATCTTATGAACGAATTAGAATGGATCGTACGAATGAATTAGAATGGATACATTCGAGCAAATGAATTAGAATGGATCGTACGATGCAATCTAATTCATTCGCACGATCCATTTTAATTCGTTCGTACGATCCATTCTAATTCATTCACACGATCTATACTAATTCAATCCTACGATCCATTCTAATCCATTCGTATGATCAATTCTAATTCATTCGCACGATCCATTCTAATTAATTCTCACGAATGTAACCTTTCTAATTCATTTGTATGATCCATTCTAATTCATTCGTACGATCCAATCTAATCCATTCGTACGATCCATTCTAATCCATTCGTACGATCCATTCTAATTCATTCGTATGATCCATTCTAATTCATTCGCTCGAATGTATCCATTCTAATTCGTTTGTACGATCCATTCTAATCCATTCGTACGATCCATTCTAAACCATTTGTACGATCCATTCTAATTCATTCGCACGAATGTAACCATTCTAATTCATTCATACGATCCTTCTAATTCATTCCTACGATCCATTCTAATTCATTCGCATGATCAATTCTAATTCATTCGCATGATCTATTCTAATTCATTCGTACGATCCATTCTAATTCATTCGAACGAATGTAACCATTCTAATTCATTCGTACGATCCATTCTAATTCATTCGCATGATACATTCTAATTCATTCGCACAAATGTAACCATTCTAATTCATTCGGTGGATCCATTCTAATTCATTCGTACGATCCATTCTAATTCATTCTCACGAATGTAACCTTTCTAATTCATTTGTATGATCCATTCTTATCCATTCGTACGATCCATTCGTACGATCCATTCTAATCCATTCGTACGATCCATTCTAATTCATTCGCACGATCCATTCTAATTCATTCGTACGATCCATTCTAATTCATTCGTACGATCCATTATAATTCATTCGCACGATCTATTCTAATTCATTTGTACGAATGTATCCATTCTAATTCATTCACACGATCCATTCTAATTCATTCACACGATCTATTCTAATTCATTCGTATGATCCATTCTAATTCATTTGTACGATCCATTCTAATTCATTCGTATATTCATGCGAATGGATCGAACGAATGAATCGTGCGAATGGATTAGAATGGATCGAACGAATGAATTAGAATGGATACATTTGTGTGAATTAATTAGAATGGATCGTACGAATGAATTAGAATGGATCGTACGAATGCATTAGAATGGATCGTACGAATGAATTAGAATGGATCGTATGAACGAATTAGAATGGATCGTACGAATGGATTCGAATGGATATATTCGTGCGAATGAATTAGAATGGATCATACGAATGAATTAGACTGGATCGTACGAATAAATTTGAATCGATACATTCATGCGAATGAATTAGAATGGATCGTAGGAATGAATTAGAATGGATCGTGCGAATGAATTAGAATGGATTGTACGAATGAATTAGAATGGATACATTTGTGCAAATGAATTAGAATGGATCATATGAAAGAATTAGAATGGATCGTACAAATGAATTGGAATGGATCGTACAATTCATTCTAATTCGTTCGTACGATCCATTCTAATGTATTCGTACGATTCATTCTAATTCATTCGTACGATCCATTCTAATTAATTCGCACGATCCATTCTAATTCATTCGCTCGAATGTATCATTCGTACGATCCATTCTAATTAATTCATTTGCACGATCCATTCTAATTCATTCCTATGATCCATTCTAATTCATTCGTACGATCCATTCTAATTCTTTCGCTCGAATGTATCCATTCTAATTCATTCGTACGATTCATTCTAATTCAATCATACGATCCATTCTAATTCATTCGTACAATTCGTTCTAATCCATTCGTACGATCTATTCTAATTCATTCGTACGATCCATTCTAATTCATTCGTATGATCAATTTTAATTCAATCGCACGATCCATTCTAATTCATTCGTACGATCCATTCTAATTCATTCGCACGAATATAACCATTATAATTCATTTGTACGATCCATTCTAATTCATTCACACAAATGTATCCATTCTAATTCATTCGTACGATCCATTCTAATTCGTTCATACGATCCATTCTAATCCATTTGCACGATCCATTCTAATTCATTCCTATGATCCATTCTAATTCATTCGTACGATCCATTCTAATTCTTTCGCTCGAATGTATCCATTCTAATTCATTCGTACGATCCATTCTAATTCATTCGCACAAATGTATCCATTCTAATTCATTCACACGATCCATTCTAATTCATTCGTACGATCCATTCTAATTTATTCGCACGATCCATTCTAATTCATTCGTACGATCCATTCTAATTCATTCGTACAATCCATCCAAATTCATTCGTACGATGCAATCTAATTCATTCACACAAATGTATCTATTCTAATTCATTCGTACAATGCGTTCTAATCCATTCGTACGATCCATTCTAATCCATTCGTACGATCCATTCTAATTCATTCGCACGAATGTAACCATTCTAATTCATTCATATGATCCATTCTAATTCATTCGTACGATCCATTCTAATTCATTCGTATGATCCATTCTTATTCATTCGTACGATCCATTCTAATTCATTTGCATGAATATATCGATTCTAATTTATTCGTACGATCCAGTCTAATTCATTCGTACGATCCATTCTAATTCATTCGCACGAATATATCCATTCTAATTCATTCGTATGATCTTTTCTAATTCATTCACACGATCCATTCTAATTCTTTTATGTGATCCATTCTAATTCATTCGCACGAATGTATCCATTCTAGTTCATTCGTACGCTCCATTCTAATTCATTCGTACGCTGCATTCTTATTCATCGCACAAATGTATCCATTCTAATTTATTCGTACGATCCATTCAAATTCAATCGTATGATCCATTCTAATTCATTCGCACAAATGTATCCATTTTAATTCATTCGTTCGATCCATTCTAATTTATTCATACGATCCATTCTAATTCATTCGTACGATCCATTCTAATTCATTCGTATGATCCATTCTAACTCATTCGTAGGAATGAATTAGAATGGATCGTACTAATGAATTAGACTGGTTAAATTCATGCGAATGAATTAGAATGGATCGTACGAATGGATTAGAATGGATCGTACGAATGGATTAGAATGGATCGTACAAATGAATTAGAAAGGTTACATTTGTGAGAATGAATTAGAATGGATCGTACGAATGGATTAGAATGGATCGTACGAATGGATTAGAATGGATCGTACGAATGAATTAGAATGGATCGTACAAATGAATTAGAAAGGTTACATTCGTGAGAATGAATTAGAATGGATCATGCGAATGAATTAGAATTGATCATACGAATGAATTAGAATGGATAGTACGAATGAATAAGAATGGATCGTATGAATGAATTAGAATGGATACATTCGAGCGAATGAATTAGAATAGATCGTAGGAATGAATTAGAATGGATCATACGAATGAATTAGAATGGATCGTATGAATGAATTAGAATGGATCGTACGAATTAATTAAAATGTATACATTGGTGCGAATGAATTAGAATGGATCGTACGAATGAATTAGAATGAATCGTACGAATGAATTAGAATGGATCGTACAAATGAATTAGAATTGATACATTTGTACGAATAAATTAGAATGGATCGTGCGAATGAATTAGAATTGAACATACGAATGAATTAGAATGGATCGTACGACCCATTCTAATTCATTCGCACAATCCATTCTAATTCATTCGTATGATCCATTCTAATTCATTCACAAGAATGTAACCATTCTAATTTATTCGTACGATCCATTCTAATTCATTCCTATGATCCATTCTAATTCATTCGCACGAATTTATCCATTCTAATTCATTTGCACGATCCATTCTAATTCATTCCTGTGATCAATTCTAATTCATTCGTACGATCCATTCTAATTCATTCGCTCGAATGTATCCATTCTAATTCATTCATACAATCCATTCTAATTCGTTCGTACGATCCATTCTAATTCGTTCGTACGATCCATTCTAATTCATTCGCACGATCCATTCTAATTCATTCGCACGATCCATTCTAATTCATTCTCACGAATGTAACCTTTCTAATTCATTCGTACGATCCATTCTAATCCATTCGTACGATCCATTCTAATTTATTTGCACGATCCATTTTAATTCATTCGTATGATCCATTCTAATTCATACGTACGATCCATTCTAATTCATTCGCTCGAATGTATTCATTCTAATTCATTCGTACGATCCATTCTAATTCATTCGTACGATCCATTCTAATTCATTCTCACGAATGTAACCTTTCTAATTCATTTGTATTTGTCCATTCTAATTAATTCGTACGATCCATTCTAATTCATTCGCACGATCCATTCTAATTCATTCGTACGATCCATTCTAATGCATCCGTATGATTCATTCTAATTCATTCGCACGATCCATTCTAATTCATTCGTCCGATCCATTCTAATTCATTCGTCCGATCCATTCTAATTCATTCGCAAGAATGTATCCATTCTAATTTATTCGTACAATCCATTCTAATTCATTCGCATGATCCATTCTAATTCATTCGTATGATCCATTCTAATTCATTCCTACGATCTATTCTAATTCAGTCGCTCGAATGTATCCATTCTAATTCATTCGTTCGATCCATTCTAATTCATTCGTACGATTCATTCAAATTCATTCGCATGATCCATTCTAATTTAATCGTACGATCCATTCTAATTCATTCGCACGATCCATTCTAATTCATTCGTACGATCCATTCTAATACATTCGCACGATCCATTCTAATTCATTCGCACAAATGTATCCATTCTAATTCATTCGTAGGATCCATTCTAATTCATTCGCACGATCCATTCTAATTCATTCGCACAAAGGTATCCATTCTAATTCATTCGTACGATCCATTCTAATTCATTCGCACGATCCATTCTAATTCATTCGCACAAATGTATCCATTCTAATTCATTCGTACGATCCATTCTAATTCATTCGCACGATCCATTCTAATTCATTCGTACGATCCATTCTAATTCATTCGTACGATCCATTCTAATTCATTCGTACAATCCATTCAAATTCATTCGTACGATGCAATCTAATTCATTCGCACAAATGTATCTATTCTAATCCATTCGTACAATACGTTCTAATCCATTCGTACGATCCATTCTAATCCATTCGTACGATCCATTCTAATTCATTCGCACGAATGTAACCAATCTAATTCATTCATATGATCCATTCTAATTCATTCGTACGATCAATTCTAATTCATTCGTATGATCCATTCTAATTCATTCGTACGATCCATTCTAATTCATTTGCATGAATGTATCCATTCTAATTTATTCGTACGATCCAGTCTAAATCATTCGTACGATCCATTCTAATTCATTCGCATGAATATATCCATTCTAATTCATTCATACGATCCTTTCTAATTCATTCGCATAATCCATTCTAATTCTTTCATATGATCCATTCTAATTCATTCGCACGAATGTATCCATTCTAGTTCATTCGTACGCTCCATTCTAATTCATTCGTACGCTCCATTCTTATTCATCGCACAAATGTATCCATTCTAATTCATTTGTACGATCCATTCTAATTCATTCGTATGATCCATTCTAATTCATTCGTACGATCCATTCTAATTCATTCGCTCGAATGTATCCATTCTAATTCATTCGTACGATTCATTCTAATTCATTCGCACGATCCATTCTAATCCATTCGTACGATCCATTCTAATCCATTCGGCCGAACCATTCTAATCCATTCGTACGATCCATTCTAATTCATTCGCTCGAATGTATCCATTCTAATTCATTCGTACGATCCATTCTAATTCGTTCATACGGTCCATTCTAATTTGTTCGTACGATCCATTCTAAAATGAGTTAGAATGGATCATACGAATGAATTACAATGGATCGTGCGAATGAATTAGAATGGATTGTGCGAATGAATTAGAATGGATCGTGCGAATGAATTAGAATGGATCGGACGAATGAATTAGAATGGATCGTACGATTCATTCTAATTCATTCGTACGATCCATTCTAAAGCATTCGTACGATTCATTCTAATTCATTCGAACGATCCATTCTAATTCATTCGTACGATCCATTCTTATTCATTCATGCGATCCATTCTAATTCATTCGTACTATCCATTCTAATTCATTCGTACGATCCTTTCTAATTCATTCGTATAATCCATTCTAACTCATTTTAGAATGGATCGTACGAACGAATTAGAATGGATCGTATGAACGAATTAGAATGGATCGTACAAATGAATTAGAATGGATACATTCGAGCGAATGAATTAGAATGGATCGTACGAATGAATTAGAATGGATCGTACGAATGGATTAGAATGGATCGTACGAATGGATTAGAATGGATCGTACGAATGAATTAGAATGGATCATACAGATGAATTAGAAAGGTTATATTCGTGAGAATGAATTAGAATGGATCGTACAAATGAATTAGAATGGATCGTACGAATGAATTAGAATGGATACATTCGAGCGAATGAATTAGAATGGATCGTACGAATGAATTAGAATGGATCATAGGAATGAATTAGAATGGATCGTGCAAATGAATTAGAATGGATCGTATGAATGAATAAGAATGGATCGTACGAATGAATTAGAATGGAAACATTTGTGCGAATGAATTAGAATGGATCGTGCGAATGAATTAGAATGGATCGTACGAATGAATTAGAATGGATATATTTATGCGAATGAATTAGAATAAATCGTACTAATTCATTAGAATGGATCGTACAAATGATTTAGAATAGCTCATACGAATGAATTAGAATGAATCGTACGAATGAATTAGAATGCATTGTACGAATCCATTCTAATCCATTCGTACGATCCATTCAAATTCATTCGTACGATCCATTCTAATTTATTCGTACAATACATTCAAATTCAATCGTACGATGCAATCTAATTCATTCGCACAAATGTATCTATTCTAATTCATTCGTACAATGCGTTCTAATCCATTCGTACGATCCATTCTAATCCATTTGTATGATCCATTATAATTCATTCGCACGAATATAACCATTCTAATTCATTCATATGATCCATTCTAATTCATTCGTATGATCCATTCTAATTCATTCATATGATCCATTCTAATTCATTCGTACGATCCATTCTAATTCATTTGCACGAATGTATCCATTCTAATTTATTCGTACGATCCAGTCTAATTCATTCGTACGATCCATCTCATTCATTCGCACGAATATATCCATTCTAATTCCTTCGTACGATCCTTTCAAATTTATTCGCACGATCCATTCTAATTCTTTCATATGATCCATTCTAATTCATTCGCATGAATGTATCCATTCTAGTTCATTCGTACGCTCCATTCTAATTCATTCGTACGCTCCATTCTTATTCATCGCACAAATGTATCCATTCTAATTTATTCGTACGACCTATTCAAATTCAATCGTATGATCCATTCTAATTCATTCGCACAAATGTATCTATTTTAATTCATTCGTACGTTCCATTCTAATTTATTCATACGATCCATTCTAATTAATTCGCACGATCCATTCTAATTCATTCGTACGATCCATTCTAATTCATTCGCATGAATATATCTATTCTAATTCATTCATATGATCCATTCTAATTTATTCGCACGATCTATTCTAATTCATTCGTACCATCCATTCTAATTCATTCGTACGATCCATTCTAATTCATTCGCACGAATGTATCATACGAATGAATTAGAATGGATCATGCGAATGAATTAAAATGGATCGTACGAATGAATTAGAATGGATCGTACAAATGAATTAGAAAGGTTATATTTGTGAGAATGAATTAGAATGGATCGCACGAATGAATTAGAATGGATCGTACGAATGGATTAGAATGGATCGTACGAATGAATTAGAATGGATCATACAAATGAATTAGAAAGGTTACATTCAGGAGACTGAATTAGAATGGATCATACGAATGAATTAGAATGGATCATGCGAATGAATTTGAATAGATCGTACAAATGAATTAGAATAGATCAAACGAATGAATTAGAATGGATACATTCGAGCGAATGAATTAGAATAGATCGTAGGAATGAATTAGAATGGATCATACGAATGAATTAGAATGGATCGTGCGAATGAATTAGAATGGATTGTACGAATGAATTAGAATGGATACATTCGTGCGAATGAATTAGAATGGATCGGACGAATGAATTAGAATGGATCGTACGATTCATTCTAATTCATTCGTACGATCCATTCTAATGCATTCGTACGATTCATTCTAATTCATTCGCACGATCCATTATAATTCATTTTTATGATCCATTCTAATTTATTTGCATGAATATACGATCCATTCTAATTTATTCGCAAGAATGTATCCATTCTAATTCATTCGTACAATCAATTCTAATTTATTCGTACAAATGTATCCATTCTAATTTATTCGTACGATCCATTCTAATTCATTTGTACGATTCATTCTAATTCATTCGCAGGATCCATTCTAATTCATTCGTACGATCCATTCTAATTCATTCGCACGAATGTATCTATTCTAATTCATTCGTACAATCCATTCTAATTCATTCGCACGATCCATTCTAATTCATTCGTATGATCCATTCTAATTCATTCCTACGATCTATTCTAATTCATTCGCTCGAATGTATCCATTCTAATTCATTCGTTCGATCCATTCTAATTCATTCGTACGATCCATTCAAATTCATTCGCATGATCCATTCTAATTCATTCGTACGATCCATTCTAATTCATTCTCACGAATGTAACCTTTCTAATTCATTTGTATCATCCATTCTAATTCATTCGTACGATCCATTCTAATTCATTCGTCCGATCCATTCTTATCCATTCGTACGATCCATTTTAATTCATTTGTACGATCCATCGTAATTCATTCATACAATCCATTCAGATTCATTCGCATGAATATATCTATTCTAATTCATTCGTATGATCCATTCTAATTCATTCGTACGATCCATTCTAATTCATTTGTACGATCCATTCTAATTCATTCGCACAAATGTATCATATGAATGAATAAGAATGGATCGTACGAATGAATTAGAATGGATCGTGCGAATGAATTAGAATGAATCGTACGAATACATTAGAATGGATCGTACGAATGAATTAGAATGAATCGTACGAACGAATTAGAATGGATCGTACGAACGAATTAGAATGGATCGTACGAATAAATTAGAATGGATACATTCGAGCGAATGAATTAAATGGATCGTACGAATGAATTAGAATGAATCATATGAATGAATTAGAATGGATCGTGCAAATAAATTAGAATGGATACATTCATACGAATGAATTAGAATAGATCATACGAATGAATTAGAATGGATCGTACGAATGAATTAAAATGGATCGTGTGAATGAATTAGATTGAATCGTACGAATGAATTAGAATGGATCGTACGAATGAATTAGAATGGATACATTTGTACGAATAAATTAGAATGGAATATACGAATGAATTAGAATGGATACATTCTTGCGAATAAATTAGAATGGATCGTATATTCGTGCAAATAAATTAGAATGGATCGTACGAATGAATTAGAATGGGCCGTGCGAATGAATTAGAAAGAATCGTACGAATGCATTAGAATGGATCGTACGAATGAATTAGAATGAAGCGTACGATCCATTCTAATTCATTCGTCCGATCCATTCTAATTCAATCGCACGATCCATTCTAATTCGTACGAATGAATTTGAATGGAGCGTACGAATGAATTTGAATGGATCGTACGAATGAACTAGAATGGATACATTCGTGCGAATGAATTAGAATGGATCATATGAAAGAATTAGAATAGATCGTGCGAATGAATTAGAAACGATCGTACGAATGAATTAGAATGGATATAATCGTGCGAATGAATTAGAATGGGTCGTACGAATGAATTAGACTGGATCGTACGAATAACTTAGAATGGATACATTCATGCAAATGAATTAGAATGGATCGTACGAATGAATTAGAATGGATCATACGAATGAATTAGAATGGATCGTACGAATGAATTAAAATGGATCATATGAATGAATTAGATTGGTTACATTCGTGCGAATAAATTAGAATGGATCGTACGAATAGATTAGAATGGATCATACAAATGGATTAGAACGCATTGTATGAATGAATTAGAATAGATACATTTGTGCGAATGAATTAGATTGTATCGTACGAATGAATTTGAATGGATTGTACGAATGAATTAGAATGGATCGTACGAATGAATTAGAATGGATCATGCGAATGAATTAGAATAGATCGTACGAACGAATTAGAATGGATCGTATGAACAAATTAGAATGGATCGTATGAATGAATTAGAATGGATACATTCGAGCGAATGAATTAGAATGGATCATACGAATGAATTAGAATGGATCATACGAATGAATTAGAATGGATCGTGCAAATGAATTAGAATGGATACATTCGAGCGAATGCATTAGAGTAGATCATAGGAATGAATTAGAATGGATCATACGAATGAATTAGAATGGATCGTGCGAATGAATTAGAATGGATTGTACGAATGAATTAGAATGGATACATTCGAGCGAATAAATTAGAATAGATCGTAGGAATGAATTAGAATGGATCATAAGAATGAATTAGAATGGATCGTGCGAATGAATTAGAATGGATTGTACGAATGAATTAGAATGAATACATTCGTGCGAATGAATTAGAATGGATCGGACGAATGAATTAGAATGGATCGTACGATTCATTCTAATTCATTAGTACGATCCATTCTAATGCATTCGTATGATTCATTAAAATTCATTCGCACGATCCACTCTAATTCATTCTTATGATCCATTCAAATTTATTTGCACAAATATGCGATCCATTCTAATTTATTCACAAGAATGTATCCATTCTAATTCATTCGTACAATCCATTCTAATTTATTCGTACAAATGTATCCATTCTAATTCATTCGTACGATCCATTCAAATTCATTCGCACGATCCATTCTAATTCATTCGTACGATCAATTCTAATTCATTCGCACGAATATATCTATTCTAATTCATTCGTACAATCCATTCTAATTCATTCGCACGATCCATTCTAATTCATTCGTATGATCCATTCTAATTCATTCCTACGATCTATTCTAATTCATTCGCTCGAATGTATCCATTCTAATTCATTCGTACAATCCATTCTAATTCATTCGCATGATCCATTCTAATTCATTCATATGATCCATTCTAATTCATTCCTACGATCTATTCTAATTCATTCGCTCGAATGTATCCACTCTAATTCATTTGCATGATCTATTCTAATTCATTCCTATGATCCATTCTAATTCATTCGTATGATCCATTCTAATTTATTCGCTCGAATGTATCCATTCTAATTCATTCGTACGATCCATTATAATTCGTTCGTATGATCCATTCTAATTCGTTCGTATGATCCATTCTAATTCATTCGTACGATCCATTCTAATTCAATCTCACAAATGTAACCTTTCTAGTTCAATTGTACGATCCATTCTAATTCATTCGTACGATCCATTCTAATCCATTCGTACGATCCATTCCAATCTATTCATACGATCCATTCTAATTCATTCGCACGAATGTAACCATTCTAATTCATTCGTACGATCTATTCTAAATCATTCCTACGATCCATTCTAATTCATTCGCACGAATGTATCCATTCTAATTCATTTGCACGATCCATTCTAATTCATTCCTACGATCCATTCTAATTCATTCGTACGATCCATTCTAATTTATTAGCTCGAATGTATCCATTCTAATTCATTCGTACGATACATTCTAATTCATTCGTACGATCCATTCTAATTCATTCGCTCGATCCATTCTAATTCATTCGTACGACCCATTCTAATTCATTTGCACGATCCATTCTAATTCATTCCTATGATCCATTCTAATTCATTCGTACAATCCATTCTAATTCATTCGCTCGAATATATCCATTCTAATTCATTCGTACGATCCATTCTAATTCGTTCGTACGATCCATTCTAATTCGTTCGTACGATCCATTCTAATTCATTCGTACGATCCATTCTAATTCATTCGCTCGAATGTATCCATTCTAATTCATTCGTTCGATCCATTCTAATTCATTCGTACGATCCATTCAAATTCATTCGCGTGATCCATTCTAATTCATTCGTACGATCCATTCTAATTCATTCTCACGAATGTAACCTTTCTAATTCATTCGTACGATCCATTCTAATCCATTCGTGCGATCCATTCTAATCCAATCGTATGATCCATTCTAATCCATTCGTACGATCCATTCTAATCCATTCGTACGATCCATTCTAATTCATTCTCACAAATGTAACTATTCTAATTCATTTGTACTATCCATTCTAATTCATTCGTACGATCCATTCTAATCCCTTCTAATCCATTCGTATGATCCATTCTAATTCATTCGCATGAATGTAACCATTCTAATTCATTCGTACGATCCATTCTAATTCATTCCTACGATCCATTCTAATTCATTCGCACAAATGTATTCATTCTAATTCATTTGCACAATCCATTCTAATTCATTCCTATGATCCATTCTAATTCATTCGTACGATCCATTCTAATTCATTCGCTCGAATGTATCCATTCTAATTTTTTCGTATGATCCATTCTAATTCGTTCGTACGATCCATTCTAATTCGTTCGTACGATCCATTCTAATTAATTCGTCTGATCCATTCCAATTCATTCACATGAATGTATCCATTCTAATTCACTCGTACGATCCATTCTAATTTATTCGTACGATCCATTCTAATTAATTCACACGATCCATTCTAATTCCGTCGTATGAATGTATCCATTTTAATTCATTCATACGATCCATTCTAATTCATTCGTACGATCTAATTCATTCGTACGATCCATTCTAATTCATTCGTACGATCGATTCTAATTCATTCGCACGATCCATTCTAATTCATTCGTACGATCCATTCTAATTCATTCGTATGATCCATTCTAATTTATTCGTTCAAATATATCCATTCTAATTCATTCGTATGATCCATTCCAATTCATTCGCACGTTCCATTCTAATTCATTCGTACGATCCATTCTAATTCATTCGTACGATCCATTCTAATTCGTTCGTACAATCCATTCTAATTCAGTCGTATGCATGTATCCATTTTAATTCATTCGTACGATCCATTCTAATTCATTCGTACGATCTAATTCATTCGTACGATCCATTCTAATTCATTCGTACGATCGATTCTAATTCATTCGCACGATCCATTCTAATTCATTCGCACGATCCATTCTAATTCTTTCGTATGATCCATTCTAATTTATTCGTTCAAATATATCCATTCTAATTCATTCGTACGATCCATTTTAATTCATTCGCACGATCCATTCTAATTCATTCGTATGATCAATTCTAATTCATTCGCACGATCCATTCTAATTCATTTGTACGATCTATTCTAATTCATTCATACGATCCATTCTAATTCATTCGCACGAATGTATCCATTCTAATTCATTCGTACGATCCATTCTAATTCATTCGCACTATCCATTCTAATTCATTCATACGATCCATTCTAATTCATTCGTACGATCCATTCTAATTAATTCGCACAAATGTATCCATTCTAATTCATTCGTACGATCCATTCAAATTCAATCGTATGACCCATTCTAATTCATTCGTACGATCCATTCTAATTCATTCGCACGAATGTATCATACTAATAAATTAGAATGGATCGTGCGAATGAATTAGAATGGATCGAGCGAACGAATTTGAATGGATCGTACGAACGAATTAGAATGGATCGTACGAACGAATTAGAATGGATCGTATGAACGAATTAGAATGGATTGTGCAAATGAATTAGAATGGATATATTCGTGCAATGAATTAGAATGGATCGTAGGAATGAATTAGAATGGATCGTACGAATGAATTAGAATGGATGCATTCGTGTGAATGAATTAGAATGGATCGTACGAATGAATTAGAATGGATTGTACGAATGAATTAGAATAGATCGTGCGAGTAAATTAGAATGGATCATACGAATGAATTAGAATAGATATATTCATGTGAATGAATTAGAATGGATCGTACGAATGAATTAGAATGGATCGTGCGAATGAATTAGAATGAATCGTATGAATAAATTAGAATGGATCGTACGAATGAATTAAAATGGATACATTTGTGCGAAAGAATTAGAATGGATCATACGACTAAATTTGAATGGATTGTACGAATAAATTAGAATGGATACATTTGTGCGATGAATAAGAATGGAGCGTACGAATGAATTAGAATGGAGCGTACGAATGAACTAGAATGGATATATTCGTGCGAATGAATTAGAATGGATCATATGAAAGAATTAGAATAGATCGTGTGAATGAATTAGAAAGGATCGTACAAATGAATTAGAATGGATATATTCGTGCGAATGAATTAGAATGGATTGTACGAATGAATTAGACTGGATCATACGAATAAATTAGAATGGATATATTCATACAAATGAATTAGAATGGATCATACGAATGAATTAGAATGGATCATACGAATGGATTTGAATGGATCTTACGAATGGATTAGAATGCATTGTACGAATGAATTAGAATAGATACATTTGTGCGAATGAATTAGATTGCATCGTACGAATGAATTTGAATGGATCGGACGAATGAATTAGAATGGATCGTACGAATGAATTAGAATGGATCATAGGAATGAATTAGAATAGATCATGCAAATTAATTAGAATGGATATATTCGTGCGAATGAATTAGAATGGATCGTGCGAATAAATTAGAATGGATCGTACGAATGAATTAGAATGGATATATTTGAACGAATAAATTAGAATGGATCATACGAATGAATTAGAGTAGATCGTACGAATGAGTTAGAATGGATCGTGCGAATGAATTAGAATAGATCGTACGAATGAATTTGAATGGATACATTTGTGCGAATGAATCTGAAAGGATTGTATGAATCAATTACATTGGATCTTACGAATGAATTAGAATAGATCGTATAAATGAATTAGAATAGCTCATACGAATGAATTAGAATAAATCGTACGAATGAATTAGAATGGTTACATTCGTGCGAATGAATTAGAATAGATCATACGAATGAATTAGAATGGATCATACGAATGGATTTGAATGGATCATACGAATGGATTAGAATAGATCGTACGAATGGATTAGAATGGATCATACGAATGAATTAGATAGGATCATACAAATGAATTAGAAAGGTTACATTCGTGAGAATGAATTAGAATGGATCGTACGAATGAATTAGAATGGATCATGCGAATGAATTTGAATGGATCGTACGAATGAATTAGAATGGATCGAACGAATGAATTAGAATGGATACATTAGAGCGAATGAATTAGAATAGATAATAGGAATGAATTAGAATGGATCATACGAATGAATTAGAATGGATCGTGCGAATGAATTAGAATGGATTGTACGAATGAATTAGAATGGATACATTCGTGCGAATGAATTAGAATGGATCGGACAAATGAATTAGAATGGATCGTACGATCCATTCTAATTCATTTGTATGATCCATTCTAATTCATTCGTACGATCCATTCTAATCCATTCGTATGATCCATTCTAATCCATTCGTACGAACCATTCTAATCCATTCGTACGATCCATTCTAATTCATTCGTACGATCCATTCTAATTCATTCTCACAAATGTAACCTTTCTAATTTATTTGTACGATCCATTCTAATTCATTAGTACGTTACATTCTAATCCATTCGTACGATCCATTCTAATCCATTCGTACGATCCATTCCAATTCATTCGCACGAATGTAACCATTTTAATTCATTCGTACAAGCCATTCTAATTCATTCCTACGATCCATTCTAATTCGTTCGCATGAATGTATCCATTCTAATTTATTTGCACGATCCATTCTAATTCATTCCTATGATCCATTCTAATTCATTTGTATGATACATTCATACGACTGAATTAGAATAGATTATACGAATGAATTAGAATATATCATACGAATGAATTAGAATGGATCGTACGAATGAATTAGAATGGATCGTGCGAATGAATTAGAATGGATCGTACGAATGAGTTAGAATGGATATATTTGAGCGAATAAATTAGAATGGATCATACGAATGAATTAGAATGGATCGTACGAATGAATTAGAATGGATCGTACGAATGAATTAGAATGGATACATTCGAGCGAATGAATTAGAATGAATCGTAGGAATAAATTAGAATGGATCATAGGAATGAATTATAATGGATCGTGCAAATGAATTAGAATGGATGCATTCGTGCGAATGAATTAGAATGGATCATAGGAATGAATTAGAATGGATCGTACGAATAAATTAGAATGGATGTACGAATGAATTAGAATGGATCGTACGAATGAATTAGAATGGATCCACCGAATAAGTTAGAATGGATCATACGAATGAATTAGAAAGGATCGTACGAATGAATTAGAATGGATCGTATGAATGAATAAGAATGGATCGTACGAATGAATTAGAATGGATCGTGCGAATGAATTAGAATGAATCGTACGAATGAATTAGAATTGATCGTACGAATGAATTAGAATGGATCGTATGAATGAATTAGAATGGATACATTCGTGCAAATGAATTAGAATGGATCGTACAAATGAATTAGAATTGATCGTACGAACGAATTAGAATGGATTGTACGAATGAATTAGAATGGATTGTACAAATGAATTAGAAATGTTACATTTGTGAGATTGAATTAGAATATCTCGTACGAATGAATTAGAATGGAACGTACGAATGGATTAGAATGGATCGTATGAACGAATTAGAATGGATCGTACGAATGGATTAGAATGGATCGTACGAATGAATTAGAATAGATTGTACAAATAAATTAGAAAGGTTACATTTGTGAGAATGAATTAGAATGGATCGTACGAATGAATTAGAATGGATCGTACGAATGGATTAGAATGGATCATACGAATAGATTAGAATGGATCGTACGAATGGATTAGAATAGATACATTTGTGCGAATGAATTAGATTGCATCGTACGAATGAATTTGAATGGATTGTATGAATGAATTTGAATGGATCGTACGAATGAATTAGAATGGATCATGTGAATGAATTAGAATAGATCGTACGAATGAATTAGAATGGATCGTACGAATAAATTAGAATGGATCGTGCGAATGAATTAGAATGGATCGTACAAATGTGTTAGAATGGATCCACCGAATGAGTTAGAATGGATCATGCGAATGAATTAGAATGGATCGTACAAATGAATTAGAATGGATACATTCGTGCGAATGAATTAGAATGGATCGGACGAATGAATTAGAATTGATCGTGCGAATGAATTAGAATGGATCATACGATTGAATTTGAATGGATCGTACAAATAAATTAGAATGGATACATTTGTGCGATGAATAAGAATGGAGCGTACGAAAGAATTAGAATGGAGCGTACGAATGAACTAAAATGGATACATTCGTGCGAATGAATTAGAATGGATCATATGAAATAATTAGAATGGATACATTCGAGCGAATGAATTAGAATGGATCGTACGAATGAATTAGAATGGATCATAGGAATGAATTAGAATGGATCGTGCAAATGAATTAGAATTGATTGTACGAATGAATTAGAATGGATACATTCGTGCGAATGAATTAGAATGGATCGGAGGAATGAACTAGAATGGATCGTACGATTCATTCTAATTCATTCGTACGATCCATTCTAATGCATTCGTACGATTCATTCTAATTCATTCGCACGATCCATTCTAATTCATTCGTACGATCCATTCTTATTCATTCATACGATCCATTCTAATTCATTCGCACAATCCATTCTAATTCATTCGCACAAATGTATCCATTCTAATTCATTCATACAATCCATTCTAATTCATTTGCACGATCCATTATTATTCATTCCTATGATCCATTCTAATTCATTCGTATGATCCATTCTAATTCATTCGCTCGAATGTACCCATTCTAATTCTTTCATATGATCCATTCTAATTCATTCGCACAAATGTATTCATTCTAGTTCATTCGTACACTCCATTCTAATTCATTTGTACACTCCATTCTTATTCATCGCACAAATGTATCCATTCTAATTTATTCGTACGATCCATTCAAATTCAATCGCATGATCCATTCTAATTCATTCGCACGATCAATTCTAATTCATTCGTCCGAACCATTCTAATTCATTCGCATGAATGTATTCATTCTAATTCATTCGTACGATCCATTCTAATTCATTCGCATGATCCATTCTAACTCATTCGGTGGATCCATTCTAATTCATTCGTACGATCCATTCTAATTCATTCGCACGATCCATTCTAATTTATTCGTATGATCCATTCTAATTCATTCGTACGATCTATTCTAATTCATTCGTACGATCCATTCTAATTCATTTGAATATATCCATTCTAATTCTTTCTCACGAATGTAACCTTTCTAATTCATTTGTATGTATCCATTCTAATTCATTTGTGCGAATGAATCCATTCTAATTCATTCATCCGATCCATTCTAATCCATTCGCACGATCCATTCTAATTCATTCGCACGAATGTAACCATTCTAATTCATTCGTAGATCCATTCTAATTCATTCCTACGATCCATTCTAATTCATTCGCACGAATGTATCCATTCTAATTCATTTGCATGATCCATTCTAATTCATTCATGTGATCCATTCTAATTCATTCGCATAATCCGTTCTAATTCATTCGCACAATCCATTCTAATTCATTCGCACGAATGTATCCATTCTAATTCATTAGTACGATCCATTCTAATTCATTTGTACGATCCATTCTAATTCATTCGCATGATCCATTCGTACGATCCATTCTAATCCATTCGTACGATCCATTCTAATTCATTCATAGGATCCATTCTAATTCGTTCTTACGATCCATTCTAATTCGTTCGTACGATCCATTCTAATTCATTCGCACGATCCATTCTAATCCATTCATACGAATGGATCCATTCTAATTCATTTGCACTATCCAGGATACAATCGTGCGAATGAATTAGAATGGATCGTACGAATGAATTAGAATGGATCGTGCGAATGAATTAGAATGAACCGTACGAATGAATTAGAATGGATCGTACGAATGAATTAGAATGGATCATATGAATGAATTTGAATGGATCGTATGAATGAATTAGAATGGATCGAACGAATAAATTAGAATGGATCATGCGAATGAATTATAATGGATACATTCGTGCGAATGAATTAGAATGGATCGTACGAATGAATTAGAATGGATCATACAAATGAATTAAAATAGATCATACAAATGAATTAGAATGGATCGTGCGAATGAATTAGAATGGATCGTACGAATGAATTAGAATGGATCGTAAGAACGAATTAGAATGGATCGTATGAACAAATTAGAATGGATTGTATGAATGAATTATAATCGATACATTCGAGTGAATGAATTAGAATGGATCGTACGAATAAATTCGAATGGATCATAGGAATTAATTAGAATGGATCGTGCAAATGAATTAGAATTGATACATTCATCCGAATGAATTAGAATGGATCGTAGGAATGAATTAGAATGGATCGTACGAATGAATTAGAATGGTTAGATTCGTGCGAATGAATTAGAATGGGTCGTACGAATGGATTAGAATGGATCATAGGAATGAATTAGAATGGATCGTACGAATGAATTAGAATGGATCGTACAAATGAATTAGAAAGGTTACATTTGTGAGAATGAATTAGAATGGATCGTACGATTCATTCTAATTCGTTCGTACGATCCATTCAAATTTATTCGCACGATCCATTCTAATTCATTCGTATGATTCATTCTTGTTGGGGGTAGTCAGAAAACACCTATCTTGGATAGCATTGCAAACGCACCTGAGATAGAGTTCTCGAGGGAGCCCGTCCAGGAGTTGGAACCCTCGGAAGCCGAGCGTGCCCCCTTTCTAGTCCGCAAGAAGGTCGCCCCCACAGGGAGCTGGATGGATACCCTGTATCTGAGTGCAGCTCGCCCCCAGCCCGCGAGGAGCTCGCCCCCACAGGGAGCTGGATGGACACCTTGTATCTGAGTGCAGCTCGCCCCCAGCCCGCAAGGAGCTCGCCCCCACAGGGAGTTGGATGGACACCTTGTATCTGAGTGCAGCTCGCCCCTCCCAGGCCCCGCAGGAGTTCCCGCCCCCGTGCTCACTAAAATCATCTTGACAGTGGAGCGAGATCCACGTTGGGCTGAAGGGGCCTAGGCCAAGGGCACTCATAGAAGCTCGCCTAAGCTCGCTGGAGCTCGCCTGAGCTCGCCCAGGAGCCAGCCTAAGCTCACTCGGGAGCTCGCCGAGCTCGCCCTGGAGCTCGCCGAGCTCGCCCCGAAACTCGCCTAAGCTCGCCCAGGAGCTCGCCCAGCCCGCGCTAGAACTCGCTTGCAGCGGTAGCGGGAGTTAGACCGTCATGCATAACAGAGACACCGGCATCGCAAACGCCCCTAGCTCATGCAGGAGCTCGCCCCTAGCTCATGCAGGAGCTCGCCCAAGATCGCGCAGGAGCTCGCCCAAGTTCGCCCTTGCCTGTGGATCTCATAGACCCTAGGACTCCGAGGGGTGGGGAAGTCTCCCAGGAGCTCGCCTAAGCTCGTTCAGGAGCTCGCCTAAACTCTCTCAGGAGCTCGCCTAAGCTCTCTCAGGAGTTCACCAAGCTCGCTCAGGAGCTCGCTTAGCTCGCTCCGGAGCTCGCCCCGACCCCTGTTTATCGAAGAGGTTGCTCCCGCGAGGTCCGACTCTTGATAAATATGGGCGAAAGGACAGAGCAGTGCCGGGCGAACTAGCCTTTGCTTCCTCCCTGAGACCGCCCGGACTTGAACATTCCAGAATTGCCACCTGGCCGAGACAAGAAAGATTCCCTCTCCCACTCAAACCGTCTGGCAGGCTTGACGATAGAATGTCAGGGCGCAAGTACCAAGGACTGTCAGACCCACGCGAGCCAGAACGTGGGGGGTCTAGAAGGCGCCGGAAGAATCTCCACGTGTCGGGCCACGGTAGGCCGCCGATTGCTATAAATGCTCACCCCCAGGCTCCATAGTACAGGTTCGAAACCCTTTTCCCTACCACTTTCGTCCACTAAAGCTCGCCGTTGTGCACCGGAGACTGACTTGAGCGTCGGAGGGTCTGCGCTCCTAAGGGAGCCAGCCGTTCTCACGCTTTTTCTTTAATTTACAGGTAGCCCGCACGGACCAGCGAAAAAATCCCCCGAACAATTCTAATTCATTCGTAGATCCATTCTAATTCATTCCTACGATCCATTCTAATTCATTCGCACGAATGTATCCATTCTAATTCATTTGCACGATCCATTCTAATTCATTCCTATGATCCATTCTAATTCATTCGTACGATCCATTCTAATTCATTCGCTCGAATGTATCCATTCTAATTCATTCGTACGATCCATTCTAATTCGTTCATACGATCCATTCTAATTCGTTCGTGCGATCCATTCTAATTCGTTCGTACGATCCATTCTAATTCATTCGCACGATCCATTCTAATTCATTTGTACGATCCATTTTAATTCATTCGCATGATCCATTCTAATTCATTCTTATGATACATTCGTGCGAATGAATTAGAATGGATCGTATGAATGAATTAGAATGGATCATAGGAATGAATTAGAATGGATCGTGCGAATGAATTAGAATGGATCGTACGAATGAATTAGAATGGATTGTGCAATGAATTAGAATGGATCGTATGAATGAATTAGAATGGTTACATTCGTGCTAATGAATTAGAATGGATCGTACGAATGGTTTAGAATGGATCGTACAAATGGATTAGAATGGATCATACGAATGAATTAGAAGGGATACATTCGAGTGAATAAATTAGAATGGATCGTACGAATGATTTAGAATGGATCGTACGAATGGATCAGAATAGATCGTACGAATGGATTAGAATTGATCGTACGAATGGATTAGAATGGATCGTACAAATGAATTAGAATGGATCATACAAATGAATTAGAAAGGTTACATTCGTGAGAATGAATTAGAATGGATCGTACGAATGAATTAGAATGGATACATTCGTGCTAATGAATTAGAATGGATCGGACGAATGAATTAGAATTGATCGTGCGAATGAATTAGAATGGATCATACGATTGAATTTGAATGGATCGTACGAATAAATTTCTAATTCAGCCGAATGAATGTATCCATTTTAATTCATTCGTACGATCTGTTCTAATTCATACGATCCATTCTAATCTATTCGTATGATCCATTCTAATCCATTCGTACGATCCATTCTAATTCATTTGTACAAATGTATCAATTCTAATTCATTCGTACGATCCATTCTAATTCATTCCTACGGTCCATTCTAATTCATTCGCACGAATGTATCCATTCTAATTCATTTGCACGATCCATTCTAATTCATTCCTATGATCCATTCTAATTCATTCGTACGATCCATTCTAATTCATTCGCTCGATCCATTCTAATTCATTCGTACGATCCATTCTAATTCATTCGTACGATTCATTCTAACTCATTCCTACGATCTAATTCATTCGTATGATCCATTCTAATCCATTCGTACGATCCATTCTAATTCATTCGTACGAATGTATCCGTTCTAATCCATTCGTACGATCCATTCTAATCCATTCGTACGATCCATTCTAATTCATTTGCACGAATGTAACCATTCTAATTCATTCATATGATCCATTCTAATCCATTCGTACGATCAATTCTAATTCATTCGCACGATCCATTCTAATTCATTTGTATGTATCCATTCTAATTCATTCGATCGAATGTATCCATTCTAATTCATTCTCACGAATGTAACCTTTCTAATTCATTTGTATGATCCATTCTAATTCATTCGTATGATCCATTCTAATTCATTCGTATGATCCATTCAAATTCATTCGTACGATCCATTCTAATTCATTCGCACGAATGTAACCATTCTAATTCATTCGTACGATTCATTCTAATTCATTTGTATGAGCTATTCTAATTCGTTCGTACGATCCATTCTAATTAATTCATACGATCCATTCTAATCCATTCGTACGATCCATTCTAATCCATTCGTACGATCCATTCTAATTCATTCTCACAAATGTAACCTTTCTAATTCATTCTCACAAATGTAATCTTTCTAATTCATTCGTAAAATGCGTTCTAATCCATTCGTACGATGCATTCTAATTCATTCGTATGATCCATTCTATTTCATTTGCACGATCCATTCTAATTCATTCGCATGAATGTATGTATCTATTCTAATTCATTCGTACGATCTATTCTAATTCATTCGTATGATCAATTCTAACTCATTCACACGATCCATTCTAATTCATTCGTACGATCCATTCTATTTCCTTTCTAATTCATTTGTATGATCCATTCTAATTCATTCGTACGATCCATTCTAATCCATTTGTACGATCCATTCTAATTCATTTGCACAATCCATTCTAATTCATCGCACGATCCATTCTAATTCATTCGCTCGAATGTATCCATTCTAATTCATTCGTACGATCCATTCTAATACATTCGTACGATCCATTCTAATTCATTCGCATGAATATATCTATTCTATTTCATTCGTATGATCCATTCTAATTTATTCGCACGATCTATTCTAGCTCATTCGTACGATTCATTCTAATTCATTCGCACGATCCATTCTAATTCATTCGTACAAATGTATCCATTTGAATTCATTCCTACAATCCATTCTAATTTATTCGCACGATCCATTCTAATTCAGTCATATGATCCATTCTAATTCATTCCTACGATCTAGTCTAATTCATTCGCTTGAATGTATCCATTCTAATTCATTCGCACGAATGTATCCATTCTAATTCATTCGTATGATCCATTCGTATGATCCATTCTAATTCATTCATACGATCTATTCTAATTCATTCACACGAATGTATCCATTCTAATTCATTCGTACGATCCATTCTAATTCATTCGCACGATCCATTCTAATCCATTCGTACGAATTATAATTCATTCGTGCGAATGAATTAGAATGGATCGTAGGAATGAATTAGAACGATCCTCTCTAATTTATTCGTACGATCCATTCTAATTCATTAGTACGATCCATTCTAATTCATTCGCTCGAATGTATCCATTCTTATTTATTCGCACGATCCATTCTAATTCATTCGTACGATCCATTCTAATTCATTCGCACGAATGTATCCATTCTAATGTATTCGTACGATTCATTCTAATTCATTCGCACGATCCATTCTAATTCATTCGTACGATCCATTCTAATTCATTCTCACAAATGTAACCTTTCTAATTCATTTGTACGATCCATTCTAATTCATTCGTACGATCCATTCTAATCCATTCGTACGATCCATTCTAATCCATTCGTACGATCCCTTCTAATCCATTCGTACGATCCATTCTAATTCATTCGCACGAATGTAACCATTCTAATTCATTCGTACGATCTATTCTAATTCATTCCTAAGATCCATTCTAATTCATTCGCAAATTAGAATGGATCGTACGAATGAATTAGAATGGATCGCACGTTTGAATTAGATTGGATTGTGCGAATGAATTAGAATGGATACATTCGTGCGAATGAATCTGAATGGATTGTATGAATGAATTACAAAGGGTCGTACGAATGAATTAGAATAGCTCATACGAATGAATTAGAATGAATCGTACGAATGAATTAGAATGGTTACATTCGTGCGAATGAATTAGAATAGATCATACGAATGAATTAGAATGGATCGTACGAATGAATTAGAATGGATCGTGCGAATGAATTAGAATGAATCATACGAATGCATTAGAATAGATACATTCGTGCGAATGAATTAGAATAGATCGTACGAATGAATTAGAATGGATCGTGCGAATGAATTAGAATGGATCGTACGAATGAATTAGAATGGATACATACAAATGAATTAGAAAGGTTACATTCGTGAGAATGAATTAGAATGGATCGTACGAATGAATTAGAATGGATCGTACGAATGAATTAGAATGGATCATAGGAATGAATTAGAATGGATCATGCAAATGAATTAGAATGGATACATTCATGCGAATAAATTAGAGTGGATCGTAGGAATGAATTAGAATGGAACATACGAATGAATTAGAATGGATCGTACGAATGAATTAGAATGGATACATTCGAGCGAATGAATTAGAATGGATCGTACGAATGAATTAGAATGGATCATAGGAATGAATTAGAATGGATCGTGCAAATGAATTAGAATGGATACATTCGTGCGAATGAATTAGAATGGATCGTAGGAATGAATTAGAATGGATCGTATGAATGAATTAGAATGGTTCGTACGAATGCATTAGAATGGATACATTTGTGCGAATGAAATAGAATGGATCGTGCGAATGAATTAGAATTGATACATTCGTACAAATGAATTAGAATGGATCGTGCGAATGAATTAGAATGGATCGTACGAATGAATTACAATGGATCGTACGAATGAATTAGAATGGATCGTACGAACGAATTAGAATGGATCGTATGAACGAATTATAATGGATCATGCAAATGAATTAGAATGGATGCATTCGTGCGAATGAATTAGAATGGATGCATTCGTGCGAATGAATTAGAATGGATGGTAGGAATGAATTAGAATGGATCGTACGAATGAATTAGAATGGATACATTTGTACGAATGAATTAGAATGGATCGTACGAATGGATTAGAATGGATCGTACGAATGGGTTAGAATGGATCGTACGAATGGATTTGAATAGATCGTACGAATGGATTAGAATGGATACATTTGTGAGAATGAATTAGAATGGATCGTACGAATGAATTAGAATGGATCGTACGATTCATTCTAATCCATTCATACGATCCATTCTAATGCATTCGTACGATTCATTCTAATTCATTCGCACGATCCATTCTAATTCATTCATACGATCCATTCTTATTCATTCATATGATCCATTCTAATTCATTCGTACGATCCATTCTAATTCATTCGTACGATACATTCTAATTCATTCGGAGGATCCATTCTAATTCGTTCGTACGATCCATTCTAATTCATTCGCACGATCCATTCTAATTCATTCGTACGATCCATTCTAATTCATTCGCACGATCCATTCTAATTCATTCGTATGATCCATTCTAATTCATTCGCACGAATGTAACCATTCTAATTCATTCGTACGATCCATTCTAATTCATTCCTACGATCCATACTAATTCATTCGCACGAATGTATCCATTCTAATTCATTTGCACGATCTATTCTAATTCATTCCAACGATCCGTTCTAATTCATTCGCACGAATGTATCCATTCTAATTTATTCGTACGATCCATTCTAATTCATTCGTACGATTCATTCTAATTCATTCGTACGATCCATTCTAATTCATTCGCACGATCCATTCTAATTCGTTCGTATGATCCATTCTAATTCATTTGTACGAATGAATTAGAATGGATCATACGACTGAATTAGAATGGATTGTACGAATGAATTAGAATTGATCATACAAATGAATTAGAATGGATACATTCGTGCGAATGAATTAGAATAGATCGTATGAATGAATTAGAATGGATCGTACGAATGGATCATACAAATAAATTAGAAACGTTACATTCGTGAGAATGAATTAGAATGGATCGTACGATCCATTCTAATTCATTCATACGAATGTCACCTTTCTAATTCATTTGTATGATCCATTCTAATTCATTCCTACGATCTATTCTAATTCATTCGTATGATCCATTCTAATTCATTCGCACGATCCATTCTAATTTATTCGTACAATCCATTCTAATTCATTCATACGATCTATTCTAATTCATTCGTACGATCTATTCTAATTCATTCGCACGAATGTATCCATTCTAGTTCATTCGTACGCTCCATTCTAATTCATTCGTACGCTCCATTCTTATTCATCGCACAAATGTATCAATTCTAATTCATTCGTACGATCCATTCTAATTCATTCGTACGATCCATTCTAATTCATTCCTACGATCCATTCTAATTCATTCGCACGAATGTATCCATTCTAATTCATTTGCAGGATCCATTCTAATTCATTTCTATGATCCATTCTAATTAATTCGTACGATCTATTCTAATTCATTCGCTCGAATGTATCCATTCTAATTCATTCGTACGATCCATTCTAATCCGTTCATACGATCCATTCTAATTCATTCGTACGATCCATTTTAATTCATTCGTACGATCCATTCTAATTCATTCGCATGAATATAACTATTCTAATTCATTTGTATGATCCATTCTAATTCATTCGCACAAATGTATCCATTCTAATTCATTCGTTCGATCCATTCTAATTCATTCGCATAAATATATCCATTCTAATTCATTCGTACGATCCATTCTAATTCATTCGCACGATCCATTCTAATTCATTCGCACAAATGTATCCATTCTAATTCATTCGTACAATCCATTCTAATTCATTCGCATGATCCATTCTAATTCATTCGTACGATCCATTCTAATTCATTTGTACGATCCATTCTAATCCATTCATACGATCCATTCTAATCCATTCATACGATCCATTCTAATTCATTCTCACAAATGTAACCTTTCTAATTCATTTGTACGATCCATTCTTATCCATTCGTACGATCCATTCTAATCCATTCGTACGATCCATTCTAATTCATTCGCACGAATGTAACCATTCTAATTCATTCCTACGATCCATTCTAATTCATTCCTATGATCCATTCTAATTCATTCGTACAATCCATTCAAATTCATTCACACGAATGTATCCATTCTAATTCATTCGTACGATCCATTCTAATTCATTCCTACGATCTATTCTAATTCATTCGCTCGAATGTATCCATTCTAATTTATTCGTTCGATCCATTCTAATTCATTCGTCTGATTCATTCTAATCCATTCGTACGATCCATTTTAATTCATTCGTACGATCCATTCTAATTCATTCTCACAAATGTAACCTTTCTAATTCATTTGTACGATCCATTCTAATCCATTCGTACGATCCTTTCTAATTCATTCGTACGATCCATTCTAATTCATTCGCACAAATGTAACCTTTCTAATTCATTTGTACGATCCATTCTAATTCATTCATACGATCCATTCTAAATCTTTTCGCATGAATGTAACCATTCTAATTCATTCGTACGATCCATTCAAATTCATTCCCACGATCCATTCTAATTCATTCGTACGATCCATTCTAATTCATTCGCACAAATGTAACCTTTCTAATTCATTTGTATGATCCATTCTAATTCATTCATACGATCCATTCTAATTCATTCGGACGAATGTAACCATTCTAATTCATTCGTATGATCCATTCTAATTCATTCCTACGATCCATTCCAATTCATTCGCACGATCCATTCTAATTCATTCGCTCGAGTGTATCCATTCTAATTCATTCGTACGATCCATTCTAATTCATTCGCACGATCCATTCTAATTCATTCGTACGATCCATTCTAATTCATTCGTACGATCCATTCTAATTCATTCGCACGATCTATTCTAATTCATTCGTACGATCCATTCTAATTCATTCGTACGAATGTATCCATTCTAATGCATTTGTACGATTCATTCTAATTCATTCGCACGATCTATTCTAATTCATTCGTACGATCCATTCTAATTCATTCCTACGATCTATTCTAATTCATTCGCTCGAATGTATCCATTCTAATTCATTCGTTCAATCCATTCTAATTCATTCGTACGATCCATTCAAATTCATTCATATGCTCCATTCTAATTCATTCTAATCCATTCGTACAATCCATTCTAATTCATTCGTACGATCCATTCAAATTCAATCGTACGATTCATTCAAATTCAATCGTATGATCCATTCTAATTTATTCGTACGATCCATTCTAATTCATTCGTACGATCGATTCTAATTCATTCGCACGATCCATTCAAATGCATTCATACGATCCATTCTAATTCAATCGCACAATCCATTCTAATTCATTCGTACGATCCATTCTAATTCATTCGCTCGAATGTATCCATTCTAATTCGTTCGTGCGATCAATTCTAATTCGTTCATACGATCCATTCTAATGTATTCGTACGATTCATTCTAATTCATTCGCACGATCCATTCTAATTCATTCGTACGATCTATTCAAATTCATTCGCTCGAATGTATCCATTCTAATTCATTCGTACGATCCATTCTAATTAGTTCGTACGATCCATTCTAATTCATTCGTATGATCCATTCTAATTCATTCATATGATCCATTCTAATTCATTCCTACGATCTATTCTAATTTATTCACTCGAATGCATCCATTCTAATTCATTCGTTCGATCCATTCTAATTCATTCGTACGATCCATTCAAATTCATTCGCATGATCCATTCTAATTCATTCGTACAATCCATTCTAATTCATTCGCACGAATGTGACCAATCTAATTCATTCATACGATCCATTCTAATTCATTCGTACGATCTAATTCATTCGTACTATCCATTCTAATTCATTCATACGATCGATTCTAATTCAATCGTACGATCCATTCTAATTCATTCGTAGAATTAGAAAGGTTACATTCGTGAGAATGAATTAGATTCCATCGTACGAATGAATTAGAATGGATCGTGCGAATGAATTAGAATGAATCGTATGAATGAATTAGAATGGATACATTTGTGCGAATGAATTAGAATGGATTGTACGAATGAATTAGAATGAATCATACGAATGAATTAGAATGGATCATACGAATGAATTAGAATGGATCGTACGAATGAATTAGAATGGATCATAAGAATGAATTAGAATGGATTGTCCAAATGAATTAGAATGGATGCATTCGTGCGAATGAATTAGAATTGATGGTAGGAATGAATTAGAATGGATCGTACGAATAAATTAGAATGGATACATTTGTACGAATGAATTAGAATGGATCGTACGAATTGATTAGAATGGATCGTACGAATGGATTAGAATGGATCGTACGAATGGATTAGAATGGATACATTTGTGAGAATGAATTAGAATGGATCGTACGAATGAATTAGAATGGATCGTACGATTCATTCTAATTCATTCGTACGATCCATTCTAATGCATTCGTACGATTCATTCTAATTCATTCGCACGATCCATTCTAATTCATTCGTACGATCCATTCTTATTCATTCATACGATCGATTCTAATTCATTCGTACGATCCATTCTAATTCATTCATATGATCCATTCTAACTCATTCGGTGGATCCATTCTAATTCATTCGTACGATCCATTCTAATTCATTCGGTGGATCCATTCTAATTCATTCGTACGATCCATTCTAATTCATTCGCACGATCCATTCTAATTCATTCGTACGATCCATTCTAATTCATTCATACGATCCATTCTAATTCATTCGCATGAATGTAACCATTCTAATTTATTCGTACGATCCATTCTAATTCATTCCTACGATCCATACTAATTCATTCGCACGAATGTATCCATTCTAATTCATTTGCACGATCCATACTAATTCATTGCTACGATCCATTCTAATTCATTCGCACGAATGTATCCATTCTAATTCATTCGTACGATCCATTCTAATTCATTCGTACGATTCATTCTAATTCATTCGTACGATCCATTCTAATTCATTCACACGATCCATTCTAATTCGTTCGTACGATCCATTCTAATTCGTTCGTACGATCCATTCTAATTCATTTTTACGAATGAATTACAATGGATCATACGACTGAATTAGAATGGATTGTACGAATGAATTAGAAGTGACAATACAAATGAATTAGAATGGATACATTCGTGCGAATGAATTAGAATAGATTGTATGAATGAATTAGAATGGATCGTACGAATAGATCATACAAATGAATTAGAAAGGTTACATTTGTGAGAATGAATTAGAATGGATCGTACGATTACGATCCATTCTAATTCATTCTCACGAATGTAACCTTTCTAATTCATTTGTATAATCCATTCTAATTCATTCCTACGATCTATTCTAATTCATTCGTATGATCCATTCTAATTCATTCGCACGATCCATTCTAATTCATTCGTACGATCTATTCTAATTCATTCATACGATCTATTCTAATTCATTCGCACGAATGTATCCATTCTAGTTCATTCGTACGCTCCATTCTAATTCATTTGTACGCTCCATTCTTATTCATCGCAGAAATGTATCCATTCTAATTCATTCATATGATCCATTCTAATTCATTCGTACAATCCATTCTAATTCATTCCTACGATCCATTCTAATTCATTCGCATGAATGTATCCATTCTAATTTATTTGCACGATCCATTCTAATTCATTCGTAGGATCCATTCTAATTCATTCGCTCGAATGTATCCATTCTAATTCATTCGTACGATCCATTCTAATTTGTTCATACGATCCATTCTAATTCTTTCATATGATCCATTCTAATACATTCGTACGATCCATTTTATTTCATTCGTACGATCCATTCTAATTCATTCGCATGAATATATCTATTCTAATTTATTCGTTTGATCCATTCTAATTCATTCGCACAAATGTATCCATTCTAATTCATTCGTTCGATCCATTCTAATTCATTCGCATAAATATATCCATTCTAATACATTTGTACGATCTATTCTAATTCATTCTCATGATCCATTCTAATTCATTCGCACAAATGTATCCATTCTAATTCATTCGTACAATCCATTCTAATTCACATGATCCATTCTAATTCATTCGTACGATCCATTCTAATCCATTCGTACGATCCATTCTAATCCATTCATACGATCCATTCTATTTCATTCTCACAAATGTAACCTTTCTAATTCATTTGTACGATCCATTCTAATCCATTCGTACGATCCATTCTAATTCATTCGCACGAATGTAATCATTCTAATTCATTCCTACGATCCATTCTAATTCATTCGCACGATTGTATCCATTCTAATTCATTTGCACGATCCATTCTAATTCATTCCTATGATCCATTCTAATTCATTCGTACAATACATTCTAATTCATTCGCACGAATGTATCCATTCTAATTCATTCGTACGATCCATTCTAATTCATTCCTATGATCTATTCTAATTCATTCGCTCGAATGTATCCTTTCTAATTCATTCGTTTGATCCATTCTAATTCATTCGTACGATCCATTCTAATCCATTCGTACGATCCATTCTAATCCATTCGTACGATCCATTTTAATTCATTCTCACAAATGTAACCTTTCTAATTCATTTGTACGATCCATTCTAATCCATTCGTACGATCCATTTTAATCCATTCGTACGATCCTTTCTAATTCATTCGTACGATCCATTCTAATTCATTCGCACAAATGTAACCTTTCTAATTCATTTGTTTGATTCATTCTAATTCATTCGTACGATCCATTGTAATTCTTTCGCACGAATGTAACCATTCTAATTCATTCGTACGATCATTTCTAATTCATTCCTACGATCCATTCTAATTCATTCGTACGATCCATTCTAATTCATTCGTACAAATGTAACCTTTCTAATTCATTTGTATGATCCATTCTAATTCATTCGTACGATCCATTCTAATTCATCGCACGAATGTAACCATTCTAATTCATTCGTACGATCCATTCTAATTCATTCCTACGATCCATTCTAATTCATTCGCACGATCCATTCTAATTCATTCGCTTGAATGTATCCATTCTAATTCATTCGTACGATCCATTCTAATTCATTCGTACGATCCACTCTAATTCATTCGCATGAATGTAACCTTTCTAATTCATTTGTATGTATCCATTCTAATTCATTCGTACGATCCATTCTAATTCATTCGCACGATCCATTCTAATTCATTTGTATGATCCATTCTAATTCATTCGCACGATCCATTCTAATTCATTCGTACCAATGTATCCATTCTAATGCATTTGTACGATTCATTCTAATTCATTCGCACGATCCATTCTAATACATTCGTACGATCCATTCTAATTCATTCGTCCGATCCATTCTAATTCATTCGCACGAATGTATCCATTCTAATTCATTCGTACAATCTATTCTAATTCATTCGCACGATCCATTCTAATTCATTCGTATGATCCATTCTAATTCATTCCTACGATCTATTCTAATTCATTCGCTCGAATGTATCCATTCTAATTCATTCGTTCGATCCATTCTAATTCATTCGTACAATCCATTCAAATTCATTCGCATTATCCTTTCTATTTCATTCGTACGATCCATTCTAATTCATTCTCACGAATGTAACCTTTCTAATTCATTTGTATGATTCATTCTAATTCATTCGTACGATCCATTCTAATCCATTCGTACGATCCATTCTAATCCATTCGTACGATCCATTCTAATCCATTCGTACGATCAATTCTGATCCATTCGTACGATCCATTCTAATTCATTCGCACGAATGTATCCATTCTAATTCATTCGTACGATCCATTCTAATTCATTCGTATGAGCCATTCTAATTCATTCGCACGATCCATTCAAATTCATTCGCACGATCCATTCTAATTCATTCGTACGATCCATTCTAATTCATTCATACGATCTATTCTAATTCATTCGCACGAATGTATCCATTCTAATTCATTCGCACAATCCAATCTAATTCAAACGTACGATCCATTCTAATTCGTTCACATGATGTATTCTAATTCATTCGTATGATCCATTCTAATTCACTCGTATGATTCATTCTAATTCATTCGTACGATCCATTCTAATTCATTCGCACAAATGTATCCATTCTAATTCATTCGCATGATCCATTCTAATTCATTCATACGATCCATTCTAATTCATTCGCACAAATGTAACCTTTCTAATTCATTTATACGATCCATTCTAATTCATTCGCACAAATGTAACCTTTCTAATTCATTTCTACGATCCATTCTAATTCATTCGTACGATCCATTCTAATTCATTCGCACGATCCATTCTAATTCATTCGCTCGAATGTATCCATTCTAATTCACTCGTACGATCCATTCTAATTCATTAGTACGATCCATTCTAATTCATTCTTACGAATGTAACCTTTCTAATTCATTTGTATGTATCCATTCTAATTCATTCATATGATCCATTCTAATTCATTCGCACGATCCATTCTAATTCATTCGTACGATCCATTCTAATTGATTCGTATGATCAATTCTAATTCATTCGCACGATCCATTCTAATTCATTCGTACGATCCATTCTAATTCATTCGCATGAATGTATCCATTCTAATTCATTCGTCCGATCCATTCTAATTCATTCGCACGAATATATCCATTCTAATTCATTCGTACAATCCATTCTAATTCATTCGCACGATCCATTCTAATTCATTCGTATGATCCATTCTAATTCATTCCTACGATCTATTCTAATTCATTCGCTCGAATATATCCATTCTAATTCATTCATTCGATCCATTCTAATTCATTTGTACGATCCATTCAAATTCATTCATATGATCCATTCTAATTCATTATAATCCATTCGAACGATCCATTCTAATTCATTCGTACGATCCATTCAAATTCAATCGTACGATCCATTCAAATTCAATAGTATGACCCATTCTAATTCATTCGTACGATCCATTCTAATTCATTCGTACGATCGATTCTAAATCATTCGCACGATCCATTCTAATTCATTCGTATGATCCATTCTAATTCATTCGCACGATCCATTCTAATTCATTCGTACGATCCATTCTAAATCATTCGCTCGAATGTATCTATTCTAATTCATTCGTACGATCCATTCTAATTCGTTCATACGATCCATTCTAATGCATTCGTACGATTCATTCTAATTCATTCGCACGATCCATTCTAATTCATTCGTACGATCCATTCTAATTCATTCGCTCGAATGTATCCATTCTAATTCATTCGTACGATCTATTCTAATTCGTTCGTACAATCCATTCTAATTCATTCGTATGATCCATTCTAATTCATTCGTATGATCCATTCTAATTCATTCCTACGATCTATTCTAATTCATTCGCTCGAATGTATCCATTCTAATTCATTCGTTCGATCCATTCTAATTCATTCGTACGATCCATTCAAATTCATTCGCATGATCCATTCTAATTCATTCGTACGAGCCATTCTAATTCATTCGCACGAATGTAACCATTCTAATTCATTCGTACAATCCATTCTAATTCATTCGTACGATCTAATTCATTCATACTATCCATTCTAATTCATTCGTATGATCGATTCTAATTCATTCGTGCGAATGAATTAGAATGGATACATTCGTGCGAATGAATTAGAATGGATCGTAGGAATGAATTAGAATGGATCGTACGAATGAATTAGAATGGTTACATTCGTGCGAATGAATTAGAATGGATCATAGGAATGAATTAGAATGGATCGTGCGAATGAATTAGAATGGATCGAACGAATGAATTAGAATAGATACATTCGAGCGAATGAATTAGAATAGATCGTACGAATGGATTAGAACGCATTGTACGAATGAGTTAGAATGGATTGTACGAATGTGTTAGAATGGATCGTACGAATGAATTAGAATGGATCATGCGAATGAATTAGAATGGATCGTACGAATGAATTAGAATGGATACATTTGTGTGAATGAATTAGAATGGATCATACGAATGAATTAGAATGGATCGTACGAATGAATTAGAAAGGTTACATTTGTGAGAATGAATTAGAATGGATCGTACGAATGAATTAGAATGGATCGTACGAATGGATTAGAATGGATCGTACGAATGAATTAGAATGGATACATTCGAGCGAATGAATTAGAATGGATCGTATAAATGAATTAGAATGGATCGTACGAATGAATTGGAATGGATCATATGAATGAATTAGAATGGATCATACGAATGAATTAGAATGGATCATATGAATGAATTTGAATGGATCGTATGAATGAATTTGAATGGATATATTTGTGCGAATGAATCTGAATGGATTGTATGAATGAATTAGAATGGATCGTGCGAATGAATTAGAATCGATCGTACGAATGGATTAGAATGGATCGTTCGAATGAATTAGAATGGATCGTACGAATGGATTAGAAAGCATTGTACGAATGAATTAGAATGGATCATACAAATGAATTAGAATGGATACATTCGTGCGAATGAATTAGAATAGATCGTACGAATGAATTAGAATGGATCGTGCGAATGAATTAGAATGGATCGTGCGAATGAATTAGAATGGATCATATGAATGAATTAGAATGGATCGTAGGAATGAATTAGAATGGATTGTGCGAATGAATTGGAATGGATCGTATGAATGAATTAGAATGGATCATACGAATGAATTAGAATGGATCGTGCGAATGAATTAGAATGGATCATACGAATGAATTAGAATGGATACATTTGTGCGAATGAATTAGAATGGATCGTACGAATGAATTAAAATGGATCGTACGAATGAATTAGAATGGATCGTACGAACGAATTAGAATGGATCGTATGAACGAATTAGAATGGATCGTACGAATGAATTAGAATGGATATATTCGTACGATCCATTCTAATTCATTCGCACGATCCATTCTAATTCATTCCTACGATACATTCTAATTCATTCGTACGATCGATTCTAATTCATTCGCACGATCCATTCTAATTCATTCGTACGATCCATTCTAATTCATTCATATGATCCATTCTAATTTATCCGTTCAAATATATCCATTCTAATTCATTCGTACGATCCATTCCAATTCATTCTCACGAATGTATCCATTCTAATTCATTTGCACGATCCATTCTAATTTATTCGTACGATCCATTCTAATTCATTCGCACAATCCATTCTAATTTATTCGTACGATCCATTCTAATTTATTCGCACGAATATATCCATTCTAATTCATTCGTATGATCCATTCTAATTCATTCGTACGATCTATTCTAATTCATTCGTACGATCCATTCTTATCCATTCTAATTCATTCGTACGATCCATTCTAATTCATTTGTACGAGCCATTCTAATTCATTCGTACGAATGAATTAGAATGGATCATACGATTGAATTTGAATGGATCGTACGAATGAATTAGAATGGATACATTTGTGCGAATTAATTAGAATGGATCGTACGAATGAATTAGAATGGATAGTGCGAATGAATTAGAATGGATCGTACGAATGAATTAGAATGGATACATTCATGCGAATGAATTAGAATGGATCATACAAATGGATTAGATTAGATCGTACAAATGAATTAGAATGGATCGTGCGAATGAATTAGAATTGATCATACGAATGAATTAGAATGGATCGTACGAATGAATTAGAATGGATCGTGCGAATGAATTAGAATGGATCATACGACTGAATTAGAATGGATACATTTTGTGCGAATGAATTAGAATGGATCGTACGAATGAATTACAATGGATCGTACGAATGAATTAGAATGGATCGTGCGAATGAATTAGATCGTACGAATGAATTAGAATGGATACATTCATACGACTGAATTAGAATGGATTGTACGAATGAATTAGAATAGATCATACGAATGAATTAGAATGGATCGTACGAATGAATTAGAATGGATCGTGCGAATGAATTAGAATAGATCGTACGAATGAATTAGAATTGATATATTTGAACGAATGGATTGTATGAACGGATTAGAATGGATCATACGAATGAATTAGAATGGATCATACAAATGAATAGATCGTAGGAATGAATTAGAATGGATCATACGAATGAATTAGAATGGATCGTGCGAATGAATTAGAATAGATTGTACGAATGAATTAGAATGGATACATTCGTGCGAATGAATTAGAATTGATTGGACGAATGAATTAGAATGGATCATATGATTCATTCTAATTCATTCGTACGATCCATTCTAATGCATTCGTACGATTTCTAATTCATTCGCATGATCCTTTCTAATTAATTCGTACGATTCATTCTAATTCATTCGTACGATCCATTCTAATTCATTCGCACGAATGTATCCATTCTAATTCATTCGTACAATCCATTCTAATTCATTCGCACGATCCATTCTAATTCATTCGTATGATCCATTCTAATTCATTCCTACGATCTATTCTAATTCATTCGCTCGAATGTATCCATTCTAATTCATTCATTCGATCTATTCTAATTCATTCGTACGATCCATTCAAATTCATTCATACGATCCATTCTAATGGATCGTACGAATGAATTAGAATGGTTACATTCGTGTGAATGAATTAGAATAGATCGTACGAATGAATTAGAATGGATCGTACGAATAAATTAGAATGGATCGTGCGAATGAATTAGAATAGATCGTACGAATGAATTAGAATGGATCCACCAAATGAATTAGAATGGATACATTCATACAAATGAATTATAATGGATCGTACGAATGAATTATAATGGATCATACGTACGATCCATTCTAATTCATTCGTATGATCCATTCTAATTCATTCGTATGATCCATTCTAATTCATTCCTACGATCTATTCTAATTCATTCGCTCGAATGTATCCATTCTAATTCATTCGTTCGATCCATTCTAATTCATTCGTACGATCCATTCAAATTCATTCGCATGATCAATTCTAATTCATTCGTACGATCCATTCTAATTCATTGGCACGAATGTAACCATTCTAATTCATTCGTACGATCCATTCTAATTCATTCGTACGATCTAATTCATTCATACGATCCATTCTAATTCATTCGTACGATCGATTCTAATTCATTCGCACGATCCATTCTAATTCATTCGTAGAATTAGAAAGGTTACATTCGTGAGAATGAATTAGAATGGATCGTACGAATGAATTAGAATGGATCGAAAGAATGAATTAGAATGGATCATAGGAATGAATTAGAATGGATCGTGCAAATGAAATAGAATGGATACATTCGTGCGAATGAATTAGAATGGATCGAAGGAATGAATTAGAATGGATCGTACGAATGAATTAGAATGGTTACATTCGTGCGAATGAATTAGAATGGATCATAGGAATGAATTAGAACGGATCGTGCGAATGAATTAGAAAGGATCGAACGAATGAATTAGAATGGATACATTCGAGCGAATGAATTAGAATAGATCGTACGAATAGATTAGAACACATTGTATGAATGAGTTAGAATGGATCGTACGAATGAGTTAGAATGGATCGTACGAATGAATTAGAATGGATCGTGCGAATGAATTAGAATGGATCGTACGAATGAATTAGAATGGATACATTTATGCGAATGAATTAGAATAGATCATACGAATGAATTAGAATGGATCGTACGAATGAATTAGAAAGGTTACATTTGTGAGATTGAATTAGAATGGATCGTATGAATGAATTAGAATGGATCGTACGAATGGATTAGAATGGATCGTACGAATGAATTAGAATGGATACATTCGAGCAAATGAATTAGAATGGATCGTAGGAATGAATTAGAATGGATCATACGAATGAATTAGAATGGATCGTACGAATGAATTAGAATGGATCATACGAATGAATTAGAATGGATCGTATGAATGAATTTGAATGGATACATTTGTGCGAATGAATCTGAATGGATTGTCTGAATGAATTAGAATGGATCGTGCGAATGAATTAGAATCGATCGTACGAATGGATTAGAATGGATCGTTCGAATGAATTAGAATGGATCGTACGAATGGATTAGAACGCATTGTACGAATGAATTAGAATGGATCATACAAATGAATTATAATGGATACATTCGTGCGAATGAATTAGAATCGATCGTACGAATGAATTAGAATGGATCGTGTGAATGAATTAGAATGGATCGTGCGAATAAATTAGAATGGATCATATGAATGAATTAGAATAGATCGTAGGAATGAATGAGAATGGATTGTGCGAATGAATTGGAATGGATCGTATGAATGAATTAGAATGGATCATGCGAATGAATTAGAATGGATCGTGCGAATGAATTAGAATAGATCATACGAATGAATTAGAATGGATATATTTGTGCGAATGAATTAGAATGGATCGTACGAATGAATTAGAATGGATCGTACGAATGAATTAGAATGGATCATACGAACGAATTAGAATGGATCGTATGAACGAATTAGAATGGATCGTACGAATGAATTAGAATGGATACATTCGTACGATCCATTCTAATTCATTCGCACGATCCATTCTAATTCATTCGTACGATCCATTCTAATTCATTCGTACGATCGATTCTAATTCATTTGCACGATCCATTCTAATTCATTCGTACGATCCATTCTAATTCATTCGTATGATCCATTCTAATTTATTTGTTCAAATATATCCATTCTAATTCATTCGTACGATCCATTATAATTCATTCTCACGAATGTATCCATTCTAATTCATTTGCATGATACATTCTAATTCATTCGTACGATCCATTCTAATTCATTCGCACGATCCATTCTAATTTATTCGTACGATCCATTCAAATTCATTCGTGCGAATGTATCCATTCTAATTCATTCGTACGATCCATTCTAATTCATTCGTATGATCCATTCTAATTCCTTCCTACGATCTATTCTAATTCATTCGTACGATACATTCTTATCCATTCTAATTCATTCGTACGATCCATTCTAATTCATTTGTACGATCCATTCTAATTCATTCGTACGAATGAATTAGAATGGATCATACGATTGAATTTGAATGGATCGTACGAATGAATTAGAATGGATACATTTGTGCGAATTAATTAGAATGGATCGTACGAATGAATTATAATGGATCATACGAATGAATTAGAATGAATCGTACGAATGAATTAGAATGGATAGTGCGAATGAATTAGAATGGATCGTACGAATGAATTCGAATGGATACATTCGTGCGAATGAATTAGAATGGATCGTACGAATGAATTAGAATAGATCGTATAATTGAATTAAAATGGATCGTGTGAATGAATTAGAATTGATCATACGAATGAATTAGAATGGATCGTACGAATGAATTAGAATGGATCGTGCGAATGAATTAGAATAGATCGTACGAATGAATTAGAATGGATATATTTGAACGAATAAATTAGAATGGATCATACGAATGATTTAGAATGGATCGTACGAATGAATTAGAACGGATCGTGCGAATGAATTAGAATCGATCGTACGAATGAATTAGAATGGATCGTACGAATGAATTAGATCGTACGAATGAATTAGAATGGATCGTACGAATGAATTAAAATGGATACATTCATATGACTGAATTAGAATGAATTGTACGAATGAATTGTATGAATGAATTAGAATTGATCGTACGAATGAATTAGAATGGATCGTACGAATGAATTAGAATGGATCGTGCGAATGAATTAGAATGGATCGTACGAATGAATTAGAATGGATATATTTGAACGAATGGATCGTACGAATGGATTAGAATGGATCATACGAATGAATTAGAATGGATCATACAAATGAATTAGAAAGGTTACATTTGTGAGAATGAATTAGAATGGATCGTATGAATGAATTAGAATGGATCATGCGAATGAATTTGAATGGATCGTACGAATGAATTAGAATGGATCGAACGAATGAATTAGAATGGATACATTCGAGCGAATGAATTAGAATAGATCGTAGAAATGAATTAGAATGGATCATACGAATGAATTAGAATGGATCGTGCGAATGAATTAGAATAGATTGTACGAATGAATTAGAATGGATCGTACGATTCATTCTAATTCATTCGTACGATCCATTATAATGCATTCGTACGATTCATTCTAATTCATTCGCACGATCCATTCTAATTCATTCGTATGATCCATTCTAATTTATTGGCCCGAATATACGATCCATTCTAATTTATTCGCAAGAATGTATCCATTCTAATTCATTCGTACAATCCATTCTAATTTATTCGTACAAATGTATCCATTCTAATACATTCGTACGATCCATTCTAATTCATTCGTACGATCCATTCTAATTCATTCGCACGAATGTATCCATTCTAATTCATTCATACAATCCATTCTAATTCATTTGCATGATCCATTCGAATTTATTCGTATGATCCATTCTGATTCATTCCTACGATCTATTCTAATTCATTCGCTTGAATGTATCCATTCTAATTCATTCGTTCGATCTATTCTAATTCATTCTTATGATCCATTCAAATTCATTCGTATGATCCATTCTAATGGATCGTACGAATGAATTAGAATGGTTACATTCGTGCGAATAAATTAGAATAGATCGTACGAATGAATTAGAATGGATCGTACGAATAAATTAGAATGAATCGTGCGAATGAATTAGAATGGATCGTACGAATGAATTAGAATGGATCCACCAAATGAGTTAGAATGGATACATTCGTACAAATGAATTATAATGGATTGTACGAATGAATTAGAATGGACCGTACGAATGAATTAGATTGATTCATGCAAATGAATTAGAATAGATCATGCAAATGAATTAGAATGGATACATTCGTGCGAATGAATTAGAATGGATCGTAGGAATGAATTAGAATGGATCATACGAATGAATTAGAATGGTTACATTCGTGCGAATGAATTAGAATGGATCGTACGAATGAATTAGAATGGATTATGCGAATGAATTTGAATGGATCATACGAATAAATTAGAGTGGATCGTACGATCCATTCTAATTCATTCTCACAAATGTATCTATTCTAATTCATTCGTATGATCCATTCTAATTCATTCGCACGATCCATTCTAATTCATTCGCACAAATATATCCATTCTAATTCATTCGTACGAGCAATTCTAATTCATTCGTACGATCCATTCTAATTCATTCGCCCGATCCATTCTAATTCATTCGTACGATCCATTCTAATTCATTCGTACGATCCATTCTAATTCATTCGTACGATCCATTCTAATTTATTCGTATGATCCATTCAAACTCATTCCTATGATCCATTCTAATTCATTCGTACGATACATTCTAATTCATTTGTATGATCCATTCTAATTCATTCACACAAATGTATCCTTTTTAATTCATTCGTACGATCCATTCTAATTTATTCATACGATCCATTCTAATTCATTCACACAATCCATTCTAATTCATTCGTACGATACATTCTAATTCATTCGTACGAATGTAACCATTCTAATTCATTCGTACGATCCATTCTAATTTACGAATTCTTTCCTACGATCTATTCTAATTCATTCGTACGTACGATTCATTCTAATTCATTCGTACGGTCCATTCTAATTCATTCGTACGATCTATTCTAATTCATTCGCATGAATGTAACCATTCTAATTCATTCGTACGATTCATTCTAATTCATTCGTATGATCCATTCAAACTCATTCATACGATCCATTTTAATTCATTCGTACGGTCCATTCTAATTCATTTGTACGATTCATTCTAATTCATTCGCACAGATATATCCATTTTAATTCATTCGTACGATCCATTCTAATTTATTCGCACGATCCATTCTAATTCATTCGTATGATCCATTCTAATTCATTCGTACGATCTATTCTAATTCATTCGCACGAATGTATCCATTCTAATTCATTCGTACGATCCATTCTAATACATTCGTACGATCCATTCTAATTCATTCTAATTCATTCATATGATCCATTCTAATTCATTCGCATGAATGTATCCATTCTAATTCATTCGTACGAATGGATTATAACGCATTGTACGAATGAATTAGAATGGATCGGACGAATGAATTAGAATGGATACATTCGTGCGAATGAATTAGAATGGATCATACGAATGAATTAGAATGGATCGTGCGAATGAATTAGAATGGATCGTATGAATTAATTAGAATGGATTGTACGAATGATTTAAAATGGATACATTTGTGCGAATGAATTAGAATGGATCGTACGAATGAATTAGAATGGATCGTACGAATGAATTAGAATGGGTCGTATGAATGAGTTTGAATGGATCATACGAATGAATTAGAATCAATCGTACGAATGAATTAGAAAGGTTACATTCGTGCGAATGAATTAGAATAGATCGTACGAATGAATTAGAATGGATCGTACGAATGAATTAGAATGGATCGTGCGAATGAATTAGAATGGATCGTATGAATGAATTAGAATGGATCATACGAATGAATTAGAATGGATATATTCGTGCGAATGAATTAGAATGGACCATACGAATGAATTAGAATGGATACATTTGTGAGAATGAATTAGAATGGATCGTACGATCCATTCTAATTCATTCGTATGATCCATTCAAATTCATTCGCATGATCCATTCTAATTCATTCGTACGATCCATTCTAATTCATTCGCACGAATGTAACCATTCTAATTCATTCATACGATCCATTCTAATTCATTCCTACGATCCATTATAATTCATTCGCACTAATGTATCCATTCTAATTCATTTGCACGATCCATTCTAATTCATTCCTATGATCCATTCTAATTCATTCGTACGATCCATTCCAATTCATTCGCTCGAATGTATCCATTCTAATTCATTCGTACGATCCATTTTAATTCATTCATACGATCCATTCTAATTCATTCTCAAGAATGAAACCTTTCTAATTCATTTGTACGATCCATTCTAATCCATTCGTACGATCCATTCTAATCCATTCGTACGATCCATTCTAATTCATTCTCACAAATGTAACCTTTCTAATTCATTTGTACGATCTATTCTAATTCATTCGCACGATCCATTCTAATTCATTCGCACGAATATATCCATTCTAATTCATTCGTACGATCCATTCTAATTCATTTGTACGATCCATTCTAATTCATTCGTATGATCTGTTCTAATTCGTTTATACGATCCATTCAAATTCATTCGTACAATCCATTCTAATTCATTCCTATGATCCATTCTAATTCATTCGCACGATCCATTCTAATTAATTCGTACGGTCCATTCTAATTCATTCGTATGATCAATTCTAATTCATTCGTACAATCCATTCTAATTCAGTCGCATGAATGTATCATATAAATGAATTAGAATGGATCATAGGATTTGAATTAGAATGGATCGTGCAAATGAATTAGAATCGATACATTCGTGCGAATGAATTAGAATGGATCGTAGGAATGAATTAGAATGGATCGTAAGAATGAATTAGAATGGTTACATTTGTGCGAATGAATTAGAATGGATCGTACGAACGGATTAGAATGGTTCGTACGAATAGATTTGAATGGATCGTACGAATGAATTAGAATGGATCGTACAAATGAATTAAAAAGGTTACATTTGTGAGAATGAATTAGAATGAATCGTACGAATGGATTAGAATGGATCGTACGAATAGATTAGAATGGATCGTAAGAATGGATTAGAATGGATCGTACGAATGGATTAGAATGGATCGTACGAATGAATTAGAATGGATCATACAAATGAATTAGAAAGGTTACATTCGTGAGAATGAATTAGAATGGATCATTCAAATGAATTAGAATGGATCATACGAATGAATTAGAATGGATACATTCGAGCGAATGAAGTAGAATGGATCGTACGAATGAATTAGAATGGATCATAGGAATGAATTAGAATGGATCGTGCAAATGAATTAGAATGGATACATTCGTGCGAATGAATTAGAAGGGATCGTAGGAATGAATTAGAATGGATCGTACGAATGAATTAGAATGGTTACATTCGAGCGAACTAATTAGAATGGATCATACGAATGAATTAGAATGGATCGTGCGAATGAATTAGAATGGATCGTACGAATGAATTAGAATGGATACATTCGAGCGAATGAATTATAATAGATCGTAGGAATGAATTAGAATGGATCATACGAATGAATTAGAATGGATCGTGCGAATGAATTAGAATAGATTGTACGAATGAATTAGAATGGATCGAACGAATGAATTAGAATGGATCATACGAATGCATTAGAATGGATCCTACGAATGAATTAGAATGAATCGTACGATCCATTCTAATTCATTCTTATGATCAATTCTAATTTATTCGTACAATCCATTCTAATTCAGTCGTATGAATGTATCATACGAATGAATTAGAATGGATCATGCGAATGAATTAGAATGAATCGTACGAATGAATTAGAATGGATACATTCGAGCGAATGAATTAGAATAGATCGTTCGATTGAATTAGAATGGATCATAGGAATGAATTAGAATGGATCGTGCAAATGAATTAGAATGGATCCACCGAATGAGTTAGAATGGATCATACGAATGAATTAGAATGGATCGTACGAATGAATTAGAATGGATTGTGCGAATGAATTAGAATGGATCGTACGAATTAATTAGAATGGATAGTGCGAATGAATTAGAATGGATCGTACGAATGAATTAGATTGGATCATTTGAATGAATTAGAATGGATCGTGCGAATGAATTAGAATGGATCTTACAAATGAATTAGAATGGATATATTCGTGCGAATGAATTAGAATGGATCGTACGAATGAATTAGAATGGATCATTCGTTCATTCATTCTAATTCATTCGTTCGATCCATTCTAATTCATTCTTTTGTTCCATTCTAATTCATTCGCATAAATATATCCATTCTAATTCATTCGTACGATCCATTCCAATTCATTCGCACGATCCAGTCTAATTCATTCGCATAAATGTATCCATTCTAATTCATTCATACAATCCATTCTAATTCATTCGCATGATCCATTCTAATTAATTCGTATGATCAATTCTAATTCATTTGTACGATCATTTCTAATTCATTCGCACGAATGTATCCATTCTAATTTATTCGTACGATCCATTCTAATTCATTCTCACAAATGTATCATACGAATGAAGTAGAATGGATTGTACGAATGGATTAGAATGGATCGTATGAATGAATTAGAATGGATCGTACGAATGCATTAGAATGGATACATTCGTACGAATGAATTAGAATGGATCATACGAATGAATTAGAATGGATCGTACGAATGAATTAGAATGGATCGTGAAAATGAATTAGAATGGATCGTGCAAATGAATTAGAATGGATCGTAGGAATGAATTAGAATGGATCGTAGGAATGAATTAGAATGGTTACATTCGTGCGAATGAATTAGAATGGATCGTACGAATGGATTAGAATGGATCGTACGAATAGATTAGAATGGATCGTACGAATGAATTAGAATGGATCGTACAAATGAATTAGAAAGGTTACATTTGTGAGAATGAATTAGAATGGATCCTACGAATGAATTAGAATGGATCGTACGAATGGATTAAAATGGATACATTCGAGCGAATGAATTAGAATGGATACATTTGTGCGAATGAATTAGAATGGATCATGCGAATGAATTAGAATGGATCGTACGAATGAATTAGAATGGATCGTACGAATGAATTAGAATGGATACATTCCTGCGAATGAATTAGAATGGATCGGACGAATGAATTAGAATGGATCGTACGAATGAATTAGAATGGATCGTGCGAATGAATTGGAATGGATCGTACGAATGAATTAGAATGGATCGTGCGAATGAATTAGAATGAATCGTACGAATGCATTAGAATGGATCGTACGAATGAATTAGAATGAATCGTACGATCTATTCTAATTCATTCGTCCGATCCATTCTAATTCATTCGCACGATCCATTCTAATTCATTCGCACAAATTTGAATGGATCATACGAATAAATTAGAATAGATTGTGCGAATGAATTAGAACGGATTGTGCGAATGAATTAGAATGGATCATATGAACGAATTAGAATGGATCGTGCAAATGAATTAGAATGGATACATTCGTGCGAATGAATTAGAATGGATCGTACGAAGGAATTAGACTGGATCGTACGAATAAATTAGAATGGATACATTAATACGAATGAATTAGAATGGATCGTACGAATGAATTAGATTGGATCGTACGAATGGATTAGAATGGATCGTACGAATGAATTAGAATGGATACATTTATGCGAGTGGATTAGAACGCATTTTACGAATGAATTAGAATGGATTGTACGAATGAATTAGAATGAATTTGAATGGATTGTACGAATGAATTAGAATGGATCGTACGAATGAATTAGAATGGATCATGCGAATGAATTAGAATAAATCGTACGAATGAATTAGAATGGATCGTACGAATAAATTAGAATGGATCGTGCGAATGAATTAGAATGGATCGTACGAATGAATTAGAATGGATCCACCGAATGAATTAGAATGGATCGTACGAATGAATTAGAATGGATCGTATGAATGAATTAGAATGGATCTTACGAATGAATTAGAATGGATCGTACGAATGAATTAGAATGGATGGTACGAATGAATTAGAATGGATACATTCGTGCGAATGAATTAGAATGGATCGGACGAATGAATTAGAATGGATCGTACGAATGAATTAGAATGGTTACATTCGTGCGAATGAATTAGAATGGATCGTACGAATGGATTAGAATGGATCTTACGAATGGATTAGAATGGATCGTACGAATGAATTAGAAAGGATCGTACAAATGAATTAGAATAGATATATTCATGCGAATGAATTAGAATGGATAGTACGAATGAATTAGAATGGATCTTACGAATGAATTAGAATGGATCGTACGAATGAATTAGAATGGATCTTACGAAAGAATTAGAATGGATCGTACGAATGAATTAGAATGGATCATACGAATGAATTAGAATGGATCGTACGAATGAATTAGAATGGATACATTCGTGCGAATGAATTAGAATGGATCGGATGAATGAATTAGAATGGATCGTACGAATGAATTAGAATGGATCATATGAATGAATTAGAATGGTTACATTTGTACGAATGAATCAGAATAGATACATTTGTGCGAATGAATTAGATTGCATCGTACGAATGAATTAGAATGGATCATAGGAATGAATTAGAATGGATCGTGCAAATGAATTAGAATGGATACATTCGTGCGAATGAATTAGAATGAATCGTAGGAATGAATTAGAATGGATCGTACGAATGAATTAGAATGGTTACATTCGTGCGAATGAATTAGAATGGATCGTACGAATGGATTCAAATGGATCGTACGAATAAATTAGAATGGATCTTACAAATGAATTAGAAAGGTTACATTTGTGAGAATAAATTAGAATGGATCGTACGAATGAATTAGAATGGATCGTACGAATGAATTAGAATGGATCGTACAAATGAATTAGAATGGATCGTACGAACGAATTAGAATAGATACATTTGTGCGAATGGATTAGAACGCATTGTACGAATGAATTAGAATAGATACATTTTTGCGAATTAATTAGATTGCATCGTACGAATGAATTAGAATGGATCGTACGATCCATTCTAATCCATTCGTACGATCCATTCTAATTCATTCGCATGAATGTAACCATTCTAATCCATTCGTACGATCCATTCTAATTCATTCCTATGATCCATTCTAATTCATTTGAACGAATGTATCCATTCTAATTCATTTGCACGATCCATTCTAATTTATTCCTATGATCCATTCTAATTCATTCGTATGATCCATTCTAATTCATTCGCTCGAATGTATCCATTCTAATTCATTCGTACGATCCATTCTAATTCGTTCATACAATCCATTCTAATTCGTTCGTACGATTCATTCTAATTCGTTCATACGATCCATTCTAATTCATTCGCACGATCCATTCTAATACATTCGTACGATCCATTCTAATTCATTTGCACGATCCATTCTAATTCATTCCTATGACCCATTCTAATTCATTCGTACGATCCATTCTAATTCATTCGCTCGAATGTATCCATTCTAATTCATTCGTACGATCCATTCTAATTCATTCGTATGATCCATTCTAATTCATTCTCACGAATATAACCTTTCTAATTCATTTGTATGTATCCATTCTAATTCATTCGTACGATCGATTCTAATTCATTCGCACGATCCATTCTAATTCATTCGTACGATCCATTCAAATTCATTCGCACGATCCATTCTAATTCATTCGTACGATCCATTCTAATTCATTCGCACGAATGTAACCATTCTAATGCATTCGTACGATTCATTCTAATTCATTCGCACGATCCATTCCAATTCATTTGTACGATCCATTCTAATTCATTCGTCCGATCCATTCTAATTCATTCGCACGAATGCATCCATTCTAATTCATTTGTACAATCCATTCAAATTCTTTCGCACGATCCATTCTAATTCATTCGTACGATCCATTCTAATTCATTCATACGATCTATTCTAATTCATTCGCTAGAATGTATCCATTCTAATTCATTCATTCGATCCATTCTAATTCATTTGTACGATCCATTCTAATTCATTCGCATGATCCATTCTAACTCATTCGTAGGAATGAATTAGAATGGATCGTACGAATGAATTAGAATGGTTACATTCGTTCGAATGAATTAGAATGGATCGTACGAATGGATTAGAATGGATCGTACGAATGGATTAGAATGGATCATACGAATGAATTAGAATAAATCGTACAAATGAATTAGGAAGGTTACATTTGTGAGAATGAATTAGAATGGATCGTACGAATGGATTGGAATGGATCGTACGAATGGATTAGAATGGATCGTACGAATTGATTAGAATGGATCGTACGAATGGATTAGAATGGATCGTACGAGTGAATTACAATGGATCATACAAATGAATTAGAAAGGTTACATTCATGAGAATGAATTAGAATGGATCGTGCGAATGAATTAGAATTGATCATACGAATGAATTAGAATGGATCGTACGAATGAATAAGAATGGATCGTACTAATGAATTAGAATGGATATATTCGAGCGAATGAACTAGAATAGATCGTAGGAATGAATTAGAATGGAACATACGAATGAATTAGAATGGATCGTATGAATGAATTAGAATGGATCGTACGAAATTAATTAGAATGGATACATTATTCGTACGATCCATTCTAATTCAATCGTACGATCCATTCTAATTCATTCTCACAAATGTAACCTTTCTAATTCATTTGTACGATCCATTCTAATTCATTCGTACGATCCATTCTAATCCATTCGTACGATCCATTCTAATCCATTCGTACGATCCATTCTAATTCATTCGCACGAATGTAACCATTCTAATTCATTCGTGCGATCTATTCTAATTCATTCATACAATCCATTCTAATTCATTCGCACGAATGTATCCATTCTAATTAATTCGTACGATCCATTCTAATTCATTCGTATGATCCATTCTTATTCATTCGCACGATCCAGTCTAATTGATTCGCACGATCCATTCTAATTCATTCGCACGAATGTATCCATTCTAATTCATTCGTACGATCCATTCTAATTCATTAATATGATCCATTCTAATTCACTCGTACGATCCATTCTAATTCATATGCACAAAGGTATCCATTCTAATTCATTCGTACGATCCATTCTAATTCATTCGTACGATCCATTCTAATTCATTCGCACGATCCGTTCTAATTCATTCCTATGATCCATTCTAATTCATTCGCACGAATGTTACTATTCTAATTCATTCGTACGATCCATTCTAATTCATTACTATGATCCATTCTAATTCATTCGCACGAATGTATCCATTCTAATTCATTTGCACGATCCATTCTAATTCAATCCTATGACCCATTCTAATTCATTCGTACGATCCATTCTAATTCATTCGCTCGAATGTATCCATTCTAATTCATTCGTACGATCCATTCTAATTCATTCTCACGAATGTAACCTTTCTAATTCATTTGTATGATCCATTCTAATTCATTCGTACGATCCATTCTAAACCATTCGTACGATCCATTCTAATCCATTCGTACGATCCATTCTAATCCATTCGTACGATCCAATCTAATCCATTCGTACGATCTATTCTAATTCATTCGCTCGAATGTATCGATTCTAATTCATTCGAACGATCCATTCTAATCCATTCGTACGATCCATTCTAAACCATTCGTACGATCCATTCTAATTCATTCGCACGAATGTAACCATTCTAATTCATTCATACGATCCATTCTAATCCATTCGTACGATCCATTCTAATTCATTCGCACGAATGTATCTATTCTAATTCATTCGTATGATCCATTCTAATTCATTCCTACGGTCCATTCTAATTCATTCCCACGAATGTATCCATTCTAATTCATTTGCACGATCCATTCTAATTCATTCCTATGATCCATTCTAATTCATTCGTACGATCCATTCTAATTCATTCGCTTGAATGTATCCATTCTAATTCATTCTTATGATCTATTCTAATTTATTCGTACGATCCATTCTAATTCATTCTCACGAATGTAAACTTTCTAATTCATTTGTATGTATCCATTCTAATTCATTCGTCCGATCCATTCTATTTCATTCGCACGATCCATTCTAATTCATTCGTACGATCCATTCTAATTCATTCGCATGATCCATTCTAATTCATTCGCACGAATGTATCCATTCTAATGCATTCATACGATTCATTCTAATTTATTCGCACGATCCATTCGAATTTATTCGTACGATCCATTCTAATTCATTCGTCCGATCCATTCTAATTAATTCGCATGAATGTATCCATTCTAATTCATTCGTACAATCCATTCTAATTCATTCGCACGATCCATTCTAATTCATTCGTATGATCCATTCTAATTCATTCCTACGATCTGTTCTAATTCATTCGCTCGAATATATCCATTCTAATTCATTCGTTCGATCCATTCTAATTCATTCGTACGATCCATTCAAATTTATTCGCATGATCCATTCTAATTCATTCGTACGATCCATTCTAATTCATTCTCACGAATGTAACCTTTATAATTCATTTGTATGATCCATTTTAATTGATTCGTACGATCCATTCTAATCCATTCGTACGATCTATTCTAATTCATTCGCACGAATGTAACCATTCTAATTCATTCATACAGTCCATTCTAATTCATTCCTACGATCCATTCTAACTCATTCGCACGAATGTATCCATTCTAATTCATTTGCACGATCCATTCTAATTCATTCCTATGATCCATTCTAATTCATTCGTACGATCCATTCTAATTCATTCGCTCGAATGTATCCATTATAATTAATTCGTACGATCCATTCTAATTCGTTCATACGATCCATTCTAATTCGTTCATACGATCCATTCTAATTAATTTGTACGATCCATTCTAATTCATTCGTACGATCGATTCTAATTCATTCGCACGATCCATTCTAATTCATTCGTACAAATGTATCCATTCTAATTCATTCGTACGATCCATTCTAATTCATTCCTACGATCTATTCTAATTCATTCGCACGAATGTATCCATTCTAATTCATTTGCACGATCTATTCTAATTCATTCCTATGATCCACTCTAATTCATTCGTACGATCCATTCTAATTCATTCGCTCGAATGTATCCATTTTAATTCATTCGTACAATCCATTATAATTCATTCGTACGATCCATTCTAATTTATTCGCACAAATGTATCCGTTCTAATTCATTCGTACGATCCATTCTAATTCATTCGTACGATCCATTCTAATTCATTCGCACAAATGTATCCATTCTAATTCATTCGCTCGATCCATTCTAATTCATTCGCATAAATATATCCATTCTAATTCATTCGTACGATCCATTCTAATTCATTCGCATGATCCATTCTAATTCATTCGCACAAATGTATCCATTCTAATTCATTCGTACAATCTATTCTAATTCATTCGCATGATCCATTCTAATTCTTTCGTACGATCCATTCTAATTCATTTGTACGATCCATTCTAATTCATTCGCACGAATGTATCCATTCTAATTCATTTGCACGAATGTAACCGTTCTAATTCATTCGTACGATCCATTCGTACGAACCATTCTAATTCATTCGCAAGAATGTATCCATTCTAATTCATTCGCACGATCAATTCTAATTCATTTGTACGATCCATTCTAACTCATTCGCACAAATGTATCCATTCTAATTCATTCGTACAATCCATTCTAATTCATTCGCACGATCCATTCTAATTCATTCGTATGATCCATTCTAATTCATTCCTATGATCTATTCTAATTCATTCGCTCGAATGTATCCATTCTAATTCATTTGGACCATCTATTCTAATTCATTCGCACGATCTATTCTAATTCATTCGCACGATCCATTCTAATTCATTCCTACGATCTTTTCTAATTCATTCGCTCGAATGTATCCATTCTAATTCATTCGTTGGAACCATTCTAAGTCATTCGTACGATCCATTCTAATTCATTCACACGATCCATTCTAATTGATTCGCACGATCCATTCTAATTCATTCGTACGATCCATTTTAATTCATTCGTACGATTCATTCTAATTCATTCAGACGATCCATTCTAATTCATTCCTATGATCTATTCTAATTCATTCGCTCAAATGTATCCATTCTAATTCATTCGTTCGATCCATTCTAATTCATTCGTACGATCCATTCAAATTCATTCGCATGATCCATTCTAATTCATTCGTACGATCCATTATAATTCATTCTCACGAATGTAACCTTTCTAATTCATTTGTATGATCCATTCTAATTCATTCGTACGATCCATTCTAATTCATTCGCACGAATGTATCCATTCTAATGCATTCGTACGATTCATTCTAATTCATTCGCACGATCCATTCTAATTCATTCATACGATCCATACTTATTTATTCATACGATCCATTCTAATTCATTTGTACGAATTAATTAGAATGGATCGTACGAATGGATTAGAATGGATCGTGCGAATGAATTACAATGTATACATTCGAATGAATTACAATGTATACATTCGAGAGAATGGATCATACGAATGAATTAGAATGGATCGTACGAATAGATTAGAATGGATCATACGAATGAATTACAATGTATACATTCGAAAGAATGAATTAGAATGGATCGTACGAATGAATTAGAATGGATCATAGGAATGAATTAGAATGGATCGTACAAATGGATTAGAACGCATTGTACGAATGAATTAGAATGGATCGTACAAATGAATTAGAATGGATACATTCGTGCGAATGAATTAGAATGGATCGTACGAATGAATTAGAATGGATCGTGCGATTGAATTAGAATGGATAGTGCGAATGAATTAGAATAGATCGTACGAATGAATTAGAATGGATCCACCGAATGAGTTAGAATGGATCATACGAATGAATTAGAATGGATCGTACGAACGAATTAAAAGGAATCGTACAATCCATTCTAATTCATTTGTCCGATCCATTCTTATTCATTCGCACGAATGTATCCATTCTAATTCTTTCATACAATCCATTCTAATTTATTCGCACGATCCATTCTAATTCATTCGTATGATCCATTCTAATTCATTCCTATGATCTATTCTAATTCATTCGCTCGAATGTATCCATTCTAATTCATTCGTTCGATCCATTCTAATTCATTCGTACGATTCATTCAAATTCATTCGCATGATCCATTCTAATTCATTCGTACGATCCATTCTAATTCAGTCTCACGAATGTAACCTTTCTAATTCATTTGTACGATCCATTCTAATTCATTCGTACGATCCATTTTAATTCATTCGCATGATCCATTCTAATTCATTCGTATGATACATTCGTGCGAATGAATTAGAATGGATCGTCCGAATGAATTAGAATGGATCGTACGAATGAATTAGAATAGATCGTGCGAATAAATTAGAATGGATCATACGAATGAATTAGAATAAATATATTCGTGTGAATGAATTAGAATAGATCGTACGAATGAATTAGAATGGATCGTGCGAATGAATTAGAATGGATCGTATGAATAAATTCGAATGGATCGTACGAATGAATTAAAATGGATACATATGTACGAATGAATTAGAATGGATCATACAATTGAATTTGAATGGATCGTACGAATAAATTAGATTGGATACATTTGTGCGATGGATAAGAATGGAGCGTACGAATAAATTAGAATGGAGCGTAAGAATGAACTAGAATGGATACATTCGTGCGAATAAAGTAGAATGGATCATATGAAAGAATTAGAATGGATTGTGCGAATGAATTAGAAAGGATCGTACGAATGAATTAGAATTGATATATTCGTGCGAATGAATTAGAATGGATCGTACGAATGAATTAGACTGGATCGTACGAATAAATTAGAATGGATACATTCATGCAAATGAATTAGAATGGATCGTACGAATGAATTAGAATGGATCATACGAATGAATTAGAATGGATCGTACGAATGAATTAGAATGGATCATATAAATGAATTAGAATGGTTACATTCGTGCGAATTAATTAGAATGGATCATACGAATGGATTAGAATGGATCGTACGAATGGATTAGAACACATTGTACGAATGAATTAGAATAGATACATTTGTCCGAATGAATTAGATTGCATCGTATGAATGAATTTTAATGGATTGTACGAATGAATTAGAATGGATCGTACGAATGAATTAGAATGGATCATGCGAATGAGTTAGAATAGATCGTACAAATGAATTAGAATGGATCGTGCGAACGAATTAGAATGGATCGTATGAACGAATTAGAATGGATCGTACGAATGAATTAGAATGGATACATTCGAGCGAATGAATTAGAATGGATCGTACGAATGAATTAGAATTGATCGTGCGAATGAATTAGAATGGATCATACAAATGAATTAGAAAGGTTACATTCTTGAGAATGAATTAGAATGGATCGTGCGATGAATTAGAACGGATCATACAAATGAATTAGAATGAATTCTAATCCATTCGTACGATCCATTCTAATCTATTCTAATTCATTCGCACAAATGTATCCATTCTAATTCAATTCTAATTAATTTGTACGATCCATTCTAATTCATTCGCACGATCCATTCTAATTCATTTGTACAATGCGTTCTAATCCATTCTAATTCATTCGTACGATCCATTCGAATCCATTCGTACGATCCATTCTAATTCATTCGTACAATGCGTTCTAATCCATTCATACGATCCATTCTAATCCATTCGTATGATCCATTCCAATTCATTCGTACGATCCATTCTAATTCATTCTCACAAATGTAACCTTTCTAATTCATTTGTACGATCCATTCTAATTCATTCGTACGATCCATTCTAATTCATTCGTACGATTCATTCTAATACATTCGTACGATCCATTCTAATTCATTCCTACAATCCATTCTAATTCATTCGCACGAATGTATCCATTCTAACTCATTTGCACGATCCATTCTAATTCATTCCTACGATCCATTCTAATTCATTCGCATGATTTATTCGTACAATCCATTCTAATCCATTCGTACGATCCATTCTAATTCATTCATACGATCCATTCTAATTCGTTCGTACGATCCATTCTAATTCGTTCGTACGATCCATTCTAATTCATTCGCACGATCCATTCTAACTCATTTGTACGATCCATTTTAATTCATTCGCATGATCCATTCTAATTCATTCATACAGTGCGTTCTAATTCATTCACTCGAATGTATCCATTCTAATTCATTCGCACGAATGAATTAGAATGGATCGTACGAATGAATTAGAATGGATTAGAACGCATTGTACGAATGAATTAGAATGGATCGTGCGAATAAATTAGAATGGATCGTACGAATGAATTAGAATGGATACATTTGTGCGAATGAATTAGAATAGATTAGAATGGATCGTACGAATGGATTAGAATCCATTCTAATTCATTTGTATGATCCATTCTAATTCATCGCATGATCCATTCTAATTCATTCTCACGAATGTAACCTTTCTAATTCATTTGTATGATCCATTCTAATTCATTCGAACGATCAATTCTAATTCATTCGTACGATCCATTCTAATTCATTCGCTCGAATGTATCCATTCTAATTCATTCGTACGATCCATTCTAATTCGTTCATACGATCCATTCTAATTCGTTCGCACGATCCATTCTAATTTATTCATACGATCTATTCTAATTCATTCGCATGTTCCATTCTAATTCATTCATACGATCCATTCTAATTCATTCGTACAATCCATTCAAATTCATTCGTACGATGCAATCTAATTCATTCGCACAAATGTATCTATTCTAATTTATTCGTACAATGCGTTCTAATCCATTCGTACGATCCATTCTAATCCATTCGTACAATCCATTCTAATTCATTCGCACGAATGTAACCATTCTAATTCATTCATATGATCCATTCTAATTCATTCGTACGATCCATTCTAATTCATTCGTACGATCCATTCTAATTCATTTGCATGAATGTATCCATTCTAATTTATTCGTACGATCCAGTCTAATTCATTCGTACGATCCATTATAATTCATTCGCACGAATATATCCATTCTAATTCATTCGTACGATCCTTTCTAATTCATTCGCACGATCCATTCTATTTGTTTCATATGATCCATTCTAATTCATTCGCACGAATGTATCCATCCTAGTTCATTCGTACGCTCCATTCTAATTCATTCGTACGCTCCATTCTTATTCATCGCACAAAAGTATCCATTCTAATTTAGAATGGATCATGCGAATGAATTAGAATGGATCATGCGAATGAATTAGAATGAATCATGCGAATGAATTAGAATGGATCGTACGAATGAATTAGAATGGATACATTCGAGCGAATGAATTATAATAGATCGTACGAATGAATTAGAATGGATCATAGGAATGAATTAGAATAGATCGTGGAAATGAATTAGAATGGATACATTCATGCGAATGAATTAGAATGGATCGTAGGAATGAATTAGAATGGATCGTACGAATGAATTAGAATGTTTACATTCGTGCGAATGAATTAGAATGGATTGTACGAATGGATTAGAATGGATCATACGAATGGATTAGAATGGATCGTAGGAATGGATTAGAATGGATCGTACAAATGAATTAGAAAGGTTACATTTGTGAGAATGAATTAGAATGGATCGTACGAATGAATTAGAATAGATCGTACGAATGGATTAGAATGGATCGTACGAATGGATTAGAATGGATCGTACGAATGAATTAGAATGGTTATATTCGTGAGTATGAATTAGAATGGATCGTACGAATGAATTAGAATGGATCGTACGAATGAATTAGAATGGATACATTCGAGCGAATGAAGTAGAATGGATCGTACGAATGAATTAGAATGGATCATAGGAATGAATTAGAATGGATCGTGCAAATGAATTAGAATGGATACATTCGTGCGAATGAATTAGAATGGATCGTAGGAATGAACTTGAATGGATCGTACGAATGAATTTGAATGGTTACATTCGAGCGAATGAATTAGAATGGATCGTACGAATGAATTAGAATGGATCATAGGAATGAATTAGAATGGATCGTGCAAATGAATTAGAATGGATATATTCGTGCGAATGAATTAGAATGGATCGTACGAATGAATTAGAATGGATCATAGGAATGAATTAGAATGGATCGTACGAATAAATTAAAATGGATACATTCGAGCGAATGAATTAGAATGGATCGGACGAATGAATTAGAATGGATCGTACGATTCATTCTAATTCATTCGTACGATCCATTCTAATTCATTCGTATGATCCATTCTAATTCATTCATACGATCCATTCTAATTCATTCGTACGATCCATTCTAATTCATTCGTATGATCCATTCTAATTCATTCGTATGATCAATTCTAATTCATTCGTACGATCCATTCTAATTCATTCGTACGATTCATTCAAATTCATTTGCATGAATGTATCCATTCTAATTTATTCGTACAATCCAGTCTAATTCATTCGTAGGATCCATTCTAATTCATTCGCACGAATATATCCATTCTAATTCATTTGTACGATCCATTCTAATTCATTCGTACGCTCCATTCTAATTCATTCGTACGCTCCATTCTTATTCATCGCACAAATGTATCCATTCTAATTTATTCGTACGATCCATTCAAATTCAATCGTATGATCCATTCTAATTCATTCACACAAATGTATCTATTTTAATTCGTTCGTACGATCCATTATAATTTATTCATACCATCCATTCTAATTCATTCGCACGATCCATTCTAATTCATTCGTACGATCCATTCTAATTCATTCGCATGAATATATCTATTTTAATTCGTTCGTATGATCCATTCTAATTTATTCGCACGATCTATTCAAATTCATTCGTACGATCCATTCTAATTCATTCGTACGATCCATTCTAATTCATTCACACGAATGTATCATACGAATGAATTAGAATGGATCATGTGAATGAATTAAAATGGATCGTACGAATAAATTAGAATGGATCGTACAAATGAATTAGAAAGGTTACATTTGTGAGAATGAATTAGAATGGATCGTACGAATGAATTAGAATGGATCGTACGAATGGATTAGAATGGATCGTACGAATGAATTAGAATGGATCATACAAATGAATTAGAAAGGTTACATTCGTGCGAATGAATTAGAATGGATCATAGGAATGAATTAGAACGGATCGTGCGAATGAATTAGAATGGATCATACGAATGAATTAGAATGGATCGTACGAATGAATTGGAATAGATCGTGCGAATAAATTAGAATGGATCATATGAATGAACTAGAAAGGTTACATTTGTGAGAATGAATTAGAATGGATCGTATGAATGAATTAGAATGGATCGTACGAATGGATTAGAATGGATCGTACGAATGGATTAGAATGGATCGTACGAATGGATTAGAACGCATTGTACGAATGAATTAAAATAGATACATTTGTGCGAATGAATTAGATTGCATCGTACGAATGAATTTGAATGGATCGGACGAATGAATTAGAATGGATCGTACGAATGAATTAGAATGGATCATAGGAATGAATTAGAATGGATCGTGCAAATGAATTAGAATGGATACATTCGTGCGAATGAATTAGAATGGATCGTGCCAATGAAATAGAGTGGATCGTACGAACGAATTAGAATGGATCATACGAATGAATTAGAATGGATCGTACGAATGAATTCATTCTAATTCATTCGTACGATCCATTCTAATTCATTCGTACGATCCATTCTAATTTATTCGTATGATCCATTCTAATTCATTCGCACGATCCGTTCTAATTCATTCATATGATCCATTCTAATTCATTCGCATGAATGTAACCATTCTAATTCATTCATACAATCCATTCTAATTCATTCCTACGATCCATTCTAATTCATTCGCACGAATGTATCCATTCTAATTCATTTGCACGATCCATTCTAATTCATTACTATGATCCATTCTAATTCATTCGTACGATCCATTCTAATTCATTCGCTCGAATGTATCCATTCTAATTCATTCGTACGCTCCATTCTAATTCATTCGTATGATCCATTCTAATCCATTCGCATGATCCATTCGTACGATCCATTCTAATCCATTCGTACGATCCATTCTAATTCATTCGTACGAATGGATCCATTCTAATCGTACAATCCATTCTAATTCATTCGCACGATCCATTCCAATTCATTCATATGATCTAATTCTAATTCATTCGTACGATCCATTCTAATTCATTCGTATGATCCATTCTAATCCATTCATACGATCCATTCTAATTCATTCGTACGATCCATTCTAATTCATTCGCACGAATGTATCCATTCTAATTCATTCGCTCGAATGTATCCATTCTAATTCATTCGTATGATTCATTCTAATTCATTCGTACGATCCATTCTAATTCATTCGTACAATCCATTCAAATTCATTCGTACGATGCAGTCTAATTCATTCGCATAAATGTATCTATTCTAATTCATTCATTTAATGCGTTCTAATCCATTCGCACGATCTATTCTAATCCATTCGTACGATCCATTCTAATTCATTCGCACGAATATAACCATTCTAATTCATTCATATGATCCATTCTAATTCATTCGTACGATCCATTCTAATTCATTCGTATGATCCATTCTAATTCATTCGTACGATCCATTCTAATTCATTTGCATGAATGTATCGAGCCATTCTAATTCATTCGTACGATCCATTCTAATTCATTCGCATGATCCATTCTAATTCATTCGTACAATCCATTCTAATTTATTCATACAAATGTATCCATTCTAGTTCATTCGTACGATCCATTCTAATTCATTCGTACGATCCATTCTAATTCATTCGCATGATCCATTCGTACGATCCATTCTAATCCATTCGTACGATCCATTCTAATTCATTCGTACAAATGTATCTATTCTAATTCATTCGTACAATGCGTTCTAATCCATTCGTACGATCCATTCTAATCCATTCGTACGATCCATTCTAATTCATTCGTATGATCCATTCAAATTCATTCATACGATCCTTTCTAATTCATTCTCAGGAATGTAACCTTTCTAATTCATTTGTATGATCCATTCCAATTCATTCGTACGATCCATTCTAATCCATTCGTACGTTCCATTCTAATCCATTCGTACGATCCATTCTAATTCATTCGTACGATCCATTCTAATTCATTCGCTAGAATGTATCCATTCTAATTCATTTGTATGATCCATTTTAATTCGTTCATACGATCCATTCTAATTCGTTCGTACGATCCATTCTAACCCATTCGTACGATCCATTCTAATTCATTCGTACGATCCATTCTAATTCATTCTCACAAATGTAACCTTTCTAATTCATTTGTACGATCCATTCTAATTCGTGCGAATGAATTAGAATGGATCGTAGGAATGAATTAGAATGGATCGTACGAATGAATTAGAATGGACACATACAAATGAATTAGAAAGGTTACATTCGTGAGAATGAATTAGAATGGATCGTACGAATGAATTAGAATGGATCGTACGAATGAATTAGAATGGATACATTCGAGCGAATAAATTAGAATGGATCGTACGTATGAATTAGAATGGATCATACGAATGAATTAAAATGGATCGTGCAAATAAATTAGAATGGATCGTACGAATGGATTAGAATGGATCGTACGAATGAATTAGAATGGATCATACAAATGAATTAGAAAGGTTACATTCGTGAGAATGAATTAGAATGGATCGTGCGAATGAATTAGAATGGATCGTCCGAATGAATTAGAATGGATCGTACGAACGAATTAGAATGGATCGTACGAACGAATTAGAATGGATTGTACGAATGAATTAGAATGGATACATTCGAGCGAATGAATTAGAATAGATCGTACGAATGAATTAGAATTGATCATAGGAATGAATTAGAATGTATTGTACGAATTAGAATGTATTGTACGAATGAATTAGAATGGATCGTGCGAATGAATTAGAATGGGTCGTACGATGCATTCTAATTCATTCGTATGTTCAATTCTAATTCATTCGCACGATCCATTCTAATTCATTCTTACGATCCATTCTAATTCATTCGCACGATTGTAACTATTCTAATTCATTCGTACGATCCATTCTAATTTATTCCTACGATCCATTCTAATTCATTCGCACGAATGTATCCGTTCTAATTCATTTGCACGATCCATTCTAATTCATTCCTATGATCCATTCTAATTCATTCGTACGATCCATTCTAATTCATTCGCTCGAATATATCCATTCTAATTCACTCGTACGATTCATTCTAATTCATTCGCACGATCCATTCTAATTCATTCGTACGATCTATTCTTATTCATTCATACGATCCATTCTAATTCATTTGTACGAATGAATTAGAATGGATCGTACGAATGGATTAGAATGGATCGTACAAATGAATAAGAATGGATTGTACGAACGAATTAGAATGGATCGTATGAACAAACTAGAATAGATCATACGAATGAATTATAATGGATACAATCGAGCGAATGAATTAGAATGGATCGTACGAATGAATTAGAATGGATCATAGGAATGAATTAGAATGGATCGTGGAAATGAATTAGAATGGATACATTCATGCGAATGAATTAGAATGGATCGTAGGAATGAAATAGAATGGATCGTACGAATGAATTAGAATGGTTACATTCGTGCGAATGAATTAGAATGGATCGTACGAATGGATTAGAATGGATCGTACGAATGAATTAGAATGGATCGTACAAATAAATTAGAAAGGTTACATTTGTGAGAATGAATTAGAATGGATCGTACGAATGAATTAGAATGGATCGTACGAATGGATTAAAATGGATCGTACGAATGGATTAGAACGAATCGTACGAATGAATTAGAATGGATCATACAAATGAATTAGAAAGGTTACATTCGTGAGAATGAATTAGAATGGATCGTACGATTCATTCTAATTCATTCGTACGATCCATTCTAATGCATTCGTACGATTCATTCTAATTCATTCGCACGATCCATTCTAATTCATTCGTATGATCTATTCTAATTTATTTGCACGAATATACGATCCATTCTAATTTATTCGCAATAATGTATCCATTCTAATTCATTCGTACAATCCATTCTAATTTATTCGTACAAATGTATCCATTATAATTCATTTGTACGATCCATTCTAATTCATTCGTACGATTCATTCTAATTCATTCGTACGATCCATTCTAATTCATTCGTACGATCCATTCTAATTCATTCGCACGAATGTATACATTCTAATTAATTCGTACGATCCATTCTAATTCATTCATACGATCCATTCTAATTCATTTGTATGATCCATTCTAATTCATTCCTACGATCTATTCTAATTCATTCGCTCGAATGTATCCATTCAAATTCATTCGTACGATCCATTCTTATTCATTCGTACTATCCATTCTAATTCATTCGTATGATCAATTCTAATTCATTCGCACGATCCATTCTAATTCATTCTCACGAATGTAACCTTTCTAATTCATTTGTTTGATCCATTCTAATTCATTCGTACGATCCATTCTAATCCATTCGTACGATCCATTCTAATCCATTCGTACGATCCATTCTAATTCATTCTCACAAATGTAACCTTTCTAATTCATTTGTACGATCCATTCTAATCCATTCGTACGATCCATTCTAATCCATTCGTACGATCCATTCTAATCCATTCGTACGATCCATTCTAATTCATTCGCATGAATGTAACCATTCTAATTCATTCGTACGATCCATTCTAATTCATTCCTACGAATGAGTTAGAATGGATCATACGAATGAATTAGAATGGATCGTACGAATGAATTAGAATGGATCGTATCAATAAATTAGAATAGATCGTACGAATGAACTAAAATGGATACATTTGTGCGAATGAATTAGAATGGATCATACGATTGAATTTGAATGGATCGTACGAATAAATTAGAATGGATTGTGCGAATGAATTAGAATGGATCGTTCGAATGAATTACAATGGATCGTACGAATGAATTAGAATGGATTGTGCGAATGAATTAAAATGGATCGAACGAATGAATTAGAATGGATCGTACGATTCATTCTAATACATTCATACGATCCATTCTAATGCATTCGTACGATTCATTCTAATTCATTCGAACAATCCATTCTAATTCATTCGTATGATCCATTCTTATTCATTCATATGATCCATTCTAATTCATTCGCACAATCCATTCTAATTCATTCGTACGATCCTTTCTAATTCATTCGTATGATCCATTCTAACTCATTTTAGAATGGATCGTACGAACGAATTAGAATGGATCGTATGAACGATTTAGAATGGATCGTACGAATGAAATAGAATGGATACATTCGAGCGAATGAATTAGAATGGATCGTACGAATGAATTAGAATGGATCGTACGAATGGATTAGAATGGATCGTACGAATGAATTAGAATGGATCATACAAATGAATTAGAAAGGTTATATTCTTGATAATGAATTAGAAAGGATCATACGAATGAATTAGAATGGATACATTCGAGCGAATGAATTAGAATGGATCCTACGAATGAATTAGAATGGATGATAGGAATGAATTAGAATGGATCGTGCAAATGAATTAGAATGGATCGTATGAATGAATAAGAATGGATCGTACGGATGAATTAGAATGGATACATTTGTGCAAATGAATTAGAATGGATCGTGCGAATTAATTAGAATGGATCGTACGAATGAATTAGAATGGATATATTTATGCGAATGAATTGGAATGAATCGTACTAATTCATTAGAATGGATCGTACGAATGAATTAGAATAGCTCATACGAATGAATTAGAATGTATCGTACGAATGAATTAGAATGCATTATACGAATCCATTCTAATCCATTCGTACGATCCATTCAAATTCATTCGTACGATCCATTCAAATTCATTCGTACGATCCATTCTAATTCATTCGTACAAACCATTCAAATTCAATCGTACGATACAATCTAATTCATTCGCACAAATGCATCTATTCTAATTCATTCGTACAATGCGTTCTAATCCATTCGTACGATCCATTCTAATCCATTCGTACGAACCATTATAATTCATTCGCACGAATGTAACCATTCTAATTCATTCATATGATCCATTCTAATTCATTCGTATGCTCCATTCTAATTCATTCATATGATCCATTCTAATTCATTCGTACGATCCATTCTAATTCATTTGCATGAATGTATTCATTCTAATTTATTCGTACGATCCAGTCTAATTCATTCGTACGATCCATCTCATTTATTCGCACGAATATATCCATTCTAATTCATTCGTACGATCCTTTCAAATTTATTCGCACGATCGATTCTAATTCTTTCATATGATCCATTCTAATTCATTAGAATGGATCATGCGAATGAATTAGAATGGAGCGTACGAATGAATTAGAATGGATCGTATGAATGAATTAGAATGGATCGTGCGAATTAATTAGAATGGATCGTACGAATGAATTAGAATGGATCGTACGAATGAATTAGAATGGATCATGCGAATGAATTAGAATGGATCGTATGAATAAATTAGAATGGATCGTACGAATGAATTAAAATGGATACATTTGTGCGAATGAATTAGAATGGATCATACGATTGAATTTGAATGGATCGTATGAATAAATTAGAATGGATACATTTGTGTGATGAATAAAAATGGAGCGTACGAATGAACTAGAATGGATATATTCGTGCGAATGAATTAGAATGGATCATATGAAAGAATTAGAATAGATCGTGTGAATGAATTAGAAAGGATCGTACGAATGAATTAGAATGGATATATTCGTGTGAATGAATTAGAATGGATTGCACGAATGAATTAGACTGGATCGTACGAATAAATTAGAATGGATACATTCATGCAAATGAATTCGAATGGATCGTTCGAATGAATTAGAATGGATCATACGAATGGATTAGAATGGATCGTACGAATGGATTAGAACGCATTGTACGAATGAATTAGAATAGATACATTTGTGCGAATGAATTAGATTGCATCGTACGAATGAATTTGAATGGATCAGACGAATGAATTAGAGTGGATCGTACGAATGAATTAGAATGGATCATAGGAATGAATTAGAATGGATCATGCAAATGAATTAGAATGGATATATTCGTGCGAATGAATTAGAATGGATCGTGCGAATGAATTAGAATGGATCGTACGAATGAATTAGAATGGATATATTTGAACGAATAAATTAGAATGGATCATACGTATGAATTAGAATGGATCGTACGAATGAATTAGAATGGATCGCGCGAATGAATTAGAATCGATCGTACGAATGAATTAGAATGGATCGTACGAATAAATTAGATCATACGAATGAATTAGAATGGATCGTACGAATGAATTTAAATGGATACATTCATACGACTGAATTAGAATGGATCGTGTGAATTAATTAGAATGGATCGGACGAATGAATTTGAATGGATACATTTGTGCGAATAAATCTGAATGGATTGTATTAATGAATTACAATGGTTCTTACGAATGAATTAGAATGGATCGTACGAATGAATTAGAATAGCTCATACGAATGAATTAGAATGAATCATACGAATGAATTAGAATGGTTATATTCGTGCGAATGAATTAGAATAGATCATACGAATAAATTAGAATGGATCGTTCGAATGGATTATAATGGATCATACGAATGGATTAGAATAGATCGTACAAATGGATTAGAATGGATCGTACAAATGAATTAGAATGGATCATACAAATGAATTAGAAAGGTTACATTCGTGAGAATGAATTAGAATGGATCGTACGAATGAATTAGAATGGATCATGCGAATGAATTTGAATGGATCGTACGAATGAATTAGAATGGATCGAACGAATGAATTAGAATGGATACATTCGAGCGAATGAATTAGAATAGATCATAGGAATGAATTAGAATGGATCATACGAATGAATTAGAATGGATCGTGCGAATGAATTAGAATGGATTGTACAAATGAATTAGAATGGATACATTCGTGCGAATGAATTAGAATGGATCGGACGAATGAATTAGAATGGATCGTACGATCCATTCTAGTTCATTTGTATGATCCATTCTAATTCATTCGTACGATCCATTCTAATCCATTCGTACGATCCATTCTAATCCATTCGTACGAACCATTCTAATCCATTCGTACGATCCATTCTAATTCATTCGTACGATCCATTCTAATTCATTCTCACAAATGTAACCTTTCTAATTTATTTGTACGATCCATTCTAATTCATTAGTACGATACATTCTAATCCATTCGTACGATCCATTCTAATCCATTCGTACGATCCATTCTAATTCATTCGCACGAATGTAACCATTCTAATTCATTCGTACGAGCCATTCTAATTCATTCCTACGATCCATTCTAATTCATTCGCATGAATGTATCCACTCTAATTCATTTGCACGATCCATTCTAATTCATTCCTATGATCCATTCTAATTCATTCGTATGATACATTCATACGACTGAATTAGAATGGATTGTACGAATGAATTAGAATTAATCATACGAATGAATTAGAATGGATCGTACGAATGAATTAGAATGGATCGTGCGAATGAATTAGAATGGATCGTTCGAATGAGTTAGAATGGATATATTTGAACGAATAAATTAGAATGGATCATACGAATGAATTAGAATGGATCGTACGAATGAATTAGAATGGATTGTATGAATGAATTAGAATGGATACATTCGAGCGAATGAATTAGAATGAATCGTACGAATAAATTAGAATAGATCATAGGAATGAATTAGAATGGATCGTGCAAATGAATTAGAATGGATACATTCGTGCTAATGAATTAGAATGGATCATAGGAATGAATTAGAATGGATCGTACGAATAAATTAGAATGGATGTACGAATGAATTAGAATGGATCGTACGAATGAATTAGAATGGATCCACCGAATGAGTTAGAATGGATCATTCGAATGAATTAGAATGGATCGTACGAATGAATTAGAATGGATCGTACAAATGAATTAGAATGGATCATATGAATGAATAAGAATGGATCGTACGAATGAATTAGAATGGATCGTGCGAATGAATTAGAATGAATCGTACGAATGAATTAGAATGGATCGTACGAATGAATTAGAATGGATCGTATGAATGAATTAGAATGGATACATTCGTGCGAATGAATTAGAATGGATCGTACAAATGAATTAGAATTGATCGTACGAACGAATTAGAATGGATTGTACGAATGAATTAGAATGGATTGTACAAATGAATTAGAAAGGTTACATTTGTGAGATTGAATTAGAATATCTCGTACGAATGAATTAGAATGGATCTTACGAATGGATTAGAATGGATCGTATGAACGAATTAGAATGGATCGTACGAATGGATTAGAATAGATCGTACGAATGAATTAGAATAGATCGTACAAATGAATTAGAAAGGTTACATTTGTGAGAATGAATTAGAATAGATCGTACGAATGAATTAGAATGGATCGTACGAATAGATTAGAATGGATCGTACGAATAGATTAGAATGGATCGTACGAATGGATTAGAATAGATACATTTGTGCGAATGAATTAGATTGCATCGTACGAATGAATTTGAATGGATTGTACGAATGAATTAGAATGGATCGTACGAATAAATTAGAATGGATCATGTGAATGAATTAGAATTGATCGTACGAATGAATTAGAATGGATCGTACGAATAAATTAGAATGGATCGTGCGAATGAATTAGAATGGATCGTACAAATGTATTAGAATGGATCCACCGAATGAGTTAGAATGGATCATGCAAATGAATTAGAATGGATCGTACGAATGAATTAGAATGGATACATTCGTGCGAATGAATTAGAATGGATCGGACGAATGAATTAGAATTGATCGTGCGAATGAATTAGAATGGATCATACGATTGAATTTGAATGGATCGTACGAATAAATTAGATTGGATACATTTGTGCGATGAATAAGAATGGAGCGTACGAAAGAATTAGAGTGGAGCGTACGAATGAACTAGAATGGATACATTTGTGCGAATGAATTAGAATGGATCATATGAAAGAATTAGAATGGATACATTCGAGCGAATGAATTAGAATGGATCGTACGAATGAATTAGAATGGATCATAGGAATGAATTAGAATGGATCGTGCAAATGAATTAGAATTGATTGTACGAATGAATTAGAATGGATACATTCATGCGAATGAATTAGAATGGATCGGAGGAATGAACTAGAATGGATCGTACGATTCATTCTAATTCATTCGTGCGATCTATTCTAATGCATTCGTACGATTCATTCTAATTCATTCGAACGATCCATTCTAATTCATTCGTACGATCCATTCTTATTCATTCATACGATCCATTCTAATTCATTCGCACAATCCATTCTAATTCATTCGCACAAATGTATCCATTCTAATTCTATCGTACAATCCATTCTAATTCATTTGCACGATCCATTATTATTCATTCCTATGATCTATTCTAATTCATTCGTATGATCCATTCTAATTCATTCGCTCAAATGTATCCATTCTAATTCTTTCATATGATCCATTCTAATTCATTCGCACAAATGTATTCATTCTAGTTCATTCGTACGCTCCATTCTAATTCATTCGTACGCTCCATTCTTATTCATCGCACAAATGTATCCATTCTAATTTATGCGTACGATCCATTCAAATTCAATCGTATGATCCATTCTAATTCATTCGCACGATCAATTCTAATTCATTCATCCGATCCATTCTAATTCATTCGCACAAATGTATCCATTCTAATTCATTCGTACGATCCATTCTAATTCATTCGCATAATCCATTCTAACTCATTCGGTCGATCCATTCTAATTCATTCGTACGATCGATTATTATTCATTCGCACGATCCATTCTAATTTATTCGTACGATCCATTCTAATTCATTCGTACGATCTATTCTAATTCATTCGTACGATCCATTCTAATTCATTCAAATATATCCATTCTAATTCATTCTCACGAATGTAACCTTTCTAATTCATTTGTATGTATCCATTCTAATTCATTTGTGCGAATGAATCCATTCTAATTCATTCGTCCGATCCATTCTAATCCATTCGTACGATCCATTCTAATTCATTCGCACGAATGTAACCATTCTAATTCATTCGTACGATCCATTCTAATTCATTCCTACGATCCATTCTAATTCATTCGCACGAATGAATCCATTCTAATTCATTTGCATGATCCATTCTAATTCATTCATGTGATCCATTCTAATTCATTCGCACAATCCGTTCTAATTCATTCGCACAATCCATTCTAATTCATTCGCACGAATGTATCCATTCTAATTCATTCGTACGATCCAGTCTAATTCATTTGTACGATCCATTCTAATTCATTCGCATTATCCATTCATACGATCCATTCTAATCCATTCGTACGATCCATTCTAGTTCGTTCGTACGATCCATTCTAATTCGTTCATACGATCCATTCTAATTCATTCGCATGATCCATTCTAATCCATTCGTACGAATGGATCCATTCTAATTCATTTGCACTATCCAGGATACAATCGTGCGAATGAATTAGAATGGATCGTACGAATGAATTAGAATGGATTGTGCGAATGAATTAGAATGAATCGTACGAATGAATTAGAATGGATCGTACGAATGAATTAGAACGGATCATGTGTGAATTTGAATGGATCGTATGAATGAATTAGAATGGATCGAACGAATGAATTAGAATGGATCGTGCGAATGAATTAGAATGGATACATTCGTGCGAATGAATTAGAATGGATCGTACGAATGAATTAGAATGGATCATACGAATGAATTAAAATGGATCGTACAAATGAATTAGAATGGATCGTGCGAATGAATTAGAATGGATCGTACGAACGAATTAGAATGGATCGTAAGAACGAATTAGAATGGATCGTATGAACGAATTAGAATGGATCGTATGAATGAATTATAATGGATACATTCGAGCGAATGAATTAGAATGGATCGTACGAATGAATTCGAATGGATTATAGGAATTAATTAGAATGGATCGTGCAAATGAATTAGAATGGATACATTCGTGCGAATGAATTAGAATGGATCATAGGAATGAATTAGAATGGATCGTACGAATGAATTAGAATGGATCGTGCGAATGAATTAGAATGAATCGTACGAATGAATTAGAATGGATCGTACGAATGAATTAGAATGGATCATGTGAATGAATTTGAATGGATCGTACGAATGAATTAGAATGGATCGAACGAATGAATTAGAATGGATCGTGCGAATGAATTAGAATGGATACATTCGTGCGAATGAATTAGAATGGATCATACGAATGAATTAGAATGGATCATACGAATGAATTAAAATGGATCGTACAAATGAATTAGAATGGATCGTGCGAATGAATTAGAATGGATCGTACGAACGAGTTAGAATGGATCGTAAGAACGAATTAGAATGGATCGTACGAACGAATTAGAATGGATCGTATGAATGAATTATAATGGATACATTCGAGCGAATGAATTAGACTGGATCGTACGAATGAATTCGAATGGATTATAGGAATTAATTAGAATGGATCGTGCAAATGAATTAGAATGGATACATTCGTCCGAATGAATTAGAATGGATCATAGGAATGAATTAGAATGGATCGTACGAATGAATTAGAATGGTTACATTCGTGCGAATGAATTAGAATGGATCGTACGAATGGATTAGAATGGATCATAGGAATGAATTATAATGGATCGTACGAATGAATTAGAATGGATCGTATAAATGAATTAGAAAGGTTACATTTGTGAGAATGAATTAGAATGGATCGTACGATTCATTCTAATTCCTTCGTACGATCCATTCAAATTCATTCGCACGATCCATTCTAATTCATTCGTATGATTCATTCTAATTCATTCGTAGATCCATTCTAATTCATTCCTACGATCCATTCTAATTCATTCGCACGAATGTATCCATTCTAATTCATTTGCATGATCCATTCTAATTCATTCCTATGATCCATTCTAATTCATTCGTACGATCCATTCTAATTCATTCGCTCGAATGTATCCATTCTAATTCATTCGTACGATCAATTCTAATTCGTTCGTACGATCCATTCTAATTCGTTCGTACGATCCATTCTAATTCATTCGCACGATCCATTCTAATTCATTTGTACGATCCATTTTAATTCATTCGCATGATCCATTCTAATTCATTTTTATGATACATTCGTGCGAATGAATTAGAATGGATCATATGAATGAATTAGAATGGATCATAGGAATGAATTAGAATGGATCGTGCGAATGAATTAGAATGGATCGTACGAATGAATTAGAATAGATTGTGCAAATGAATTAGAATGGATCGTATGAATGAATTAGAATAGTTACATTCGTGCGAATGAATTAGAATGGATCGTACGAATGGTTTAGAATGGATCGTACAAATGGATTAGAATTGATCATACGAATGAATTAGAATGGATACATTCGAGTGAATAAATTAGAATGGATCGTACGAATGAATTAGAATGGATCGTACGAATGAATTAGAATGGATCGTACGAATGGATTAGAATTGATCGTACGAATGGATTAGAATAGATCATACGAATGAATTAGAATGGATCATTCAAATGAATTAGAAAGGTTACATTCGTGAGAATGAATTAGAATGGATCGTACGAATGAATTTGAATGGATACATTCGTGCTAATGATCCATTTTAATTCGTACGATCTATTCTAATCCATTCGTACGATCCATTCTAATTCATTCGTACAAATGTATCCATTCTAATTCATTCGTACGATCCATTCTAATTCATTCCTATGGTCCATTCTAATTCATTCGCACGAATGTATCCATTCTAATTCATTTGCACGATCCATTCTAATTCATTCCTATGATCCATTCTAATTCATTCATACGATCCATTCTAATTCATTCGCTCGATCCATTCTAATTTATTCGTACGATCCATTCTAATTCATTCGTACGATTCATTCTAACTCATTCCTACGATCTAATTCATTCGTATGATCCATTCTAATCCATTCGTACGATCCATTCTAATTCATTCGTATGAATGTATCCGTTCTAATCCATTCGTACGATCCATTCTAATCCATTTGTACGATCCATTCTAATTCATTCGCACGAATGTAACCATTCTAATTCATTCATATGATCCATTCTAATCCATTCGTACGATCAATTCTAATTCATTCGCACGATCCATTCTAATTCATTTGTATGTATCCATTCTAATTCATTCTCACGAATGTAACCTTTCTAATTCATTTGTATGATCCATTCTAATTCATTCGTACGATCCATTCTAATTCATTCGTATGATCCATTCTAATTCATTCGTACGATCCATTCTAATTCATTCGCACGAATGTAACCATTCTAATTCATTCGTACGATTCATTCTAATTCATTCGTATGAGCTATTCTAATTCATTTGTACGATCCATTCTAATTCATTCATACGATCCATTCTAATCCATTCGTACGATCCATCCTAATCCATTTGTACGATCCATTCTAATTCATTCTCACAAATGTAACCTTTCTAATTCATTCTCACAAATGTAACCTTTCTAATTCATTCGTAAAATGCGTTCTAATCCATTCGTACGATCCATTCTAATTCATTCGTATGATCCATTCTATTTCATTTGCACGATCCATTCTAATTCATTCGCATGAATGTATGTATCCATTCTAATTCATTCGTACGATCTATTCTAATTCATTCGTATGATCAATTCTAATTCATTCGCACGATCCATTCTAATTCATTCGTACGATCCATTCTATTTCCTTTCTAATTCATTTGTTCGATCCATTCTAATTCATTCGTACGATCCATTCTAATCCATTTGTATGATCCATTCTAATTCATTTGCACGATCCATTCTAATTCATCGCACGATCCATTCTAATTCATTCGCTCGAATGTATCCATTCTAATTCATTCGTACGATCCATTCTAATACATTCGTACGATCCATTCTAATTCATTCGCATGAATATATCTATTCTATTTCATTCGTATGATCCATTCTAATTTATTCGCACGATCTATTCTAATTCATTGGTACAATTCATTCTAATTCATTCGCACGATACATTCTAATTCATTCGTACAAATGTATCCATTTGAATACATTCCTACAATCCATTCTAATTTATTCGCACGATCCATTCTAATTCAGTCGTATGATCCATTCTAATTCATTCCTACGATCTAGTCTAATTCCTTCGGTCGAATGTATCCATTCTAATTCATTCGCACGAATGTATCCATTCTAATTCATTCGTATGATCCATTCGTACGATCCATTCTAATTCATTCATACGATCTATTCTAATTCATTCGCACGAATGTATCCATTCTAATTCATTCGTACGATCCATTCTAATTCATTCGCACGATCCATTCTAATCCATTCGTACGAATTATAATTCATTCGTGCGAATGAATTAGAATGGATCGTAGGAATGAATTAGAACGATCCATTCTAATTTATTCGTACGATCCATTCTAATTCATTAGTACGATCCATTCTAATTCATTCGCTCGAATGTATCCATTCTAATTCATTCGCACGATCCATTCTAATTCATTCGTACGATCCATTCTAATTCATTCACACGAATGTATCTATTCTAATGTATTCGTACGATTCATTCTAATTCATTCGCACGATCCATTCTAATTCATTCGTACGATCCATTCTAATTCATTCTCACAAATGTAACCTTTCTAATTCATTTGTACGATCCATTCTAATTCATTCGTACGATCCATTCTAATCCATTCGTACGATCCATTCTAATCCATTCATACAATCCCTTCTAATCCATTCGTACGATCCATTCTAATTCATTCGCACGAATGTAACCATTCTAATTCATTCGTACGATCCATTCTAATTCATTCCTACGATCCATTCTAATTCATTCACAAATTAGAATGGATCGTACGAATGAATTAGAATGGATCGCACGTTTGAATCAGATTGGATTGTGCGAATGAATTAGAATGGATACATTCGTGCGAATGAATCTGAATGGATTGTATGAATGAATTACAATGGGTCGTACGAATGAATTAGAATAGCTCATACGACTGAATTCGAATGAATCGTACGAATGAATTAGAATGGTTACATTCGTGCGAATGAATTCGAATATATCGTACGAATGAATTAGAATGGATCGTACGAATGAATTAGAATGGATCGTGCGAATGAATTAGAATGAATCATACGAATGCATTAGAATGGATACATTCGTGCGAATGAATTAGAATGGATCGTACGAATGAATTAGAATGGATCGTGCGAATGAATTAGAATGGATCGTACGAATGAATTAGAATAGATACATACAAATGAATTAGAAAGGTTACATTCGTGAGAATGAATTAGAATGGATCGTACAAATGAATTAGAATGGATCGTACGAATGAATTAGAATGGATCATAGGAATGAATTAGAATGGATCGTGCAAATGAATTAGAATGGATACATTCGTGCGAATGAATTAGAGTGGAGCGTAGGAATGAATTAGAATGGATCATACGAATGAATTAGAATGGATCGTACGAATGAATTAGAATGGATACATTCGAGCGAATGAATTAGAATGGATCGTACGAATGAATTAGAATGGATCATAGGAATGAATTAGAATGGATCGTGCAAATGAATTAGAATGGATACATTCGTGCGAATGAATTAGAATGGATCGTTGGAATGAATTAGAATGGATCGTACGAATGAATTAGAATGGTTCGTACGAATGCATTAGAATGGATACATTTGTGCGAATGAAATAGAATGGATCGTGCGAATGAATTAGAATAGATACATTCGTACAAATGAATTAGAATGGATCGTGCGAATGAATTAGAATGGATCGTATGAATGAATTAGAATGGATACATTTGTGCGAATGAATTAGAATGGATCGTACGAATGAATTAGAATGAATCATACGAATGAATTAGAATGGATCGTACGAATGAATTAGAATGGATCGTATGAATGAATTAGAATGGATCATAAGAATTAATTAGAATGGATCATGCAAATGAATTAGAATGGATGCATTCGTGCGAATGAATTAGAATGGATGGTAGGAATGAATTAGAATGGATCGTACGAATGAATTAGAATGGATACATTTGTACGAATGAATTAGAATGGTTCGTACGAATGAATTAGAATGGATCGTACGATTCATTCTAATTCATTCGTACGATCCATTCTAATGCATTCGTACGATTCATTCTAATTCATTTGCACGATCCATTCTAATTCATTCGTACGATTCATTCTTATTCATTCATACATTCCATTCTAATTCATTCGTACGATCCATTCTAATTCATTCATACGTACATTCTAATTCATTCGGAGGATCCAATCTAATTCATTCGTACGATCAATTCTAATTCATTCGCACGATCCATTCTAATTCATTCGCACGATCCATTCTAATTCATTCGTATGATCCATTCTAATTCATTCGCACGAATGTATCCATTCTAATTCATTCGTACGATCCATTCTAATTCATTCCTACGATCCATACTAATTCATTCGCACGAATGTATCCATTCTAATTTATTTGCACGATCCATTCTAATTCATTCCTACGATCCATTCTAATTCATTCGCACGAATGTATCCATTCTAATTCATTCGTACGATCCATTCTAATTCATTCGTACGATTCATTCTAATTCATTTGTACGATCCATTCTAATTCATTCGCACGATCCATTCTAATTTATTTGTACGAATGAATTAGAATGGATCATACGACTGAATTAGAATGGATTGTATGAATGAATTAAAATTGATCATACAAATGAATTAGAATGGATACATTCGTGCGAATGAATTAGAATAGATTGTATGAATGAATTAGAATGGATCGTACGAATGGATCATACAAATGAATTAGAAAGGTTACATTCGTGAGAATGAATTAGAATGGATCGTACGATCCATTCTAATTCATTCATACGAATGTAACCTTTCTAATTCATTTGTATGATCCATTCTAATTCATTCCTACGATCTATTCTAATTCATTCGTATGATCCATTCTAATTCATTCGCACGATCCATTCTAATTTATTCGTACGATCCATTCTAATTCATTCGTACGATCTATGTTAATTCATTCGTACGATCTATTCTAATTCATTCGCACGAATGTATTCATTCTAGTTCATTCGTACGTTCCATTCTAATTCATTCGTACGCTCCATTCTTATTCATCGCACAAATGTATCCATTCTAATTCATTCGTACGATCCATTCTAATTCATTCGTACGATCCATTCTAATTCATTCCTACGATCCATTCTAATTCATTCGCACGAATGTATGCATTCTAATTCATTTGCTCGATCCATTCTAATTCATTCCTATGATCCATTCTAATTAATTCGTATGATCCATTCTAATTCATTCGCTCGAATGTACCCATTCTAATTCATTCGTATGATCCATTCTAATTCGTTCATACAATCCATTCTTATTCATTCGTACGATCCATTTTAATTCAATCGTACGATCCATTCTAATTCATTCGCATGAATATATCTATTCTAATTCATTCGTATGATCCAATCTAATTCATTCGCACAAATGTATCCATTCTAATTCATTCGTTCGATCCATTCTAATTCATTCGCATAAATATATCCATTCTAATTCATTCGTACGATCCATTCTAATTCATTCGCACGATCCATTCTAATTCATTCGCACAAATATATCCATTCTAATTTATTCGTACAATCCATTCTAATTCATTCGCATGATCCATTCTAATTCATTCGTATGATCCATTCTAATTCATTCGTACGATCCATTCTAATCCATTCGTACGATCCATTCTAATCCATTCATACGATCCATTCTAATTCATTCTCACAAATGTAACCTTTCTAATTCATTTGTACGATCCATTCTAATCCATTCATACGATCCATTCTAATCCATTCGTACGATCCATTCTAATTCATTCGCACGAATGTAACCATTCTAATTCATTCGTACAATCCATTCTAATTCATTCCTACGATCCATTCTAATTCATTCGCACGATTGTATCCATTCTAATTCATTTGCACGATCCATTCTAATTCATTCCTATGATCCATTCTAATTCATTCGTACAATCCATTCTAATTCATTCGCACGAATGTATCCATTCTAATTCATTCGTACGATCCATTCTAATTCATTCTTATGATCTATTCTAATTCATTCGCTCGAATGTATCCATTCTAATTTATTAATTCGATCCATTCTAATTCATTCGTACGATTCATTCTAATCCATTCGTACGATCCATTCTAATTCATTCGTACGATCCATTCTAATTTATTCTCACAAATGTAACCTTTCTAATTCATTTGTACGATCCATTCTAATTCATTCGTACGATCCATTCTAATCCATTCGTACGATCCTTTCTAATTAATTCGTACGATCCATTCTAATTCATTCGCACAAATGTAACCTTTCTAATTCATTTGTACGATCCATTCTAATTCATTCGTACGATCCATTCTAATTCTTTCGCATGAATGTAACCATTCTAATTCATTCGTATGATCCATTCTAATTCATTCCCACGATCCATTCTAATTCATTCGTACGATCCATTCTAATTCATTCGCACAAATGTAACCTTTCTAATTCATTTGTATAATCCATTCTAATTCATTCATACGATCCATTCTAATTCATTCGCATGAATGCATCCATTTTAATTCATTCGCACGAATGTAACCATTCTAATTCATTCGCACGAATGTAACCATTCTAATTCATTCGTACGATCCATTCTAATTCATTCCTACGATGCATTCCAATTCATTCGCACGATCCATTCTAATTCATTCGCTCAAATGTATCCATTCTAATTCATTCGTACGATCCATTCTAATTTATTCTCATGAATGTAACCTTTCTAATTCATTTGTATGTATCCATTCTAATTCATTCGTACGATCCATTCTAATTCATTCGCACGATCCATTCTAATTCATTCGTACGATCCATTCTAATTCATTCGCACGATCCATTCTAATTCATTCGTACGATCCATTCTAATTCATTCGTCCGATCCATTCTAATTCATTCGCACGAATGTATCCATTCTAATTCATTCGTACAATCCATTCTAATTCATTCGCACGATCCATTTTAATTCATTCGTATGATCCATTCTAATTCATTCCTACGATCTATTCTAATTCATTCGCTCGAATGTATCCATTCTAATTCATTTGTTCGATCCATTCTAATTCAATCGTACAATCCATTCAAATTCATTCGCATTATCTATTCTAATTCATTTGTACGATCCATTCTAATTCATTCTCACGAATGTAACCTTTATAATTCATTTGTATGATCCATTCTAATTTATTCGTATGATCCATTCTAATCCATTCGTACGATCCATTCTAATCCCTTCGTACGATCCATTCTAATCCATTCGTACGATCCATTCTAATTCATTCGTATGAATGTATCCATTCTAATTTATTCGTACGATCCAGTCTAATTCATTTGTACGATCCAGTCTAATTCATTCGCACGAATGTATCCATTCTAATTCATTCGTATGATCCATTCTAATTCATTCGTACGATCCATTCAAATTCATTCGCACGATCCATTCTAATTCATTCGTACGATCCATTCTAATTCATTCATACAATCTATTCTAATTCATTCGCACGAATATATCCATTCTAAGTCATTCGCACAATCCAATCTAATTCAAATGTACGATCCATTCTAATTCATTCACATGATGTATTCTAATTCATATGTATGATCCATTCTAATTCATTCGTATGATTCATTCTAATTCATTCGTACGATCCATTCTAATTCATTCGCACAAATGTATCCATTCTAATTCATTCGCACGATCCATTCTAATTCATTCATACGATCCATTCTAATTCATTCGCACAAATGTAACCTTTCTAATTCATTTGTACGATCCATTCTAATTCATTCGTACGATCCATTCTAATTCATTCGCACGAATGTAACCATTCTAATTCATTCGTACGATCCATTCTAATTCATTCCTACGATCCATTCTAATTCATTCGCATGATCCATTCTAATTTATTCGCTCGAATGTATCCATTCTAATTCATTCGTACGATCCATTCTAATTCATTCGTACGATCCATTCTAATTCATTCTCACGAATGTAACCTTTCTAATTCATTTGTATGTATCCATTCTAATTCATTCGTACGATCCACTCTAATTCATTCGCACGATCCATTCTAATTCATTCGTATGATCTATTCTAATTCATTCGCACGATCCATTCTAATTCATTCGTACGATAAATTCTAATTCATTCGTACGATCCATTCTAATTCATTCACACAAATTTATCCAGTCTAATTCATTCGCCCGATCCATTCTAATTCATTCGCACGAATGTATCCATTCTAATTCATTTGTACAATCCATTCTAATTCATTCGCACGATTCATTCTAATTCATTCATATGATCCATTCTAATTCATTCCTAGGATCTATTCTAATTCATTCGCTCGAATGTATCCATTCTAATTCATTCGTTCGATCCATTCTAATTCATTCATACGATCCATTCAAATTCATTCATATGCTCCATTCTAATTCATTCTAATCCATTCGTACGATCCATTCTAATTCATTCATACGATCCATTCTAATTCAATCGTACGATTCATTCAAATTCAATCGTATGATTCATTCTAATTCATTCGTACGATCCATTCTAATTCATTCGTACAATCGATTCTAATTCATTCGCACGATCCATTCTAATTCATTCATACGATCCATTCTAATTCATTCGCACGATCCATTCTAATTCATTCGTACGATCCATTCTAATTCATTCGCTCGAATGTATCCATTCTAATTCATTCGTGCGATCCATTCTAATTCGTTCATACGATCCACTCTAATGCATTCGTACGATTCATTCTAATTCATTCGCACGATCCATTTTAATTCATTCGTACGATCCATTCTAATTCATTCGCTCGAATGTATCCATTCTAATTCATTCGTACGATCCATTCTAATTCGTTCGTACGATCCATTCTTATTCATTCGTATGATCCATTCTAATTCATTCGTATGATCTATTCTAATACATTCCTACGATCTATTCTAATTCATTCGCTCGAATGTATCCATTCTAATTCATTCGTTCGATCCATTCTACTTCATTCGTACGATCCAATCAAATTAATTTGCATGATCCATTCTAATTCATTCGTACGATCCATTCTAATTCATTCGCACGAATGTGACCAATCTAATTCATTCATACGATCCATTCTAATTCATTCGTACGATCTAATTCATTCGTACTATCCATTCTAATTCATTCGTACGATCGATTCTAATTCAATCGTACGATCCATTCTAATTCATTCGTAGAATTAGAAAGGTTACATTCGTGAGAATGAATTAGATTCCATCGTACGAATGAATTAGAATGGATCGTGCGAATGAATTAGAATGGATCGTATGAATGAATTAGAATGGATACATTTGTGCGAATGAATTAGAATGGATTGTACGAATGAATTAGAATGAATCATACGAATGAATTAGAATGGATCATACGAATGAATAAGAATGGATCGTATGAATGAATTAGAATGGATCATAAGAATGAATTAGAATGGATCGTCCAAATGAATTCGAATGGATGCATTCGTGCGAATGAATTAGAATGGATGGTAGGAATGAATTAGAATGGATCGTACGAATGAATTAGAATGGATACATTTGTACGAATTAATTAGAATGGATCGTACGAATGAATTAGAATGGATCGTACGAATTGATTAGAATGGATCGTACGAATGGATTAGAATGGATCGTACGAATGGATTAGAATGAATACATTTGTGAGAATGAATTAGAATGGATCGTACGAATGAATTAGAATGGATCGTACGATTCATTCTAATTCATTCGTACGATCCATTCTAATGCATTCGTACGATTCATTGTAATTCATTCGCACGATCCATTCTAATTCTTTCGTACGATCCATTCTTATTCATTCATACGATCCATTCTAATTCATTCGTACGATCCATTCTAATTCATTCGTACGATCCATTCTAACTCATTCGGTGGATCCATTCTAATTCATTCGTACGATCCATTCTAATTCATTCGGTGGATCCATTCTAATTCATTCGTACGATCCATTCTAATTCATTCGCACGATCCATTCTAATTCATTCGTACGATCCATTCTAATTCATTCGTACGATCCATTCTAATTCATTCGCACGAATGTAACCATTCTAATTCATTCGTACGATCCATTCTAATTCATACGAATGAATTAGAATGGATCGTACGATTCATTCTAATTCATTCGTACGATCCATTCTAATGCATTCGTACGATTCATTGTAATTCATTCGCACGATCCATTCTAATTCTTTCGTACGATCCATTCTTATTCATTCATACGATCCATTCTAATTCATTCGTACGATCCATTCTAATTCATTCGTATGATCCATTCTAACTCATTCGGTGGATCCATTCTAATTCATTCGTACGATCCATTCTAATTCATTCGGTGGATCCATTCTAATTCATTCGTACGATCCATTCTAATTCATTCGCACGATCCATTCTAATTCATTCGTACGATCCATTCTAATTCATTCGTACGATCCATTCTAATTCATTCGCACGAATGTAACCATTCTAATTCATTCGTACGATCCATTCTAATTCATTCCTACGATCCATACTAATTCATTCGCACGAATGTATCCATTCTAATTCATTTGCACGATCCATACTAATTCATTCCTACGATCCATTCTAATTCATTCGCACGAATGTATCCATTCTAATTCATTCGTACAATCCATTCTAATTCATTCGTACGATTCATTCTAATTCATTCGTACGATCCATTCTAATTCATTCGCACGATCCATTCTAATTCGTACGTACGATCCATTCTAATTCATTTTTACGAATGAATTAGAATAGATCATACGACTGAATTAGAATGGATTATACGAATGAATTAGAATTGATCATACAAATGAATTAGAATGGATACTTTCGTGCGAATGAATTAGAATAGATCGTATGAATGAATTAGAATGTTTCGTACGAATGGATCATACAAATGAATTAGAAAGGTTACATTCGTGAGAATAAATTAGAATGGATCGTACGATTACGATCCATTCTAATTCATTCTCACGAATGTAACCTTTCTAATTCATTTGTATAATCCATTCTAATTCATTCCTACGATCTATTCTAATTCATTCGTATGATCCATTCTAATTCATTCGCACGATCCATTCTAATTCATTCGTACGATCTATTCTAATTTATTCGTACGATCTATTCTAATTCATTCGCACGAATGTATCCATTCTAGTTCATTCGTACGCTCCATTCTAATTCATTTGTACGCTCCATTCTTATTCATCGCACAAATGTATCCATTCTAATTCATTCGTACGATCCATTCTAATTCATTCGTACAATCCATTCTAATTCATTCCTACGATCCATTCTAATTCATTCGCACGAATGTATCCATTCTAATTCATTTGCACGATCCATTCTAATTTATTCGTAGGATCCATTCTAATTCATTCGCTCGAATGTATCCATTCTAATTCATTCGTACGATCCATTCTAATTTGTTCATACGATCCATTCTAATTCATTCGTACGATCCATTTTATTTCATTCGTACGATCCATTCTAATTTATTCGCATGAATATATCTATTCTAATTTATTCGTTTGATCCATTCTAATTCATTCGCACAAATGTATCCATTCTAATTCATTCATTCGATCCATTCTAATTCATTCGCATAAATATATCCATTATAATTCATTCGTACGATTCATTCTAATTCATTCGCATGATCCATTCTAATTCATTCGTACGATCCATTCTAATTCATTCGTACGATCCATTCTAACCCATTTGTACGATCCATTCTAATCCATTCATATGATCCATTCTAATTCATTCTCACAAATGTAACCTTTCTAATTCATTTGTATGATCCATTCTAATCCATTCGTACGATCCATTCTAATCCATTCGTACAATCCATTCTAATTCATTCGCACGAATGTAACCATTCTAATTCATTAGTACGATCCATTCTAATTCATTCCTACGATCCATTCTAATTCATTCGCACGATTGTATCTATTCTAATTCATTTGCACGATCCATTCTAATTCATTCCTATGATCCATTCTAATTCATTCGTACAATCCATTCTAATTCATTCGCACGAATGTATCCATTCTAATTCATTCGTACGATCCATTCTAATTCATTCCTACGATCTATTCTAATTCATTCGCTCGAATGTATCCATTCTAATTCATTCGTTTGATCCATTCTAATTCATTCGTACGATCCATTCTAATCCGTTCGTACGATCCATTCTAATCCATTCGTACGATCCATTCTAATCCATTCGTACGATCCATTCTAATTCATTCTCACAAATGTAACCTTTCTAATTCATTTGTACGATCCATTCTAATCCATTCATACGATCCATTTTAATCCATTCGTACGATCCTTTCTAATTCATTCGTACGATCCATTCTAATTCATTCGCACAAATGTAACCTTTCTAATTCATTTGTTCGATCAATTCTAATTCATTCGTACGATCCATTCTAATTCTTTCGCACGAATGTAACCATTCTAATTCATTCGTACGATCCATTCTAATTCATTCCTACGATCCATTCTAATTCATTCGTACGATCCATTCAAATTCATTCGTACAAATGTAACCTTTCTAATTCATTTGTATGATCCATTCTAATTCATTCGTACGATCCATTCTAATTCATTCGTACGATCCATTCTAATTCATTCTCACGAATGTAACCTTTCTAATTCATTTGTATGTTTCCATTCTAATTCATTCATACGATCCATTCTAATTCATTCGCACGATCCATTCTAATTCATTCGTATGATCCATTCTAATTCATTCACACGATCCATTCTTATTAATTCGTTCGATCATTTCTAATTCATTCGTACCAATGTATCCATTCTAATGCATTTGTACGATTCATTCTAATTCATTCGCACGATCCATTCTAATTCATTCGTACGATCCATTCTAATTCATTCGTCCGATCCATTCTAATTCATTCGCACGAAAGTATCCATTCTAATTCATTCGTACAATCCTTTCTAATTCATTCACACGATCCATTCTAATTCATTCGTACAATCCATTCTAATTCATTCGCACGATCCATTCTAATTCATTCGTATGATCCATTCTAATTCATTCCTACGATCTATTCTAATTTATTCGCTCGAATGTATCCATTCTAATTCATTCGTGCGATCCTTTCTAATTCATTCGTACAATCCATTCAAATTCATTCGCATTATCCATTCTAATTCATTCGTACGATCCATTCTAATTCATTCTCACGAATGTAACCTTTCTAATTCATTTGTATGATCCATTCTAATTCATTCGTATGATCCATTCTAATCCATTCGTACGATCCATTCTAATCCAATCGTACGATCCATTCTAATCCATTCCTATGATCCATTCTAATTCATTCGTATGAATATATCCATTCTAATTTATTCGTACGATCCAGTCTAATTCATTCGTACAATCCATTCTAATTCATTCGCACGAATGTATCCATTCTAATTCATTCGTACGATCCATTCTAATTCATTCGTATGAAACATTCTAATTCATTCGCACGATCCATTCAAATTCATTCGCACGATCCATTCTAATTCATTCGTACGATCCATTTTAATTCATTCATACGATCTATTATAATTCATTCGCACGAATGTATCCATTCTAATTCATTCGCACAATCCAATCTAATTCAAACGTACGATCCATTCTAATTCGTTCACATGATGTATTCTAATTCATTCATATGATCCATTCTAATTCATTCGTATGATTCATTCTAATTCATTCGTACGATCCATTCTAATTCATTCGCACAAATGTATCCATTCTAATTCATTCACATGATCCATTCTAATTCATTTATGTGATCCATTCTAATTCATTCGCACAAATGTAACCTTTCTAATTCATTTGTACGATCCATTCTAATTCATTCGTACGATCCATTCTAATTCATTCGCACGATCCATTCTAATTCATTCGCTCGAATGTATCCATTCTAACTCATTCGTACGATCCATTCTAATTCATTAGTGCGATCCATTCTAATTCATTCTCACGAATGTAACCTTTCTAATTCATTTGTATGTATCCATTCTAATTCATTCGTATGATCCATTCTAATTCATTCGCACGATCCATTCTAATTCATTCGTACGATCCATTCTAATTCATTCGTATGATCAATTCTAATTCATTCGCACGATCCATTCTAATTCATTCGTACGATCCATTCTAATTCATTTGTCCGATCCATTCTAATTCATTCGCACGAATGTTTCCATTCTAATTCATTCGTACAATCCATTCTAATTCATTCGCACGATCCATTCTAATTCATTCGTATGATCTATTCTAATTCATTCCTATGATCTATTCTAATTCATTCGCTCGAATGTATCCATTCTAATTCATTCGTTCGATCCATTCTAATTCATTTGTACGATCCATTCAAATTCATTCATATGATCCATTCTAATTCATTCTAATCCATTTGTACGATCCATTCTAATTCATTCATACGATCCATTCAAATTCAATCATACGATCCATTCAAATTCAATCGTATGATCCATTCTAATTCATTCGTACGATCTAGTTCATTCGTACGATCCATTCTAATTCATTCGTACGATCGATTCTAATTCATTCGCACGATCCATTCTAATTCATTCGTATGATCCATTCTAATTCATTCGCACGATCCATTCTAATTCATTCGTACGATCCATTCTAATTCATTCGCTCGAATGTATCCATTCTAATTCATTCGTACGATCCATTCTAATTCGTTCATACGATCCATTCTAATGCATTCGTACGATTCATTCTAATTCATTCGCACGATCCATTCTAATTCATTCGTACGATCCATTCTAATTCATTCGCTCGAATGTATCCATTCTAATTCATTCGTACGATCCATTCTAATTCGTTCGTACGATCCATTCTAATTCATTTGTATGATCCATTCTAATTCATTCGTATGATCCATTCTAATTCATTCCTACGATCTATTCTAATTCATTCGCTCGAATGTATCCATTCTAATTCATTCGTTCGATCCATTCTAATTCATTCGTACGATCCATTCAAATTCATTCGCATGATCCATTCTAATTCATTCGTACGATCCATTCTAATTCATTCGTACGATCCATTCTAATTCATTCGTACGATCAATTCTAATTTATTCGTACGATCCATTCTAATTCATTCGTAGAATTAGAAAGGTTACATTCGTGAGAATGAATTAGATTGCATCGTACGAATGAATTAGAATGGATCGTGCGAATGAATTAGAATGGATCGTACGAATGAATTAGAATGGATACATTCGTACGATCCATTCTAATTCATTCGTATGATCCTATCTAATTCATTCGTATAATCCATTCTAATTCATTCCTACGATCTATTCTAATTCATTAGCTCGAATGTATCCATTGTAATTCATTCGTTCGATCCATTCTAATTCATTCGTACAATCCATTCAAATTCATTCGCATGATCCATTCTAATTCATTCGTACGATCCATTCTAATTCATTCGCACGAATGTAACCATTCTAATTCATTCGTACGATCCATTCTAATTCATTCGTACGATCCATTCTAATTCATTCGTACGATCGATTCTAATTCATTCGCACGATCCATTCTAATTCATTCGTAGAATTAGAAAGGTTATATTCGTGAGAATGAATTAGAATGGATCGTACGAATGAATTAGAATGGATCGTACGAATGAATTAGAATAGATCATAGGAATGAATTAGAATGGATCGTGCAAATTAATTAGAATGGATACATTCGTGCGAATGAATTAGAATGGATCGTAGGAATGAATTAGAATGGATCGTACGAATGAATTAGAATGGTTACATTCGTGCGAATGAATTAGAATGGATCATAGGAATGAATTAGAATGGATCGTGCGAATGAATTAGAATGGATCGTACGAATGAATTAGAATGGATACATTTGTGTGAATGAATTAGAATGGATCGTACGAATGAATTAGAAAGGTTACATTTGTGAGAATGAATTAGAATGGATCGTACGAATGAATTAGAATGGATCGTACGAATGGATTAGAATGGATCGTACGAATGAATTAGAATGGATACATTCAAGCGAATGAATTAGAATGGATCGTAGGAATGAATTAGAATGGATCGTACGAATGAATTGGAATGGATCATACGAATGAATTAGAATGGATCATACGAATGAATTAGAATGGATCATACGAATGAATTAGAATGGATCGTACGAATGAATTTGAATGGATACATTTGTGCGAATGAATCTGAATGGATTGTATGAATGAATTAGAATGGATCGTGCGAATGAATTAGAATCGATCATACGAATGGATTAGAATGGATCGTTCGAATGAATTAGAATGGATCGTACGAATGGATTAGAAAGCATTGTACGAATGAATTAGAATGGATCATACATATGAATTAGAATAGATACATTCGTGCGAATGAATTAGAATAGATCGTACGAATGAATTAGAATGGATCGTGCGAATGAATTAGAATGGATCGTGTGAATGAATTAGAATGGATCATATGAATGAATTACAATGGATCGTAGGAATGAATTAGATTGGATTGTGCGAATGAATTGGAATGGATCGTCTGAATGAATTAGAATGGATTATACGAATGAATTAGAATGGATCGTGCGAATGAATTAGAATGGATCATACGAATGAATTAAAATGGATACATTTGTGTGAATGAATTAGAATGGATCGTACGAATGAATTACAATGGATCGTACGAATGAATTAGAATGGATCGTACGAACGAATTAGAATGGACCGTATGAACGAATTATAATGGATCGTACGAATGAATTAGAATGGATACATTCGTACGATCCATTCTAATTCATTCGCACGATCCATTCTAATTCATTCCTACGATACATTCTAATTCATTCGTATGATCGATTCTAATTCATTCGCACGATCCATTCTAATTCATTCGTACGATCCATTCTAATTCATTCGTATGATCCATTCTAATTTATTCGTTCAAATATATCCATTTTAATTCATTCGTACGATCCATTCCAATTCATTCTCACGAATGTATCCATTCTAATTCATTTGCACGATCCATTCTAATTTATTCGTACGATCCATTCTAATTCATTCTCACAATCCATTCTAATTTATTCGTACGATCCATTCTAATTCATTTGCACGAATATATCCATTCTAATTCATTCGTATGATCCATTCTAATTCATTCATACGATCTATTCTAATTCATTCGTACGATCCATTCTTATCCATTCTAATTGATTCGTACGATCCATTCTAATTCATTTGTACGAGCCATTCTAATTCATTCGTACGAATGAATTAGAATGGATCATATGATTGAATTTGAATGGATCGTACGAATGAATTAGAATGGATACATTTGTGCGAATTAATTAGAATGGATCGTACGAATGAATTAGAATGGATCGTACGAATGAATTAGAATGGATAGTGCGAATGAATTAGAATGGATCGTACGAATGAATTAGAATGGATACATTCATGCGAATGAATGAGAATTGATCGTACGAATGAATTAGAATGGATACATTCATGCGAATGAATTAGAATGGATCGTACGAATGAATTAGAATAGATCGTACAAATGAATTAGAATGGATCGTGCGAATGAATTAGAATTGATCATATAAATGAATTAGAATGGATCGTACGAATGAATTAGAATGGATCGTGCGAATGAATTAGAATGGATCGTACGAATGAATTAGAATGGATATATTTGAACGAATAAATTAGAATGGATCATACGAATGAATTAGAATGGATCGTACGAATGAATTAGAATGGATCGTGCGAATGAATTAGATCGTACGAATGAATTAGAATGGATACATTCATACGACTGCATTAGAATGGATTGTACGAATGAATTAGAATAGATCGTACGAATGAATTAGAATGGATCATACGAATGAATTAGAATGAATCGTGCGAATGAATTAGAATGGATCATACGAATGAATTAGAATTGATATATTTGAACGAATGGATTGTACGAATGGATTAGAATGGATCATACGAATGAATTAGAATGGATCATACAAATGAATTAGAAAGGTTACATTCGTGAGAATGAATTAGAATGGATCGTGTGAATGAATTGGAATGGATCGTACGAATGAATTAGAATGGATCGAACGAATGAATTAGAAAGGATACATTCGAGCGAATGAATTAGAATAGATCGTAGGAATGAATTAGTATGGATCATACGAATGAATTAGAGTGGATCGTGCGAATGAATTAGAATGGATTGTACGAATGAATTAGAATGGATACATTCGTGCGAATGAATTAGAATGGATCGGACGAATGAATTAGAATGGATCATACGATTCATTCTAATTCATTCGTACGATCCATTCTAATGCATTCGTACGATTTCTAATTCATTCGCACGATCCTTTCTAATTAATTCGTACGATCCATTGTAATTCATTCGTACGATCCATTCTAATTCATTAGTACGATCCATTCTAATTCATTCGCACGAATGTATCCATTCTAATTCATTCGTACAATCCATTCTAATTCATTCGCACGATCCATTCTAATTCATTCGTATGATCATTATAATTCATTCCTATGATCTATTCTAATTTATTCGCTCGAATGTATCCATTCTAATTCATTCATTCGATCCATTCTAATTCATTCGTACGATCCATTCAAATTAATTCGTACGATCCATTCTAATGGATCGTACGAATGAATTAGAATGGTTACATTCGTGTGAATGAATTAGAATAGATCGCACGAATGAATTAGAATGAATCGTACGAATAAATTAGAATGGATCGTGCGAATGAATTAGAATGGATCGTACGAATGAATTAGAATGGATCCACCAAATGAGTTAGAATGGATACATTCATACAATTAAATTATAATGGATCGTACGAATGAATTATAATGGAGCATACGTACGATCCATTCTAATTCATTCGTATGATCCATTCTAATTCATTCGTACGATCCATTCTAATTCATTCCTACGATCTATTCTAATTCATTCGCTCGAATGTATCCATTCTAATTCATTCGTTCGATCTATTCTAATTCATACGTACGATCCATTCAAATTCATTCGTATGATCCATTCTAATTCATTCGTACGATCCATTCTAATTCATTCGCACGAATGTAACCATTCTAATTCATTCGTACGATCCATTCTAATTCATTCGTACGATCGATTCTAATTCATTCGCACCATCCATTCTAATTCATTCGTAGAATTAGAAAGGTTACATTCGTGAGAATGAATTAGAATGGATCATACGAATGAATTAGAATGGATCGAAAGAATTAATTAAAATGGATCATAGGAATGAATTAGAATGGATCGTGCTAATGAAATAGAATGGATACATTCGTGCGAATGAATTAGAATGGATCGAAGGAATGAATTAGAATGGATCGTACGAATGAATTAGAATGGTTACAATCGTGCGAATGAATTAGAATGGATCATAGGAATGAATTAGAACGGATCGTGCGAATAAATTAGAATGGATAGAATGGATACATTCGAGCGAATGAATTAGAATAGATCGTACAAATAGATTAGAACGCATTGTACGAATGAGTTAGAATGGATCGTACGAATGAGTTAGAATGGATCGTACGAATGAATTAGAATGAATCGTGCGAATGAATTAGAATGGATCGTACGAATGAATTAGAATGGATACATTTGTGCGAATGAATTAGAATGGATCATACGAATGAATTAGAATGGATCGTACGAATGAATTAGAAAGGTTACATTTGTGAGAATGAATTAGAATGGATCGTACGAATGAATTAGAATGGATCGTACGAATGGATTAGAATGGATCGTACGGATGAATTAGAATGGATACATTCGAGCGAATGAATTAGAATAGATCGTAGGAATGAATTAGAATGGATCGTACGAATGAATTAGAATGGATCGTACGAATGAATTAGAATGGATCATACGAATGAATTAGAATGGATCGTACGAATGAATTTGAATGGATATATTTGTGCGAATGAATCTGAATGGATTGTATGAATAAATTAGAATGGATCGTGCGAATGAATTAGAATCGATCGTACGAATGGATTAGAATGGATCATTCGAATGAATTAGAATGGATCGTACGAATGGATTAGAACGCATTGTACGAATGAATTAGAATGGATCATACAAATGAATTATAATGGATACATTCGTGCGAATGAATTAGAATGGATCGTACGAATGAATTCGAATGGATCGTGCGAATGAATTAGAATGGATCATATGAATGAATTAGAATAGATCGTAGGAATGAATTAGAATGGATTGTGCGAATGAATTGGAATGGATCGTATGAATGAATTAGAATGGATCATGCAAATGAATTAGAATGGATCGTGCGAATGAATTAGAATGGATCATACGAATGAATTAGAATGGATACATTTGTGCGAATGAATTAGAATGGATTGTACGAATGAATTAGAATGGATTGTACGAATGAATTAGAATGGATCGTACGAACGAATTAGAATGGATCGTATGAACGAATTAGAATGGATCGTAGGAATGAATAAGAATGGGTAAATTCGTACGATCCATTCTAATTCATTCGCACGATCCATTCTAATTCATTCGTACGATCCATTCTAATTCATTCGTACGATCGATTCTAATTCATTCGCACGATCTATTCTAATTCATTCGTACGATCCATTCTAATTCATTCGTATGATCCATTCTAATTTATTCGTTCAAATATATCCATTCTAATTCATTCGTACGATCCATTATAATTCATTCTCACGAATGTATCCATTCTAATTCATTTGCATGATCCATTCTAATTCATTCATACGATCTATTCTAATTCATTCGCACGATCCATTCTAATTTATTTGTACGATCCATTTTAATTCATTCGTGCGAATGTATCCATTCTAATTCATTCGTACGATCCATTCTAATTCATTCGTATGATCCATTCGAATTCACTCGTACGATCTATTCTAATTCATTCGTACGATCCATTCTTATCCATTCTAATTCATTCGTACGATCCATTCTAATTCATTTGTACGGTCCATTCTAATTCATTCGTACGAATGAATTAGAATGGATCATACGATTGTATTTGAATGGATTGTACGAATGAATTAGAATGGATACATTTGTGCGAATTAATTAGAATGGATCGTACGAATGAATTAGAATGGATCGTACGAATGAATTAGAATGGATAGTGCGAATGAATTAGAATGGATCGTACGAATGAATTCGAATGGATACATTCGTACGAATGAATTAGAATGGATCGTACGAATGAATTAGAATAGATCGTACAAATGAATTAAAATAGATCGTGTGAATGAATTAGAATTGACCATACGAATGAATTAGAATGGATCGTACGAATGAATTAGAATGGATCGTGCGAATGAATTAGAATAGATCGTACGAATGAATTAGAATGGATATATTTGAACGAATAAATTAGAATGGATCATACGAATGAATTAGAATGGATCGTACGAATGAATTAGAATGGATCGTGCGAATGAATTAGGATCGATCGTACGAATGAATTAGAATGGATCATACGAATGAATTAGATCGTACGAATGAATTGGAATGGATCGTACGAATGAATTAAAATGGATACATTCATATGACTGAATTAGAATGAATTGTACGAATGAATTAGAATGGATCGTACGAATGAATTAGAATGGATCGTACGAATGAATTAGAATGGATCATGCGAATGAATTAGAATGGATCGTACGAATGAATTAGAATGGATATATTTGAACGAATGGATCGTACGAATGTATTAGAATGGATCATACGAATGAATTAGAATGGATCATACAAATGAATTAGAAAGGTTACATTCATGAGAATGAATTAGAATGGATCGTATGAATGAATTAGAATGGATCATGCGAATGAATTTGAATGGATCGTATGAATGAATTAGAATGGATCGAACGAATGAATTAGAACGGATACATTCGAGCGAATGAATTAGAATAGATCGTAATAATGAATTAGAATAGATCATACGGATGAATTAGAATGGATCGTGCGAATGAATTAGAATGGATTGTACGAATGAATTAGAATGGATACTTTTGTGCGAATGAATTAGAATGGATCGTACGATTCATTCTAATTCATTCGTACGATCCATTCTAATGCATTCGTACGATTCATTCTAATTCATTCGCATGATCCATTCTAATTCATTCGTATGATCCATTCTAATTTATTGGCACGAATATACGATCCATTCTAATTTATTCGCAAGAATGTATCTATTCTAATTCATTCGTACAATCCATTCTAATTTATTCGTACAAATGTATCCATTCTAATTCATTCGTACGATCCATTCTAATTCATTCGTACGATCCATTCTAACTCATTCGCACAAATGTATCCATTCTAATTCATTTGTACAATCCATTCTAATTCATTCGCACGATCCATTCTAATTCATTCGTATGATCCATTCTAATTCATTCCTACGATCTATTCTAATTCATTCGCTTGAATGTATCCATTCTAATTCATTCGTTCGATCTATTCTAATTCATTCGTACGATCTATTCAAATTCATTCGTATGATCCATTCTAATGGATCGTACGAATGAATTAGAATGGTTACATTCGAGCGAATGAATTAGAATAGATCGTACGAATGAATTAGAATGGATCGTACGAATAAATTAGAATGGATCGTGCGAATGAATTAGAATGGATCGTACGAATGAATTAGAATGGATCCACCAAATGAGTTAGAATGGATACATTCGTACAAATGAATTATAATGGATCGTACGAATGAATTACAATGGACCGTACGAATGAATTAGATTGATTCATGCAAATGAATTAGAATGGATCATGCAAATGAATTAGAATGGATACATTCGTGCGAATGAATTAGAATGGATCGTAGGAATGAATTAGAATGGATCGTGCGAATGAATTAGAATGGATCGTACGAATGAATTAGAATGGATCATGCGAATGAATTTGAATGGATCGTACGAATAAATTAGAATGGATCGTACGATCCATTCTAATTCATTCTCACAAATGTATCCATTCTAATTCATTCGTATGATCCATTCTAATTCATTCGCACGATCCATTCTAATTCATTCGCACAAATATATCCATGCTAATTCATTCGTACGAGTCATTCTAATTCATTCGTACGATCCATTCTAATTCATTCGCCCGATCCATTTTAATTCATTCGTACGATCCATTCTAATTCATTCGTACGATCCATTCTAATTCATTCGTACGATCCATTCTAATTCATTCGTATGATCCATTCAAACTCATTCCTACGATCCATCCTAATTCATTCGTACGATCCATTCTAATTCATTCGCACAAATGTATCCTTTTTAATTCATTCGTACGATCCATTCTAATTTATTCATACGATCCATTCTAATTCATTCGCACGATCCATTCTAATTCATTCGTACGATCCATTCTAATTCATTCGTATGAATGTAACCATTCTAATTCATTCGTACGATCCATTCTAATTTGCGAATTCATTCCTACGATCTATTCTAATTCATTCGTACATACGATTCATTCTAATTCATTCGTACGATCCATTCTAATTCATTCGTACGATTTATTCTAATTCATTCGCATGAATGTAACCATTCTAATTCATTCGTATGATTCATTCTAATTCATTCGTATGATCCATTCAAATTCATTCATACGATCCATTCTAATTCTTTCGTACGGTCCATTCTAATTCATTTGTACGATTCATTCTAATTCATTCGCACAAATATATCCATTTTAATTCATTCGTACGATCCATTCTAATTTATTCGCACGATCCATTCTAATTCATTCGTACGATCCATTCGAATTCATTCATACGATCTATTCTAATTCATTCGCACGAATGTATCTATTCAAATTCATTCGTACGATCCATTCTAATACATTCGTACGATCCATTCTAATTCATTCGTACGATCCATTCTAATTCATTCGCATGAATGTATCCATTCTAATTCATTCGTACGAATGGATTATAACGCATTGTACGAATGAATTAGAATGGATCGGACGAATGAATTAGAATGGATACATTCGTGCGAATGAATTAGAATGGATCGTACGAATAAATTAGAATGGATCGTGCGAATGAATTAGAATGGATCGTATGAATAAATTAGAATGGATTGTACGAATGATTTAAAATGGATACATTTGTGCGAATGAATTAGAATGGATCGTACAAATGAATTAGAATGGATCGTACGAATGAATTAGAATGGATCGTATGAATGAGTTTGAATGGATCATACTAATGAATTAGAATCAATCGTACGAATGAATTAGAATGGTTACATTCGTGCGAATGAATTAGAATAGATCGTACGAATGAATTAGAATGGATCGTACGAATGAATTAGAATGGATCGTGCAAATGAATTAGAATGGATCATACCAATGAATTAGAATGGATCATACGAATGAATTAGAATGGATATATTCGTGCGAATGAATTAGAATGGATCATACGAATGAATTAGAATGGATACATTTGTGAGAATGAATTAGAATGGATCGTACGATCCAATCTAATTCATTCGTACGATCCATTCAAATTCATTCGCATGATCCATTCTAATTCATTCGTACGATCCATTCAAATTCATTCGCACAAATGTAACCATTCTAATTCATTCATACGATCCATTCTAATTCATTCCTACGATCCATTCTAATTCATTCGCACTAATGTATCCATTCTAATTCATTTTCACGATCCATTCTAATTCATTCCTATGATCCATTCTAATTCATTCGTACGATCCATTCTAATTCATTCGCTCGAATGTATCCATTCTAATTCATTCGTACGATCCATTCTAATTCATTCGTATGATCCATTCTAATTCATTCTCATGAATGTAACCTTTCTAATTCATTTGTACAATCCATTCTAATCCATTCGTACGATCCATTCTAATCCATTCGTACGATCCATTCTAATTCATTCTCACAAATGTAACCTTTCTAATTCATTTGTATGACCTATTCTAATTCATTCGCACGATCCATTCTAATTCATTTGTACGATCCATTCTAATTCATTCGTATGATCTATTCTAATTCGTTTATACGATCCATTCTAATTCATTCGTACGATCCATTCTAATTCATTCCTATGATCCATTCTAATTCATTCGCATGATCCATTCTAATTAATTCGTACGATCCATTCTAATTCATTCGTATGATCAATTCTAATTCATTCGTACAATCTATTCTAATTCAGTCACATGAATGTATCATATAAATGAATTAGAATGGATCATAGGATTTGAATTAGAATGGATCGTGCAAATGAATTAGAATGGATACATTCGTGCGAATGAATTAGAATGGATTGTAGGAATAAATTAGAATGGATCATACGAATGAATTAGAATGGTTACATTCATGCGAATGAATTAGAATTGATCGTACGAATGGATTGGAATGGTTCGTACGAATGGATTAGAATGGATCGTACGAATGAATTAGAATGGATCGTACAAATGAATTAGAAAGGTTACATTGGTGAGAATGAATTAGAATGGATCGTACGAATGGATTAGAATGGATCGTACGAATGGATTAGAATGGATCGTAAGAATAGATTAGAATGGATCGTACGAATGGATTAGAATGGATCGTACGAATGAATTAGAATAGATCATAGAAATGAATTAAAAAGGTTACATTCGTGAGAATGAATTAGAATGGATCGTTCGAATGAATTAGAATGGATCGTACGAATGAATTAGAATGGATACATTCGAGCGAATGAAGTAGAATGGATCGTACGAATGAATTAGAATGGATCATAGGAATGAATTAGAATGGATTGTGCAAATGAATTAGAATGGATACATTCGTGCGAATGAATTAGAAGGGATCGTAGGAATGAATTAGAATGGATCGTACGAATGAATTAGAATGGTTACATTCGAGCGAATGAATTAGAATGGATCGTACGAATGAATTAGAATGGATCGTGCGAATGAATTAGAATGGATCATACGAATGAATTAGAATGGATACATTCGAGTGAACGAATTAGAATAGATCGTAGGAATGAATTAGAATGGATCATATGAATGAATTAGAATGGATCGTGCAAATGAATTAGAATGGATTGTACGAATGAATTAGAATGGATCGAACGAATGAATTAGAATGGATACATTTGTATGAATAAATTAGAATGGATTGTACGAATGAATTAGAATGAATACATTCTTGCGAATAAATTAGAATGGATCGTATATTCGTGAAAATAAATTAGAATGGATCTTACGATTGAATTAGAATGGATCATGCTAATGAATTAGAATGAATCATACGAATGCATTAGAATAGATCGTACGAATGAATTATAATGAATTGTACGATCCATTCTAATTCATTTGTATGATCCATTCTAATTCATTTGCACGATCCATTCTAATTCATTCGTACGATCCATTCTAATTCATTCGTATGATCAATTCTAATTTATTCGTACAATCCATTCTAATTCAGTCGTATGAAGGTATCATACGAATGAATTAGAATGGATCATGCGAATAAATTAGAAAGGATCGTACGAATGAATTGGAATGGATACATTCGAGCGAATGAATTAGAATGGATCGTATGAATGAATTAGAATGGATCATAGGAATGAATTAGAATGGATCGTGCAAATGAATTAGAATGGATCCACCGAATGAGTTAGAATGGATCATACGAATGAATTAGAATGGATCGTACGTATGAATTAGAATGGATTGTGCGAATGAATTAGAATGGATCGTACGAATGAATTAGAATGGATAGTGCGAATGAATTAGAATGGATCGTACGAATGAATTAGATTGGATCGTACGAATGAATTAGAATGGATCGTGTGAATGAATTAGAATGGATCATATAAATGAATTAGAATGGATATATTCGTGCGAATGAATTAGAATGGATCGTATGAATGAATTAGAATGGATCATTCGTTCATTCGTTCTAATTCATTTGTTCGATCCATTCTAATTCATTCGTTCGTTCCATTCTAATTCATTCGCATAAATATATCCATTCTAATTCATTCGTACGATCCATTCCAATTCATTCGCACGATCCATTCTAATTCATTCACACAAATGTATCCATTCTAATTCATTCATACAATCCATTCTAATTCATTCGCATGATCCATTCTAATTCATTCGTACGATCCATTCTAATTCATTTGTACGATCAATTCTAATTCATTCGCACGAATGTATCTATTCAAATTTATTCGTACGATCCATTTAATTCATTCTCACGAATGTATCATACGAATGAATTAGAATGGATAGTACGAATGGATTAGAATGGATCGTATGAATGAATTATAATGGATCGTACGAATGCATTAGAATGGATACATTCGTATGAATGAATTAGAATGGATCGTACGAATGGATTAGAATGGATCGTACGAATGGATTAGAATGGATCGTACGAATGAATTAGAATGGATCGTACAAATGAATTAGAAAGGTTACATTTGTGAGAATGAATTAGAATGGATCCTACGAATGAATTAGAATGGATCGTACGAATGTATTAAAATGGATACATTCGAGCGAATGAATTAGAATGGATACATTTGTGCGAATGAATAAGAATGGATCATGCGAATGAATTAGAATGGATCGTACGAATGAATTAGAATTGATCGTACGAATGAATTAGAATGGATACATTCGTGTGAATGAATTAGAATGGATCGGACGAATGAATTAGAATGGATCGTACGAATGAATTAGAATGGATTGTGCGAATGAATTAGAATGGATCGTACGAATGAATTAGAATGGATCATGCGAGTGAATTAGAATGAATCATACGAATGCATTAGAATGGATCGTACGAATGAATTAGAATGAATCGTACAATCCATTCTAATTCATTCGTCCGATCCATTCTAATTCATTCGCACGAATGTATCCATTCTAATTCATTCGTACGATCCATTCTAATTCATTCGCACGATCCATTCTAATTCATTCGCACAAATTAGAATGGATCATACGAATAAATTAGAATGGATTATGCGAATGATCCATTCTAATTCATTCGTACGATCCATTCTAATTCATTCGTATGATCCATTCTAATTCATTCGTACGATCCATTCTAATTCATTCGCACAAATGTAACCATTCTAATTCATTCGTACGATTCATTCTAATTCATTCGTATGAGCTATTCTAATTCATTTGTACGATCCATTCTAATTCATTCGTACGATCCATTCTAATCCATTCGTACGATCCATTCTAATCCATTCGTACGATCCATTCTAATCCATTCGTACGATCCATTCTAATTCATTCTCACAAATGTAACCTTTCTAATTCATTCTCACAAATGAAACCTTTCTAATTCATTCGTAAAATGCGTTCTAATCCATTCGTACGATCCATTCTAATTCATTCGTATGATCCATTCTATTTCATTTGCACGATCCATTCTAATTCATTCGCATGAATGTATGTATCCATTCTAATTCATTCATACGATCTATTCTAATTCATTCGTATGATCAATTCTAATTCATTCGCACGATCCATTCTAATTCATTCGTACGATCCATTCTATTTCCTTTCTAATTCATTTGTTCGATCCATTCTAATTCATTCGTACGATCCATTCTAATCCATTTGTACGATCCATTCTAATTCATTTGCACGATCCATTCTAATTCATTCGCTCGAATGTATCCATTCTAATTCATTCGTACGATCCATTCTAATACATTCGTAGGATCCATTCTAATTCATTCGCATGAATATATCTATTCTATTTCATTCGTATGATCCATTCTAATTTATTCGCACGATCTATTCTAATTCATTCGTACGATTCATTCTAATTCATTCGCACGATACATTCTAATTCATTCGTAAAAATGTATCCATTTGAATTCATTCCTACAATCCATTCTAATTTATTCGCACGATCCATTCTAATTCAGTCGTATGATCCATTCTTATTCATTCCTACGATCTAGTCTAATTCATTCGGTCGAATGTATCCATTCTAATTCATTCGCACGAATGTATCCATTCTAATTCATTCGTATGATCCATTCGTACGATCCATTCTAATTCATTCATACGATCTATTCTAATTCATTCGCACGAATGTAACCATTCTAATTCATTCGTACGATCTATTCTAATTCATTCGCACGATCCATTCTAATTCATTCGTACGAATTATAATTCATTCGTGCGAATGAATTAGAATGGATCGTAGGAATGAATTAGAATGATCCATTCTAATTTATTCGTACGATCCATTCTAATTCATTAGTACGATCCATTCTTATTCATTCGCTCGAATGTATCCATTCTAATTCATTTGCACGATCCATTCTAATTCATTCGTACGATCCATTCTAATTCATTCGCACGAATGTATCCATTCTAATGTATTCGTACGATTCATTCTAATTCATTCGCACGATCCATTCTAATTCATTCGTACGATCCATTCTAATTCATTCGTACGATCCATTCTAATTCATTCTCAGAAATGTAACCTTTCTAATTCATTTGTACGATCCATTCTAATCCATTCGTACGATCCATTCTAATCCATTCGTACGATCCATTCTAATCCATTCGTATAATCCCTTCTAATCCATTCGTACGATCCATTCTAATTCATTCGCACGAATGTAACCATTCTAATTCATTTGTACGATCCATTCTAATTCATTCCTACGATCCATTCTAATTCATTCACAAATTAGAATGGAACGTACGAATGAATTAGAATGGATCGCACGTTTGAATCAGATTGGATTGTGCGAATGAATTAGAATGGATACATTTGTGCGAATGAATCTGAATGGATTGTATGAATGAATTACAATGGGTCGTACGAATGAATTAGAATAGCTCATACGACTAAATTCGAATGCATCGTACGAATGAATTAGAATGGTTACATTCGTGCGAATGAATTAGAATATATCGTACGAATAAATTAGAATGGATCGTACGAATGAATTAGAATGGATCGTGCGAATGAATTAGAATGAATCATACGAATGCATTAGAATGGATACATTCGTGCGAATGAATTAGAATGGATCGTACGAATGAATTAGAATGAATCGTGCGAATGAATTAGAATGGATCGTACGAATGAATTAGAATAGATACATACAAATGAATTAGAAAGGTTACATTCGTGAGAATGAATTAGAATGGATCGTATGAATGAATTAGAATGGATCATAGGAAAGAATTAGAATGGATCGTGCAAATGAATTAGAATGGATACATTCGTGCGAATGAATTAGAGTGGAGCGTAGGAATAAATTAGAATGGATCATACGAATGAATTAGAATGGATCGTACGAATGAATTAGAATGGATACATTCGAGCGAATGAATTAGAATGGATCGTACGAATGAATTAGAATGGATCATAGGAATGAATTAGAATGGATCGTGCAAATGAATTAGAATGGATACATTCGTGCGAATGAATTAGAATGGATCGTAGGAATGAATTGGAATGGATCGTACGAATGAATTAGAATGGTTCGTACGAATGCATTAGAATGGATACATTTGTACGAATGAAATAGAATGGATCGTGCGAATGAATTAGAATAGATACATTCATACAAATGAATTAGAATGGATCGTGCGAATGAATTAGAATGGATCGTACGAATGAATTAGAATGGATACATTTGTGCGAATGAATTAGAATGGATCGTACGAATGAATTAGAATGAATCATACGAATGAATTAGAATGGATCGTACGAATGAATTAGAATGGATCGTATGAATGAATTAGAATGGATCATAAGAATGAATTAGAATGGATCATGCAAATGAATTAGAATGGATGCATTCGTGCGAATGAATTAGAATGGATGGTAGGAATGAATTAGAATGGATCGTACGAATGAATTAGAATGGATACATTTGTACGAATGAATTAAAATGGATCGTACGAATGGATTAGAATGGTTCGTACGAATGGATTAAAATGGATCATACGAATGGATTAGAATGGATCGTACGAATAGATTAGAATGGATACATTTCTGAGAATGAATTAGAATGGATCGTACGAATGAATTAGAATGGATCGTACGATTCATTCTAATTCATTCGTACCATCCATTCTAATGCATTCGTACGATTCATTCTAATTCATTCGCACGATCCATTCTAATTCATTCATACGATCCATTATAATTCATTCGTACGATCCATTCTAATTCATTCATACGTACATTCTAATTCATTCGGAGGATCCATTCTAATTCATTCGTACGATCAATTCTAATTCATTCACACAATCCATTCTAATTCATTCGTACGATCCATTCTAATTCATTCGCACGATCCATTCTAATTCATTCGTATGATCCATTCTAATTCATTCGCACGAATGTAACCATTCTAATTCATTCGTACGATCCATTCTAATTCATTCCTACGATCCATACTAATTCATTCGCACGAATGTATCCATTCTAATTCATTTGCACGATCCATTCTAATTCATTCCTACGATCCATTCTAATTCATTCGCACGAATGTATCCATTCTAATTCAATCGTACGATCCATTCTAATTCATTCATACGATTCATTCTAATTCATTTGTACGATCCATTCTAATTCATTCGCACGATTCATTCTAATTCATTTGTACGAATGAATTAGAATGGATCATACGACTGAATTAGAATGGATTGTACGAATGAATTAGAATTGATCATACAAATGAATTAGAATGGATACATTCGTGCGAATGAATTAGAATAGATCGTATGAATGAATTAGAATGGATCGTACGAATGGATCATACAAATGAATTAGAATGGTTACATTCGTGAGAATGAATTAGAATGGATCGTACGATCTATTCTAATTCATTCATACGAATGTAACCTTTCTAATTCATTTGTATGATCCATTCTAATTCATTCCTACGATCTATTCTAATTCATTCGTATGATCCATTCTAATTCATTCGCACGATCCATTCTAATTTATTCGTACGATCCATTCTAATTCATTCGTACGATCTATTCTAATTCATTCGTACGATCTATTCTAATTCATTCGCACGAATGTATTCATTCTAGTTTATTCGTACGTTCCATTCTAATTCATTCGTACGCTCCATTCTTATTCATCGCACAAATGTATCCATTCTAATTCATTCGTACGATCCATTCTAATTCATTCGTACGATCCAGTCTAATTCATTCCTACGATCCATTCTAATTCATTCGCACGAATGTATCCATTCTAATTCATTTGCACGATCTATTCTAATTCATTCCTATGATCCATTCTAATTAATTCGTATGATCCATTCTAATTCATTCGCTCGAATGTACCCATTCTAATTCATTCGTATGATCCATTCTAATTCGTTCATACAATCCATTCTAATTCATTCGTACGATCCATTTTAATTCATTCGTACGATCCATTCTAATTCATTCGCATGAATATATCTATTCTAACTCATTCGTATGATCCATTCTAATTCATTCGCACAAATGTATCCATTCTAATTCATTCGTTCGACCCATTCTAATTCATTCGCATAAATATATCCATTCTAATTCATTCGTACGATCCATTCTAATTCATTCGCACGATCCATTCTAATTCATTCGCACAAAATGTATCCATTCTAATTTATTCGTGCAATCCATTCTAATTCATTCGCATGATCCATTCTAATTCATTCGTATGATCCTTTCTAATTCATTCGTACGATCCATTCTAATCCATTCGTACGATCCATTCTAATCCATTCATACGATCCACTCTAATTCATTCTCACAAATGTAACCTTTCTAATTCATTTGTACGATCCATTCTAATCCATTCATACGATCCATTCTAATCCATTCGTACGATCCATTCTAATTCATTCGCACGAATGTAACCATTCTAATTCATTCGTACGATCCATTCTAATTCATTCCTACGATCCATTCTAATTCATTCGCACGATTGTATCCATTCTAATTCATTTGCACGATCCATTCTAATTCATTCCTATGATCCATTCTAATTCATTCGTACAATCCATTCTAATTCATTCGCACGAATGTATCCATTCTAATTCATTCGTACGATCCATTCTAATTCATTCCTACGATCTATTCTAATTCATTCGCTCGAATGTATCCATTCTAATTTATTAATTCGATCCATTCTAATTCATTCGTACGATCCATTCTAATCCATTCGTACGATCCATTCTAATTCATTCGTACGATCCATTCTAATTCATTCTCACAAATGTAACCTTTCTAATTCATTTGTACGATCCATTCTAATTCATTCGTACGATCCATTCTAATCCATTCGTACGATCCTTTCTAATTAATTCGTACAATCCATTCTAATTCATTCGCACAAATGTAACCTTTCTAATTCATTTGTACGATCGATTCTAATTCATTCGTACGATCCATTCTAATTCTTTCGCATGAATGTAACCATTCTAATTCATTCGTACGATCCATTTTTATTCATTCCCACGATCCATTATAATTCATTCGTACGATCCATTCTAATTCATTCGCACAAATGTAACCTTTCTAATTCATTTGTATGATCCATTCTAATTCATTCATACGATCCATTCTAATTCATTCGCACGAATGTAACCATTCTAATTCATTCGTACGATCCATTCTAATTCATTCCTACGATGCATTCCAATTCATTCGCACGATCCATTCTAATTCATTCGCTCGAATGTATCCATTCTAATTCATTCGTACGATCCATTCAAATTCATTGTCACGAATGCAACCTTTCTAATTCATTTGTATATATCCATTCTAATTCATTCGTACGATCCATTCTAATTCATTCGCACGATCCATTCTAATTCATTCGTACGATCCATTCTAATTCATTCGTACGATCCATTCTAATTCATTCGCACGATCCATTCTAATTCATTCGTACGATCCATTCTAATTCATTCGTCCGATCCATTCTAATTCATTCGCACGAATGTATCCATTCTAATTCATTCGTACAATCCATTCTAATTCATTCGCACGATCCATTCTAATTCATTCGTATGATCCATTCTAATTCATTCCTACGATCTATTCTAATTCATTCGTACGATCCATTCTAATTCATTCGTCCGATCCATTCTAATTCATTCGCACGAATGTATCCATTCTAATTCATTCGTACAATCCATTCTAATTCATTCGCACGATCCATTCTAATTCATTCGTATGATCCATTCTAATTCATTCCTACGATCTATTCTAATTCATTCGCTCGAATATATCCATTCTAATTCATTCGTTCGATCCATTCTAATTCAATCGTACAATCCATTCAAATTCATTCGCATTATCTATTCTAATTCATTTGTACGATCCATTCTAATTCATTCTCACGAATGTAACCTTTCTAATTCATTTGTATGATCCATTCTAATTTATTCGTACGATCCATTCTAATCCATTCGTACGATCCATTCTAATCCATTCGTACGATCCATTCTAACTCATTCGTACGATCCATTCTAATTCATTCGTATGAATGTATCCATTCTTATTTATTCGTACGATCCAGTCTAATTCTTTCGTACGATCCATTCTAATTCATTCGCACGAATGTATCCATTCTAATTCATTCGTATGATCCATTCTAATTCATTCGTATGATCCATTCTAATTCATTCTCACGAATGTAACCTTTCTAATTCATTTGTATGTATCCATTCTAATTCATTCGTACGATCCATTCTAATTCATTCGCACGATCCATTCTAATTCATTCGTATGATCAATTCTAATTCATTCGCACGATCCATTCTAATTCATTCGTACGATCCATTCTAATTCGTTCGTACGATCCATTCTAATTCATTCGTACGATCCATTCTAATTCATTCACACGAATTTATCCAGTCTAATTCATTAGTACGATCCATTCTAATTCATTCGCACGATCCATTCTAATTCATTTGTATGAATGTATCTATTCTAATTCATTCGCACGATCCATTCTATTTCATTCGTACAAATGTATCCATTCTAATGCATTCGTACGAACCATTCTAATTCATTCGTACGATCCATTCCAATTCATTCCTACGATCCATTCTAATTCATTCGCACGAATGTATCCATTCTAATTCATTTGCACGATCCATTCTAATTCATTCCTATGATCCATTCTAATTCATTCGTACGATCCATTCTAATTCATTCGCACGAATGTATCTATTCTAATTCATTCGCACAATCCAATCTAATTCAAACGTACGATCCATTCTAATTCATTCACATGATGTATTCTAATTCATTCGTATGATCCATTCTAATTCATTCGTATGATTCATTCTAATTCATTCGTATGATCCATTCTAATTCATTCGCACAAATGTATCCATTCTAATTCATTCGCACGATCCATTCTAATTCATTCATACGATCCATTCTAATTCATTCGCAGAAATGTAACCTTTCTAATTCATTTGTACGATCCATTCTAATTCATTCGTACGATCCATTCTAATTCATTCGCACGAATGTAACCATTCTAATTCATTCGTACGATCCTTTCTAATTCATTCCTACGATCCATTCTAATTCATTCGCACGATCCATTCTAATTCATTCGCTCGAATGTATCCATTCTAATTCATTCGTACGATCCATTCTAATTCATTCCCACGATCCATTATAATTCATTCGTACGATCCATTCTAATTCATTCGCACAAATGTAACCTTTCTAATTCATTTGTATGATCCATTCTAATTCATTCATACGATCCATTCTAATTCATTCGCACGAATGTAACCATTCTAATTCATTCGTACGATCCATTCTAATTCATTCCTACGATGCATTCCAATTCATTCGCACGATCCATTCTAATTCATTCGCTCGAATGTATCCATTCTAATTCATTCGTACGATCCATTCAAATTCATTGTCACGAATGCAACCTTTCTAATTCATTTGTATGTATCCATTCTAATTCATTCGTACGATCCATTCTAATTCATTCGCACGATCCATTCTAATTCATTCGTACGATCCATTCTAATTCATTCGTACGATCCATTCTAATTCATTCGCACGATCCATTCTAATTCATTCGTACGATCCATTCTAATTCATTCGTCCGATCCATTCTAATTCATTCGCACGAATGTATCCATTCTAATTCATTCGTACAATCCATTCTAATTCATTCGCACGATCCATTCTAATTCATTCGTATGATCCATTCTAATTCATTCCTACGATCTATTCTAATTCATTCGTACGATCCATTCTAATTCATTCGTCCGATCCATTCTAATTCATTCGCACGAATGTATCCATTCTAATTCATTCGTACAATCCATTCTAATTCATTCGCACGATCCATTCTAATTCATTCGTATGATCCATTCTAATTCATTCCTACGATCTATTCTAATTCATTCGCTCGAATATATCCATTCTAATTCATTCGTTCGATCCATTCTAATTCAATCGTACAATCCATTCAAATTCATTCGCATTATCTATTCTAATTCATTTGTACGATCCATTCTAATTCATTCTCACGAATGTAACCTTTCTAATTCATTTGTATGATCCATTCTAATTTATTCGTACGATCCATTCTAATCCATTCGTACGATCCATTCTAATCCATTCGTACGATCCATTCTAACTCATTCGTACGATCCATTCTAATTCATTCGTATGAATGTATCCATTCTTATTTATTCGTACGATCCAGTCTAATTCTTTCGTACGATCCATTCTAATTCATTCGCACGAATGTATCCATTCTAATTCATTCGTATGATCCATTCTAATTCATTCGTATGATCCATTCTAATTCATTCTCACGAATGTAACCTTTCTAATTCATTTGTATGTATCCATTCTAATTCATTCGTACGATCCATTCTAATTCATTCGCACGATCCATTCTAATTCATTCGTATGATCAATTCTAATTCATTCGCACGATCCATTCTAATTCATTCGTACGATCCATTCTAATTCGTTCGTACGATCCATTCTAATTCATTCGTACGATCCATTCTAATTCATTCACACGAATTTATCCAGTCTAATTCATTCGTACGATCCATTCTAATTCATTCGCACGATCCATTCTAATTCATTTGTATGAATGTATCTATTCTAATTCATTCGCACGATCCATTCTATTTCATTCGTACAAATGTATCCATTCTAATGCATTCGTACGAACCATTCTAATTCATTCGTACGATCCATTCCAATTCATTCCTACGATCCATTCTAATTCATTCGCACGAATGTATCCATTCTAATTCATTTGCACGATCCATTCTAATTCATTCCTATGATCCATTCTAATTCATTCGTACGATCCATTCTAATTCATTCGCACGAATGTATCTATTCTAATTCATTCGCACAATCCAATCTAATTCAAACGTACGATCCATTCTAATTCATTCACATGATGTATTCTAATTCATTCGTATGATCCATTCTAATTCATTCGTATGATTCATTCTAATTCATTCGTATGATCCATTCTAATTCATTCGCACAAATGTATCCATTCTAATTCATTCGCACGATCCATTCTAATTCATTCATACGATCCATTCTAATTCATTCGCAGAAATGTAACCTTTCTAATTCATTTGTACGATCCATTCTAATTCATTCGTACGATCCATTCTAATTCATTCGCACGAATGTAACCATTCTAATTCATTCGTACGATCCTTTCTAATTCATTCCTACGATCCATTCTAATTCATTCGCACGATCCATTCTAATTCATTCGCTCGAATGTATCCATTCTAATTCATTCGTACGATCCATTCTAATTCATTCGTATGATCCATTCTAATTCATTCTCACGAATGTAACCTTTCTAATTCATTTGTATGTATCCATTCTAATTCATTCGTACGATCCATTCTAATTCATTCGCACGATCCATTCTAATTCATTCGTATGATCAATTCTAATTCATTCGCACGATCCATTCTAATTCATTCGTACGATCCATTCTAATTCGTTCGTACGATCCATTCTAATTCATTCGTACGATCCATTCTAATTCATTCACACGAATTTATCCAGTCTAATTCATTCGTCCGATCCATTCTAATTCATTCGCACGAATGTATCCATTCTAATTCTTTTGTACAATCCATTCTAATTCATTCGCACGATCCATTCTAATTCATTCGTATGATCCATTCTAATTCATTCCTAGGATCTATTCTAATTCATTCGCTCGAATTTATCCATTCTAATTCATTCGTTCGATCCATTCTAATTCATTCGTACGATCCATTCAAATTCATTCATATGCTCCATTCTAATTCATTCTAATCCATTCGTACGATCCATTCTAATTCATTCGTACGATCCATTCAAATTCAATCGTACGATTCATTCAAATTCAATCATATGATTCATTCTAATTCATTCGTACGATCCATTCTAATTCATTCGTACGATCGATTCTAATTCATTCGCACGATCCATTCTATATCATTCATACGATCCATTCTAATTCATTCGCACGATCCATTTTAATTCATTCGTACGATCCATTCTAATTCATTCGCTCGAATGTATCCATTCTAATTCATTCCTGCGATCTATTCTAATTCGTTCATACGATCCATTCTAATGCATTCGTACGATTCATTCTAATTCATTCGCACGATCCATTCTAATTCATTCGTACGATCCATTCTAATTCATTCGCTCGAATGTATCCATTCTAATTCATTCGTACGATCCATTCTAATTCGTTCGTACGATCCATTCTAATTCATTCGTATGATCCATTCTAATTCATTCGTATGATCTATTCTAATACATTCCTACGATCTATTCTAATTCATTCGCTCGAATGTATCCATTCTAATTCATTCGTTCGATCCATTCTAATTCATTCGTACGATCCATTCAAATTCATTCGCATGATCCATTCTAATTCATTCGTACGATCCATTCTAATTCATTCGCACGAATGTGACCAACCTAATTCATTCATACGATCCATTCTAATTCATTCGTACGATCTAATTCATTCGTACTATCCATTCTAATTCATTCGTACGATCGATTCTAATTCAATCGTACGATCCATTCAAATTCATTCGTAGAATTAGAAAGGTTACATTCGTGAGAATGAATTAGATTCCATCATACGAATGAATTAGAATGGATCAAGCGAATGAATTAGAATGGATCGTATGAATGAATTAGAATGGATACATTTGTGCGAATGAATTAGAATGGATTGTACGAATGAATTAGAATGAATCATACGAATGAATTAGAATGGATCATACGAATGAATTAGAATGGATCGTACGAATGAATTAGAATGGATCATAAGAATGAATTAGAATGGATCGTCCAAATGAATTAGAATGGATGCATTCGTGCGAATGAATTAGAATGGATGGTAGGAATGAATTAGAATAGATCGTACGAATGAATTAGAATGGATACATTTGTACGAATGAATTAGAATGGATCGTACGAATGAATTAGAATGGATCGTACGAATTGATTAGAATGGATCGTACGAATGGATTAGAATGGATCGTACGAATGGATTAGAATGGATACATTTGTGAGAGTGAATTAGAATGGATCATATGAATGAATTAGAATGGATCGTACGATTCATTCTAATTCATTCGTACGATCCATTCTAATGCATTCGTACGATTCATTCTAATTCATTCGCACGATCCATTCTAATTCTTTCGTACGATCCATTCTTATTCATTCATACGATCCATTCTAATTCATTCGTACGATCCATTCTAATTCATTCGTATGATCCATTCTAACTCATTCAGTGGATCCATTCTAATTCATTCGTACGATCCATTCTAATTCATTCGGTGGATCCATTCTAATTCATTCGTACGATCCATTCTAATTCATTCGCACGATCCATTCTAATTCATTCGTACGATCCATTCTAATTCATTCGTACGCTCCATTCTAATTCATTCGCACGAATGTAACCATTCTAATTCATTCGTACGATCCATTCTAATTCATTGCTACGATCCATACTAATTCATTCGCACGAATGTATCCATTCTAGTTTATTTGCATGATCCATACTAATTTATTCCTACGATCCATTCTAATTCATTCGCACGAATGTATTCATTCTAATTCATTCGTACGATCCATTCTAATTCATTCGTACGATTCATTCTAATTCATTCGTACGATCCATTCTAATTCATTCGCACGACCCATTCTAATTCGTACGTACGATCCATTCTAATTCATTTTTACGAATGAATTAGAATGGATCATACGACTGAATTAGAATGGATTATAAGAATGAATTAGAATTGATCATACAAATGAATTAGAATGGATACTTTCGTGCGAATGAATTAGAATAGATCGTATGAATGAATTAGAATGGATCGTACGAATGGATCATACAAATAAATTAGAAAGGTTACATTCGTGAGAATGAATTAGAATGGATCGTACGATTACGATCCATTCTAATTCATTCTCACGAATGTAACCTTTCTAATTCATTTGTATAATCCATTCTAATTCATTCCTACGATCTATTCTAATTCATTCGTATGATCCATTCTAATTCATTCGCACGATCCATTCTAATTCATTCGTACGATCTATTCTAATTCATTCGTATGATCTATTCTAATTCATTCGCACGAATGTATCCAATCTAGTTCATTCGTACGCTCCATTCTAATTCATTTGTACGCTCCATTCTTATTCATCGCACAAATGTATCCATTCTAATTCATTCGTACAATCCATTCTAATTCATTCGTACAGTCCATTCTAATTCATTCCTACGATCCATTCTAATTCATTCGCACGAATGTATCCATTCTAATTCATTTGCACAATCCATTCTAATTTATTCGTAGGATCCATTCTAATTCATTCGCTCGAATGTATCCATTCTAATTCATTCGTACGATCCATTCTAATTTGTTCATACGATCCATTCTAATTCATTCGTACGATCCATTTTATTTCATTCGTACGATCCATTCTAATTCATTCGCATGAATATATCTATTCTAATTTATTCGTTTGATCCATTCTAATTCATTCGCACAAATGTATCCATTCTAATTCATTCGTTCGATCCATTCTAATTCATCCGCATAAATATATCCATTCTAATTCATTCGTACGATCCATTCTAATTCATTCGTATGATCCATTGTAATTCATGCGTACGATCCATTCTAATTCATTCGTACGATCCATTCTAACCCATTCGTACGATCCATTCTAATCCATTCATATGATCCATTCTAATTCATTTTCACAAATGTAACCTTTCTAATTCATTTGTACGATCCATTCTAATCCATTCGTACGATCCATTCTAATCCATTCGTACGATCCATTCTAATTCATTCTCACGAATGTAACCATTCTAATTCATTAGTACAATCCATTCTAATTCATTCCTACGATCCATTCTAATTCATTCGCACGATTGTATCCATTCTAATTCATTTGCACGATCCATTCTAATTCATTCCTATGATCCATTCTAATTCATTCGTACAATCCATTCTAATTCATTCGCACGAATGTATCCATTCTAATTCATTCGTACGATCCATTCTAATTCATTCCTACGATCTATTCTAATTCATTCGCTCGAATGTATCCATTCTAATTCATTCGTTTGATCCATTCTAATTCATTCGTACGATCCATTCTAATCCGTTCGTACGATCCATTCTAATCCATTCGTACGATCCATTCTAATCCATTCGTACGATCCATTCTAATTCATTCTCACAAATGTAACCTTTCTAATTCATTTATACGATCCATTCTAAGCCATTCGTACGATCCATTTTAATCCATTCGTACGATCCTTTCTAATTCATTCGTACGATCCATTCTAATTCATTCGCACAAATGTATTCTTTCTAATTCATTTGTTCGATCCATTCTAATTTATTCGTACGATCCATTCTAATTCTTTCGCACGAATGTAACCATTCTAATTCATTCGTACGATCCATTCTAATTCATTCCTACGATCCATTCTAATTCATTCGTACGATCCATTCAAATTCATTCGTATAAATGTAACCTTTCTAATTCATTTGTATGATCCATTCTAATTCATTCGTACGATCCATTCTAATTCATTCGTACGATCCATTCTAATTCATTCTCACGAATGTAACCTTTCTAATTCATTTGTATGTTTCCATTCTAATTCATTCGTACGATCCATTCTAATTCATTCGCACGATCCATTCTAATTCATTCCTATGATCCATTTTAATTCATTCGCACGAACCATTCTAATTAATTCGTACGATCCACTCTAATTCATTCGTACCAATGTATCCATTCTAATGCATTTGTACGATTCATTCTAATTCATTCGCACGATCCATTCTAATTCATTCGTACGATCCATTCTAATTCATTCGTCCGATCCATTCTAATTCATTCGCACGAAACTATCCATTCTAATTCATTCGTACAATCCATTCTAATTCATTTGCACGATCCATTCTAATTCATTCGTACAATCCATTCTAATTCATTCGCACGATCCATTCTAATTCATTCGTATGATCTATTCTAATTCATTCCTACGATCTATTCTAATTTATTCGCTCGAATGTATCCATTCTAATTCATTCGTTCGATCCATTCTAATTCATTCGTACAATCCATTCAAATTCATTCGCATTATCCATTCTAATTCATTCGTACGATCCATTCTAATTCATTCTCACAAATGTAACCTTTCTAATTCATTTGTATGATCCATTCTAATTCATTCGTATGATCCATTCTAATCCATTCGTACGATCCATTCTAATCCAATCGTACGATCCATTCTAATATATTCCTACGATCCATACTAATTCATTCGTATGAATATATCCATTCTAATTTATTCGTACGATCCAGTCTAATTCATTCGTACAATCCATTCTAATTCATTCGCACGAATGTATCCATTCTAATTCATTCGTACGATCCATTCTAATTCATTCGTATGATCCATTCTAATTCATTCGCACGATCCATGCAAATTCATTCGCACGATCCATTCTAATTCATTCGTACGATCCATTTTAATTCATTCATACGATCTATTCTAATTCATTCGCACGAATGTATCCATTCTAATTCATTCGCACAATCCAATCTAATTCAAACGTACGATCCATTCTAATTCGTTCACATGATGTATTCTAATTCATTCATATGATCCATTCTAATTCATTCGTATGATTCATTCTAATTCATTCGTACGATCCATTCTAATTCATTCGCACAAATGTATCCATTCTAATTCATTCGCATGATCCATTCTAATTCATTCATATGATCCATTCTAATTCATTCGCACAAATGTAACCTTTCTAATTCATTTGTACGATCCATTCTAATTTATTCGTACGATCCATTCTAATTCATTCGCACGATCCATTCTAATTCATTCGCTCGAATGTATCCATTCTAACTCATTCGTACGATCCATTCTAATTCATTAGTACGATCCATTCTAATTCATTCTCACGAATGAACCCTTTCTAATTCATTTGTATGTATCCATTCTAATTCATTCGTATGATCCATTCTAATTCATTTGCATGATCCATTCTAATTCATTCATACGATCCATTCTAATTCATTCGCATGATCAATTCTAATTCATTCGCACGATCCATTCTAATTCATTCGTACGATCCATTCTAATTCATTCGTACGATCCATTCTAATTCATTCGTCCGATCCATTCTAATTCATTCGCACGAATGTATCCATTCTAATTCATTCGTACAATCCATTCTAATTCATTCGCACGATCCATTCTAATTCATTCGTATGATCCATTCTAATTCATTCCTATGATCTATTCTAATTCATTCGCTCGAATGTATCTATTCTAATTCATTCGTTCGATCCATTCTAATTCATTTGTACGATCCATTCAAATTCATTCATATGATCCATTCTAATTCATTCTAATCCATTCGTACGATCCATTCTAATTCATTCGTACGATCCATTCAAATTCAATCGTACGATCCATTCAAATTCAATCGTATGATCCATTCTAATTCATTCGTATGATCTAATTCATTCGTACGATCCATTCTAATTCATTCGTACGATCGATTCTAACTCATTCGCACGATCCATTCTAATTCATTCGTATGATCCATTCTAATTCATTCGCATGATCCATTCTAATTCATTCGTACGATCCATTCTAATTCATTCGCTCGAATGTATCCATTCTAATTCATTCGTACGATCCATTCTAATTTGCTCATACGATCCATTCTAATGCATTCGTACGATTCATTCTAATTCATTCGCACGATCCATTCTAATTCATTCGTACGATCCATTCTAATTCATTCGCTCGAATGTATCCATTCTAATTCATTCGTACGATCCATTCTAATTCGTTCGTACGATCCATTCTAATTCATTTGTATGATCCATTCTAACTCATTCGTATGATCCATTCTAATTCATTCCTACGATCTATTCTAATTCATTCGCTCGAATGTATCGATTCTAATTCATTCGTTCGATCCATTCTAATTCATTCGTACGATCCATTCAAATTCATTCGCATGATCCATTCTAATTCATTCGTACGATCCATTCTAATTCATTCGCATGAATGTGACCATTCTAATTCATTCGTACGATCCATTCTAATTCATTCGTAGAATTAGAAAGGTTACATTCGTGAGAATGAATTAGATTGCATCGTACGAATGAATTAGAATGGATCGTGCGAATGTATTAGAATGGATCGTACGAATGAATTAGAATGGATACATTCGTACGATCCATTCTAATTCATTCGTATGATCCATTCTAATTCATTCGTATAATCCATTCTAATTCATTCCTACGATCTATTCTAATTCATTCGCTCGAATGTATCCATTCTAATTCATTCGTTCGATCCATTCTAATTCATTCGTACGATCCATTCAAATTCATTCGCATGATCCATTCTAATTCATTCGTACGATCCATTCTAATTCATTCGCACGAATGTAACCATTCTAATTCATTCGTACGATCTATTCTAATTCATTCGTACGATCCATTCTAATTCATTCGTACGATCGATTCTAATTCATTCGCACGATCCATTCTAATTCATTCGTAGAATTAGAAAGATTATATTCGTGAAAATGAATTAGAATGGATCGTACGAATGAATTAGAATGGATCGTACGAATGAATTAGAATAGATCATAGGAATGAATTAGAATGGATCGTGCAAATTAATTAGAATGGATACATTCGTGCGAATGAATTAGAATGGATCGTAGGAATGAATTAGAATGGATCGTACGAATGAATTAGATTGGTTACATTCGTGCGAATGAATTAGAATGGATCATAGGAATGAATTAGAACGGATCGTGCGAATGAATTAGAATGGATCGAACGAATGAATTAGAATGGATACATTCGAGCGAATGAATTAGAATAGATCGTACGAATGGATTAGAACGCATTGTGCGAATGAGTTAGAATGGATCGTACGAATGTGTTAGAATGAATCGTACGAATGAATTAGAATGGATCGTGCGAATGAATTAGAATGGATCGTACGAATGAATTAGAATGGATACATTTGTGTGAATGAATTAGAATGGATCGTACGAATAAATTAGAAAGGTTACATTTGTGAGAATGAATTAGAATGGATCGTACGAATGAATTAAAATGGATCGTACGAATGGATTAGAATGGATCGTACGAATGAATTAGAATGGATACATTCAAGCGAATGAATTAGAATGGATCGTAGGAATGAATTAGAATGGATCGTACGAATGAATTGGAATGGATCATACGAATGAATTAGAATGGATCATACGAATGAATTAGAATGGATCATACGAATGAATTAGAATGGATCGTACGAATGAATTTGAATGGATACATTTGTGCGAATGAATCTGAATGGATTGTATGAATGAATTAGAATGGATCGTGCGAATGAATTAGAATCGATCGTACGAATGGATTAGAATGGATCATTCGAATGAATTAGAATGGATCGTACGAATGGATTAGAAAGCATTGTACGAATGAATTAGAATGGAACATACAAATGAATTAGAATGGATACATTCGTGCGAATGAATTAGAATAGATCGTACGAATGAATTAGAATGGATCGTGCGAATGAATTAGAATGGATCGTGTGAATGAATTAGAATGGATCATATGAATGAATTAAAATAGATGTAGGAATGAATTAGAATGGATTGTGCGAATGAATTGTAATGGATCGTATGAATGAATTAGAATGGATCATACGAATGAATTAGAATGGATCGTGTGAATGAATTAGAATGGATCATACGAATGAATTAAAATGGATACATTTGTGCGAATGAATTAGAATGGATCGTACGAATGAATTACAATGGATCGTACGAATGAATTAGAATGGATCGTACGGACGAATTAGAATGGATCGTATGAACGAATTATAATGGATCGTGCGAATGAATTAGAATGGATACATTCGTACGATCCATTCTAATTCATTCGCACGATCCATTCTAATTCATTCCTACGATACATTCTAATTCATTCGTATGATCGATTCTAATTCATTCGCACGATCCATTCTAATTCATTCGTACGATCCATCCTAATTCATTCGTATGATCCATTCTAATTTATTCGTTCAAATATATCCATTCTAATTCATTTTCACGATCCATTCTAATTTATTCGTACGATCCATTCTAATTCATTCTCACAATCCATTCTAATTTATTCGTACGATCCATTCTAATTCATTCTCACGAATATATCCATTCTAATTCATTCGTATGATCATTCTAATTCATTCGTACGATCTATTCTAATTCATTCGTACGATCCATTCTTATCCATTCTAATTCATTCGTACGATCCATTCTAATTCATTTGTATGAGCCATTCTAATTCATTCGTACGAATGAATTAGAATGGATCATACGATTGAATTTGAATGGATCGTACGAATGAATTAAAATGGATACATTTGTGCGAATTAATTAGAATGGATATTACTAATGAATTAGAATGGATCGTACGAATGAATTAGAATGGATAGTACGAATGAATTAGAATGGATCGTACGAATGAATTAGAATGGATACATTCATGCGAATAAATTAGAATGGATCGTACGAATGAATTAGAATGGATACATTCATGCGAATGAATTAGAATGGATCGTACGAATGAATTAGAATAGATCGTACAAATGAATTAGAATGGATCGTGCGAATGAATTAGAATTGATCATATGAATGAATTAGAATGGATCGTACGAATGAATTAGAATGGATCATGCGAATGAATTAGAATGGATCGTACGAATGAATTAGAATGGATATATTTGAACGAATAAATTAGAATGGATCATACGAATGAATTAGAATGGATCGTACGAATGAATTAGAATGGATCGTGCGAATGAATTAGATCGTACGAATGAATTAGAATGGATACATTCATACGACTGAATTAGAATGGATTGTACGAATGAATTAGAATAGATCGTACTAATGAATTAGAATGGATCGTACGAATGAATTAGAATGAATCGTGCGAATGAATTAGAATGGATCATACGAATGAATTAGAATTGATATATTTGAACGAATGGATTGTACGAATGGATTAGAATGGATCATACGAATGAATTAGAATGGATCATACAAATGAATTAGAAAGGTTACATTCGTGAGAATGAATTAGAATGGATCGTCTGAATGAATTAGAATGGATCATGTGAATGAATTTGAATGGATCGTACGAATGAATTAGAATGGATCGAACGAATGAATTAGAAAGGATACATTCGAGCGAATGAATTAGAATAGATCGTAGGAATGAATTAGTTTGGATCATACGAATGAATTAGAGTGGATCGTGCGAATGAATTAGAATGGATTATACGAATGAATTAGAATGGATACATTCATGCGAATGAATTAGAATGGATCGGACGAATGAATTAGAATGGATCATACGATTCATTCTAATTCATTCGTACGATCCATTCTAATGCATTCGCACGATTTCTAATTCATTCGCACGATCCTTTCTAATAAATTCGTACGATCCATTCTAATTCATTCGTACGATCCATTCTAATTCATTCGCACGAATGTATCCATTCTAATTCATTCGTACAATCCATTCTAATTCATTCGCACGATCCATTCTAATTCCTTCGTATGATCATTCTAATTCATTCCTACGATCTATCCTAATTCATTCGCTCGAATGTATCCATTCTAATTCATTCATTCGATCCATTCTAAATCATTCGTACGATCCATTCAAATTAATTCGTACGATCCATTCTAATGGATCGTACGAATGAATTAGAATGGTTACATTCGTGTGAATGAATTAGAATAGATCGTACGAATGAATTAGAATGAATCGTACGAATAAATTAGAATGGATCGTGCGAATGAATTAGAATGGATCGTACGAATGAATTAGAATGGATCCACCAAATGAGTTAGAATGGATACATTCATACAAATGAATTATAATGGATCGTACGAATGAATTATAATGGAGCATACGTACGATCTATTCTAATTCATTCGTATGATCCATTCTAATTCATTCGTATGATCCATTCTAATTCATTCCAACGATCTATTCTAATTCATTCGCTCGAATGTATCCATTCTAATTCATTCGTTCGATCCATTCTAATTCATACGTACGATCCATTCAAATTCATTCGTATGATCCATTCTAATTCATTCGTACGATCCATTCTAATTCATTCGCACGAATGCAACCATTCTAATTCATTCGTACGATCCATTCTAATTCATTCGTACGATCGATTCTAATTCATTCGCACCATCCATGCTAATTCATTCGTAGAATTAGAAAGGTTACATTCCTGAGAATGAATTAGAATGGATCATACGAATGAATTAGAATGGATCGAAAGAATGAATTAGAATAGATCATAGGAATGAATTAGAATGGATCGTGCTAATGAAATAGAATGGATACATTCGTGCGAATGAATTAGAATGGATCGAAGGAATGAATTAGAATGGATCGTACGAATGAATTAGAATGGTTACATTCGTGCGAATGAATTAGAATGGATCATAGGAATGAATTAGAACGGATCGTGCGAATGAATTAGAATGGATAGAATGGATACATTCGAGCGAATGAATTAGAATAGATCGTACAAATAGATTAGAACGCATTGTACGAATGAGTTGGAATGGATCGTACGAATGAGTTAGAATGGATCGTACGAATGAATTAGAATGGATCGTGCGAATGAATTAGAATGGATCGTACGAATGAATTAGAATGGATACATTTTTGCGAATGAATTAGAATGCATCATACGAATGAATTAGAATGGATCGTACGAATGAATTAGAAAGGTTACATTTGTGAGAATGAATTAGAATGGATCGTACGAATGAATTAGAATGGATCGTACGAATGGATTAGAATGGATCGTACGAATGAATTAGAATGGATACATTCGAGCGAATGAATTAGAATGGATCGTACGAATGAATTAGAATGGATCGTATGAATGAATTAGAATGGATCATACGAATGAATTAGAATGGATCGTACGAATGAATTTGAATGGATACATTTGTGCGAATGAATCTGAATGGATTGTATAAATGAATTAGAATGGATCGTGCGAATGAATTAGAATCGATCGTACGAATGGATTAGAATGGATCGTTCGAATGAATTAGAATGGATCGTACGAATGGATTAGAACGCATTGTACGAATGAATTAGAATGGATCATACAAATGAATTATAACGGATACATTCGTGCGAATGAATTAGAATGGATCGTACGAATGAATTAGAATGGATCGTGCGAATGAATTAGAATGGATCGTGCGAATGAATTAGAATGGATCATATGAATGAATTAGAATAGATCGTAGGAATGAATTAGAATGGATTGTGCGAATGAATTGGAATGGATCGTATGAATGAATTAGAATGGATCATGCGAATGAATTAGAATGGATCGTGCGAATGAATTAGAATGGATCATACGAATGAATTAGAATGGATACATTTGTGCGAATGAATTAGAATGGATCGTACGAATGAATTAGAATGGATTGTACGAATGAATTAGAATGGATCGTACGAACGAATTAGAATGGATCGTATGAACGAATTAGAATGGATCGTAGGAATGAATTAGAATGGGTACATTCGTACGATCCATTCTAATTCAATCGCACGATCCATTCTAATTCATTCGTACGATCCATTCTAATTCATTCGTACGATCGATTCTAATTCATTCGCACGATCCATTCTAATTCATTCGTACGATCCATTCTAATGCATTCGTATGATCCATTCTAATTTATTCGTTCAAATATATCCATTCTAATTCATTCGTACGATCCATTATAATTCATTCTCACGAATGTATCCATTCTAATTCATTTGCATGATCCATTCTAATTCATTCGTACGATCCATTCTAATTCATTCGCACGATCCATTCTAATTTATTTGTACGATCCATTCTAATTCATTCGTGCGAATATATCCATTCTAATTCATTCGTACGATCCATTCTAATTCATTCGTATTATCCATTCGAATTCACTCGTACGATCTATTCTAATTCATTCGTACGATCCATTCTTATCCATTCTAATTCATTCGTACGATCCATTCTAATTCATTTGTACGGTCCATTCTAATTCATTCGTATGAATGAATTAGAATGGATCATACGATTGAATTTGAATGGATCGTATGAATGAATTAGAATGGTTACATTTGTGCGAATTAATTAGAATGGATCGTACGAATGAATTAGAATGGATCGTACGAATGAATTAGAATATATAGTGCGAATGAATTAGAATGGATTGTACGAATGAATTCGAATGGATACATTCGTACGAATGAATTAGAATGGATCGTACGAATGAATTAGAATAGATCGTACGAATGAATTAAAATGGATCGTGTGAATGAATTAGAATTGATTATATGAATGAATTTGAATGGATCGTACGAATGAATTAGAATGGATCGTGCGAATGAATTAGAATAGATCGTACGAATGAATTAGAATGGATATATTTGAACGAATAAATTAGAATGGATCATACGAATGAATTAGAATGGATCGTACGAATGAATTAGAATGGATCGTGCGAATGAATTAGAATCGATCGTACGAATGAATTAGAATGGATCATACGAATGAATTAGATCGTACGAATGAATCAGAATGGATCGTACGAATGAATTAAAATGGATACATTCATATGACTGAATTAGAATGAATTGTACGAATGAATTAGAATGGATCGTACGAATGAATTAGAATGGATCGTACGAATGAATTAGAATGGATCGTGCGAATGAATTAGAATGGATCGTACGAATGAATTAGAATGGATATATTTGAACGAATGGATCGTACGAATGTATTAGAATGGATCATACGAATGAATTAGAATGGATCATACAAATGAATTAGAAAGGTTACATTCGTGAGAATGAATTAGAATGGATCGTATGAATAAATTAGAATGGATCATGCGAATGAATTTGAATGGATCGTATGAATGAATTAGAATGGATCGAACGATTGAATTAGAACGGATACATTCGAGCGAATGAATTAGAATAGATCGTAGTAATGAATTAGAATAGATCATACGAATGAATTAGAATGGATCGTGCGAATGAATTAGAATGGATTGTACGAATGAATTAGAATGGATACATTCGTGCGAATGAATTAGAATGGATCGTACGATTCATTCTAATTCATTCGTACGATCCATTCTAATGCATTCGTACGATTCATTCTAATTTATTCGCACGATCCATTCTAATTCATTCGTATGATCCATTCTAATTTATTGGCACGAATATACGATCCATTCTAATTTATTCGCAAGAATGTATCTATTCTAATTCATTCGTACAATCCATTCTAATTTATTCGTACAAATGTATCCATTCTAATTCATTCGTACGATCCATTCTAATTCATTCATACGATCCATTCTAACTCATTCGCACAAATGTATCCATTCTAATTCATTTGTACAATCCATTCTAATTCATTCACACGATCCATTCTAATTCATTCGTATGATCCATTCTAATTCATTCCTACGATCTATTCTAATTCATTCGCTTGAATGTATCCATTCTAATTCATTCGTTCGATCTATTCTAATTCATTCGTACGATCCATTCAAATTCATTCGTATGATCCATTCTAATGGATCGTACGAATGAATTAGAATGGTTACATTCGAGCGAATGAATTAGAATAGATCGTACGAATGAATTAGAACGGATCGTACGAATAAATTAGAATGGATCGTGCGAATGAATTAGAATGGATCGTACGAATGAATTAGAATGGATCCACCAAATGAGTTATAATGGATACATTCGTACAAATGAATTATAATGGATCGTACGAATGAATTAGAATGGACCATACGAATGAATTAGATTGATTCATGCAAATGAATTAGAATGGATCATGCAAATGAATTAGAATGGATACATTCGTGCGAATGAATTAGAATGGATCGTAGGAATGAATTAGAATAGATCGTACGAATGAATCAGAATGGTTACATTCGTGCGAATGAATTAGAATGGATCGTACGAATGAATTAGAATGGATCATGCGAATGAATTTGAATGGATCGTACGAATAAATTAGAATGGATCGTACGATCCATTCTAATTCATTCTCACAAATGTATCCATTCTAATTCATTTGTATGATCCATTCTAATTCATTCGCACGATCCATTCTAATTCATTCGCACAAATATATCCATGCTAATTCATTCGTACGAGCCATTGAAATTCATTCGTACGATCCATTCTAATTCATTCACCCGATCCATTCTAATTCATTCGTACGATCCATTCAAATTCATTCGTACGATCCATTCTAATTCATTCGTACGATCCATTCTAATTCATTCGTATGATCCATTCAAACTCATTCCTACGATCCATTCTAATTCATTCGTACGATCCATTCTAATTCATTCGCACAAATGTATCCTTTTTAATTCATTCGTACGATCCATTCTAATTTATTCATACGATCCATTCTAATTCATTCGCACGATCCATTCTAATTCATTCGTACGATCCATTCTAATTCATTCGTATGAATGTAACCATTCTAATTCATTCGTACGATCCATTTTAATTTGCGAATTCATTCCTACGATCTATTCTAATTCATTTATACGTACGATTCATTCTAATTCATTCGTACGATCCATTCTAATTCATTCGTACGATTTATTCTAATTCATTCGCATGAATGTAACCATTCTAATTCATTCGTACGATTCATTCTAATTCATTCGTATGATCCATTCAAATTCATTCATACGATCCATTCTAATTCATTCGTACGGTCCATTCTAATTCATTTGTACGATTCATTCTAATTCATTCGCACAAATATATCCATTTTAATTCATTCGTACGATCCATTCTAATTTATTCGCACGATCCATTCTAATTCATTCGTACGATCCATTCTAATTCATTCATACGATCTATTCTAATTCATTCGCACGAATGTATCCATTCTAATTCATTCGTACGATCCATTCTAATACATTCGTACGATCCATTCTAATTCATTCTAATTCATTCGTACGATCCATTCTAATTCATTCGCATGAATGTATCCATTCTAATTCATTCGTACGAATGGATTATAACGCATTGTACGAATGAATTAGAATGGATCGGACGAATGAATTAGAATGGATACATTCGTGCGAATGAATTAGAATGGATCGTACGAATGAATTAGAATGGATCGTGCGAATGAATTAGAATGGATCGTATGAATAAATTAGAATGGATTGTACGAATGATTTAAAATGGATACATTTGTGCGAATGAATTAGAATGGATCGTACAAATGAATTAGAATGGATCGTATGAATGAGTTTGAATGGATCATACGAATGAATTAGAATCAATCGTACGAATGAATTAGAATGGTTACATTCGTGCGAATGAATTAGAATAGATCGTACGAATGAATTAGAATGGATCGTACGAATGAATTAGAATGGATCGTGCGAATGAATTAGAATGGATCATACCAATGAATTAGAATGGATCATACGAATGAATTAGAATGGATATATTCGTGCGAATGAATTAGAATGGATCATACGAATGAATTAGAATGGATACAATTGTGAGAATGAATTAGAATGGATCGTACGATCCAATCTAATTCATTCATACGATCCATTCAAATTCATTCGCATGATCCATTCTAATTCATTCGTACGATCCATTCTAATTCATTCGCACAAATGTAACCATTCTAATTCATTCATACGATCCATTCTAATTCATTCCTACGATCCATTCTAATTCATTCGCACTAATGTATCCATTCTAATTCATTTGCACGATCCATTCTAATTCATTCCTATGATCCATTCTAATTTACTCGTACAATCCATTCTAATTCATTCGCTCGAATGTATCCATTCTAATTCATTCGTACGATCCATTCTAATTCATTCGTACGATCCATTCTAATTCATTCTCATGAATGTAACCTTTTTAATTCATTTGTAGAATCCATTCTAATCCATTCGTATGATCCATTCTAATCCATTCGTACGATCCATTCTAATTCATTCTCACAAATGTAACATTTCTAATTCATTTGTATGACCTATTCTAATTCATTCACACGATCCATTCTAATTTATTCGCACGAATATATCCATTCTAATTCATTCATACGATCCATTCTAATTCATTTGTACAATCCATTCTAATTCATTCGTATGATCTATTCTAATTCATTTATACGATCCATTCTAATTCATTCGTACGATCCATTCTAATTCATTCCTATGATCCATTCTAATTCATTCGCATGATCCATTCTAATTAATTCGTACGATCCATTCTAATTCATTCGTATGATCAATTCTAATTCATTCGTACAATCCATTCTAATTCAGTCACATGAATGTATCATATAAATGAATTAGAATGGATCATAGGATTTGAATTAGAATGGATCGTGCAAATGAATTAGAATGGATACATTCGTGCGAATGAATTAGAATGGATCGTACGAATAAATTAGAATGGATCGTACGAATGAATTAGAATGGTTACATTCGTGCGAATGAATTAGAATTGATCGTACGAATGGATTAGAATAGTTCGTACGAATGGATTAGAATGGATCGTACGAATGAATTAGAATGGATCGTACAAATGAATTAGAAAGGTTACATTTGTGAGAATGAATTAGAATGGATCGTACGAATGGATTAGAATGGATCGTACGAATGGATTAGAATGGATCGTAAGAATGGATTAGAATGGATCGTACGAATGGATTAGAATGGATCGTACGAATGAATTAGAATGGATCATACAAATGAATTAAAAAGGTTACATTCGTGAGAATGAATTAGAATGGATCGTTCGAATGAATTAGAATGGATCGTACGAATGAATTAGAATGGATACATTCGAGCGAATGAAGTAGAATGGATCGTACGAATGAATTAGAATGGATCATAGGAATGAATTAGAATGGATTGTGCAAATGAATTAGAATGGATACATTCGTGCGAATGAATTAGAAGGGATCGTAGGAATGAATTAGAATGGATCGTACGAATGAATTAGAATGGTTACATTCGAGCGAATGAATTAGAATGGATCGTACGAATGAATTAAAATGGATCGTGTGAATGAATTAGAATGGATCGTACGAATGAATTAGAATGGATACATTCGAGTGAACGAATTAGAATAGATCGTAGGAATGAATTAGAATGGATCATATGAATGAATTAGAATGGATCGTACGAATGAATTAGAATGGATTGTACGAATGAATTAGAATGGATCGAACGAATGAATTAGAATGGATACATTTGTATGAATAAATTAGAATGGATTGTACGAATGAATTAGAATGAATACATTCTTGCGAATAAATTAGAATGGATCGTATATTCGTGAAAATAAATTAGAATGGATCATACGATTGAATTAGAATGGATCATGCTAATGAATTAGAATGAATCATACGAATGCATTAGAATGGATCGTACGAATGAATTAGAATGAATCGTACGATCCATTCTAATTCATTTGTATGATCCATTCTAATTCATTCGCACGATCCATTCTAATTCATTCGTACGATCCATTCTAATTCATTCGTATGATCAATTCTAATTTATTCGTACAATCCATTCTAATTCAGTCGTATGAAGGTATCATACGAATGAATTAGAATGGATCATGCGAATGAATTAGAATGGATCGTATGAATGAATTGGAATGGATACATTCGAGCGAATGAATTAGAATGGATCGTACGAATGAATTAGAATGGATCATAGGAATGAATTAGAATGGATCGTGCAAATGAATTAGAATGGATCCACCGAATGAGTTAGAATGGATCATACGAATGAATTAGAATGGATCGTACGTATGAATTAGAATGGATTGTGCGAATGAATTAGAATGGATCGTACGAATGAATTAGAATGGATAGTGCGCATGAATTAGAATGGATCGTACGAATGAATTAGATTGGATCGTACGAATGAATTAGAATGGATCGTGTGAATGAATTAGAATGGATCATACAAATGAATTAGAATGGATATATTCATGCGAATGAATTAGAATGGATCGTACGAATGAATTAGAATGGATCATTCGTTCATTCGTTCTAATTCATTCGTTCGATCCATTCTAATTCATTCGTTCGTTCCATTCTAACTCATTCGCATAAATATATCCATTCTAATTCATTCGTACGATCCATTCCAATTCATTCGCACGATCCATTCTAATTCATTCGCACAAATGTATCCATTCTAATTCATTCATACAATCCATTCTAATTCATTTGCAGGATCCATTCTAATTCATTCGTACGATCCATTCTAATTCATTTGTACGATCAATTCTAATTCATTCGCACGAATGTATCGATTCTAATTTATTCGTACGATCCATTTAATTCATTCTTACGAATGTATCATACGAATGAATTAGAATGGATTGTACGAATGGATTAGAATGGATCGTATGAATGAATTAGAATGGATCGTACGAATGCATTAGAATGGATACATTCGTACGAATGAATTAGAATGGATCGTACGAATGAATTAGAATGGATCGTGCAAATGAATTAGAATGGATCGTGCAAATGAATTAGAATGGATCGTACGAATGAATTAGAATGGATCGTAGGAATGAATTAGAATGGTTACATTCGTGCGAATGAATTAGAATGGATCGTACGAATGGATTAGATTGGATCGTACGAATGGATTAGAATGGATCGTACGAATGAATTAGAATGGATCGTACAAATGAATTAGAAAGGTTACATTTGTGAGAATGAATTAGAATGGATCCTACGAATGAATTAGAATGGATCGTACGAATGTATTAAAATGGATACATTCGAGCGAATGAATTAGAATGGATACATTTGTGCGAATGAATTAGAATGGATCATGCGAAAGAATTAGAATGAATTAGAATGGATCATGCAAATGAATTAGAATGGATACATTCGTGCGAATGAATTAGAATGGATCGTAGGAATGAATTAGAATAGATCGTACGAATGAATCAGAATGGTTACATTCGTGCGAATGAATTAGAATGGATCGTACGAATGAATTAGAATGGATCATGCGAATGAATTTGAATGGATCGTACGAATAAATTGGAATGGATCGTACGATCCATTCTAATTCATTCTCACAAATGTATCCATTCTAATTCATTTGTATGATCCATTCTAATTCATTCGCACGATCCATTCTAATTCATTCGCACAAATATATCCATGCTAATTCATTCGTACGAGCCATTGAAATTCATTCGTACGATCCATTCTAATTCATTCACCCGATCCATTCTAATTCATTCGTACGATCCATTCAAATTCATTCGTACGATCCATTCTAATTCATTCGTACGATCCATTCTAATTCATTCGTATGATCCATTCAAACTCATTCCTACGATCCATTCTAATTCATTCGTACGATCCATTCTAATTCATTCGCACAAATGTATCCTTTTTAATTCATTCGTACGATCCATTCTAATTTATTCATACGATCCATTCTAATTCATTCGCACGATCCATTCTAATTCATTCGTACGATCCATTCTAATTCATTCGTATGAATGTAACCATTCTAATTCATTCGTACGATCCATTTTAATTTGCGAATTCATTCCTACGATCTATTCTAATTCATTTATACGTACGATTCATTCTAATTCATTCGTACGATCCATTCTAATTCATTCGTACGATTTATTCTAATTCATTCGCATGAATGTAACCATTCTAATTCATTCGTACGATTCATTCTAATTCATTCGTATGATCCATTCAAATTCATTCATACGATCCATTCTAATTCATTCGTACGGTCCATTCTAATTCATTTGTACGATTCATTCTAATTCATTCGCACAAATATATCCATTTTAATTCATTCGTACGATCCATTCTAATTTATTCGCACGATCCATTCTAATTCATTCGTACGATCCATTCTAATTCATTCATACGATCTATTCTAATTCATTCGCACGAATGTATCCATTCTAATTCATTCGTACGATCCATTCTAATACATTCGTACGATCCATTCTAATTCATTCTAATTCATTCGTACGATCCATTCTAATTCATTCGCATGAATGTATCCATTCTAATTCATTCGTACGAATGGATTATAACGCATTGTACGAATGAATTAGAATGGATCGGACGAATGAATTAGAATGGATACATTCGTGCGAATGAATTAGAATGGATCGTACGAATGAATTAGAATGGATCGTGCGAATGAATTAGAATGGATCGTATGAATAAATTAGAATGGATTGTACGAATGATTTAAAATGGATACATTTGTGCGAATGAATTAGAATGGATCGTACAAATGAATTAGAATGGATCGTATGAATGAATTAGAATGGATCGTATGAATGAGTTTGAATGGATCATACGAATGAATTAGAATCAATCGTACGAATGAATTAGAATGGTTACATTCGTGCGAATGAATTAGAATAGATCGTACGAATGAATTAGAATGGATCGTACGAATGAATTAGAATGGATCGTGCGAATGAATTAGAATGGATCATACCAATGAATTAGAATGGATCATACGAATGAATTAGAATGGATATATTCGTGCGAATGAATTAGAATGGATCATACGAATGAATTAGAATGGATACAATTGTGAGAATGAATTAGAATGGATCGTACGATCCAATCTAATTCATTCATACGATCCATTCAAATTCATTCGCATGATCCATTCTAATTCATTCGTACGATCCATTCTAATTCATTCGCACAAATGTAACCATTCTAATTCATTCATACGATCCATTCTAATTCATTCCTACGATCCATTCTAATTCATTCGCACTAATGTATCCATTCTAATTCATTTGCACGATCCATTCTAATTCATTCCTATGATCCATTCTAATTTACTCGTACAATCCATTCTAATTCATTCGCTCGAATGTATCCATTCTAATTCATTCGTACGATCCATTCTAATTCATTCGTACGATCCATTCTAATTCATTCTCATGAATGTAACCTTTTTAATTCATTTGTAGAATCCATTCTAATCCATTCGTATGATCCATTCTAATCCATTCGTACGATCCATTCTAATTCATTCTCACAAATGTAACATTTCTAATTCATTTGTATGACCTATTCTAATTCATTCACACGATCCATTCTAATTTATTCGCACGAATATATCCATTCTAATTCATTCATACGATCCATTCTAATTCATTTGTACAATCCATTCTAATTCATTCGTATGATCTATTCTAATTCATTTATACGATCCATTCTAATTCATTCGTACGATCCATTCTAATTCATTCCTATGATCCATTCTAATTCATTCGCATGATCCATTCTAATTAATTCGTACGATCCATTCTAATTCATTCGTATGATCAATTCTAATTCATTCGTACAATCCATTCTAATTCAGTCACATGAATGTATCATATAAATGAATTAGAATGGATCATAGGATTTGAATTAGAATGGATCGTGCAAATGAATTAGAATGGATACATTCGTGCGAATGAATTAGAATGGATCGTACGAATAAATTAGAATGGATCGTACGAATGAATTAGAATGGTTACATTCGTGCGAATGAATTAGAATTGATCGTACGAATGGATTAGAATGGTTCGTACGAATGGATTAGAATGGATCGTACGAATGAATTAGAATGGATCGTACAAATGAATTAGAAAGGTTACATTTGTGAGAATGAATTAGAATGGATCGTACGAATGGATTAGAATGGATCGTACGAATGGATTAGAATGGATCGTAAGAATGGATTAGAATGGATCGTACGAATGGATTAGAATGGATCGTACGAATGAATTAGAATGGATCATACAAATGAATTAAAAAGGTTACATTCGTGAGAATGAATTAGAATGGATCGTTCGAATGAATTAGAATGGATCGTACGAATGAATTAGAATGGATACATTCGAGCGAATGAAGTAGAATGGATCGTACGAATGAATTAGAATGGATCATAGGAATGAATTAGAATGGATTGTGCAAATGAATTAGAATGGATACATTCGTGCGAATGAATTAGAAGGGATCGTAGGAATGAATTAGAATGGATCGTACGAATGAATTAGAATGGTTACATTCGAGCGAATGAATTAGAATGGATCGTACGAATGAATTAAAATGGATCGTGTGAATGAATTAGAATGGATCGTACGAATGAATTAGAATGCATACATTCGAGTGAACGAATTAGAATAGATCGTAGGAATGAATTAGAATGGATCATATGAATGAATTAGAATGGATCGTACGAATGAATTAGAATGGATTGTACGAATGAATTAGAATGGATCGAACGAATGAATTAGAATGGATACATTTGTATGAATAAATTAGAATGGATTGTACGAATGAATTAGAATGAATACATTCTTGCGAATAAATTAGAATGGATCGTATATTCGTGAAAATAAATTAGAATGGATCATACGATTGAATTAGAATGGATCATGCTAATGAATTAGAATGAATCATACGAATGCATTAGAATGGATCGTACGAATGAATTAGAATGAATCGTACGATCCATTCTAATTCATTTGTATGATCCATTCTAATTCATTCGCACGATCCATTCTAATTCATTCGTACGATCCATTCTAATTCATTCGTATGATCAATTCTAATTTATTCGTACAATCCATTCTAATTCAGTCGTATGAAGGTATCATACGAATGAATTAGAATGGATCATGCGAATGAATTAGAATGGATCGTATGAATGAATTGGAATGGATACATTCGAGCGAATGAATTAGAATGGATCGTACGAATGAATTAGAATGGATCATAGGAATGAATTAGAATGGATCGTGCAAATGAATTAGAATGGATCCACCGAATGAGTTAGAATGGATCATACGAATGAATTAGAATGGATCGTACGTATGAATTAGAATGGATTGTGCGAATGAATTAGAATGGATCGTACGAATGAATTAGAATGGATAGTGCGCATGAATTAGAATGGATCGTACGAATGAATTAGATTGGATCGTACGAATGAATTAGAATGGATCGTGTGAATGAATTAGAATGGATCATACAAATGAATTAGAATGGATATATTCATGCGAATGAATTAGAATGGATCGTACGAATGAATTAGAATGGATCATTCGTTCATTCGTTCTAATTCATTCGTTCGATCCATTCTAATTCATTCGTTCGTTCCATTCTAACTCATTCGCATAAATATATCCATTCTAATTCATTCGTACGATCCATTCCAATTCATTCGCACGATCCATTCTAATTCATTCGCACAAATGTATCCATTCTAATTCATTCATACAATCCATTCTAATTCATTTGCAGGATCCATTCTAATTCATTCGTACGATCCATTCTAATTCATTTGTACGATCAATTCTAATTCATTCGCACGAATGTATCGATTCTAATTTATTCGTACGATCCATTTAATTCATTCTTACGAATGTATCATACGAATGAATTAGAATGGATTGTACGAATGGATTAGAATGGATCGTATGAATGAATTAGAATGGATCGTACGAATGCATTAGAATGGATACATTCGTACGAATGAATTAGAATGGATCGTACGAATGAATTAGAATGGATCGTGCAAATGAATTAGAATGGATCGTGCAAATGAATTAGAATGGATCGTACGAATGAATTAGAATGGATCGTAGGAATGAATTAGAATGGTTACATTCGTGCGAATGAATTAGAATGGATCGTACGAATGGATTAGATTGGATCGTACGAATGGATTAGAATGGATCGTACGAATGAATTAGAATGGATCGTACAAATGAATTAGAAAGGTTACATTTGTGAGAATGAATTAGAATGGATCCTACGAATGAATTAGAATGGATCGTACGAATGTATTAAAATGGATACATTCGAGCGAATGAATTAGAATGGATACATTTGTGCGAATGAATTAGAATGGATCATGCGAAAGAATTAGAATGGATCGTACGAATGAATTAGAATGGATCGTACGAATGAATTAGAATGGATCGTACGAATGAATTAGAATGTATACATTCGTGCGAATGAATTAGACCGGATCGGACGAATGAATTAGAATGGATCGTACGATTGAATTAGAATGGATCGTGCGAATGAATTAGAATGGATCGTACGAATGAATTAGAATGGATCGTGCGAATGAATTAGAATGAATCGTACGAATGCATTAGAATGGATCGTACGAATGAATTAGAATGAATCGTACGATCCATTCTAATTCATTCGTCCGATCCATTCTAATTCATTCGCACGAATGTATCCATTCTAATTCATTCATACGATCCATTCTAATTCATTCGCACGATCCATTCTAATTCATTCGCACAAATTAGAATGGATCATACGAATAAATTAGAATGGATTGTGCGAATGAATTAGAACGGATTGTGCGAATGAATTAGAATGGATCATATGAACGAATTAGAATGAATCGTGCAAATGAATTAGAATGGATACATTCGTGCGAATGAATTAGAATGGATCGTACGAATGAATTAGACTGGATCGTACGAATAAATTAGAATGGATACATTAATACGAATGAATTAGAATGGATCGTACAAATGAATTAGATTGGATCGTACGAATGGATTAGAATGGATCGTACGAATGAATTAGAATGGATACATTTGTGCGAGTGGATTAGAACGCATTGTAAGAATGAATTAGAATAGATACATTTGTGCGAATGAATTAGATTGCATCGTACGAATGAATTTGAATGGATTGTACGAATGAATTAGAATGGATCGTACGAATGAATTAAAATGGATCATGCAAAAGAATTAGAATAGATCGTACGAATGAATTAGAATGGATCGTATGAATAAATAAGAATGGATCGTGCGAATGAATTAGAATGGATCGTACGAATGAATTTGAATGGATCCACCGAATGAATTAGAATGGATCGTACGAATGAATTAGAATGGATCGTATGAATGCAGTAGAATGGATCTTATGAATGAATTAGAATGGATCGTACGAATGAATTAGAATGGATCGTACGAATGAATTAGAATGGATACATTCGTGTGAATGAATTAGAATGGATCGGACGAATAAATTTGAAAGGATCGTACGAATGAATTAGAATGGTCACATTCGTGCGAATGAATTAGAATGGATCGTACGAATGGATTAGAATGGATCTTACGAATGGATTAGAATGGATCGTACGAAGGAATTAGAATGGATCGTACAAATGAATTAGAATAGATATATTCATGCGAATGAATTAGAATGGATCGTACGAATGATTTAGAATGGATCTTACGAATGAATTAGAATGGATCGTACGAATGAATTAGAATGTATCTTACGAAAGAATTAGAATGGATCATACGAATGAATTAGAATGGATCATATGAATGAATTAGAATGGATCGTACGAATGAATTAGAATGGATACATTCGTGCGAATGAATTAGAATGGATCGGACGAATGAATTAGAATGGATCGTACGAATGAATTAGAATGGATCATATGAATGAATTAGAATGGTTACATTTGTACGAATGAATTAGAATAGATACATTTGTGCGAATGAATTAGATTGCATCGTACGAATGAATTAGAATGGATCATAGGAATGAATTAGAATGGATCGTGCAAATGAATTAGAATGGATACATTCGTGCGAATGAATAAGAATGAATCGTAGGAATGAATTAGAAGGATCGTATGAATGAATTAGAATGGTTACATTCGTGCGAATGAATTAGAATGGATCGTACGAATGGATTCGAATGGATCATACGAATAAATTAGAATGGATCGTACAAATAAATTAGAATGGTTACATTTGTGAGAATGAATTAGAATGGATCGTACGAATGAATTAGAATGGATCGTACGAACGAATTAGAATAGATACATTTGTGCGAATGGATTAGAACGCATTGTAGAATGAATTAGAATAGATACATTTGTGCGAATGAATTAGATTGCATCATACGAATGAATTAGAATGGATCGTATGATCCATTCTAATCCATTCGTACGATCCATTCTAATTCATTCGCACGAATGTAACCATTCTAATCTATTCGTACGATCCATTCTAATTCATTCCAACGATCCATTCTAATTCATTCACACGAATGTATCCATTCTAATTCATTTGAATGATCCATTCTAATTCATTCCTATGATCCATTCTAATTCATTCGTACGATCCATTGTAATTCATTCGCTCGAATGTATCCATTCTAATTCATTCGAACGATCCATTCTAATTCGTTCATACGATCCATTCTAATTCGTTCGTACGATTCATTCTAATTCATTCGTACGATCCATTCTAATTCATTCGCACGATCCATTCTAATCCATTCGTACGATCCATTCTAATTTATTTGCACGATCCATTCTAATTCATTCCTATGACCCATTCTAATTCATTCGTACGATCCATTCTAATTCATTCGCTCGAATGTATCCATTCTAATTCATTCGTACGATCCATTCTAATTCATTCTCACGAATATAACCTTTCTAATTCATTTGTATGTATCCATTCTAATTCATTCGCACGATCCATTCTAATTCATTCACACGATCCATTCTAATTCAATCGCACGATCCATTCTAATTCATTCGTACGATCCATTCTAATTCATTCGCATGAATGTATCCATTCTAATGCATTCGTACGATTCATTCTAATTCATTCGCACGACCCATTCCAATTCATTCGTACGATCCATTCTAATTCATTCGTCCGATCAATTCTAATTCATTCGCACGAATGTATCCATTCTAATTCATTTGTACAATGCATTCAAATTCATTCGTACGATCCATTCTAATTCATTCGTACGATCCATTCTAATTCATTCATACGATCTATTCTAATTCATTCGCTCGAATGTATCCATTCTAATTCATTCATTCGATCCATTCTAATTCATTTGTACGATCCATTCTAATTCATTCGCATGATCCATTCTAACTCATTCGTAGGAATGAATTAGAATGGATCATACGAATGAATTAGAATGGTTACATTCGTGCGAATGAATTAGAATGGATCGTACGAATGGATTAGAATGGATCGTACGAATGGATTAGAATGGATCATACGAATGAATTAGAATAAATCGTACAAATGAATTAGAAAGGTTACATTTGTGAGAATGAATTAGAATGGATCGTACGAATGGATTGGAATGGATCGTACGAATGGATTAGAATGGATCGTACGAATGGATTAGAATGGATCGTACGAATGGATTAGAATGGATCGTACGAATGAATTAGAATGGATCATACAAATGAATTAGAAAGGTTACATTCATGAGAATGAATTAGAATGGATCGTGCGAATGAATTAGAATTGATCATACGAATGAATTAGAATGGATCGTACGAAAGAATAAGAATGAATCGTACGAATGAATTAGAATAGATATATTCGAGCGAATGAATTAGAATAGATCGTAGGAATGAATTAGAATGGATCATACGAGTGAATTAGAATGGATCGTATGAATGAATTAGAATGGATCGTACGAATTAATTAGAATGGATACATTATTCGTACGATCCATTCTAATTCAATCGTACGATCCTTTCTAATTCATTCTCACAAATGTAACCTTTCTAATTCATTTGTACGATCCATTCTAATTCATTCGTATGATCCATTCTAATCCATTCATACGATCCATTCTAATCCATTTGTACGATCCATTCTAATTCATTCGCACGAATGTAACCATTCTAATTCATTCGCACGAATGTATCCATTTTAATTAATTCGTACGATCCATTCTAAATCATTCATATGATCCATTCTTATTCATTCGCACGATCTAGTCTAATTGATTCGCACGATCCATTCTAATTCATTCGCACGAATGTATCCATTCTAATTCATTCGTACGATCCATTCTAATTCATTAATATGATCCATTCTAATTCATTCGTACGATCCATTCTAATTCATATGCACAAAGGTATCCATTCTAATTCATTCGTACGATCCATTCTAATTCATTCGCACGATCCGTTCTAATTCATTCCTATGATCCATTCTAATTCATTCGCACGAATGTAACTATTCTAATTCATTCGTACGATCAATTCTAATTCATTACTACGATCCATTCTAATTCATTCGCACGAATGTATCCACTCTAATTCATTTGCACGATCCATTCTAATTCAATCCTATGATCCATTCTAATTTATTCGTACGATCCATTCTAATTCATTCGCTCGAATGTATCCATTCTAATTCATTCGTACGATCCATTCTAATTCATTCTCACGAATGTAACCTTTCTAATTCATTTGTATGATCCATTCTAATTCATTCGTACGATCCATTCTAAACCATTCGTACGATCCATTCTAATCCATTTGTACGATCCATTCTAATCCATTCGTACGATCCAATCTAATCCATTCGTACGATCTATTCTAATTCATTCGCTCGAATGTATCGATTCTAATTCATTCGAACGATCCATTCTAATCCATTCATACGATCCATTCTAAACCATTCGTACGATCCATTCTAATTCATTCGCACGAATGTAACCATTCTAATTCATTCATACGATCCATTCTAATCCATTCGTACGATCCATTCTAATTCATTCGCACGAATGTATCTATTCTAATTCATTCGTATGATCCATTCTAATTCATTCCTACGATCCATTCTAATTCATTCGCACGAATGTATCCATTCTAATTCATTTGCACGATCCATTCTAATTCATTCCTATGATCCATTCTAATTCATTCGTATGATCAATTCTAATTTTTTCGCTTGAATGTATCCATTCTAAGTCATTCGTATGATCTATTCTAATTCATTCATACGATTCATTCTAATTCATTCTCACGAATGTAAACTTTCTAATTCATTTGTATGTATCCATTCTAATTCATTCGTACGATCCATTCTATTTCATTCGCACGATCCATTCTAATTCATTTGTACGATCCATTCTAATTCATTCGCACGATCCATTCTAATTCATTCGCACGAATGTATCCATTCTAATGCATTCGTATGATTCATTCTAATTTATTCGCACGATCTATTCGAATTTATTCGTACGATCCATTCTAATTCATTCGTCCGATCCATTCTAGTTAATTCGCATGAATGTATCCATTCTAATTCATTCGTACAATCCATTCTAATTCATTCGCACGATCCATTCTAATTCATTCGTATGATCCATTCTAATTCATTCCTACGATCTGTTCTAATTCATTCGCTCGAATATATCCATTCTAATTCATTCGTTCGATCCATTCTAATTCATTCGTACGATCCATTCAAATTCATTCACATGATCCATTCTAATTCATTCGTACGATCCATTCTAATTCATTCTCACGAATGTAACCTTTCTAATTCATTTGTATGATCCATTTTAATTCATTCGTACGATCCATTCTAATCCATTCGTACGATCTATTCTAATTCATTCGCACGAATGTAACCATTCTAATTCATTCGTACGATCCATTCTAATTCATTCCTACGATCCATTCTAACTCATTCGCACGAATGTATCCATTCTAATTCATTTGCATGATCCATTCTAATTCATTCCTATGATCCATTCTAATTCATTCGTACGATCCATTCTTATTCATTCGCTCGAATGTATCCATTATTATTCATTCGTACGATCCATTCTAATTCGTTCATACGATCCATTATAATTCGTTCGTACGATCCATTCTAATTCATAAGTACGATCCATTCTAATTCATTCGTACGATCGATTCTAATTCATTCGCACGATCCATTCTAATTCATTCGCACAAATGTATCCATTCTAATTCATTCGTACGATCCATTCTAATTCATTCCTACGATCCATTCTAATTCATTCGCACGAATGTATCCATTCTAATTCATTTGCACGATCCATTCTAATTCATTCCTATGATCCATTCTAATTTATTCGTACGATCCTTTCTAATTCTTTCGCACGAATGTATCCATTCTAATTCATTTGCACAATCCATTCTAATTCAGTCCTATGATCCATTCTAATTCATTCGTACGATCCATTCTAATTCATTCGCTCGAATGTATCCATTTTAATTCATTCGTACAATCAATTATAATTAATTCGTACGATCAATTCTAATTTATTCGCACAAATGTATCTGTTCTAATTCATTCGTACGATCCATTCAAATTCATTCGTACGATCTATTCTAATTCATTCGCACAAATGTATCCATTCTAATTCATTCGGTCGATCAATTCTAATTCATTCGCATAAATATATCCATTCTAATTTATTCGTACGATCCATTCTTATTCATTCGCATGATCCATTCTAATTCATTCGCACAAATGTATCCATTCTAATTCATTTGTACAATCTATTCTAATTCATTCGCATGATCCATTCTAATTCTTTCGTACGATCCATTCTAATTCATTTGTACGATCCATTCTAATTCATTCGCACGAATGTATCCATTCTAATTTATTCGTACGATCCATTCTAATTCATTTGCATGAATGTAACCATTCTAATTCATTCGTACAATCCATTCGTACGAACCATTCAAATTCATTCGCAAGAATGTATCCATTCTAATTCATTCGCACGATCAATTCTAATTCATTCGTACGATACATTCTAACTCATTCGCACGAATGTATCCATTCTAATTCATTCGTACAATCCATTCTAATTCATTCGCACGATCCATTCTAATTCATTCGTATGATCCATTCTAATTCATTCAGGAGCTCGACGGAGTCTTGTGGGCCTATCGCACTACTCCACGTCGCTCAACCAACGAATCCCCTTTCAGTCTCACTTTTGGTTGCGAAGCCGTGCTACCCATAGAGGCCGAGCTGCCCACTGAAAGAAGGCTTGCGCCGGCGGAGGTCGACAACGACAAACTGCTCGTCGACTCCCTTGATCAGCTCGAAGAAAGACGAGAGCGCGCCAATCTACACCTCGCCGGATATAGACAGGAAATGAAGCGCGCCTACGACAAGAGAGTCCGCCATCGGGTATTCAAGGCCGGCGACCTGGTAATGAGAAAGGTGTTCGCAAACACGCAAGAGCCTAATGCAGGAAAGCTCGCGGCGAACTGGGAAGGCCCATACATAATACACGAAGCAGGAAGCTCGGGGGCTTACCGGTTGATAACCGCTGGAGGCGACCTGTTAGAGCGACCTTGGAACGCTCTGCACATTCGCAAGTTCTATGCCTAAGGAAATCTTTGTAAATTATCTTCTGAAGAGGTTATGAATGAACGATTGAGGTTTCAGCAATTTAATTAGGAAACTTGGCGCAGCAAGAGCCCGCATGATTGGTAAAAGCACAGTCCGCCGCTGTGCGGACTTAAAGCAAGACCGGGATCCTGAGGGGCAGCCAGTGGGCGACCTTGAGCTTCCCGGGGCAGTCCGCCGTTGCGCGGACTTAAAGCAAGACCGGGATCCTCAGAGGCAGCCAGTGGGCGACCTTGAGCTTCCCGGGGCAGTCCGCCGTTGCGCGGACTTAAAGCAAGACCGGGATCCTCAGAGGCAGCCAGTGGGCGACCTTGAGCTTCCCGGGGCAGTCCGCCGTTGTGCGGACTTAAAGCAAGACCGGGATCCTCAGAGGCAGCCAGTGGGCGACCTTGAGCTTCCCGGGGCAGTCCACCGTTGTGCGGACTTAAAGCAAGACCGGGATCCTCAGAGGCAGCCAGTGGGCAACCTTGAGCTTCCCGGGGAAGTCCGCTGCCTAGTGGACTCTAAACCTAACCAGGATCCTTCGCGTTCACCTGCCATGAACGGAAGCATCCTGGCGTTAGCAAACCCCTCGAAGGGCGAGCCCGCCAAACAGGATCATCGAGAGAAATTAACCGGGCAGGGGGCAGCTAGCACTTATTAGTTTCCTTTAAAAATAAAAATGGTTTAAGTCTCTGAGTGTAGGGAAGTTTTTGAAGTCTTTTGGTTCGCTTAAACGTTTTTCGGGCTCAGAGACTATCGAGTTTTTGCGAGCATGCCGAGTTTTTCGTTTGCATATACTTTAAAATAAAAGGTTGAATCGAATTAGCTACCTCGCCCGGGGTATCACTCTCGAGATCGCTGCGAAACTCCTAAAGCGGACTCGTGAGCGACACAGAGAAAGAAAGAAACGCATGGACGAGCTCTAAAAGATATAAATTTCATTGATTGACAAAAATTACAAAAGTAGTTACAAGGCTGCAAGCTCAAGGCTTGCTTGTCTCCGCCCCACTGTCGTCCCCTCGGCGCCGCTTCTTCGACCTTTCGGTCTTGTACTTCTCCACAGCGGCCAGGGCGCCTTTCTTGAGGAGATCGTCCAGTTGGGCTTGGTGGCGACCTTGCTGAGCCCGAAGGCCATTGGCGTGTGTCTCCTTCAAGGCCGCGATCTCCGTCTTCAGAGCAGCGACCTCGCCTTGAAGTTGAGCCGCCTCCTGCTGTGCGACCTCCCGGGCGGACACAGCTTCGTCTCGCTCCGCCTTGGCCTTGAGGAGGGCGGTAGCGGACAGGCCTTTGGCTACCTCGGCCATGGCGAGGCCTGACGCCAGGGCTTTGACCCTGCGGTGCAGTGCCTCTGACTCCGCCCTCAGCTCCTCGGAGCCCTTGGCTCGCTGAAGCTCGTGGATGTGCTCGTCTACCTTGTGCTCGGACCCCCGAAGGGAATCATCGAACAAGGCGACCAGCGCTTTCCCGGCCCCAGCGACCTCCGCGGCCAGCGCCTGGCTCTGCCTCTCCGCCTGCATAAGGAAGGAGGAAGAGTTAGCAAGAATTGAGACTAACATTTGTACGAAGACAGGTGCGGTGAGTACCTCGGCAAGGCGTTCGCTTATGGAGGCAAAGGGAGCACGCGCGAAAACGTTGCGGCCCAGCAGCTGCCGCACGTAGTAGGGCGCCCTCCCCTCCTCCGCAGAGGAGCCCGCGCTGGGACCCACGGGAGCTCCGGAAGGAGGGGGCGCGACAGGAGGAGTGGGGGCTATCACATCCCCCGGGCGAGCTCCGGCTCCTGGCGGGCTCGGAGGGTCCGCCGTGGCCCCCTTGGCCTCCGGCTCCGAGCTGAAGGACTCAGAGTCGGAGCCAATGTCTACAAAGCTAGGGGACCTGTAGACCAGGTCCCCTAAGCCCTGCTGGGAGCATACTCCCTCCTGGCCTTCTGCAGGAGGCGAGGCCGGAGGGGCAGGAGCTGGAGCGGCCGCCGGAGTAGAGGCCGCGGGAGTTGGAGCCGAGGCCGGCAAGGAGGTCACAGCGACGGCGTCGGACTCGCCCTGCTGGACCCCTGCCCCGTCGGCGGGAGATGGAGGCTCCTGCCCGCTCGATCCCGGCCCTGGTGCGGGTGCTGATGGAGTCGGGGGCTTCTCCACATGGGCGGAAGCAGAAGGCTCCGCCCGGGAAGGTTGAGGAGCGGGCTCTTCCTCCTCGCAGCCTGATGCCTCTTCCGCGGAGTCCGTCCAGCTGGGCTCCGAGTCCAAGCCCGCCTCCTCCAGCGCTTTCCACCGCCGTTCTGCCTGGACATTAGAAGGAGCGGGCCCCGCGCGCTTGGCCTTCTTCTTCCCGCGGGCCTCCATCTCCGGCGTCAGCACTGCTACACGAAGCGGGACTGTCAGATCGCCCGGGAAATAGCCCATTAAAATTTGAGCCATCCCGGATTCGACTTCCACCATGGTTAGCAGGAGGTCGATGTTCGGGTCGTCAGGCTCGACCATTTGGATCTTGCGGCGGACAATGGGAGTTGGGGCAGGGGGCTGACCTGGGCCGGCATCCGGGCGAGGAGGCTGGTGAGGAGCGGAGGCTTCGCCCTGGCGGAGCATCTCTATGGTGTCGGGGTCGTCGAGACGGATGGGCGAAGCCCGCCTTCGGACCACCTTCTTGCGGGGGTTGCCTCCGGAACTTCCTGCCCCCTTACTGGCCCCCTTGGAGGGAGGAGGGGCGTTCTGCATTGGCGGAATAGCGCCGACCTCCTCCTCCTTCTTCTTCCGAACGACCTTCTGCTTCAGCAGAATAGCGCCGGTCCTCCCGTCCCTCAGCTGGAAGGCGAAGTCGGGGGCGGTGATCTTCTCCGGTGTCCGCCCCCCGAGGTAGTGAAGGAAGGCCTCGTCCAGAGACCGCTCCCGGTCGGGAGCGATGCACTTCTTCTTCCCCGCCTTGAAGAAGGAGATCTCCCGGAAGACCGCCGTGGGGGGAACCCCGGGATGAGCCGGGACTCCGCTGTGCCGCCCGCGCTACTCGCCGACCGCCACGAAAGGATAGTCCTTCCAATGGCGGTCCTTGCTCTCAATGGTGGAGAAGGGAAGTACCTCGCCAGGCCGCCCGACGAGGTAAAAATAGCCGCAGCCCACGGTGCTGAAGACCGGCCCAGGCTTGAGAAGCCACTTCTTGAGCAAATAGCTCAGAGGGATCCTCGCCTTCAGGGCGGTCTCCAGCTGAGACAGCCCATAGAGTATCCCCCAGGAGTTTCCAGAGAGTTGGGCGGGGCAAAGCCCCGTCAACTCTAGGAGCTCCCTGGCGAGATGATTCAGGGGGAACCGCAACCCAGACCACAGCAGCCCGACGGAAGCTACTGTGCCCTGGGGCGGCCTCCCCGAGAGTGGCATCTCGGTGACGAGGATCTCCTGAGGGAGATCGATAGCCGCCCGGATACTCTCCCCGACGGGCACTCCGATCGGGTTCTGCAGCCAAACCACCGCCCTCTCAGCGGCGGGCTCGGAGGCTTGGGCGGCTGCAGCAGCGGTGGCAACAACAGCAGCAACGTCGGAAGCGGAGGCCATCGGAACAGAAAAGCAAAGGCGAGCTGAAAGCAGCAAAGGCGAGCTAAAAGCAGGAAAGAAAGAGCGAGCAAGAGAGAAGGGAGAGCTGTTTTCACGCAGCGGTAAAAATCGCCCCCCGTCCCCTATTTATAGGCGAGTGAGAGACAGGTGAATCGATCCGCAGTTAATGCCCGAGCGCGCACGGCGAGGCGACGTGACGGCGATCAAAGCGACAGCTCGCTTCTCTCCAATCGTCGAGTGCCACGTGGACCACGTGTGGAAAAAGCTGCGCCGGCGCCAGCACTGTCCTTTATTGACAGAAGAAGGGACAAATGAGGAGGAGACACGTGTCTCGCGCCGATCGGGATCTTATGATGAGATTCGCTGTATCAGCATTGAGCCTCGCGCCGCAGTTAAGGTGAAGCGACCGTTGGAGATTTGGCGCGATACCCAAGTCACAAAATCGCCCACGACTGGAGCCCGCAGCTCGCCCGACGCCGACCCTGACCGCGTGTGACAAGCTCGCACCGAAAGGAGATCGCTCGTGGCTGATGCTCGTGGCCCGCCCAGTGTTTGAAAAGTACTGAGAGTCAAAACTCTCGATGTCAGGCCACCCGCGGCAGGCGCCCAAGCTCGCCCGAAGCAGACCCTGACCGCATGTGAGGAGCTTGCATCGGAAGGAGATCGCTCATGGCTGATGCTCGTGGCCCGCCCAGCGTTTGTGAAATACTGGCAGTCAAAGCTCTCGGCGCAGGCCGCCATCGCTACTATCGCCGCCCCACCAGAAAACTGTTGCGGCAGACATTGATATCAGGCACATTACCGGGGATAGGAGTTCGCTAAGACTCCTGAGCAAGCATCGAGTTTCCTCGATCACTCCCTCAGGAGGGGGTAATGTTGGGGGTAGTCAGAAAACACCTATCTTGGATAGCATTGCAAACGCACCTGAGATAGAGTTCTCGAGGGAGCCCGTCCAGGAGTTGGAACCCTCGGAAGCCGAGCGTGCCCCCTTTCCAGTCCGCAAGAAGCTCGCCCCCACAGGGAGCTGGATGGACACCCTGTATCTGAGTGCAGCTCGCCCCCAGCCCGCGAGGAGCTCGCCCCCACAGGGAGCTGGATGGACACCTTGTATCTGAGTGCAACTCGCCCCCAGCCCGCAAGGAGCTCGCCCCCACAGGGAGCTGGATGGACACCTTGTATCTGAGTGCAGCTCGCCCCTCCCAGGCCCCGCAGGAGTTGCCGCCCCCATGCTCACTAAAATCATCTTGACAGTGGAGCGAGATCCACGTTGGGCTGAAGGGGCCTAGGCCAAGGGCACTCATAGAAGCTCGCCTAAGCTCGCTGGAGCTCGCCTGAGCTCGCCCAGGAGCCAGCCTAAGCTCGCTCGGAAGCTCGCCGAGCTCGCCCCGGAGCTCGCCTAAGCTCGCCCAGGAGCTCGCCCAGCCCGCGCTAGAACTCGCTTGCAGCGGTAGCGGGAGTTAGACCGTCATGCATAACAGAGACACCGGCATCGCAAACGCCCCTAGCTCATGCAGGAGCTCGCCCAAGATTGCGCAGGAGCTCGCCCAAGTTCGCCCTTGCCTGTGGATCTCATAGACCCTAGGACTGCGAGGGGTGGGGAAGTCTCCCAGGAGCTCACCTAAGCTCGTTCAGGAGCTCGCCTAAACTCTCTCAGGAGCTCGCCTAAGCTCTCTCAGGAGTTCACCAAGCTCGCTCAGGAGCTCGCTTAGCTCGCTCCGGAGCTCGCCCCGACCCCTGTTTATCGAAGAGGTTGCTCCCGCGAGATCCGACTCTTGATAAATATGGGCGAAAGGACGGAGCAGTGCCGGGCAAACTAGCCTTTGCTTCCTCCCTGAGACCGCCCGGACTTGAACATTCCAGAATTGCCACCTGGCCGCGACAAGAAAGATTCCCTCTCCCACTCAAACCGTCTGGCAGGCTTGACGACAGAATGTCAGGGCGCGAGTACCAAGGACTGTCAGACCCACGCGAGCCAGAACGTGGGGGGTCTAGAAGGCGCCGGAAGAATCTCCACGTGTCGGGCCACGATAGGCCGCCGATTGCTATAAATGCTCACCCCCAGGATCCATAGTACAGGTTTGAAACCCTTTTCCCTACCACTTTCGTCCACTAAAGCTCGCCGTTGTGCACCTGAGACTGACTTGAGCGTCGGAGGGTCTGCGCTCCTAAGGGAGCAAGCCGTTCTCACGCTTTTTCTTTATCTTATAGGTAGCCCGCACGGACCAGCGAAAAAATCCCCCGAACAATTCTAATTCATTCGTAGATCCATTCTAATTCATTCCTACGATCCATTCTAATTCATTCGCACGAATGTATCCATTCTAATTCATTTGCACGATCCATTCTAATTCATTCCTATGATCCATTCTAATTCATTCGTACGATCCATTCTAATTCATTCGCTCGAATGTATCCATTCTAATTCATTCGTACGATCCATTCTAATTCGTTCATACGATCCATTCTAATTCGTTCGTGCGATCCATTCTAATTCGTTCATACGATCCATTATAATTCATTCGCACGATCCATTCTAATTCATTTGTACGATCCATTTTAATTCATTCGCATGATCCATTCTAATTCATTCTTATGATACATTCGTGCGAATGAATTAGAATGGATCGTATGAATGAATTAGAATGGATCATAGGAATGAATTAGAATGGATCGTGCGAATGAATTAGAATGGATCGTACGAATGAATTAGAATGGATTGTGCAATGAATTAGAATGGATCGTATGAATGAATTAGAATGGTTACATTCGTGCTAATGAATTAGAATGGATCGTACGAATGGTTTAGAATGGATCGTACAAATGGATTAGAATGGATCATACGAATGAATTAGAAGGGATACATTCGAGTGAATAAATTAGAATGGATCGTACGAATGATTTAGAATGGATCGTACGAATGGATCAGAATTGATCGTACGAATGGATTAGAATTGATCGTACGAATGGATTAGAATGGATCGTACGAATGAATTAGAATGGATCATACAAATGAATTAGAAAGGTTACATTCGTGAGAATGAATTAGAATGGATCGTACGAATGAATTAGAATGGATACATTCGTGCTAATGAATTAGAATGGATCGGACGAATGAATTAGAATTGATCGTGCGAATGAATTAGAATGGTTCATACGATTGAATTTGAATGGATCATACGAATAAATTTCTAATTCAGCCGAATGAATGTATCCATTTTAATTCATTCGTACGATCCATTCTAATTCATACGATCCATTCTAATCCATTCGTACGATCCATTCTAATCCATTTGTACGATCCATTCTAATTCATTTGTACAAATGTATCCATTCTAATTCATTCGTACGATCCATTCTAATTCATTCCTACGGTCCATTCTAATTCATTCGCACGAATGTATCCATTCTAATTCATTTGCACGATCCATTCTAATTCATTCCTATGATCCATTCTAATTCATTCGTACGATCCATTCTAATTCATTCGCTCGATCCATTCTAATTCATTCATACGATCCATTCTAATTCATTCGTACGATTCATTCTAACTCATTCCTACGATCTAATTCATTCGTATGATCCATTCTAATCCATTCGTACGATCCATTCTAATTCATTCGTACGAATGTATCCGTTCTAATCCATTCGTACGATCCATTCTAATCCATTCGTACGATCCATTCTAATTCATTTGCACGAATGTAACCATTCTAATTCATTCATATGATCCATTCTAATCCATTCGTACGATCAATTCTAATTCATTCGCACGATCCATTCTAATTCATTTGTATGTATCCATTCTAATTCATTCGATCGAATGTATCCATTCTAATTCATTCTCACGAATGTAACATTTCTAATTCATTTGTATGATCCATTCTAATTCATTCGTATGATCCATTCTAATTCATTCGTATGATTCATTCAAATTCAGTCGTACGATCCATTCTAATTCATTCGCACGAATGTAACCATTCTAATTCATTCGTACGATTTATTCTAATTCATTTGTATGAGCTATTCTAATTCGTTCGTACGATCCATTCTAATTAATTCATACGATCCATTCTAATCCATTCGTACGATCCATTCTAATCCATTCGTACGATCCATTCTAATTCATTCTCACAAATGTAACCTTTCTAATTCATTCTCACAAATGTAATCTTTCTAATTCATTCATAAAATGCGTTCTAATCCATTCGTACGATACATTCTAATTCATTCGTATGATCCATTCTATTTCATTTGCACGATCCATTCTAATTCATTCGCATGAATGTATGTATCTATTCTAATTCATTCGTTCGATCTATTCTAATTCATTCGTATGATCGATTCTAATTCATTCACACGATCCATTCTAATTCATTCGTACGATCCATTCTATTTCCTTTCTAATTCATTTGTATGATCCATTCTAATTCATTCGTACGATCCATTCTAATCCATTTGTACGATCCATTCTAATTCATTTGCACGATCCATTCTAATTCATCACACGATCCATTCTAATTCATTCGCTCGAATGTATCCATTCTAATTCATTCGTACGATCCATTCTAATACATTCGTACGATCCATTCTAATTCATTCGCATGAATATATCTATTCTATTTCATTCGTATGATCCATTCTAATTTATTCGCACGATCTATTCTAGTTCATTCGTACGATTCATTCTAATTCATTCGCACGATCCATTCTAATTCATTCGTACAAATGTATCCATTTGAATTCATTCCTACAATCCATTCTAATTTATTCGCACGATCCATTCTAATTCAGTCATATGATCCATTCTAATTCATTCCTACAATCTAGTCTAATTCATTCGCTCGAATGTATCCATTCTAATTCATTCGCACGAATGTATCCATTCTAATTCATTCGTATGATCCATTCGTATGATCCATTCTAATTCATTCATACGATCTATTCTAATTCATTCACACGAATGTATCCATTCTAATTCATTCGTACGATCCATTCTAATTCATTCGCACGATCCATTCTAATCCATTCCTACGAATTATAATTCATTCGTGCGAATGAATTAGAATGGATCGTAGGAATGAATTAGAACGATCCTCTCTAATTTATTCGTACGATCCATTCTAATTCATTAGTACGATCCATTCTAATTCATTCGCTCGAATGTATCCATTCTTATTCATTCGCACGATCCATTCTAATTCATTCGTACGATCCATTCTAATTCATTCGCACGAATGTATCCATTCTAATGTATTCGTACGATTCATTCTAATTCATTCGCACGATCCATTCTAATTCATTCGTATGATCCATTCTAATTCATTCGTACGATCCATTCTAATTCATTCTCACAAATGTAACCTTTCTAATTCATTTGTACGATCCATTCTAATCCATTCGTATGATCCATTCTAATCCATTCGTACGATCCCTTCTAATCCATTCGTACGATCCCTTCTAATCCATTCGTACGATCCATTCTAATTCATTCACACGAATGTAACCATTCTAATTCATTGGTACGATCCATTCTAATTCATTCCTAAGATCCATTCTAATTCATTCGCAAATTAGAATGGATCGTACGAATGAATTAGAATGGATCGCACGTTTGAATTAGATTGGATTGTGCGAATGAATTAGAATGGATACATTCGTGCGAATGAATTTGAATGGATTGTATGAATAAATTACAATGGGTCGTACGAATGAATTAGAATAGCTCATACGAATGAATTAGAATGAATCGTACGAATGAATTAGAATGGTTACATTCGTGCGAATGAATTAGAATAGATCGTACGAATGAATTAGAATGGATCGTACGAATGCATTAGAATGGATCGTGCGAATGAATTAGAATGAATCATACGAATGCATTAGAATGGATACATTCGTGCGAATGAATTAGAATGGATCGTACGAATGAATTAGAATGGATCGTGCGAATGAATTAGAATGGATCGTACGAATGAATTAGAATGGATACATACAAATGAATTAGAAAGGTTACATTCGTGAGAATGAATTAGAATGGATCGTACGAATGAATTAGAATGGATCGTACGAATGAATTAGAATGGATCATAGGAATGAATTAGAATGGATCATGCAAATGAATTAGAATGGATACATTCGTGCGAATGAATTAGAGTGGATCGTAGGAATGAATTAGAATGGATCATACGAATGAATTAGAATGGATCGTACGAATGAATTAGAATGGATACATTCGAGCGAATGAATTAGAATGGATCGTACGAATGAATTAGAATGGATCATAGGAATGAATTAGAATGGATCGTGCAAATGAATTAGAATGGATACATTCGTGCGAATGAATTAGAATGGATCGTAGGAATGAATTAGAATGGATCGTATGAATGAATTAGAATGGTTCGTACGAATGCATTAGAATGGATACATTTGTGCGAATGAAATAGAATGGATCGTGCGAATGAATTAGAATTGATACATTCGTACAAATGAATTAGAATGGATCGTGCGAATGAATTAGAATAGATCGTACGAATGAATTAGAATGGATACATTTGTGCGAATGAATTAGAATGGATCGTACGAATGAATTACAATGGATCGTATGAATGAATTAGAATGGATCGTACGAACGAATTAGAATGGATCGTATGAACGAATTAGAATGGATCATGCAAATGAATTAGAATGGATGCATTCGTGCGAATGAATTAGAATGGATGCATTCGTGCGAATGAATTAGAATGGATGGTAGGAATGAATTAGAATGGATCGAACGAATGAATTAGAATGGATACATTTGTACGAATGAATTAGAATGGATCGTACGAATAGATTAGAATGGATCGTACGAATGGGTTAGAATGGATCGTACGAATGGATTTGAATGGATCGTACGAATGGATTAGAATGGATACATTTGTGAGAATGAATTAGAATGGATCGTACGAATGAATTAGAATGGATCGTACGATTCATTCTAATCCATTCATACGATCCATTCTAATGCATTCGTACGATTCATTCTAATTCATTCGCACGATCCATTCTAATTCATTCATACGATCCATTCTTATTCATTCATATGATCCATTCTAATTCATTCGTACGATCCATTCTAATTCATTCGTACGATACATTCTAATTCATTCGAAGGATCCATTCTAATTCATTCGTACGATCCATTCTAATTCATTCGCACGATCCATTCTAATTCATTCGTACGATCCATTCTAATTCATTCGCACGATCCATTCTAATTCATTCGTATGATCCATTCTAATTCATTCGCACGAATGAAACCATTCTAATTCATTCGTACGATCCATTCTAATTCATTCCTACGATCCATACTAATTTATTCGCACGAATGTATCCATTCTAATTCATTTGCACGATCCATTCTAATTCATTCCAACGATCCATTCTAATTTATTCGCACGAATGTATCCATTCTAATTTATTCGTACGATCCATTCTAATTCATTCGTACGATTCATTCTAATTAATTCGTACGATCCATTCTAATTCATTCGCACGATCCATTCTAATTCGTTCGTATGATCCATTCTAATTCATTTGTACGAATGAATTAGAATGGATCATACGACTGAAATAGAATGGATTGTACGAATGAATTAGAATTGATCATACAAATGAATTAGAATGGATACATTCGTGCGAATGAATTAGAATAGATCGTATGAATGAATTAGAATGGATCGTACGAATGGATCATACAAATAAATTAGAAAGGTTACATTCGTGAGAATGAATTAGAATGGATCGTACGATCCATTCTAATTCATTTATACGAATGTAACCTTTCTAATTCATTTGTATGATCCATTCTAATTCATTCCTACGATCTATTCTAATTCATTCGTATGATCCATTCTAATTCATTCGCACGATCCATTCTAATTTATTCGTACAATCCATTCTAATTCATTCATACGATCTATTCTAATTCATTCGTACGATCTATTCTAATTCATTCGCACGAATGTATCCATTCTAGTTCATTCGTACGCTCCATTCTAATTCATTCGTACGCTCCATTCTTATTCATCGCACAAATGTATCCAATCTAATTCATTCGTACGATCCATTCTAATTCATTCGTACGATCCATTCTAATTCATTCCTACGATCCATTCTAATTCATTCGCACGAATGTATCCATTCTAATTCATTTGCAGGATCCATTCTAATTCATTTCTATGATCCATTCTAATTAATTCGTACGATCTATTCTAATTCATTCGCTCGAATATATCCATTCTAATTCATTCGTACGATCCATTCTAATTCGTTCATACGATCCATTCTAATTCATTCGTACGATCCATTTTAATTCATTCGTACGATCCGTTCTAATTCATTCGCATGAATATATCTATTCTAATTCATTCGTATGATCCATTCTAATTCATTCGCACAAATGTATCCATTCTAATTCATTCGTTCGATCCATTCTAATTCATTCGCATAAATATATCCATTCTAATTCATTCGTACGATCTATTCTAATTCATTCGCACGATCCATTCTAATTCATTCGCACAAATGTATCCATTCTAATTCATTCGTACAATCCATTCTAATTCATTCGCATGATCCATTCTAATTCATTCGTACGATCCATTCTAATTCATTTGTACGATCCATTCTAATCCATTCGTACGATCCATTCTAATCCATTCATACGATCCATTCTAATTCATTCTCACAAATGTAACCTTTCTAATTCATTTGTACGATCCATTCTAATTCATTCGCAAGAATGTAACCATTCTAATTCATTTGTACGATCCATTCTAATTCATTCCTACGATCCATTCTAATTCATTCGCACGATTGTATCCATTCTAATTCATTTGCACGATCCATTTTAATTCATTCCTATGATCCATTCTAATTCATTCGTACAATTCATTCTAATTCATTCGCACGAATGTATCCATTCTAATTCATTCGTACGATCCATTCTAATTCATTCCTACGATCTATTCTAATTCATTCGCTCGAATATATCCATTCTAATTTATTCGTTCGATCCATTCTAATTCATTCGTACGATTCATTCTAATCCATTCGTACGATCCATTTTAATTCATTCGTACGATCCATTCTAATTCATTCTCACAAATGTAACCTTTCTAATTCATTTGTACGATCCATTCTAATCCATTCGTACGATCCTTTCTAATTCATTCGTACGATCCATTCTAATTCATTCGCACAAATGTAACCTTTCTAATTCATTTGTACGATCCATTCTAATTCATTCGTACGATCCATTCTAAATCTTTTCGCATGAATGTAACCATTCTAATTCATTCGTACGATCCATTCTAATTCATTCCCACGATCCATTCAAATTCATTCATACGATCCATTCTAATTCATTCGCACAAATGTAACCTTTCTAATTCATTTGTATGATCCATTCTAATTCATTCATACGATCCATTCTAATTCATTCGGACGAATGTAACCATTCTAATTCATTCGTATGATCCATTCTAATTCATTCCTACGATCCATTCCAATTCATTCGCACGATCCATTCTAATTCATTCGCTCGAGTGTATCCATTCTAATTCATTCGTACGATCCATTCTAATTCATTCGCACGATCCATTCTAATTCATTCGTACGATCCATTCTAATTCATTCGAACGATCCATTCTAATTCATTCGCACGATCCATTCTAATTAATTCGTACGATCCTTTCTAATTCATTCGTACGAATGTATCCATTCTAATGCATTTGTACGATTCATTCTAATTCATTCACACGATCTATTCTAATTCATTCGTACGATCCATTCTAATTCATTCCAACGATCTATTCTAATTCATTCGCTCGAATGTATCCATTCTAATTCATTCGTTCAATCCATTCTAATTCATTCGTACGATCCATTCAAATTCATTCATATGCTCCATTCTAATTCATTCTAATCCATTCGTACGATCCATTCTAATTCATTCGTACGATCCATTCAAATTCAATCGTACGATTCATTCAAATTCAATCATATGATCCATTCTAATTTATTCGTACGATCCATTCTAATTCATTCGTACGATCGATTCTAATTCATTCGCACGATCCATTCAAATGCATTCATACGATCCATTCTAATTCAATCGCACGATCCATTCTAATTCATTCGTACGATCCATTCTAATTCATTCGCTCGAATGTATCCATTCTAATTCATTCGTGCGATCAATTCTAATTCGTTCATACGATCCATTCTAATGCATTCGTACGATTCATTCTAATTCATTCGCACGATCCATTCTAATTCATTCGTACGATCCATTCTAATTCATTCGCTCGAATGTATCCATTCTAATTCATTTGTACGATCCATTCTAATTAGTTCGTACGATCTATTCTAATTCATTCGTATGATCCATTCTAATTCATTCATATGATCCATTCTAATTCATTCCTACGATCTATTCTAATTCATTCGCTCGAATGTATCCATTCTAATTCATTCGTTCGATCCATTCTAATTCATTCGTACGATCCATTCAAATTCATTCGCATGATCCATTCTAATTCATTCGTACAATCCATTCTAATTCATTCGCACGAATGTGACCAATCTAATTCATTCATACGATCCATTCTAATTCATTCGTACGATCTAATTCATTCGTACTATCCATTCTAATTCATTCATACGATCGATTCTAATTCAATCGTACGATCCATTCTAATTCATTCGTAGAATTAGAAAGGTTACATTCGTGAGAATGAATTAGATTCCATCGTACGAATGAATTAGAATGGATCGTGCGAATGAATTAGAATGAATCGTATGAATGAATTAGAATGGATACATTTGTGCGAATGAATTAGAATGGATTGTACGAATGAATTAGAATGAATCATACGAATGAATTAGAATGGATCATACGAATGAATTAGAATGGATCGTACGAATGAATTAGAATGGATCATAAGAATGAATTAGAATGGATCGTCCAAATGAATTAGAATGGATGCATTCGTGCGAATGAATTAGAATGGATAGTAGGAATGAATTAGAATGGATCGTACGAATGAATTAGAATGGATACATTTGTACGAATGAATTAGAATGGATCGTACGAATGAATTAGAATGGATCGTACGAATTGATTAGAATGGATCGTACGAATGGATTAGAATGGATCGTACGAATGGATTAGAATGGATACATTTGTGAGAATGAATTAGAATGGATCGTACGAATGAATTAGAATGGATCGTACGATTCATTCTAATTCATTCGTACGATCCATTCTAATGCATTCGTACGATTCATTCTAATTCATTCGCACGATCCATTCTAATTCATTCGTACGATCCATTCTTATTCATTCATACGATCCATTCTAATTCATTCGTACGATCCATTCTAATTCATTCGTATGATCCATTCTAACTCATTCGGTGGATCCATTCTAATTCATTCGTACGATCCATTCTAATTCATTCGGTGGATCCATTCTAATTCATTCGTACGATCCATTCTAATTCATTCGCACGATCCATTCTTATTCATTCGTACGATCCATTCTAATTCATTTGTACGATCCATTCTAATTCATTCGCATGAATGTAACCATTCTAATTTATTCGTACGATCAATTCTAATTCATTCCTACGATCCATACTAATTCATTCGCACGAATGTATCCATTCTAATTCATTTGCACGATCCATACTAATTCATTGCTACGATCCATTCTAATTCATTCGCACGAATGTATCCATTCTAATTCATTCGTACGATCCATTCTAATTCATTCGTACGATTCATTCTAATTCATTCGTACGATCCATTCTAATTCATTCGCACGATCCATTCTAATTCGTTCGTACGATCCATTCTAATTCATTTTTACGAATGAATTAGAATGGATCATACGACTGAATTAGAATGGATTGTACGAATGAATTAGAATTGATCATACAAATGAATTAGAATGGATACATTCGTGCGAATGAATTAGAAAAGATCGTATGAATGAATTAGAATGGATCGTACAAATAGATCCTACAAATGAATTAGAAATGTTACATTTGTGAGAATGAATTAGAATGGATCGTACGATTACGATCCATTCTAATTCATTCTCACGAATGTAACCTTTCTAATTCATTTGTATAATCCATTCTAATTCATTCCTACGATCTATTCTAATTCATTCGTATGATCCATTCTAATTCATTCGCACGATCCATTCTAATTCATTCCTACGATCTATTCTAATTCATTCATACGATCTATTCTAATTCATTCGCACGAATGTATCCATTCTAGTTCATTCGTACGCTCCATTCTAATTCATTTGTACGCTCCATTCTTATTCATCGCACAAATGTATCCATTCTAATTCATTCATATGATCCATTCTAATTCATTCGTACAGTCCATTCTAATTAATTCCTACGATCCATTCTAATTCATTCGCACGAATGTATCCATTCTAATTTATTTGCACGATCCATTCTAATTCATTCGTAGGATCCATTCTAATTCATTCGCTCGAATGTATCCATTATAATTCATTCGTACGATCCATTCTAATTCGTTCATACGATCCATTCTAATTCGTTCATACGATCAATTCTAATACATTCGTACGATCAATTTTATTTCATTCGTACGATCCATTCTAATTCATTCGCATGAATATATCTATTCTAATTTATTCGTTTGATCCATTCTAATTCATTCGCACAAATGTATCCATTCTAATTCATTCGTTCGATCCATTCTAATTCATTCGCATAAATATATCCATTCTAATACATTTGTACGATCTATTCTAATTCATTCTCATGATCCATTCTAATTCATTCGAACAAATGTATCCATTCTAATTCATTCGTACAATCCATTCTAATTCACATGATCCATTCTAATTCATTCGTACGATCCATTCTAATTCATTCGTACGATCCATTCTAATCCATTCGTACGATCCATTCTAATCCATTCATATGATCCATTCTAATTCATTCTCACAAATGTAACCTTTCTAATTCATTTGTACGATCCATTCTAATCCATTCGTACGATCCATTCTAATCCATTCGTACGATCCATTCTAATTCATTCGCACGAATGTAATCATTCTAATTCATACCTACGATCCATTCTAATTCATTCGCACGATTGTATCCATTCTAATTCATTTGCACGATCCATTCTAATTCATTCCTATGATCCATTCTAATTCATTCGAACAATCCATTCTAATTCATTCGCATGAATGTATCCATTCTAATTCATTCGTACGATCCATTCTAATTCATTCCTATGATCTATTCTAATTCATTCGCTCGAATGTATCCATTCTAATTCATTTGTTTGATCCATTCTAATTCATTCGTACGATCCATTCTAATCCATTCGTACGATTCATTCTAATCCATTCGTACGATCCATTCTAATTCATTCTCACAAATGTAACCTTTCTAATTCATTTGTACGATCAATTCTAATCCATTCGTACGATCCATTTTAATCCATTCGTACGATCCTTTCTAATTCATTCGTACGATCCATTCTAATTCATTCGCACAAATGTAATCTTTCAAATTCATTTGTTCGATTCATTCTAATTCATTCGTACGATCCATTTTAATTCTTTCGCACGAATGTAACCATTCTAATTCATTCGTACGATCCATTCTAATTCATTCCTACGATCCATTCTAATTCATTCGTACGATCCATTCTAATTCATTCGTACAAATGTAACCTTTCTAATTCATTTGTATGATCCATTCTAATTCATTCGTACGATCCATTCTAATTCATCGCACGAATGTAACCATTCTAATTCATTTGTACGATCCATTCTAATTCATTCCTATGATCCATTCTAATTCATTCGCACGATCCATTCTAATTCATTCGCTTGAATGTATCCATTCTAATTCATTCGTACGATCCATTCTAATTCATTCGTACGATCCATTCTAATTCATTCTCACGACTGTAACCTTTCTAATTCATTTGTATGTATCCATTCTAATTCATTCGTACGATCCATTCTAATTCATTCGCACGATCCATTCTAATTCATTCGTATGATCCATTCTAATTCATTCGCACGATCCATTCTAATTCATTCGTACCAATGTATCCATTCTAATGCATTTGTACGATTCATTCTAATTCATTCGCACGATCCATTCTAATTCATTCGTACGATCCATTCTAATTCATTCGTCCGATCCATTCTAATTCATTCGCACGAATGTATCCATTCTAATTCATTCGTACAATCCATTCTAATTCATTCGCACGATCCATTCAAATTCATTCGTATGATCCATTCTAATTCATTCCTACGATCTATTCTAATTCATTCGCTCGAATGTATCCATTCTAATTCATTTGTTCGATCCATTCTAATTCATTCGTACAATCCATTCAAATTCATTCGCATTATCTATTCTATTTCATTCGTACGATCCATTCTAATTCATTCTCACGAATGTAACCTTTCTAATTCATTTGTATGATCCATTGTAATCCATTCGTACGATCCATTCTAATCCATTCGTACGATCCATTCTAATCCATTCGTACGATCCATTCTAATTCATTCGCACGAATGTATCCATTCTAACTCTTCGTACGATCCATTCTAATTCATTCGTATGATCCATTCTAATTCATTCGCACGATCCATTCAAATTCATTCGCACGATCCATTCTAATTCATTCGTACGATCCATTCTAATTCATTCATACGATCTATTCTAATTCATTCGCACGAATGTATCCATTCTAATTCATTCGCACAATCCAATCTAATTCAAACGTACGACCCATTCTAGTTCGTTCACATGATGTATTCTAATTCATTCGTATGATCCATTCTAATTCATTCGTATGATTCATTCTAATTCATTCGTACGATCCATTCTAATTCATTTGCACAAATGTATCCATTCTAATTCATTCGCATGATCCATTCTAATTCATTCATACGATCCATTCTAATTCATTCGCACAAATGTAACCTTTCTAATTCATTTCTACGATCCATTCTAATTCATTCGTACGATCCATTCTAATTCATTCGCACGATCCATTCTAATTCATTCGATCGAATGTATCCATTCTAATTCATTCGTACGATCCATTCTAATTCCTTAGTACGATCCATTCTAATTCATTCTTACGAATGTAACCTTTCTAATTCATTTGTATGTATCCATTCTAATTCATTCATATGATCCATTCTAATTCATTCGCACGATCCATTCTAATTCATTCGTACGATCCATTCTAATTCATTCGTATGATCAATTCTAATTCATTCGCACGATCCATTCTAATTCATTCGTACGATCCATTCTAATTCATTCGCACGAATGTATCCATTCTAATTCATTCGTCCGATCCATTCTAATTCATTCGCACGAATGTATCCATTCAAATTCATTCGTACAATCCATTCTAATTCATTCGCACGATCCATTCTAATTCGTATGATCCATTCTAATTCATTCCTACGATCTATTCTAATTCATTCGCTCGAATATATCCATTCTAATTCATTCGTTCGATCCATTCTAATTCATTTGTACGATCCATTCAAATTCATTCATATGATCCATTCTAATTCATTCTAATCCATTCGAACGATCCATTCTAATTCATTCGTACGATCCATTCAAATTCAATCGTACGATCCATTCAAATTCAATCGTATGATCCATTCTAATTCATTCGTACGATCCATTCTAATTCATTCGTACGATCGATTCTAAATCATTCGCACGATCCATTCTAATTCATTCGTATGATCCATTCTAATTCATTCGCACGATCCATTCTAATTCATTCGTACGATCCATTCTAATTCATTCGCTCGAATGTATCCATTCTAATTCATTCGTACGATCCATTCTAATTCGTTCATACGATCCATTCTAATGCATTCGTACGATTCATTCTAATTCATTCGCACGATCCATTCTAATTCATTCGTACGATCCATTCTAATTCATTCGCTCGAATGTATCCATTCTAATTCATTCGTACGATCCATTCTAATTCGTTCGTACGATCCATTCTAATTCATTCGTATGATCCATTCTAATTCATTCGTATGATCCATTCTAATTCATTCCTACGATCTATTCTAATTCATTCGCTCGAATGTATCCATTCTAATTCATTCGTTCGATCCATTCTAATTCATTCGTACGATCCATTCAAATTCATTCGCATGATCCATTCTAATTCATTCGTACGAGCCATTCTAATTCATTCGCACGAATGTAACCATTCTAATTCATTCGTACAATCCATTCTAATTCATTCGTACGATCTAATTCATTCATACTATCCATTCTAATTCATTCGTACGATCGATTCTAATTCATTCGTACGATCTATTCTAATTCATTCGTAGAATTAGAAAGGTTACATTCGTGAGAATGAATTAGAATGGATCGTACGAATGAATTAGAATGGATCGTACGAATGAATTAGAATAGATCATAGGAATGAATTAGAATGGATCGTGCAAATGAATTAGAATGGATACATTCGTGCGAATGAATTAGAATGGATCGTAGGAATGAATTAGAATGGACCGTACGAATGAATTAGAATGGTTACATTCGTGCGAATGAATTAGAATGGATCATAGGAATGAATTAGAATGGATCGTGCGAATGAATTAGAATGGATCGAACGAATGAATTAGAATAGATACATTCGAGCGAATGAATTAGAATAGATCGTACGAATGGATTAGAACGCGTTGTACGAATGAGTTAGAATGGATCGTACGAATGTGTTAGAATGGATCGTACGAATGAATTAGAATGGATCGTGCGAATAAATTAGAATGGATCGTACGAATGAATTAGAATGGATACATTTGTGTGAATGAATTAGAATGGATCGTACGAATGAATTAGAATGGATCGTACGAATGAATTAGAAAGGTTACATTTGTGAGAATGAATTAGAATGGATCGTACGAATGAATTAGAATGGATCGTACGAATGGATTAGAATGGATCGTACGAATGAATTAGAATGGATACATTCGAGCGAATGAATTAGAATGGATCGTAGGAATGAATTAGAATGGATCGTACGAATGAATTGGAATGGATCATATGAATGAATTAGAATGGATCATACGAATGAATTAGAATGGATCATACGAATGAATCTGAATGGATCGTATGAATGAATTTGAATAGATACATTTGTGCGAATGAATCTGAATGGATTGTATGAATGAATTAGAATGGATCGTGTGAATGAATTAGAATCGATCGTACGAATGGATTAGAATGGATCGTTCGAATGAATTAGAATGGATCGTACGAATGGATTAGAAAGCATTGTACGAATGAATTAGAATGGATCATACAAATGAATTAGAATGGATACATTCGTGCGAATGAATTAGAATAGATCGTACGAATGAATTAGAATGGATCGTGCGAATGAATTAGAATGGATCATGCGAATAAATTAGAATGGATCGTAGGAATGAATTAGAATGGATTGTGCGAATGAATTGGAATGGATCGTATGAATGAATTAGAATGGATCATACGAATGAATTAGAATGGATCGTGCAAATGAATTAGAATGGATCATACGAATGAATTAGAATGGATACATTTGTGCGAATGAATTAGAATGGATCGTACGAATGAATTACAATGGATCGTACGAATGAATTAGAATGGATCGTACGAACGAATTAGAATGGATCGTATGAACGAATTAGAATGGATCGTACGAATGAATTAGAATGGATATATTCGTACGATCCATTTTAATTCATTCGCACGATCCATTCTAATTCATTCCTACGATACATTCTAATTCATTCGTACGATCGATTCTAATTCATTCGCACGATCCATTCTAATTCATTCGTACAATCCATTCTAATTCATTCATATGATCCATTCTAATTTATTCGTTCAAATATATCCATTCTAATTCATTCGTACGATCTATTCCAATTCATTCTCACGAATGTATCTATTCTAATTCATTTGCACGATCCATTCTAATTTATTCGTACGATCCATTCTAATTCATTCGCACAATCCATTCTAATTTATTCGTACGATCCATTCTAATTCATTCGCACGAATATATCCATTCTAATTCATTCGTATGATCCATTCTAATTCATTCGTACGATCTATTCTAATTCATTCGTACGATCCATTCTTATCCATTCTAATTCATTCGTACGATCCATTCTAATTCATTTGTACGAGCCATTCTAATTCATTCGTACGAATGAATTAGAATGGATCATACGATTGAATTTGAATGGATCGTACGAATGAATTAGAATGGATATATTTGTGCGAATTAATTAGAATGGATCGTACGAATGAATTAGAATGGATCGTACGAATGAATTAGAATGGATAGTGTGAATGAATTAGAATGGATCGTACGAATGAATTAGAATGGATACATTCATGCGAATGAATTAGAATGGATCATACAAATGGATTAGATTAGATCGTACAAATGAATTAGAATGGATCGTGCGATTGAATTAGAATTGATCATACGAATGAATTAGAATGGATCGTACGAATGAATTAGAATGGATCGTGCGAATGAATTAGAATGGATCATATGACTGAATTAGAATGGATACATTTGTGCGAATGAATTAAAATGGATCGTACGAATGAATTACAATGGATCGTACGAATGAATTAGAATGGATCGTGCGAATGAATTAGATCGTACGAATGAATTAGAATCGATACATTCATACGACTGAATTAGAATGGATCGTACGAATGAATTAGAATAGATCATACGAATGAATTAGAATGGATCGTACGAAAGAATTAGAATGGATCGTGCGAATGAATTAGAATGGATCGTACGAATGAATTACAATTGATATATTTGAACGAATGGATTGTATGAACGGATTAGAATGGATCATACGAATGAATTAGAATGGATCATACAAATGAATTAGAAAGGTTACATTCGTGAGAATGAATTAGAATGGATCGTATGAATGAATTAGAATGGATCATGTGAATGAATTTGAATGGATCGTACGAATGAATTAGAATGGATCGAACGAATGAATTAGAAAGGATACATTCGAGCGAATGAATTAAAATAGATCGTAGGAATGAATTATAATGGATCATACGAATGAATTAGAATGGATCGTGCGAATGAATTAGAATAGATTATACGAATGAATTAGAATGGATACATTCGTGCGAATGAATTAGAATTGATCGGACAAATGAATTAGAATGGATCATATGATTCATTCTAATTCATTCGTACGATCCATTCTAATGCATTCGTACGATTTCTAATTCATTCGCACGATCCTTTCTAATTAATTCGTACGATCCATTCTAATTCATTCGTACGATCCATTCTAATTCATTCGCACGAATGTATCCATTTAAATTCATTCGTACAATCCATTCTAATTTATTCGCACGATCCATTCTAATTCATTCGTATGATCCATTCTAATTCATTCCTACGATCTATTCTAATTCATTCGCTCGAATGTATCCATTCTAATTCATTCATTCGATCTATTCTAATTCATTCGTACGATCCATTCAAATTCATTCGTACGATCCATTCTAATGGATCGTACGAATGAATTAGAATGGTTACATTCGTGTGAATGAATTAGAATAGATCGTACGAATGAATTAGAATGGATCGTACGAATTAATTAGAATGGATCGTGCGAATGAATTAGAATGGATCGTACGAATGAATTAGAATGGATCCACCAAATGAGTTAGAATGGATACATTCATACAAATGAATTATAATGGATCGTACGAATGAATTATAATGGATCATACGTACGATCCATTCTAATTCATTCGTATGATCCATTCTAATTCATTCGTATGATCCATTCTAATTCATTCCTACGATCTATTCTAATTCATTCGCTCGAATGTATCCATTCTAATTCATTCGTTCGATCCATTCTAATTCATTCGTACGATCCATTCAAATTCATTCGCATGATCAATTCTAATTCATTCGTACAATCCATTCTAATTCATTTGCACGCATGTAACCATTCTAATTCATTCGTACGATCCATTCTAATTCATTCGTACGATCTAATTCATTCGTACGATCCATTCTAATTCATTCGTACGATCGATTCTAATTCATTCGCACGATCCATTCTAATTCATTCGTAGAATTAGAAAGGTTACATTCGTGAGAATGAATTAGAATGGATCGTACGAATGAATTAGAATGGATCGAAAGAATGAATTAGAATGGATCATAGGAATGAATTAGAATGGATCGTGCAAATGAAATAGAATGGATACATTCGTGCGAATGAATTAGAATGGATCGAAGGAATGAATTAGAATGGATCGTACGAATGAATTAGAATGGTTACATTCGTGCGAATGAATTAGAATGGATCATAGGAATGAATTAGAACGGATCGTGCGAATGAATTAGAAAGGATCGAACGAATGAATTAGAATGGATACATTCGAGCGAATGAATTAGAATAGATCGTACGAATAGATTAGAACGCATTGTACGAATGAGTTAGAATGGATCGTACGAATGAGTTAGAATGGATCGTACGAATGAATTAGAATGGGTCGTGCGAATGAATTAGAATGGATCGTACGGATGAAATAGAATGGATACATTTATGCGAATGAATTAGAATAGATCATACGAATGAATTAGAATGGATCGTACGAATGAATTAGAAAGGTTACATTTGTGAGAATGAATTAGAATGGATCGTACGAATGAATTAGAATGGATCGTACGAATGGATTAGAATGGATCGTACGAATGAATTAGAATGGATACATTCGAGCGAATGAATTAGAATGGATCGTAGGAATGAATTAGAATGGATCATACGAATGAATTAGAATGGATCGTACGAATGAATTAGAATGGATCATACGAATGAATTAGAATGGATCGTATGAATGAATTTGAATGGATACATTTGTGCGAATGAATCTGAATGGATTGTATGAATGAATTAGAATGGATCGTGCGAATGAATTAGAATCGATCGTACGAATGGATTAGAATGGATCGTTCGAATGAATTAGAATAGATACATTCGTACGATCCATTCTAATTCATTCGCACGATCCATTCTAATTCATTCGTACGATCCATTCTAATTCATTCGTACGATCGATTCTAATTCATTTGCACGATCCATTCTAATTCATTCGTACGATCCATTCTAATTCATTCGCACGATCCATTCTAATTCATTCGTACGATCCATTCTAATTCATTCGTACGATCAATTCTAATTTATTCGTTCAAATATATCCATTCTAATTCATTCGTACGATCCATTATAATTCATTCTCATGAATGTATCCATTCTAATTCATTTGCATGATCCATTCTAATTCATTCGTACGATCCATTCTAATTCATTCGCACGATCCATTCTAATTTATTCGTACGATCCATTCAAATTCATTCGTGCGAATGTATCCATTCTAATTCATTCGTACGATCCATTCTAATTCATTCGTATGATCCATTCTAATTCCTTCCTACGATCTATTCTAATTCATTCGTACGATCCATTCTTATCCATTCTAATTCATTCGTACGATCCATTCTAATTCATTTGTACGATCCATTCTAATTCATTCGTACGAATGAATTAGAATGGATCATACGATTGAATTTGAATGGATCGTACGAATGAATTAGAATGGATACATTTGTGCGAATTAATTAGAATGGATCGTACGAATGAATTATAATGGATCATACGAATGAATTAGAATGGATAGTGCGAATGAATTAGAATGGATCGTACGAATGAATTCGAATGGATACATTCGTGCGAATGAATTAGAATGGATCGTACGAATGAATTAGAATAGATCGTATAATTGAATTAAAATGGATCGTGTGAATGAATTAGAATTGATCATACGAATGAATTAGAATGGATCGTACGAATGAATTAGAATGGATCGTGCAAATGAATTAGAATAGATCGTACGAATGAATTAGAATGGATATATTTGAACGAATAAATTAGAATGGATCATACGAATGAATTAGAATGGATCGTACGAATGAATTAGAACGGATCGTGCGAATGAATTAGAATCGATCGTACGAATGAATTAGAATGGATCGTACGAATGAATTAGATCGTACGAATGAATTAGAATGGATCGTACGAATGAATTAAAATGGATACATTCATATGACTGAATTAGAATGAATTGTACGAATGAATTGTACGAATGAATTAGAATGGATCGTACGAATGAATTAGAATGGATCGTACGAATGAATTAGAATGGATCGTGCGAATGAATTAGATTGGATCGTACGAATGAATTAGAATGGATATATTTGAACGAATAGATCGTACGAATGGATTAGAATGGATCATACGAATGAATTAGAATGGATCATACAAATGAATTAGAAAGGTTACATTCGTGAGAATGAATTAGAATGGATCGTATGAATGAATTAGAATGGACCATGCGAATGAATTTGAATGGATCGTACGAATGAATTAGAATGGATCGAACGAATGAATTAGAATGGATACATTCGAGCGAATGAATTAGAATAGATCGTAGGAATGAATAAGAATGGATCATACGAATGAATTAGAATGGATCGTGCGAATGAATTAGAATAGATTGTACGAATGAATTAGAATGGATCGTACGATTCATTCTAATTCATTCGTACGATCCATTATAATGCATTCGTACGATTCATTCTAATTCATTCGCACGATCCATTCTAATTCATTCGTATGATCCATTCTAATTTATTCGCACGAATATACGATCCATTCTAATTTATTCGCAAGAATGTATCCATTCTAATTCATTCGTACAATCCATTCTAATTTATTCGTACAAATGTATCCATTCTAATACATTCGTACGATCCATTCTAATTCATTCGTACGATCCATTCTAATTCATTCATACAATCCATTCTAATTCATTCGCATGATCCATTCTAATTTATTCGTATGATCCATTCTGATTCATTCCTACGATCTATTCTAATTCATTCGCTTGAATGTATTCATTCTAATTCATTCGTTCGATCTATTCTAATTCATTCTTATGATCCATTCAAATTCATTCGTATGATCCATTCTAATGGATCGTACGAATGAATTAGAATGGTTACATTCGTGCGAATGAATTAGAATAGATCCTACGGATGAATTAGAATGGAGCGTACGAATAAATTAGAATGGATCGTGCGAATGAATTAGAATGGATCGTACGAATGAATTATAATGGATCCACCAAATGAGTTAGAATGGATACATTCGTACAAATGAATTATAATGGATCGTACAAATGAATTAGAATGGACCGTACGAATGAATTAGATTGATTCATGCAAATGAATTAGAATAGATCATGCAAATGAATTAGAATGGATACATTCGTGCGAATGAATTAGAATGGATCGTAGGAATGAATTAGAATGGATCGTACGAATGAATTAGAATGGTTACATTCGTGCGAATGAATTAGAATGGATCGTACGAATGAATTAGAATGGATCATGCGAATGAATTTGAATGGATCATACGAATGAATTAGAATGGATCGTACAATCCATTCTAATTCATTCTCACAAATGTATCCATTCTAATTCATTCGTATGATCCATTCTAATTCATACACACGATCCATTCTAATTCATTCGCACAAATATATCCATTCTAATTCATTCGTACGAGCCATTCTAATTCATTCGTACGATCCATTCTAATTCATTCGCCCGATCCATTCTAATTCATTCGTACGATCCATTCTAATTCATTCGTACGATCCATTCTAATTCATTCGTACGATCCATTCTAATTTATTCGAATGATCCATTAAAACTCATTCCTACGATCCATTCTAATTCATTCGTACGATCCATTCTAATTCATTTGTATGATCCATTCTAATTCATTCGCACAAATGTATCCTTTTTAATTCATTCGTATGATCCATTCTAATTTATTCATACGATCCATTCTAATTCATTCGCACGATCCATTCTAATTCATTCGTACGATCCATTCTAATTCATTCGTACGAATGTAACCATTCTAATTCATTCGTACGATCCATTCTAATTTACGAATTCATCCCTACGATCTATTCTAATTCATTCGTACGTACGATTCATTCTAATTCATTCGTACGGTCCATTCTAATTCATTCGTACGATCTATTCTAATTTATTCGCATGAATGTAACCATTCTAATTCATTCGTACGATTCATTCTAATTCATTCGTATGATCCATTCAAACTCATTCATACGATCCATTCTAATTCATTCGTACGGTCCATTCTAATTCATTTGTACGATTCATTCTAATTCATTCGCACAAATATATCCATTTTAATTCATTCGTACGATCCATTCTAATTTATTCGCACGATCCATTCTAATTCATTCGTATGATCCATTCTAATTCATTCGTACGATCTATTCTAATTCATTCGCACGAATGTATCCATTCTAATTCATTCGTACGATCCATTCTAATACATTCGTACGATCCATTCTAATTCATTCTAATTCATTCGTATGATCCATTCTAGTTCATTCGCATGAATGTATCCATTCTAATTCATTCGTACGAATGGATTATAACGCATTGTACGAATGAATTAGAATGGATCGGACGAATGAATTAGAATGGATACATTCGTGCGAATGAATTAGAATGGATCGTACGAATGAATTAGAATGGATCGTGCGGATGAATTAGAATGGATCGTATGAATTAATTAGAATGGATTGTACGAATGATTTAAAATGGATACATTTGTGCGAATGAATTAGAATGGATCGTACGAATGATTTAGAATGGATCGTACGAATGAATTAGAATGGGTCATATAAATGAGTTTGAATGGATCATACGAATGAATTAGAATCAATCGTACGAATGAATTAGAATGGTTACATTCGTGCGAATGAATTAGAATAGATCGTACGAATGAATTAGAATGGATCGTACGAATGAATTAGAATGGATCGTGCGAATGAATTAGAATGGATCGTACGAATGAATTAGAATGGATCATATGAATGAATTAGAATGGATATATTCGTGCGAATGAATTAGAATAGATCATACGAATGAATTAGAATGGATACATTTGTGAGAATGAATTAGAATGGATCGTACGATCCATTCTAATTCATTTGTACGATCCATTCAAATTCATTCGCATGATCCATTCTAATTCATTCGTACGATCCATTCTAATTCATTCGCACGAATGTAACCATTCTAATTCATTCATACGATCCATTCTAATTCATTCCTACGATCCATTATAATTCATTCGCACTAATGTATCCATTCTAATTCATTTGCACGATCCATTCTAATTCATTCCTATGATCCATTCTAATTCATTCGTATGATCCATTCCAATTCATTCGCTCGAATGTATCCATTCTAATTCATTCGTACGATCCATTCTAATTCATTCGTACGATCCATTCTAATTCATTCTCAAGAATGAAACCTTTCTAATTCATTTGTACGATCCATTCTAATCCATTCGTACGATCCATTCTAATACATTCGTACGATCCATTCTAATTCATTCTCACAAATGTAACCTTTCTAATTCATTTGTACGATCTATTCTAATTCATTCGCACGATCCATTCTAATTCATTCGCACGAATATATCCATTCTAATTCATTCGTACGATCCATTCTAATTTATTTGTACGATCCATTCTAATTCATTCGTATGATCTATTCTAATTCGTTTATACGATCCATTCAAATTCATTCGTACGATCCATTCTAATTCATTCCTATGATCCATTCTAATTCATTCGCACGATCCATTCTAATTAATTCGTACGGTCCATTCTAATTCATTCGTATGATCAATTCTAATTCATTCGTACAATCCATTCTAATTCAGTCGCATGAATGTATCATATAAATGAATTAGGATGGATCATAGGATTTGAATTAGAATGGATCGTGCAAATGAATTAGAATGGATACATTCGTGCGAATTAATTAGAATGGATCGTAGGAATGAATTAGAATGGATCGTAAGAATGAATTAGAATGGTTACATTTGTGCGAATGAATTAGAATGGATCGTACGAACGGATTAGAATGGTTCGTACGAATAGATTAGAATGGATCGTACGAATGAATTAGAATGGATCGTACAAATGAATTAGAAAGGTTACATTTGTGAGAATGAATTAGAATGAATCGTACGAATGGATTAGAATGGATCGTACGAATAGATTAGAATGGATCGTAAGAATGGATTAGAATGGATCGTACGAATAGATTAGAATGGATCGTACGAATGAATTAGAATGGATCATACAAATGAATTAGAAAGGTTACATTCGTGAGAATGAATTAGAATGGATCATTCGAATGAATTAGAATGGATCGTACGAATGAATTAGAATGGATACATTCGAGCGAATGAAGTAGAATGGATCGTACGAATGAATTAGAATAGATCATAGGAATGAATTAGAATGGATCGTGCAAATGAATTAGAATGGATACATTCGTGCGAATGAATTAGAAGGGATCGTAGGAATGAATTAGAATGGATCGTACGAATGAATTAGAATGGTTACATTCGAGCGAACGAATTAGAATGGATCATACGAATGAATTAGAATGGATCGTGCGAATGAATTAGAATGGATCGTACGAATGAATTAGAATGGATACATTCGAGCGAATGAATTAGAATAGATCGTAGGAATGAATTAGGATGGATCATACGAATGAATTAGAATGGATCGTGCGAATGAATTAGAATGGATTGTACGAATGAATTAGAATGGATCGAATGAATGAATTAGAATGGATACATTTGTATGAATAAATTAGAATGGATTGTACGAATGAATTAGAATGAATACATTCTTGCGAATAAATTAGAATGGATCGTATATTCATGAAAATAAATTAGAATGGATCATACGATTGAATTAGAATGGATCGTGCTAATGAATTAGAATGAATCATATGAATGCATTAGAATGGATCGTACGAATGAATTAGAATGAATCGTACGATCCATTCTAATTCATTCTTATGATCAATTCTAATTTATTCGTACAATCCATTCTAATTCAGTCGTATGAATGTATCATACGAATGAATTAGAATGGATCATGCGAATGAATTAGAATGAATCGTACGAATGAATTAGAATGGATACATTCGAGCGAATGAATTAGAATAGATCGTTCGATTGAATTAGAATGGATCATAGGAATGAATTAGAATGGATCGTGCAAATGAATTAGAATGGATCCACCGAATGAGTTAGAATGGATCATACGAATGAATTAGAATGGATCGTACGAATGAATTAGAATGGATTGTGCGAATGAATTAGAATGGATCTTACTAATAAATTAGAATGGATAGTGCGAATGAATTAGAATGGATCGTACGAATGAATTAGATTGGATCGTACGAATGAATTAGAATGGATCGTGCGAATGAATTTGAATGGATCTTACAAATGAATTAGAATGGATATATTCGTGCGAATGAATTAGAATGGATCGTTCGTTCATTCATTCTAATTCATTCGTTCGATCCATTCTAATTCATTCATTCGTTCCATTCTAATTCATTCGCATAAATATATCCATTCTAATTCATTCGTACGATCCATTCCAATTCATTCGCACGATCCATTCTAATTCATTCGCATAAATGTATCCATTCTAATTCATTCATACAATCCATTCTAATTCATTCGCATGATCCATTCTAATTCATTCGTATGATCCATTCTAATTCATTTGTACGATCAATTCTAATTCATTCGCACGAATGTATCCATTCTAATTTATTCGTACGATCCATTCTAATTCATTCTCATAAATGTATCATACGAATGAATTAGAATGGATTGTACGAATGGATTAGAATGGATCGTATGAATGAATTAGAATGGATCGTACGAATGCACTTGAATGGATACATTCGTACGAATGAATTAGAATGGATCATACGAATGAATTAGAATGGATCGTACGAATGAATTAGAATGGATCGTGAAAATGAATTAGAATGGATCGTGCAAATGAATTAGAATGGATCGTACGAATGAATTAGAATGGATCGTAGGAATGAATTAGAATGGTTACATTCGTGCGAATGAATTAGAATGGATCGTATGAATGGATTAGAATGGATCGTACGAATGGATTAGAATGGATCGTACGAATGAATTAGAATGGATCGTACAAATGAATTAGAAAGGTTACGTTTGTGAGAATGAATTAGAATGGATCCCACGAATGAATTAGAATGGATCGTACGAATGGATTAAGATGGATACATTCGAGCGAATGAATTAGAATGGATACATTTGTGCGAATGAATTAGAATGGATCATGCGAATGAATTAGAATGGATCGTACGAATGAATTAGAATGGATCGTACGAATGAATTAGAATGGATACATTCATGCGAATGAATTAGAATGGATCGGACGAATGAATTAGAATGGATCGTACGAATGAATTAGAATGGATCGTGCGAATGAATTAGAATGGATCGTACGAATGAATTAGAATGGATCGTGCGAATGAATTAGAATGAATCGTACGAATGCATTAGAATGGATCGTACGAATGAATTAGAATGAATCGTACGATCTATTCTAATTCATTCGTCCGATCCATTCTAATTCATTCGCACGATCCATTCTAATTCATTCGCACAAATTTGAATGGATCATACGAATAAATTAGAATAGATTGTGCGAATGAATTAGAACGGATTGTGCGAATGAATTAGAATGGATCATATGAACGAATTAGAATGGATCGTGCAAATGAATTAGAATGGATACATTCGTGCGAATAAATTAGAATGGATCGTACGAATGAATTAGACTGGATCGTACGAATAAATTAGAATGGATACATTAATACGAATGAATTAGAATGGATCGTACGAATGAATTAGATTGGATCGTACGAATGGATTAGAATGGATCGTACGAATGAATTAGAATAGATACATTTGTGCGAGTGGATTAGAACGCATTGTACGAATGAATTAGAATAGATACATTTGTACGAATGAATTAGATTGCATCGTACGAATGAATTTGAATGGATTGTACGAATGAATTAGAATGGATCGTACGAATGAATTAGAATGGATCATGCGAATGAATTAGAATAAATCGTACGAATGAATTAGAATGGATCGTACAAATAAATTAGAATGGATCGTGCGAATGAATTAGAATGGATTGTACGAATGAATTAGAATGGATCCACCGAATGAATTAGAATGGATCGTACGAATGAATTAGAATGGATCGTATGAATGAATTAGAATGGATCTTACGAATGAATTAGAATGGATCGTACGAATGAATTAGAATGGATCGTATGAATGAATTAGAATGGATACATTCGTGCGAATGAATTAAAATGGATCGGACGAATGAATTAGAATAGATCGTACGAATGAATTAGAATGGTTATATTCGTGCGAATGAATTAGAATGGATCGTACGAATGGATTAGAATGGATCTTACGAATGGATTAGAATGGATCGTACGAATGAATTAGAAAGGATCGTACAAATGAATTAGAATAGATATATTCATGCGAATGAATTAGAATGGATAGTATGAATGAATTAGAATAGATCTTACGAATGAATTAGAATGGATCGTACGAATGAATTAGAATGGATCTTACGAAAGAATTAGAATGGATCGTACGAATGAATTAGAATGGATCATACGAATGAATTAGAATGGATCGCACGAATGAATTAGAATGGATACATTCGTGCAAATGAATTAGAATGGATCGGATGAATGAATTAGAATGGATCGTACGAATGAATTAGAATGGATCATATGAATGAATTAGAATGGTTACATTTGTACGAATGAATTAGAATAGATACATTTGTGCGAATGAATTAGATTGCATCGTACGAATGAATTAGAATGGATCATAGGAATGAATTAGAATGGATCGTGCAAATGAATTAGAATGGATACATTCGTGCGAATGAATTAGAATGAATCGTAGGAATGAATTAGAATGGATCGTACGAATGAATTAGAATGGTTACATTCGTGCGAATGAATTAGAATGGATCGTACGAATGGATTCGAATGGATTGTACGAATAAATTAGAATGGATCTTACAAATGAATTAGAAAGGTTATATTTGTGAGAATGAATTAGAATGGATCGTACGAATGAATTAGAATGGATCGTACGAATGAATTAGAATGGATCGTACGAACGAATTAGAATAGATACATTTGTGCGAATTAATTAGATTGCATCGTATGAATGAATTAGAATGGATCGTACGATCCATTCTAATCCATTCGTACGATCCATTCTAATTCATTCGCATGAATGTAACCATTCTAATCCATTCGTACGATCCATTCTAATTCATTCCTACGATCCATTCTAATTCATTTGCACGATCCATTCTAATTTATTCCTATGATCCATTCTAATTCATTCGTACGATCCATTCTAATTCATTCGCTCGAATGTATCCATTCTAATTCATTCGCACGATCCATTCTAATTCGTTCATACAATCCATTCTAATTCGTTCGTACGATTCATTCTAATTCGTTCATACGATCCATTCTAATTCATTCGCACGATCCATTCTAATACATTCGTACGATCCATTCTAATTCATTTGCACGATCCATTCTAATTCATTCCTATGACCCATTCTAATTCATTCGTACGATACATTCTAATTCATTCGCTCGAATATATCCATTCTAATTCATTCGTACGATCCATTCTAATTCATTCGTACAATCCATTCTAATTCATTCTCACATATATAACCTTTCTAATTCATTTGTATGTATCCATTCTAATTCATTCGTACGATCGATTCTAATTCATTCGCACGATCCATTCTAATTCATTCGTACGATCCATTCAAATTCATTCGCACGATCCATTCTAATTCATTCGTACGATCCATTCTAATTCATTCGCACGAATGTAACCATTCTAATGCATTCATACGATTCATTCTAATTCATTCGCACGATCCATTCCAATTCATTCGTACGATCCATTCTAATTCATTCGTCCGATCCATTCTAATTCATTCGCACGAATGCATCCATTCTAATTCATTTGTACAATCCATTCAAATTCATTCGCACGATCCATTCTAATTCATTCGTACGATCCATTCTAATTCATTCATACGATCTATTCTAATTCATTCGCTCGAATGTATTCATTCTAATTCATTCATTCGATCCATTCTAATTCATTTGTACGATCCATTCTAATTCATTCGCATGATCCATTCTAACTCATTCGTAGGAATGAATTAGAATGGATCGTACGAATGAATTAGAATGGTTACATTCGTTCGAATGAATTAGAATGGATCGTACGAATGGATTAGAATGGATCGGACGAATGGATTAGAATGGATCATACGAATGAATTAGAATAAATCGTACAAATGAATTAGAAAGGTTACATTTGTGAGAATGAATTAGAATGGATCGTACGAATGGATTGGAATGGATCGTACGAATGGATTAGAATGGATCGTACGAATTGATTAGAATGGATCGTACGAATGGATTAGAATGGATCGTACGAATGAATTACAATGGATCATACAAATGAATTAGAAAGGTTACATTCATGAGAATGAATTAGAATGGATCGTGCGAATGAATTAGAATTGATCATACGAATGAATTAGAATGGATCGTACGAATGAATAAGAATGGATCGTACTAATGAATTAGAATTGATATATTCGAGCGAATGAATTAGAATAGATCGTAGGAATGAATTAGAATGGATCATACGAATGAATTAGAATGGATCGTTTGAATGAATTAGAATGGATCATACGAAATTAATTAGAATGGATACATTATTCGTACAATCCATTCTAATTCAATCGTACGATCCATTCTAATTCATTCTCACAAATGTAACCTTTCTAATTCATTTGTACGATCCATTCTAATTCATTCGTACGATCCATTCTAATCCATTCGTACGATCCATTCTAATCCATTCGTACGATCCATTCTAATTCATTCGCACGAATGTAACCATTCTAATTCATTCGTGCGATCTATTCTAATTCATTCATACAATCCATTCTAATTCATTCTCACGAATGTATCCATTCTAATTAATTCGTACGATCCATTCTAATTCATTCGTATGATCCATTCTTATTCATTCGCACGATCCAGTCTAATTGATTCGCACGATCCATTCTAATTCATTCGCACGAATGTATCCATTCTAATTCATTCGTACGATCCATTCTAATTCATTAATATGATCCATTCTAATTCACTCGTATGATCCATTCTAATTCATATGCAAAAAGGTATCCATTCTAATTCATTCGTACGATCCATTCTAATTCATTCGTACGATCCATTCTAATTCATTCGCACGATCCGTTCTAATTCATTCCTATGATCCATTCTAATTCATTCGCACGAATGTTACTATTGTAATTCATTCATACGATCCATTCTAATTCATTACTACGATCCATTCTAATTCATTCGCACGAATGTATCCATTCTAATTCATTTGCACGATCCATTCTAATTCAATCCTATGACCCATTCTAATTCATTCGTACGATCCATTCTGATTCATTCGCTCGAATGTATCCATTCTAATTCATTCGTACGATCCATTCTAATTCATTCTCACGAATGTAACATTTCTAATTCATTTGTATGATCCATTCTAATTCATTCCTACGATCCATTCTAAACCATTCGTACGATCCATTCTAATCCATTCGTACGATCCATTCTAATCCATTCGTACGATCCAATCTAATCCATTCGTACGATCTATTCTAATTCATTCGCTCAAATGTATAGATTCTAATTCATTTGAATGATCCATTCTAATCCATTCGTACGATCCATTCTAAACCATTCGTACGATCTATTCTAATTCATTCGCACGAATGTAACCATTCTAATTCATTCATACGATCCATTCTAATCCATTCGTACGATCCATTCTAATTCATTCGCACGAATGTATCTATTCTAATTCATTCGTATGATCCATTCTAATTCATTCCTACGGTCCATTCTAATTCATTCCCACGAATGTATCCATTCTAATTCATTTGCACGATCCATTCTAATTCATTCCTATGATCCATTCTAATTCATTTGTACGATCCATTCTAATTCATTCGCTTGAATGTATCCATTCTAATTCATTCGTATGATCTATTCTAATTTATTCGTACTATCCATTCTAATTCATTCTCACGAATGTAAACTTTCTAATTCATTTGTATGTATCCATTCTAATTCATTCGTCCGATCCATTCTATTTCATTCGCACGATCCATTCTAATTCATTCGTACGATCCATTCTAATTCATTCGCACGATCCATTCTAATTCATTCGCACGAATGTATCCATTCTAATGCATTCATACGATTCATTCTAATTTATTCGCACGATCCATTCGAATTTATTCGTACGATCCATTCTAATTCATTCGTCCGATCCATTCTAATTAATTCGCATGAATGTATCCATTCTAATTCATTCGTACAATCCATTCTAATTCATTCGCACGATGCATTCTAATTCATTCGTATGATCTATTCTAATTCATTCCTACGATCTGTTCTAATTCATTCGCTCGAATATATCCATTCTAATTCATTCGTTCGATCCATTCTAATTCATTCGTACGATCCATTCAAATTCATTCACATGATCCATTCTAATTCATTCGTACGATCCATTCTAATTCATTCTCACGAATGTAACCTTTCTAATTCATTTGTATGATCCATTTTAATTCATTCGTACGATCCATTCTAATCCATTCGTACGATCCATTCTAATTCATTCGCACGAATGTAACCATTCTAATTCATTCATACTATCTATTCTAATTCATTCCTACGATCCATTCTAACTCATTCGCACGAATGTATCCACTCTAATTCATTTGCACGATCCATTCTAATTCATTCCTATGATCTATTCTAATTCATTCGTACGATCCATTCTAATTCATTCGCTCGAATGTATCCATTATAATTCATTCGTACGATCCATTCTAATTCGTTCATACGATCCATTCTAATTAATTCGTACGATCCATTCTAATTCATTCGTACGATCGATTCTAATTCATTCGCACGATCCATTCTAATTCATTCGCACAAATGTATCCATTCTAATTCATTCGTACGATCCATTCTAATTCATTCCTACGATCCATTCTAATTCATTCGCACGAATGTATCCATTCTAATTCATTTGCACGATCCATTCTAATTCATTCCTATGATCCATTCTAATTCATTCGTACGATCCTTTCTAATTCATTCGCACGAATGTATCCATTCTAATTCATTTGCACGATCTATTCTAATTCATTCCTATGATCCACTCTAATTCATTCGTACGATCCATTCTAATTCATTCGCTCGAATGTATCCATTTTAATTCATTCGTACAATCCATTATAATTCATTCATACGATCCATTCTAATTTATTCGCACAAATGTATCCGTTCTAATTCATTCGTACGATCCATTCTAATTCATTCGTACGATCCATTCTAATTCATTCGCACAAATGTATCCATTCTAATTCATTCGCTCGATCCATTCTAATTCATTCGCAAAAATATATCCATTCTAATTCATTCGTACGATCCATTCTAATTCATTCGCATGATCCATTCTAATTCATTCGCACAAATGTATACATTCTAATTCATTCGTACAATCTATTCTAATTCATTCGCATGATCCATTCTAATTCTTTCGTACGATCCATTCTAATTCATTTGTACGATCCATTCTAATTCATTCGCACGAATGTATCCATTCTAATTCATTTGCACGAATGTAACCATTCTAATTCATTCGTACGATCCATTCATATGAACCATTCTAATTCATTCGCAAGAATGTATCCATTCTAATTCATTCGCACGATCAATTCTAATTCATTCGTACGATCCATTCTAACTCATTCGCACAAATGTATCCATTCTAATTCATTCGTACAATCCATTCTAATTCATTCGCACGATCCATTCTAATTCATTCGTATGATCCATTCTAATTCATTCCTGCGATCTATTCTAATTCATTCGCTCGAATGTATCCATTCTAATTCATTCGGACCATCCATTCTAATTCATTCGCATGATCCATTCTAATTCATTCGCACGATCCATTCTAATTCATTCCTTTGATCTTTTCTAATTCATTCGCTCGAATGTATCCATTCTAATTCATTCGTTGGAACCATTCTAATTCATTCGTACGATCCATTCTAATTCATTCACACGATCCATTCTAATTGATTCGCACGATCCATTCTAATTCATTCGTACGATCCATTTTAATTCATTCGTACGATTCATTCTAATTCATTCGGACGATCCATTCTAATTCAATCCTACGATCTATTCTAATTCATTCGCTCAAATGTATCCATTCTAATTCATTCGTTCGATCCATTCTAATTCATTCGTACGATCCATTCAAATTCATTCGCATGATCCATTCTAATTCATTCGTACGATCCATTATAATTCATTCTCACGAATGTAACCTTTCTAATTCATTTGTATGATCCATTCTAATTCATTCGTACGATCCATTCTAATTCATTCGCACGAATGTATCCATTCTAATGCATTCGTACGATTCATTCTAATTCATTCGCACGATCCATTCTAATTCATTCATACGATCCATACTTATTTATTCATACGATCCATTCTAATTCATTTGTACGAATTAATTAGAATGGATCGTACGAATGGATTAGAATGGATCGTGCGAATGAATTAGAATGGATCGTACGAACGAATTAGAATGGATCGTATGAACGAATTAGAATGGATCATACGAATGAATTACAATGTATACATTCGAGCGAATGAATTAGAATGGATCGTACGAATGAATTAGAATGGATCATAGGAATGAATTAGAATGGATCGTACGAATGGATTAGAACGCATTGTACGAAATAATTAGAATGGATCGTACAAATGAATTAGAATGGATACATTCGTGCGAATGAATTAGAATGGATCGTACGAATGAATTAGAATGGATCGTGCGATTGAATTAGAATGGATAGTGCGAATGAATTAGAATGGATCGTACGAATGAATTAGAATGGATCATACGAATGAATTAGAATGGATCGTACGAACGAATTAAAATGAATCGTACAATCCATTCTAATTCATTTGTCCGATCCATTCTTATTCATTCGCACGAATGTATCCATTCTAATTCTTTCATACAATCCATTCTAATTTATTCGCACGATCCATTTTAATTCATTCGTATGATCCATTCTAATTCATTCCTATGATCTATTCTAATTCATTCGCTCGAATGTATCCATTCTAATTCATTCGTTCAATCCATTCTAATTCATTCGTACGATTCATTCAAATTCATTCGCATGATCCATTCTAATTCATTCGTACGATCCATTCTAATTCAGTCTCATGAATGTAACCTTTCTAATTCATTTGTACGATCCATTCTAATTCATTCGTACGATCCATTTTAATTCATTCGCATGATCCATTCTAATTCATTCGTATGATACATTCGTGCGAATGAATTAGAATGGATCGTACGAATGAATTAGAATGGATCGAACGAATGAATTAGAATAGATCGTGCGAATAAATTAGAATGGATCATACGAATGAATTAGAATAAATATATTCGTGTGAATGAATTAGAATGGATCGTACGAATGAATTAGAATGGATCGTGCGAATGAATTAGAATGGATCGTATGAATAAATTCGAATGGATCGTACGAATGAATTAAAATGGATACATATGTGCGAATGAATTAGAATGGATCATACGATTGAATTTGAATGGATCGTACGAATAAATTAGATTGGATACATTTGTGCGATGAATAAGAATGGAGCGTACGAATGAATTAGAATGGAGCGTACGAATGAACTAGAATGGATACATTCGTGCGAATAAAGTAGAATGGATCATATGAAAGAATTAGAATGGATTATGCGAATGAATTAGAAAGGATCGTACGAATGAATTAGAATTGATATATTCGTGCGAATGAATTAGAATGGATCGTACGAATGAATTAGACTGGATCGTACGAATAAATTAGAATAGATACATTCATGCAAATGAATTAGAATGGATCGTACGAATGAATTAGAATGGATCATACGAATGAATTAGAATGGATCGTACGAATGAATTAGAATGGATCATATGAATGAATTAGAATGGTTACATTCGTGCGAATGAATTAGAATGGATCATACGAATGGATTAGAATGGATCGTACGAATGGATTAGAACACATTGTACGAATGAATTAGAATAGATACATTTGTCCGAATGAATTAGATTGCATCGTACGAATGAATTTTAATGGATTGTACGAATGAATTAGAATGGATCGTACGAATGAATTAGAATGGATCATGCGAATGAATTAGAATAGATCGTACAAATGAATTAGAATGGATCGTGCGAACGAATTAGAATGGATCGTATGAACGAATTAGAATGGATCGTACGAATGAATTAGAATGGATACATTCGAGCGAATGAATTAGAATGGATCGTACGAATGAATTAGAATTGATCGTGTGAATGAATTAGAATGGATCATACAAATGAATTAGAAAGGTTACATTCTTGAGAATGAATTAGAATGGATCGTGCGATGAATTAGAACGGATCATACAAATGAATTAGAATGAATTCTAATCCATTCGTACGATCCATTCTAATCTATTCTAATTCATTCGCACAAATGTATCCATTCGAATTCAATTCTAATTAATTTGTACGATCCATTCTAATTCATTCGCACGATCCATTCTAATTCATTCGTACAATGCGTTCTAATCCATTCTAATTCATTCGTACGATCCATTCGAATCCATTCGTACGATCCATTCTAATTCATTCGTACAATGCGTTCTAATCCATTCATACGATCCATTCTAATCCATTCGTATGATCCATTCCAATTCATTCGTACGATCCATTCTAATTCATTCTCACAAATGTAACCTTTCTAATTCATTTGTATGATCCATTCTAATTCATTCGTACGATCCATTCTAATTCATTCGTACGATTCATTCTAATCCATTCGTACGATCCATTCTAATTCATTCCTACAATCCATTCTAATTCATTCGCACGAATGTATCCATTCTAATTCATTTGCACGATCCATTCTAATTCATTCCTATGATCCATTCTAATTTATTCGCATGATTTATTCGTACGATCCATTCTAATCCATTCGTACGATCCATTCTAATTAATTCATACGATCCATTCTAATTCGTTCGTACGATCCATTCTAATTCGTTCGTACGATCCATTCTAATTCATTCGCACGATCCATTCTAACTCATTTGTACGATCCATTTTAATTCATTCGTATGATCCATTCTAATTCATTCATACAATGCATTCTAATTCATTCACTCGAATGTATCCATTCTAATTCATTCGAACAAATGAATTAGAATGGATTAGAACGCATTGTACGAATGAATTAGAATGGATCGTGCGATTGAATTAGAATGGATCGTACGAATGAATTAGAATGGATACATTTGTGCGAATGAATTAGAATAGATTAGAATGGATCGTATGAATGGATTAGAATCCATTCTAATTCATTTGTATGATCCATTCTAATTCATCGCACGATCCATTCTAATTCATTCTCACGAATGTAACCTTTCTAATTCATTTGTATGATCCATTCTAATTCATTCGAACGATCAATTCTAATTCATTCGTACGATCCGTTCTAATTCATTCGCTCGAATGTATCCATTCTAATTCATTCGTACGATCCATTCTAATTCGTTCATACGATCCATTCTAATTCGTTCGCACGATCCATTCTAATTCATTCATACGATCTATTCTAATTCATTCGCATGTTCCATTCTAATTCATTCATACGATCCATTCTAATTCATTCGTACAATCCATTCAAATTCATTCGTACGATGCAATCTAATTCATTCGCACAAATGTATCTATTCTAATTTATTCGTACAATGCGTTATAATCCATTCGTACGATCCATTCTAATCCATTCGTACGATCCATTCTAATTCATTCGCACGAATGTAACCATTCTAATTCATTCATATGATCCATTCTAATTCATTCGTACGATCCATTCTAATTCATTCGTACGATCCATTCTAATTCATTTGCAAGAATGTATCCATTCTAATTTATTCGTACGATCCAGTCTAATTCATTCGTACGATCCATTCTAATTCATTCGCACGAATATATCCATTCTAATTCATTCGTACGATCCTTTCTAATTCATTCGCACGATCCATTCTATTTGTTTCATATGATCCATTCTAATTCATTCGCACGAATGTATCCATCCTAGTTTATTCGTACGCTCCATTCTAATTCATTCGTACGCTCCATTCTTATTCATCGCACAAAAGTATCCATTCTAATTTAGAATGGATCATGCGAATGAATTAGAATGGATCATGCGAATGAATTAGAATGAATCATGCGAATGAATTAGAATGGATCGTACGAATGAATTAGAATGGATACATTCGAGCGAATGAATTAGAATGGATCGTACGAATGAATTAGAATGGATCATAGGAATGAATTAGAATGGATCGTGGAAATGAATTAGAATGGATACATTCGTGCGAATGAATTAGAATGGATCGTAGGAATGAATTAGAATGGATCGTACGAATGAATTAGAATGTTTACATTCGTGCGAATGAATTAGAATGGATTGTACGAATGGATTAGAATGGATCATACGAATGGATTAGAATGGATCGTAGGAATGGATTAGAATGGATCGTACAAATGAATTAGAAAGGTTACATTTGTGAGAATGAATTAGAATGGATCGTACGAATGAATTAGAATAGATCGTACGAATGGATTAGAATGGATCGTACGAATGGATTAGAATGGATCGTACGAATGAATTAGAAAGGTTATATTCGTGAGTATGAATTAGAATGGATCGTACGAATGAATTAGAATGGATCGTACGAATGAATTAGAATGGATACATTCGAGCGAATGAAGTAGAATGGATCGTACGAATGAATTAGAATGGATCATAGGAATGAATTAGAATGGATCGTGCAAATGAATTAGAATGGATACATTCGTGCGAATGAATTAGAATGGATCGTAGGAATGAACTAGAATGGATCGTACGAATGAATTTGAATGGTTACATTCGAGCGAATGAATTAGAATGGATCGTACGAATGAATTAGAATGGATCATAGGAATGAATTAGAATGGATCGTGCAAATGAATTAGAATGGATACATTCATGCGAATGAATTAGAATGGATCGTACGAATGAATTAGAATGGATCATAGGAATGAATTAGAATGGATCGTACGAATAAATTAAAATGGATACATTCGAGCGAATGAATTAGAATGGATCGGACGAATGAATTAGAATGGATCGTACGATTCATTCTAATTCATTCGTACGATCCATTCTAATTCATTCGTATGATCCATTCTAATTCATTCATACGATCCATTCTAATTCATTCGTACGATCCATTCTAATTCATTCGTATGATCCATTCTAATTCATTCGTATGATCAATTCTAATTCATTCGTACGATCAATTCTAATTCATTCGTACGATTCATTCAAATTCATTTGCATGAATGTATCCATTCTAATTTATTCGTACAATCCAGTCTAATTCATTCGTAGGATCCATTCTAATTGATTCGCACGAATATATCCATTCTAATTCATTTGTACGATCCATTCTAATTCATTCGTACGCTCCATTCTAATTCATTCGTACGCTCCATTCTTATTCATCGCACGAATGTATCCATTCTAATTTATTCGTACGATCCATTCAAATTCAATCGTATGATCCATTCTAATTCATTCACACAAATGTATCTATTTTAATTCGTTCGTACGATCCATTATAATTTATTCATACCATCCATTCTAATTCATTCGCACGATCCATTCTAATTCATTCGTACGATCCATTCTAATTCATTCGCATGAATATATCTATTCTAATTCGTTCGTATGATCCATTCTAATTTATTTGCACTATCTATTCAAATTCATTCGTACGATCCATTCTAATTCATTCGTACGATCCATTCTAATTCATTCGTACGATCCATTCTAATTCATTCACACGAATGTATCATACGAATGAATTAGAATGGATCATGTGAATGAATTAAAATGGATCGTACGAATAAATTAGAATGGATCGTACAAATGAATTAGAAAGGTTACATTTGTGAGAATGAATTAGAATGGATCGTACGAATGAATTAGAATGGATCGTACGAATGGATTAGAATGGATCGTACGAATGAATTAGAATGGATCATACAAATGAATTAGAAAGGTTACATTCGTGCGAATGAATTAGAATGGATCATACGAATGAATTAGAACGGATCGTGCGAATGAATTAGAATGGATCATACGAATGCATTAGAATGGATCGTACGAATGAATTGGAATAGATCGTGCGAATAAATTAGAATGGATCATATGAATGAACTCGAAAGGTTACATTTGTGAGAATGAATTAGAATGGATCGTATGAATGAATTAGAATGGATCGTACGAATGGATTAGAATGGATCGTACGAATGGATTAGAATGGATCGTACGAATGGATTAGAACGCATTGTACGTATGAATTAGAATAGATACATTTGTGCGAATGAATTAGATTGCATCGTACGAATGAATTTGAATGGATCGGACGAATGAATTAGAATGGATCGTACGAATGAATTAGAATGGATCATAGGAATGAATTAGAATGGATCGTGCAAATGAATTAGAATGGATACATTCGTGCGAATGAATTAGAATGGATCGTGCCAATGAATTAGAATGGATCGTACGAACGAATTAGAATGGATCATACGAATGAATTAGAATGGATCGTACGAATGAATTCATTCTAATTCATTCGTACGATCCATTCTAATTCATTCGTACGATCCATTCTAATTTATTCGTATGATCCATTCTAATTCTTTCGCACGATCCGTTCTAATTCATTCCTATGATCCATTCTAATTCATTCGCATGAATGTAACCATTCTAATTCATTCGTACAATCCATTCTAATTCATTCGTACGAATGGATCCATTCTAATCGTACAATCCATTCTAATTCATTCACACGATCCATTCCAATTCATTCATATGATCTAATTCTAATTCATTCGTACGATCCATTCTAATTCATTCGTACGATCCATTCTAATCCATTCGTACGATCTATTCTAATTCATTCGTATGATCCATTCTAATTCATTCGCACGAATGTATCCATTCTAATTCATTCGCTCGAATGTATCCATTCTAATTCATTCGTACGATTCATTCTAATTCATTCGTACGATCCATTCTAATTCATTCGTACGATCCATTCTAATTCATTCGTACAATCCATTCAAATTCATTCGTACGATGCAGTCTAATTCATTCGCATAAATGTATCTATTCTAATTCATTCGTTCAATGCGTTCTAATCCATTTGCACGATCTATTCTAATCCATTCGTACGATCCATTCTAATTCATTCGCACGAATATAACCATTCTAATTCATTCATATGATCCATTCTAATTCATTCGTACGATCCATTCTAATTCATTCGTATGATCCATTCTAATTCATTCGTACGATCCATTCTAATTCATTTGCATGAATGTATCGAGCCATTCTAATTCATTCGTACGATCCATTCTAATTCATTCGCATGATCCATTCTAATTCATTCGTACAATCCATTCTAATTTATTCGTACAAATGTATCCATTCTAATTCATTCGTACGATCCATTCTAATTCATTCGTACGATCGATCCATTCTAGTTCATTCGCATGATCCATTCTAATCCATTCGTACGATCCATTCTAATTCATTCGTACAAATGTATCTATTCTAATTCATTCGTACAATGCGTTCTAATCCATTCGTACGATCCATTCTAATCCATTCGTACGATCCATTCTAATTCATTCGTATGATCCATTCAAATTCATTCATACGATCCTTTCTAATTCATTCTCAGGAATGTAACCTTTCTAATTTATTTGTATGATCCATTCGAATTCATTCGTACGATCCATTCTAATCCATTCGTACGCTCCATTCTAATCCATTCGTACGATCCATTCTAATTCATTCGTACGATCCATTCTAATTCATTCGCTCGAATGTATCCATTCTAATTCATTTGTGCGATCCATTTTAATTCGTTCATACGATCCATTCTAATTCGTTCGTACGATCCATTCTACCCATTCGTACGATCCATTCTAATTCATTCGTACGATCCATTCTAATTCATTCTCACAAATGTAACCTTTCTAATTCATTAGTACGATCCATTCTAATTCGTGCGAATGAATTAGAATGGATCGTAGGAATGAATTAGAATGGATCGTACTAATGAATTAGAATGGACACATACAAATGAATTAGAAAGGTTACATTCGTGAGAATGAATTAGAATGGATCGTACGAATGAATTAGAATGGATCGTACGAATGAATTAGAATGGATACATTCGAGCGAATGAATTAGAATGGATAGTACGTATGAATTAGAATGGATCATACGAATGAATTAAAATGGATCGTGCAAATAAATTAGAATGGATCGTACGAATGGATTAGAATGGATCGTACGAATAAATTAGAATGGATCATACAAATGAATTAGAAAGGTTACATTCGTGAGAATGAATTAGAATGGATCGTGCGAATGAATTAGAATGGATCGTGCGAATGAATTAGAATGGATCGTACGAACGAATTAGAATGGATCGTACGAACGAATTAGAATGGATTGTACGAATGAATTAGAATGGATACATTCGAGCGAATGAATTAGAATAGATCGTACGAATGAATTAGAATTGATCATAGGAATGAATTAGAATGGATCGTGCAAATGAATTACAATGGATAAATTCGTGCGAATGAATTAGAATGGATCGTAGGAATGAATTAGAATGGATCGTACGATTGAATTAGAATAGTTACATTCTTGCGAATGAATTAGAATGTATTGTACGAATGAATTAGAATGGATCGTGCGAATGAATTAGAATGGGTCGTACGATGCATTCTAATTCATTCGTATGTTCAATTCTAATTCATTCGCACGATCCATTCTAATTCATTCTTACGATCCATTCTAATTCATTCGCACGATTGTAACCATTCTAATTCATTCGTACGATCCATTCTAATTTATTCCTACGATCCATTCTAATTCATTCGCACGAATGTATCCGTTCTAATTCATTTGCACGATCCATTCTAATTCATTCCTATGATCCATTCTAATTCATTCGTACGATCCATTCTAATTCATTCGCTCGAATATATCCATTCTAATTCACTCGTACGATTCATTCTAATTCATTCGCACGATCCATTCTAATTCATTCGTACGATCTATTCTTATTCATTCATACAATCCATTCTAATTCATTTGTACGAATGAATTAGAATGGATCGTACAAATGGATTAGAATGGATCGTACAAATGAATTAGAATGGATTATACGAACGAATTAGAATGGATCATATGAACAAACTAGAATAGATCGTACGAATGAATTATAATGGATACAATCGAGCGAATGAATTAGAATGGATCGTACGAATGAATTAGAATGGATCATAGGAATGAATTAGAATGGATCGTGGAAATGAATTAGAATGGATACATTCATGCGAATGAATTAGAATGGATCGTAGGAATGAAATAGAATGGATCGTACGAATGAATTAGAATGGTTACATTCGTGCGAATGAATTAGAATGGATCGTACGAATGGATTAGAATGGATCGTACGAATGAATTAGAATGGATCGTACAAATAAATTAGAAAGGTTACATTTGTGAGAATGAATTAGAATGGATCGTACGAATGAATTAGAATGGATCGTACGAATGGATTAGAATGGATCGTACGAATGGATTAGAATGAATCGTACGAATGAATTAGAATGGATCATACAAATGAATTAGAAAGGTTACATTCGTGAGAATGAATTAGAATGGATCGTACGATTCATTCTAATTCATTCGTACGATCCATTCTAATGCATTCGTACGATTCATTCTAATTCATTCGCACGATCCATTCTAATTCATTCGTATGATCCATTCTAATTTATTTGCACGAATATACGATCCATTCTAATTTATTCGCAATAATGTATCCATTCTAATTCATTCGTACAATCCATTCTAATTTATTCGTACAAATGTATCCATTATAATTCATTTGTACGATCCATTCTAATTCATTCGTACGATTCATTCTAATTCATTCTTACGATCCATTCTAATTCATTCGTACGATCCATTCTAATTCATTCGCACGAATCTATACATTCTAATTAATTCGTACGATCCATTCTAATTCATTCATACGATCCATTCTAATTCATTCGTATGATCCATTCTAATTCATTCCTACGATCTATTCTAATTCATTCGCTTGAATGTATCCATTCTAATTCATTCGTACGATCCATTCTTATTCATTCGTACTATCCATTCTAATTCATTCGTATGATCAATTCTAATTCATTGGCACGATCCATTCTAATTCATTCTCACGAATGTAACCTTTCTAATTCATTTGTATGATCCATTCTAATTCATTCGTACGATCCATTCTAATCCATTCGTACGATCCATTCTAATCCATTCGTACGATCCATTCTAATTCATTCTCACAAATGTAACCTTTCTAATTCATTTGTATGATCCATTCTAATCCATTAGTATGATCCATTCTAATCCATTCGTACGATCCATTCTAATCCATTCGTACGATCCATTCTAATTCATTCGTATGAATGTAACCATTCTAATTCATTCGTACGATCCATTCTAATTCATTCCTACGAATGAGTTAGAATGGATCATACGAATGAATTAGAATGGATCGTACGAATGAATTAGAATGGATCGTATCAATAAATTAGAATAGATCGTACGAATGAATTAAAATGGATACATTTGTGCGAATGAATTAGAATGGATCATACGATTGAATTTGAATGGATCGTACGAATAAATTAGAATGGATTGTGCGAATGAATTAGAATGGATCGTTCGAATGAATTACAATGGATCGTACGAATGGATTAGAATGGATTGTGCGAATGAATTAGAATGGATCGAACGAATGAATTATAATGGATCGTACGATTCATTCTAATTCATTCGTACGATCCATTCTAATGCATTCGTACGATTCATTCTAATTCATTCGAACGATCCATTCTAATTCATTCGTACGATCCATTCTTATTCATTCATATGATCCATTCTAATTCATTCGCACAATCCATTCTAATTTATTCGTATGATCCTTTCTAATTCATTCGTATGATCCATTCTAACTCATTTTAGAATGGATCGTACGAACGAATTAGAATGGATCGTATGAACGAATTAGAATGGATCGTACGAATGAATTAGAATGGATACATTCGAGCGAATGAATTAGAATGGATCGTACGAATGAATTAGAATGGATCGTACGAATGGATTAGAATGGATCGTACGAATGAATTAGAATGGATCATACAAATGAATTAGAAAGGTTATATTCTTGAGAATGAATTAGAATGGATCATACGAATGAATTAGAATGGATACATTCGAGCGAATGAATTAGAATGGATCGTACGAATGAATTAGAATGGATGATAGGAATGAATTAGAATGGATCGCGCAAATGAATTAGAATGGATCGTATGAATGAATAAGAATGGATCGTACGAATGAATTAGAATGGATACATTTGTGCGAATGAATTAGAATGGATCGTGCGAATTAATTAGAATGGATCGTACGAATGAATTAGAATGGATATATTTATGCGAATGAATTGGAATGAATCGTACTAATTCATTAGAATGGATCGTACGAATGATTTAGAATAGCTCATACGAATGAATTAGAATGTATCGTACGAATGAATTAGAATGCATTGTACGAATCCATTCTAATCCATTCGTACGATCCATTCAAATTCATTCGTACGATCCATTCTAATTCATTCATACAAACCATTCAAATTCAATCGTACGATACAATCTAATTCATTCGCACAAATGCATCTATTCTAATTCATTCGTACAATGCGTTCTAATCAATTCGTACGATCCATTCTAATCCATTCGTACGAACCATTATAATTCATTCGCACGAATGTAACCATTCTAATTCATTCATATGATCCATTCTAATTCATTCGTATGCTCCATTCTAATTCATTCATATGATCCATTCTAATTCATTCGTACGATCCATTCTAATTCATTTGCATGAATGTATCCATTCTAATTTATTCGTACGATCCAGTCTAATTCATTCGTACGATCCATCTCATTTATTCGCACGAATATATCCATTCTAATTCATTCGTACGATCCTTTCAAATTTATTCGCACGATCCATTCTAATTCTTTCATATGATCCATTCTAATTCATTAGAATGGATCGTGCGAATGAATTAGAATGGAGCGTATGAATGAATTAGAATGGATCATATGAATGAATTAGAATGGATCGTGCGAATTAATTAGAATAGATCGTACGAATGAATTAGAATGGATCGTACGAATGAATTAGAATGGATCTTGCGAATGAATTAGAATGGATCGTATGAATAAATTAGAATGGATCGTACGAATGAATTCAAATGGATACATTTGTGCGAATGAATTAGAATGGATCATACGATTGAATTTGAATGGATCGTATGAATAAATTAGAATGGATACATTTGTGCGATGAATAAGAATGGAGCGTACGAATGAACTAGAATGGATATATTCGTGTGAATGAATTAGAATGGATCATATGAAAGAATTAGAATAGATCGTGTGAATGAATTAGAAAGGATCGTACGAATGAATTAGAATGGATATATTCGTGTGAATGAATTAGAATGGATTGTACGAATGAATTAGACTGGATCGTACGAATAAATTAGAATGGATACATTCATGCAAATGAATTCGAATGGATCGTACGAATGAATTAGAATGGATCATACGAATGGATTAGAATGGATCGTACGAATGGATTAGAACGCATTGTACGAATGAATTAGAATAGATACATTTGTGCGAATGAATTAGATTGCATCGTACGAATGAATTTGAATGGATCGGACGAATGAATTAGAGTGGATCGTACGAATGAATTAGAATGGATCATAGGAATGAATTAGAATGGATCATGCAAATGAATTAGAATGGATATATTCGTGCGAATGAATTAGAATGGATCGTGCGAATGAATTAGAATGGATCGTACGAATGAATTAGAATGGATATATTTGAACGAATAAATTAGAATGGATCATACGAATGAATTAGAATGGATCGTACGAATGAATTAGAATGGATCACGCGAATGAATTAGAATCGATCGTACGAATGAATTAGAATGGATCGTACGAATAAATTAGATCGTACGAATGAATTAAAATGGATCGTACGAATGAATTTAAATGGATACATTCATACGACTGAATTAGAATGGATCGTGTGAATTAATTAGAATGGATCGGACGAATGAATTTGAATGGATACATTTGTGCGAATAAATCTAAATGGATTGTATGAATGAATTACAATGGTTCTTACGAATGAATTAGAATGGATCGTACGAATGAATTAGAATAGCTCATACGAATGAATTAGAATGAATCGTACGAATGAATTAGAATGGTTACATTCGTGCGAATGAATTAGAATGGATCATACGAATGAATTAGAATGGATCGTACGAATGGATTATAATGGATCATACGAATGGATTAGAATAGATCGTACAAATGGATTAGAATGGATCGTACAAATGAATTAGAATGGATCATACAAATGAATTAGAAAGGTTACATTCGTGAGAATGAATTAGAATGGATCGTACGAATGAATTAGAATGGATCATGCGAATGAATTTGAATGGATCGTACGAATGAATTAGAATGGATCGAACGAATGAATTAGAATGGATACATTCGAGCGAATGAATTAGAATAGATCATAGGAATGAATTAGAATGGATCATACGAATGAATTAGAATGGATCGTGCGAATGAATTAGAATGGATTGTACAAATGAATTAGAATGGATACATTCGTGCGAATGAATTAGAATGGATCGGATGAATGAATTAGAATGGATCGTACGATCCATTCTAATTCATTTGTATGATCCATTCTAATTCATTCGTACGATCCATTCTTATCCATTCGTACGATCCATTCTAATCCATTCGTACGAACCATTCTAATCCATTCGTACGATCCATTCTAATTCATTCGTACGATCCATTCTAATTCATTCTCACAAATGTAACCTTTCTAATTTATTTGTACGATCCATTCTAATTCATTAGTACGATACATTCTAATCCATTCGTACGATCCATTCTAATCCATTCGTACGATCCATTCTAATTCATTCGCACGAATGTAACCATTCTAATTCATTCGTACGAGCCATTCTAATTCATTCCTACGATCCATTCTAATTCATTCGCATGAATGTATCCATTCTAATTCATTTGCACGATCCATTCTAATTCATTCCTATGATCCATTATAATTCATTCGTATGATACATTCATACGACTGAATTAGAATGGATTGTACGAATGAATTAGAATTGATCATACGAATGAATTAGAATGGATCGTACGAATGAATTAGAATGGATCGTGCGAATGAATTAGAATGGATCGTTCGAATGAGTTAGAATGGATATATTTGAACGAATAAATTAGAATGGATCATACGAATGAATTAGAATGGATCGTACGAATGAATTAGAATGGATTGTATGAATGAATTAGAATGGATACATTCGAGCGAATGAATTAGAATGAATCGTACGAATAAATTAGAATGGATCATAGGAATGAATTAGAATGGATCGTGCAAATGAATTAGAATGGATACATTCGTGCTAATGAATTAGAATGGATCATAGGAATGAATTAGAATGGATCGTACGAATAAATTAGAATGGATGTACGAATGAATTAGAATGGATCGTACGAATGAATTAGAATGGATCCACCGAATGAGTTAGAATGGATCATACGAATGAATTAGAATGGATCGTACGAATGAATTAGAATGGATCGTACAAATGAATTAGAATGGATCGTATGAATGAATAAGAATGGATCGTACGAATGAATTAGAATGGATCGTGCGAATGAATTAGAATGAATCGTACGAATGAATTAGAATGGATCATACGAATGAATTAGAATGGATCGTATGAATGAATTAGAATGGATACATTCGTGCGAATGAATTAGAATGGATCGTACAAATGAATTAGAATTGATCGTATGAACGAATTAGATTGGATTGTACGAATGAATTAGAATGGATTGTACAAATGAATTAGAAAGGTTACATTTGTGAGATTGAATTAGAATATCTCGTACGAATGAATTAGAATGGATCGTACGAATGGATTAGAATGGATCGTATGAACGAATTAGAATGGATCGTACGAATGGATTAGAATAGATCGTACGAATGAATTAGAATAGATCGTACAAATGAATTAGAAAGGTTACATTTGTGAGAATGAATTGGAATGGATCGTACGAATGAATTAGAATGGATCGTACGAATGGATTAGAATGGATCGTACGAATAGATTAGAATGGATCGTACGAATGGATTAGAATAGATACATTTGTGCGAATGAATTAGATTGCATCGTACGAATGAATTTGAATGGATTGTACGAATAAATTAGAATGGATCGTACGAATGAATTAGAATGGATCATGTGAATGAATTAGAATTGATCGTACGAATGAATTAGAATGGATCGTACGAATGAATTAGAATGGATCGTGCGAATGAATTAGAATGGATCATACAAATGTATTAGAATGGATCCACCGAATGAGTTAGAATGGATCATGCGAATGAATTAGAATGGATCGTACGAATGAATTAGAATGGATACATTCGTGCGAATGAATTAGAATGGATCGGACGAATGAATTAGAATTGATCGTGCGAATGAATTAGAATGGATCATACGATTGAATTTGAATGGATCGTACGAATAAATTAGATTGGATACATTTGTGCGATGAATAAGAATGGAGCGTACGAAAGAATTAGAGTGGAGCGTACGAATGAACTAGAATGGATACATTTGTGCGAATGAATTAGAATGGATCATATGAAAGAATTAGAATGGATACATTCGAGCGAATGAATTAGAATGGATCGTACGAATGAATTAGAATGGATCATAGGAATGAATTAGAATGGATCGTGCAAATGAATTAGAATTGATTGTAGGAATGAATTAGAATGGATACATTCGTGCAAATGAATTAGAATGGATCGGAGGAATGAACTCATGGATCGTATGATTCATTCTAATTCATTCGTGCGATCTATTCTAATGCATTCGTACGATTCATTCTAATTCATTCGCACGATCCATTCTAATTCATTCGTACGATCCATTCTTATTCATTCATACGATCCATTCTAATTCATTCGCACAATCCATTCTAATTCATTCGCACAAATGTATCCATTCTAATTCATTCGTACAATCCATTCTAATTCATTTGCACGATCCATTATTATCCATTCCTATGATCCATTCTAATTCATTCGTATGATCCATTCTAATTCATTCGCTCGAATGTATCCATTCTAATTCTTTCATATGATCCATTCTAATTCATTCGCACAAATGTATTCATTCTAGTTCATTCGTACGCTCCATTCTAATTCATTCGTACGCTCCATTCTTATTCATCGCACAAATGTATCCATTCTAATTTATGCGTACGATCCATTCAAATTCAATCGTATGATCCATTCTAATTCATTCGCACGATCAATTCTAATTCATTCATCCGATCCATTCTAATTCATTCGCACAAATGTATCCATTCTAATTCATTCGTACGATCCATTCTAATTCATTCGCATGATCCATTCTAACTCATTCGGTGGATCCATTCTAATTCATTCGTACGATCGATTATAATTCATTCGCACGATCCATTCTAATTTATTCGTACGATCCATTCTAATTCATTCGTACGATCTATTCTAATTCATTCGTACGATCCATTCTAATTCATTCAAATATATCCATTCTAATTCATTCTCACGAATGTAACCTTTCTAATTCATTTGTATGTATTCATTCTAATTCATTTGTGCGAATGAATCCATTCTAATTCATTCGTCCGATCCATTCTAATCCATTCGTACGATCCATTCTAATTCATTCGCACGAATGTAACCATTCTAATTCATTCGTACGATCCATTCTAATTCATTCCTACGATCCATTCTAATTCATTCGCACGAATGTATCCATTCTAATTCATTTGCATGATCCATTCTAATTCATTCATGTGATCCATTCTAATTCATTCGCACAATCCGTTCTAATTCATTCGCACAATCCATTCTAATTCATTCGCACGAATGTATCCATTCTAATTCATTCGTACGATCCAGTCTAATTCATTTGTACGATCCCTCTAATTCATTCGCATTATCCATTCATACGATCCATTCTAATCCATTCGTACGATCCATTCTAATTCATTCATACGATCTATTCTAATTCGTTCGTACGATCCCTTCTAATTCGTTCGTACGATCCATTCTAATTCATTCGCACGATCCATTCTAATCCATTCGTACGAATGGATCCATTCTAATTCATTTGCACTATCCAGGATACAATCGTGCGAATGAATTAGAATGGATCGTATGAATGAATTAGAATGGATTGTGCGAATCAATTAGAATGAATCGTACGAATGAATTAGAATGGATCGTACGAATGAATTAGAATGGATCATGTGAATGAATTTGAATGGATCGTACGAATGAATTAGAATGGATCGAACGAATGAATTAGAATGGATCGTGCGAATGAATTAGAATGGATACATTCGTGCGAATGAATTAGAATGGATCGTACGAATGAATTAGAATGGATCATACGAATGAATTAAAACGGATCGTACAAATGAATTAGAATGGATCGTGCGAATGAATTAGAATGGATCGTACGAACGAATTAGAATGGATCGTAAGAACGAATTAGAATGGATCGTATGAACGAATTAGAATGGATCGTATGAATGAATTATAATGGATACATTCGAGCGAATGAATTAGAATGGATCGTACGAATGAATTCGAATGGATTATAGGAATTAATTAGAATGGATCGTGCAAATGAATTAGAATGGATACATTCGTGCGAATGAATTTGAATGGATCATAGGAATGAATTAGAATGGATCGTACGAATGAATTAGAATGGATCGTGCGAATGAATTAGAATGAATCGTATGAATGAATTAGAATGGATCGTACGAATGAATTAGAATGGATCATGTGAATGAATTTGAATGGATCGTACGAATGAATTAGAATGGATCGAACGAATGAATTAGAATGGATCGTGCGAATGAATTAGAATGGATACATTCGTGCGAATGAATTAGAATGGATCATACGAATGAATTAGAATGGATCATACGAATGAATTAAAATGGATCGTACAAATGAATTAGAATGGATCGTGCGAATGAATTAGAATGGATCGTACGAACGAATTAGAATGGATCGTAAGAACGAATTAGAATGGATCGTACGAACGAATTAGAATGGATCGTATGAATGAATTATAATGGATACATTCGAGCGAATGAATTAGATTGGATCGTACGAATGAATTCGAATGGATTATAGGAATTAATTAGAATGGATCGTGCAAATGAATTAGAATGGATACATTCGTGCGAATGAATTAGAATGGATCATAGGAATGAATTAGAATGGATCGTACGAATGAATTAGAATGGTTACATTCGTGCGAATGAATTAGAATGGATCCTACGAATGGATTAGAATGGATCATAGGAATGAATTATAATGGATCGTACGAATGAATTAGAATGGATCGTATAAATGAATTAGAAAGGTTACATTTGTGAGAATGAATTAGAATGGATCGTACGATTCATTCTAATTCGTTCGTACGATCCATTCAAATTCATTCGCACGATCCATTCTAATTCATTCGTATGATTCATTCTAATTCATTCGTAGATCCATTCTAATTCATTCCTACGATCCATTCTAATTCATTCGCACGAATGTATCCATTCTAATTCATTTGCATGATCCATTCTAATTCATTCCTATGATCCATTCTAATTCATTCGTACGATCCATTCTAATTCATTCGCTCGAATGTATCCATTCTAATTCATTCGTACGATCAATTCTAATTCGTTCGTACGATCCATTCTAATTCGTTCGTACGATCCATTCTAATTCATTCGCACGATCCATTCTAATTCATTTGTACGAACCATTTTAATTCATTCGCATGATCCATTCTAATTCATTTTTATGATACATTCGTGCGAATGAATTAGAATGGATCGTATGAATGAATTAGAATGGATCATAGGAATGATTTAGAATGGATCGTGCGAATGAATTAGAATGGATCGTACGAATGAATTAGAATAGATTGTGCAAATGAATTAGAATGGATCGTATGAATGAATTAGAATAGTTACATTCGTGCGAATGAATTAGAATGGATCGTACGAATGGTTTAGAATGGATCGTACAAATGGATTAGAATGGATCATACGAATGAATTAGAATGGATACATTCGAGTGAATAAATTAGAATGGATCGTACGAATGAATTAGAATGGATCGTACGAATGGATTAGAATGGATCGTACGAATGGATTAGAATTGATCGTACGAATGGATTAGAATGGATCGTACGAATGAATTAGAATGGATCATTCCAATGAATTAGAAAGGTTACATTCGTGAGAATGAATTAGAATGGATCGTACGAATGAATTTGAATGGATACATTTGTGCTAATGAATTAGAATGGATCGGATGAATGAATTAGAATTGATCGTGCGAATGAATTAGAATAGATCATACGATTGAATTTGAATGGATCGTACGAATAAATTTCTAATTCAGTCGAATGAATGTATCCATTTTAATTCATTCGTATGACCATTCTAATTCGTATGATCCATTCTAATCCATTCGTACGATCTATTCTAATCCATTCGTACGATCCATTCTAATTCATTCGTACAAATGTATCCATTCTAATTCATTCGTACGATCCATTCTAATTCATTCCTATGGTCCATTCTAATTCATTCGCACGAATGTATCCATTCTAATTCATTTGCACGATCCATTCTAATTCATTCCTATGATCCATTCTAATTCATTCATACGATCCATTCTAATTCATTCGCTCGATCCATTCTAATTTATTAGTACGATCCATTCTAATTCATTCGTACGATTCATTCTAACTCATTCCTACGATCTAATTCATTCGTATGATCCATTCTAATCCATTCGTACGATCCATTCTAATTCATTCGTACGAATGTATCCGTTCTAATCCATTCGTACGATCCATTCTAATCCATTCGTACGATCCATTCTAAGTCATTCGCACGAATGTAACCATTCTAATTCATTCATATGATCCATTCTAATCCATTCGTACGATCAATTCTAATTCATTTGCACGATCCATTCTAATTCATTTGTATGTATCCATTCTAATTCATTCGCTCGAATGTATCCATTCTAATTCATTCTCACGAATGTAACCTTTCTAATTCATTTGTATGATCCATTCTAATTCATTCGTACGATCCATTCTAATTCATTCGTATGATCCATTCTAATTCGTTCGTACGATCCATTCTAATTCATTCGCACGAATGTAACCATTCTAATTCATTCGTACGATTCATTCTAATTCATTCGTATGAGCTATTCTAATTCATTTGTACGATCCATTCTAATTCATTCGTACGATCCATTCTAATCCATTCGTACGATCCATTCTAATCCATTTGTACGATCCATTCTAATTCATTCTCACAAATGTAACCTTTCTAATTCATTCTCACAAATGTAACCTTTCTAATTCATTCGTAAAATGCGTTCTAATCCATTCGTACGATCCATTCTAATTCATTCGTATGATCCATTCTATTTCATTTGCACGATCCATTCTAATTCATTCGCATGAATGTATGTATCCATTCTAATTCATTCGTACGATCTATTCTAATTCATTCGTATGATCAATTCTAATTCATTCGCACGATCCATTCTAATTCATTCGTACGATCCACTCTATTTCCTTTCTAATTCATTTGTTCGATCCATTCTAATTCATTCGTAGGATCCATTCTAATCCATTTGTACGATCCATTCTAATTCATTTGCACGATCCATTCTAATTCATCGCACGATCCATTCTAATTCATTCGCTCGAATGTATCGATTCTAATTCATTCGTACGATCGATTCTAATACATTCGTACGATCCATTCTAATTCATTCGCATGAATATATCTATTCTATTTCATTCGTATGATCCATTCTAATTTATTCGCACGATCTATTCTAATTCATTCGTACGATTCATTCTAATTCATTCGCACGATACATTCTAATTCATTCGTACAAATGTATCCATTTGAATACATTCCTACAATCCATTCTAATTTATTCGCACGATCCATTCTAATTCAGTCGTATGATCCATTCTAATTCATTCCTACGATCTAGTCTAATTCATTCGATCGAATGTATCCATTCTAATTCATTCGCACGAATGTATCCATTCTAATTCATTTGTATGATCCATTCGTACAATCCATTCTAATTCATTCATACGATCTATTCTAATTCATTCGCACAAATGTATCCATTCTAATTCATTCGTACGATCCATTCTAATTCATTCGCACGATCCATTCTAATCCATTCGTACGAATTATAATTCATTCGTGCGAATGAATTAGAATGGATCGTAGGAATGAATTAGAACGATCCATTCTAATTTATTCGTACGATCCATTCTAATTCATTAGTACGATCCATTCTAATTCATTCGCTCGAATGTGTCCATTCTAATTCATTCGCACGATCCATTCTAATTCATTCGTACGATCCATTCTAATTCATTCGCACGAATGTATCTATTCTAATGTATTCGTACGATTCATTCTAATTCATTCGCACGATCCATTCTAATTCATTCGTACCATCCATTCTAATTCATTCGTACGATCCATTCTAATTCATTCTCACAAATGTAACCTTTCTAATTCATTTGTACGATCCATTCTAATTCATTCGTACGATCCATTCTAATCCATTCGTACGATCCATTCTAATCCATTCATACAATCCCTTCTAATCCATTCGTACGATCCATTCTAATTCATTCGCACGAATGTAACCATTCTAATTCATTCGTACGATCCATTCTAATTCATTCCTACGATCCATTCTAATTCATTCACAAATTAGAATGGATCGTACGAATGAATTAGAATGGATCGCACGTTTGAATCAGATTGGATTGTGCGAATGAATTAGAATGGATACATTCGTGCGAATAAATCTTAATGGATTGTATGAATGAATTACAATGGGTAGTACGAATGAATTAGAATAGCTCATACGACTGAATTCGAATGAATCGTACGAATGAATTAGAATGGTTACATTCAAGCGAATGAATTAGAATATATCGTACGAATGAATTAGAATGGATCGTACGAATGAATTAGAATAGATCGTGCGAATGAATTAGAATGAATCATACGAATGCATTAGAATGGATACATTCGTGCGAATGAATTAGAATGGATCGTACGAATGAATTAGAATGGATCGTGCGAATGAATTAGAATGGATTGTACGAATGAATTAGAATAGATACATACAAATGAATTAGAAAGGTTACATTCGTGAGAATGAATTAGAATGGATCGTACGAATGAATTAGAATGGATCGTACGAATGAATTAGAATGGATCATAGGAATGAATTAGAATGGATCGTGCAAATGAATTAGAATGGATACATTCGTGCGAATGAATTAGAGTGGAGCGTAGCAATGAATTAGAATGGATCATACGAATGAATTAGAATGGATCGTACGAATGAATTAGAATGGATACATTCGAGCGAATGAATTAGAATGGATCGTACGAATGAATTAGAATGGATCATAGGAATGATTTAGAATGGATCGTGCAAATGAATTAGAATGGATACATTCGTGCGAATGAATTAGAATGGATCATAGGAATGAATTAGAATGGATCGTACGAATGAATTAGAATGGTTCGTACGAATGCATTAGAATGGATACATTTGTGCGAATGAAATAGAATGGATCGTGAGAATGAATTAGAATAGATACATTCGTACAAATGAATTAGAATGGATCGTGCGAATGAATTAGAATGGATCGTACGAATGAATTAGAATGGATACATTTGTGCGAATGAATTATAATTGACCGTACGAATGAATTAGAATGAATCATACGAATGAATTAGAATGGATCGTACGAATGAATTAGAATGGATCGTATGAATGAATTAGAATGGATCATGAGAATGAATTAGAATGGATCATGCAAATGAATTAGAATGGATGCATTCGTGCGAATGAATTAGAATGGATGGTAGGAATGAATTAGAATGGATCGTACGAATGAATTAGAATGGATACATTTGTACGAATGAATTAGAATGGTTCGTACGAATGAATTAGAATGGATCGTACGATTCATTCTAATTCATTCGTACGATCCATTCTAATGCATTCGTACGATTCATTCTAATTCATTCGCACGATCCATTCTAATTCATTCGTACGATCCATTCTTATTCATTCATACATTCCATTCTAATTCATTCGTACGATCCATTCTAATTCATTCATACGTACATTCTAATTCATTCGGAGGATCCAATCTAATTCATTCGTACGATCAATTCTAATTCATTCGCACGATCCATTCTAATTCATTCGCACGATCCATTCTAATTCATTCGTATGATCCATTCTAATTCATTCGCACGAATGTAACCATTCTAATTCATTCGTACGATCCATTCTAATTCATTCCAACGATCCATACTAATTCATTCGCACGAATGTATCCATTCTAATTCATTCCTACGATCCATTCTAATTCATTCGCACGAATGTATCCATTCTAATTCATTCGTACGATCCATTCTAATTCATTCGTACGATTCATTCTAATTCATTTGTACGATCCATTCTAATTCATTCGCACGATCCATTCTAATTCATTTGTACGAATGAATTAGAATGGATCATACGACTGAATTAGAATGGATTGTACGAATGAATTAAAATTGATCATACAAATGAATTAGAATGGATACATTCGTGCGAATGAATTAGAATAGATTGTATGAACGAATTAGAATGGATCGTACGAATGGATCATACAAATGAATTAGAAAGGTTACATTCGTGAGAATGAATTTGAATGGATCGTACGATCCATTCTAATTCATTCATACGAATGTAACCTTTCTAATTCATTTGTATGATCCATTCTAATTCATTCCTACGATCTATTCTAATTCATTCGTATGATCCATTCTAATTCATTCGCACGATCCATTCTAATTTATTCGTACGATCCATTCTAATTCATTCGTACGATCTATTTTAATTCATTCGTACGATCTATTCTAATTCATTCGCACGAATGTATTCATTCTAGTTCATTCGTACGTTCCATTCTAATTCATTCGTACGCTCCATTCTTATTCATCGCACAAATGTATCCATTCTAATTCATTCGTACGATCCATTCTAATTCATTCGTACGATCCATTCTAATTCATTCCTACGATCCATTCTAATTCACTCGCATGAATGTATCCATTCTAATTCATTTGCACGATCCATTCGAATTCATTCCTATGATCCATTCTAATTAATTCGTATGATCCATTCTAATTCATTCACTCGAATGTACCCATTCTAATTCATTCGTATGATCCATTCAAATTCATTCATACAATCCATTCTAATTCATTCGTACGATCCATTTTAATTCATTCGTACGATCCATTCTAATTTATTCGCATGAATATATCTATTCTAATTCATTCGTATGATCCAATCTAATTCATTCGCACAAATGTATCCATTCTAATTCATTCGTTCGATCCATTCTAATTCATTCGTATAAATATATCCATTCTAATTCATTCGTACGATCCATTCTAATTCATTCGCATGATCCATTCTAATTCATTCGCACAAATATATCCATTCTAATTTATTCGTACAATCCATTCTAATTCATTCGCATGATCCATTCTAATTCATTCGTATGATCCATTCTAATTCATTCGTACGATCCATTCTAATCCATTCGTACGATCCATTCTAATCCATTCATACGATCCATTCTAATTCATTCTCACAAATGTAACCTTTCTAATTCATTTGTACGATCCATTCTAATCCATTCATACGATCCATTCTAATCCATTCGTACGATCCATTCTAATTCATTTGCACGAATGTAACCATTCTAATTCATTCGTACGATCCATTCTAATTCATTCCTACGATCCATTCTAATTCATTCGCACGATTGTATCCATTCTAATTCATTTGCACGATCCATTCTAATTCATTCCTATGATCCATTCTAATTCATTCGTACAATCCATTCTAATTCATTCGCACGAATGTATCCATTCTAATTCATTCGTACGATCCATTCTAATTCATTCCTACGATCTATTCTAATTCATTCGCTCGAATGTATCAATTCTAATTTATTAATTCGATCCATTCTAATTCATTCGTACGATTCATTCTAATCCATTCGTACGATCCATTCTAATTCATTCGTACAATCCATTCTAATTCATTCTCACAAATGTAACCTTTCTAATTCATTTGTACGATCCATTCTAATTCATTCGTACGATCCATTCTAATACATTCGTACGATCCTTTCTAATTAATTCGTACGATCCATTCTAATTCATTCGCACAAATGTAACCTTTCTAATTCATTTGTACGATCCATTCTAATTCATTCGTACGATCCATTCTAATTCTTTCGCATGAATGTAACCATTCTAATTCATTCGTACGATCCATTCTAATTCATTCCCACGATCCATTCTAATTCATTCGTACGATCCATTCTAATTCATTCGCACAAATGTAACCTTTCTAATTCATTTGTGTGATCCATTCTAATTCATTCATACGATCCATTCTAATTCATTCGCACGAATGTAACCATTCTAATTCATTCGCACGAATGTAACCATTCTAATTCATTCGTACGATCCATTCTAATTCATTCCTACGATGCATTCCAATTCATTCGCACGATCCATTCTAATTCATTCGCTCGAATGTATCCATTCTAATTCATTCGTACGATCCATTCTAATTCATTCTCACGAATGTAACCTTTCTAATTCATTTGTATGTATCCATTCTAATTCATTCGTACGATCCATTCTAATTCATTCGCACAATCCATTCTAATTCATTCGTACGATCCATTCTAATTCATTCGTACGATCCATTCTAATTCATTCGCACGATCCATTCTAATTCATTCGTACGATCCATTCTAATTCATTCGTCCGATCCATTCTAATTCATTCGTACGAATGTATCCATTCTAATTCATTCGTACAATCCATTCTAATTCATTCGCACGATCCATTCTAATTCATTCGTATGATCCATTCTAATTCATTCCTACGATCTATTCTAATTCATTCGCTCGAATGTATCCATTCTAATTCATTTGTTCGATCCATTCTAATTCAATCGTACAATCCATTCAAATTCATTCGCATTATCTATTCTAATTCATTTGTACGATCCATTCTAATTCATTCTCACGAATGTAACCTTTCTAATTCATTTGTATGATCCATTCTAATTTATTCGTATGATCCATTCTAATCTATTCGTACAATCCATTCTAATCCCTTCGTACGATCCATTCTAATCCATTCGTACGATCCATTCTAATTCATTCGTATGAATGTATCCATTCTAATTTATTCGTACGATCTAGTCTAATTCATTCGTACGATCCAGTCTAATTCATTCGCACGAATGTATCCATTCTAATTCATTCGTGTGATCCATTCTAATTCATTCGTACGATCCATTCAAATTCATTCACACGATCCATTCTAATTCATTCGTACGATCCATTCTAATTCATTCATACAATCTATTCTAATTCATTCGCACGAATATATCCATTCTAAGTCATTCGCACAATCCAATCTAATTCAAACGTACGATCCATTCTAATTCATTCACATGATGTATTCTAATTCATTCGTATGATCCATTCTAATTCATTCGTATGATTCATTCTAATTCATTCGTACGATCCATTCTAATTCATTCGCACAAATGTATCCATTCTAATTCATTCGCACGATCCATTCTAATTCATTCATACGATCCATTCTAATTCATTCGCACAAATGTAACATTTCTAATTCATTTGTACGATCCATTCTAATTCATTCGTACGATCCATTCTAATTCATTAGCACGAATGTAACCATTCTAATTCATTCGTACGATCCATTCTAATTCATTCCTACGATCCATTCTAATTCATTCGCACGATCCATTCTAATTTATTCGCTCGAATGTATCCATTCTAATTTATTCGTACGATCCATTCTAATTTATTCGTACGATCCATTCTAATTCATTCTCACGAATGTAACCTTTCTAATTCATTTGTATGTATCCATTCTAATTCATTCGTACGATCCATTCTAATTCATTCACACGATCCATTCTAATTCATTCGTATGATCAATTCTAATTCATTCGCACGATCCATTCTAATTCATTCGTACGATCCATTCTAATTCATTCGTACGATCCATTATAATTCATTCACACGAATTTATCCAGTCTAATTCATTCTTCCGATCCATTCTAATTCATTCGCACGAATGTATCCATTCTAATTCATTTGTACAATCCATTCTAATTCATTCGCACGATTCATTCTAATTCATTCATATGATCCATTCTAATTCATTCCTAGGATCTATTCTAATTCATTCGCTCGAATGTATCCATTCTAATTCATTCGTTCGATCCATTCTAATTCATTCATACGATCTATTCAAATTCATTCATATGCTCCATTCTAATTCATTCTAATCCATTCGTACGATCCATTCTAATTCATTCGTACGATCCATTCAAATTCAATCGTACGATTCATTCAAATTCAATCGTATGATTCATTCTAATTCATTCGTACGATCCATTCTAATTCATTCGTACGATCGATTCTAATTCATTCGCACGATCCATTCTAATTCATTCATACGATCCATTCTAATTCATTCGCACGATCCATTCTAATTCATTCGTACGATCCATTCTAATTCATTCGCTCGAATGTATCCATTCTAATTCATTCGTGCGATCCATTCTAATTCGTTCATAGGATCCATTCTAATGCATTCGTACGATTCATTCTAATTCATTCACACGATCCATTCTAATTCATTCGTACGATCCATTCTAATTCATTCGCTCGAATGTATCCATTCTAATTCATTCGTACGATCCATTCTAATTCGTTCGTACAATCCATTCTTATTCATTCGTATGATCCATTCTAATTCATTCGTATGATCTATTCTAATACATTCCTACGACCTATTCTAATTCATTCGCTCGAATGTATCCATTCTAATTCATTCGTTCGATCCATTCTAATTCATTCGTACGATCCAATCAAATTAATTCGCATGATCCATTCTAATTCATTCGTACGATCCATTCTAATTCATTCGCACGAATGTGACCAATCTAATTCATTCATACGATCCATTCTAATTCATTCGTACGATCTAATTCATTCGTACTATCCATTCTAATTCATTTGTACGATCGATTCTAATTTAATCGTACGATCCATTCTAATTCATTCGTAGAATTAGAAAGGTTACATTCGTGAGAATGAATTAGATTCCATCGTACGAATGAATTAGAATGGATCGTGCGAATGAATTAGAATGGATCGTATGAATGAATTAGAATGGATACATTTGTGCGAATGAATTAGAATGGATTGTACGAATGAATTAGAATGAATCATACGAATGAATTAGAATGGATCATACGAATGAATTAGAATGGATCGTATGAATGAATTAGAATGGATCATAAGAATGAATTAGAATGGATCGTCCTAATGAATTAGAATGGATGCATTCGTGCGAATGAATTAGAATGGATGGTAGGAATGAATTAGATTGGATCGTACGAATGAATTAGAATGGATACATTTGTACGAATTAATTAGAATGGATCGTACGAATGAATTAGAATGGATCGTACGAATTGATTAGAATGGATCGTACGAATGGATTAGAATGGATCGTACGAATGGATTAGAATGAATACATTTGTGAGAATGAATTATAATGGATCGTACGAATGAATTAGAATGGATCGTACGATTCATTCTAATTCATTCGTACGATCCATTCTAATGCATTCGTACGATTCATTCTAATTCATTCGCACGATCCATTCTAATTCTTTCGTACGATCCATTCTTATTCATTCATACGATCCATTCTAATTCATTCGTACGATCCATTCTAATTCATTCGTATGATCCATTCTAACTCATTCGGTGGATCCATTCTAATTCATTCGTACGATCCATTCTAATTCATTCGGTGGATCCATTCTAATTCATTCGTACGATCCATTCTAATTCATTCGCACGATCCATTCTAATTCATTCGTACGATCCATTCTAATTCGTTCGTACGATCCATTCTAATTCATTCGCACGAATGTAACCATTCTAATTCATTCGTACGATCCATTCTAATTCATTCCTACGATCCATACTAATTCATTCGCACGAATGTATCCATTCTAATTCATTTGCACGATCCATACTAATTCATTCCTACGATCCATTCTAATTCATTCGCACGAATGTATCCATTCTAATTCATTCGTACGATCCATTCTAATTCATTCGTACGATTCATTCTAATTCATTCGTACGATCCATTCTAATTCATTCGCACGATCCATTCTAATTCGTACGTACGATCCATTCTAATTCATTTTTACGAATGAATTAGAATAGATCATACGACTGAATTAGAATGGATTATACGAATGAATTAGAATTGATCATACAAATGAATTAGAATGGATACTTTCGTGCGAATGAATTAGAATAGATCGTATGAATGAATTAGAATGTATCGTACGAATGGATCATACAAATGAATTAGAAAGGTTACATTCGTGAGAATGAATTAGAATGGATCGTACGATTACGATCCATTCTAATTCATTCTCACGAATGTAACCTTTCTAATTCATTTGTATAATCCATTCTAATTCATTCCTACGATCTATTCTAATTCATTCGTATGATCCATTCTAATTCATTCGCACGATCCATTCAAATTCATTCGTACGATCTATTCTAATTTATTCGTACGATCTATTCTAATTCATTCGCACGAATGTATCCATTCTAGTTCATTTGTACGCTCCATTCAAATTCATTTGTACGCTCCATTCTTATTCATCGCACAAATGTATCCATTCTAATTCATTCGTACGATCCATTCTAATTCATTCGTACAATCCATTCTAATTCATTCCTACGATCCATTCTAATTCATTCGCACGATTGTATCCATTCTAATTCATTTGCACGATCCATTCTAATTTATTCGTAGGATCCATTCTAATTCATTCGCTCGAATGTATCCATTCTAATTCATTCGTACGATCCATTCTAATTTGTTCATACGATCCATTCTAATTCATTCGTACGATCCATTTTATTTCATTCGTACGATCCATTCTAATTCATTCACATGAATATATCGATTCTAATTTATTCGTTTGATCCATTCTAATTCATTCGGACAAATGTATCCATTCTAATTCATTCGTTCGATCCATTCTAATTCATTCGCATAAATATATCCATTATAATTCATTCGTACGATCCATTCTAATTCATTCGCATGATCCATTCTAATTCATTCGTACGATCCATTCTAATTCATTCGTACGATCCATTCTAACCCATTTGTACGATCCATTCTAATCCATTCATATGATCCATTCTAATTCATTCTCACAAATGTAACCTTTCTAATTCATTTGTACGATCCATTCTAATCCATTCGTACGATCCATTCTAATCCATTCGTACGATCCATTCTAATTCATTCGCACGAATGTAACCATTCTAATTCATTAGTACGATCCATTCTAATTCATTCCTACGATCCATTCTAATTCATTCGCACGATTGTATCTATTCTAATTCATTTGCACGATCCATTCTAATTCATTCCTATGACCCATTCTAATTCATTCGTACACTCCATTCTAATTCATTCGCACGAATGTATCCATTCTAATTCATTCGTACGATCCATTCTAATTCATTCCTATGATCTATTCTAATTCATTCGCTCGAATGTATCCATTCTAATTCATTCGTTTGATCCATTCTAATTCATTCGTACGATCCATTCTAATCCGTTCGTACGATCCATTCTAATCCATTCGTACGATCCATTCTAATCCATTCGTACGATCCATTCTAATTCATTCTCACAAATGTAACCTTTCTAATTCATTTGTACGATCCATTCTAATCCATTTGTACGATCCATTCTAATCCATTCGCACAAATGTAACCTTTCTAATTCATTTGTTCGATCCATTCTAATTCATTCGTACGATCCATTCTAATTCTTTCGCACGAATGTAACCATTCTAATTCATTCGTACGATCCATTCTAATTCATTCCTACGATCCATTCTAATTCATTCGTACGATCCATTCAAATTCATTCGTACAAATGTAACCTTTCTAATTCATTTGTATGATCCATTCTAATTCATTCGTACGATCCATTCTAATTCATTCATACGATCCATTCTAATTCATTCTCACGAATGTAACCTTTCTAATTCATTTGTATGTTTCCATTCTAATTCATTCATACGATCCATTCTAATTCATTAGCACGATCCATTCTAATTCATTCGTATGATCCATTCTAATTCATTCGCACGATCCATTCTAATTAATTCGTACGATCCATTCTAATTCATTCGTACCAATGTATCCATTCTAATGCATTTGTACGATTCATTCTAATTCATTCGCACGATCCATTCTAATTCATTCGTACGATCCATTCTAATTCATTCGTCCGATCCATTCTAATTCATTCGCACGAAAGTATCCATTCTAATTCATTCGTACAATCCATTCTAATTCATTCGCACGATCCATTCTAATTCATTAGTACAATCCATTCTAATTCATTCGCACGATCCATTCTAATTCATTCGTATGATCCATTCTAATTCATTCCTACGATCTATTCTAATTTTTTCGCTCGAATGTATCCATTCTAATTCATTCGTTCGATCCATTCTAATTCATTCGTACAATCCATTCAAATTCATTCGCATTATCCATTCTAATTCATTTGTACGATCCATTCTAATTCATTCTCACGAATGTAACCTTTCTAATTCATTTGTATGATCCATTCTAATTCATTCGTATGATCCATTCTAATCCATTCGTACGATCCATTCTAATCCAATCGTACGATCCATTCTAATCCATTCCTACGATCCATTCTAATTCATTCGTATGAATATATCCATTCTAATTTTTTCGTACGATCCAGTCTAATTCATTCGTACAATCCATTCTAATTCATTCGCACGAATGTATCCATTCTAATTCATTCGTACGATCCATTCTAATTCATTCGTATGATCCATTCTAATTCATTCGCACGATCCATTCAAATTCATTCGCACGATCCATTCTAATTCATTCGTACGATCCATTTTAATTCATTCATACGATCTATTCTAATTCATTCGCACGAATGTATCCATTCTAATTCATTCGCACAATCCAATCTAATTCAAACGTACTATCCATTCTAATTCGTTCACATGATGTATTCTAATTCATTCATATGATCCATTCTAATTCATTCGTATGATTCATTCTAATTCATTCGTACGATCCATTCTAATTCATTCGCACAAATGTATCCATTCTAATTCATTCACATGATCCATTCTAATTCATTCATATGATCCATTCTAATTCATTCGCACAAATGTAACCTTTCTAATTCATTTGTACGATCCATTCTAATTCATTCGTACGATCCATTCTAATTCATTCGCACGATCCATTCTAATTCTTTCGCTCGAATGTATCCATTCTAACTCATTCGTACGATCCATTCTAATTCATTAGTGCGATCCATTCTAATTCATTCTCACGAATGTAACCTTTCTAATTCATTTGTATGTATCCATTCTAATTCATTCGTATGATCCATTCTAATTCATTCGCACGATCCATTCTAATTCATTCGTACGATCCATTCTAATTCATTCGTATGATCAATTCTAATTCATTCGCACGATCCATTCTAATTCATTCGTACGATACATTCTAATTCATTCGTACGATCCATTCTAATTCATTCGTCCGATCCATTCTAATTCATTCGCACGAATGTTTCCATTCTAATTCATTCGTACAATCCATTTTATTTCATTCGCACGATCCATTCTAATTCATTCGTATGATCCATTCTAATTCATTCCTATGATCTATTCTAATTCATTCGCTCGAATGTATCCATTCTAATTCATTCGTACGATCCATTCTAATTCATTCGGTGGATCCATTCTAATTCATTCGTACGATCCATTCTAATTCATTCGCACGATCCATTCTAATTCATTCGTACGATCCATTCTAATTCGTTCGTACGATCCATTCTAATTCATTCGCACGAATGTAACCATTCTAATTCATTCGTACGATCCATTCTAATTCATTCCTACGATCCATACTAATTCATTCGCACGAATGTATCCATTCTAATTCATTTGCACGATCCATACTAATTCATTCCTACGATCCATTCTAATTCATTCGCACGAATGTATCCATTCTAATTCATTCGTACGATCCATTCTAATTCATTCGTACGATTCATTCTAATTCATTCGTACGATCCATTCTAATTCATTCGCACGATCCATTCTAATTCGTACGTACGATCCATTCTAATTTATTTTTACGAATGAATTAGAATAGATCATACGACTGAATTAGAATGGATTATACGAATGAATTAGAATTGATCATACAAATGAATTAGAATGGATACTTTCGTGCGAATGAATTAGAATAGATCGTATGAATGAATTAGAATGTATCGTACGAATGGATCATACAAATGAATTAGAAAGGTTACATTCGTGAGAATGAATTAGAATGGATCGTACGATTACGATCCATTCTAATTCATTCTCACGAATGTAACCTTTCTAATTCATTTGTATAATCCATTCTAATTCATTCCTACGATCTATTCTAATTCATTCGTATGATCCATTCTAATTCATTCGCACGATCCATTCTAATTCATTCGTACGATCTATTCTAATTTATTCGTACGATCTATTCTAATTCATTCGCACGAATGTATCCATTCTAGTTCATTCGTACGCTCCATTCTAATTCATTTGTACGCTCCATTCTTATTCATCGCACAAATGTATCCATTCTAATTCATTCGTATGATCCATTCTAATTCATTCGTACAACCCATTCTAATTCATTCCTACGATCCATTCTAATTCATTCGCACGAATGTATCCATTCTAATTCATTTGCACGATCCATTCTAATTTATTCGTAGGATCCATTCTAATTCATTCGCTCGAATGTATCCATTCTAATTCATTCGTACGATCCATTCTAATTTGTTCATACGATCCATTCTAATTCATTCGTACGATCCATTTTATTTCATTCGTACGATCCATTCTAATTCATTCGCATGAATATATCGATTCTAATTTATTCGTTTGATCCATTCTAATTCATTCGCACAAATGTATCCATTCTAATTCATTCGTTCGATCCATTCTAATTCATTCGCATAAATATATCCATTATAATTCATTCGTACGATCCATTCTAATTCATTCGCATGATCCATTCTAATTCATTTGTACGATCCATTCTAATTCATTCGTACGATCCATTCTAACCCATTTGTACGATCCATTCTAATCCATTCATATGATCCATTCTAATTCATTCTCACAAATGTAACCTTTCTAATTCATTTGTACGATCCATTCTAATCCATTCGTACGATCCATTCTAATCCATTCGTACGATCCATTCTAATTCATTCGCACGAATGTAACCATTCTAATTCATTAGTACGATCCATTCTAATTCATTCCTACGATCCATTCTAATTCATTCGCACGATTGTATCTATTCTAATTCATTTGCACGATCCATTCTAATTCATTCCTATGATCCATTCTAATTCATTCGTACAATCCATTCTAATTCATTCGCACGAATGTATCCATTCTAATTCATTCGTACGATCCATTCTAATTCATTCCTATGATCTATTCTAATTCATTCGCTCGAATGTATCCATTCTAATTCATTCGTTTGATCCATTCTAATTCATTCGTACGATCCATTCTAATCCGTTCGTACGATCCATTCTAATCCATTCGTACGATCCATTCTAATCCATTCGTACGATCCATTCTAATTCATTCTCACAAATGTAACCTTTCTAATTCATTTGTACGATCCATTCTAATCCATTTGTACGATCCATTCTAATCCATTCGCACAAATGTAACCTTTCTAATTCATTTGTTCGATCCATTCTAATTCATTCGTACGATCCATTCTAATTCTTTCGCACGAATGTAACCATTCTAATTCATTCGTACGATCCATTCTAATTCATTCCTACGATCCATTCTAATTCATTCGTACGATCCATTCAAATTCATTCGTACAAATGTAACCTTTCTAATTCATTTGTATGATCCATTCTAATTCATTCGTACAATCCATTCTAATTCATTCATACGATCCATTCTAATTCAATCTCACGAATGTAACCTTTCTAATTCATTTGTATGTTTCCATTCTAATTCATTCATACGATCCATTCTAATTCATTCGCACGATCCATTCTAATTCATTCGTATGATCTATTCTAATTCATTCGCACGATCCATTCTAATTAATTCGTACGATCCATTCTAATTCATTCGTACCAATGTATCCATTCTAATGCATTTGTACGATTCATTCTAATTCATTCGCACGATCCATTCTAATTCATTCGTACGATCCATTCTAATTCATTCGTCCGATCCATTCTAATTCATTCGCACGAAAGTATCCATTCTAATTCATTCGTACAATCCATTCTAATTCATTCGCACGATCCATTCTAATTCATTCGTACAATCCATTCTAATTCATTCGCACGATCCATTCTAATTCATTCGTATGATCCATTCTAATTCATTCCTACGATCTATTCTAATTTATTCGCTCGAATGTATCCATTCTAATTCATTCGTTCGATCCATTCTAATTCATTCGTACAATCCATTCAAATTCATTCGCATTATCCATTCTAATTCATTTGTACGATCCATTCTAATTCATTCTCACGAATGTAACCTTTCTAATTCATTTGTATGATCCATTCTAATTCATTCGTATGATCCATTCTAATCCATTCGTACGATCCATTCTAATCCAATCGTACGATCCATTCTAATCCATTCCTACGATCCATTCTAATTCATTCGTATGAATATATCCATTCTAATTTATTCGTACGATCCAGTCTAATTCATTCGTACAATCCATTCTAATTCATTCGCACGAATGTATCCATTCTAATTCATTCGTACGATCCATTCTAATTCATTCGTATGATCCATTCTAATTCATTCGCACGATCCATTCAAATTCATTCGCATGATCCATTCTAATTCATTCGTACGATCCATTTTAATTCATTCATACGATCTATTCTAATTCATTCGCACGAATGTATCCATTCTAATTCATTCGCACAATCCAATCTAATTCAAACGTACGATCCATTCTAATTCGTTCACATGATGTATTCTAATTCATTCATATGATCCATTCTAATTCATTCGTATGATTCATTCTAATTCATTCGTACGATCCATTCTAATTCATTCGCACAAATGTATCCATTCTAATTCATTCGCATGATCTATTCTAATTCATTCATATGATCCATTCTAATTCATTCGCACAAATGTAACCTTTCTAATTCATTTGTACGATCCATTCTAATTCATTCGTACGATCCATTCTAATTCATTCGCACGATCCATTCTAATTATTTCGCTCGATCCATTCTAATTCTTTCGCTCGAATGTATCCATTCTAACTCATTCGTACGATCCATTCTAATTCATTAGTGCGATCCATTCTAATTCATTCTCACGAATGTAACCTTTCTAATTCATTTGTATGTATCCATTCTAATTCATTCGTATGATCCATTCTAATTCATTCGCACGATCCATTCTAATTCATTCGTACGATCCATTCTAATTCATTCGTATGATCAATTCTAATTCATTCGCACGATCCACTCTAATTCGTTCATACGATCCATTCTAATTCATTCGTACGATCCATTCTAATTCATTCGTCCGATCCATTCTAATTCATTCGCACGAATGTTTCCATTCTAATTCATTCGTACAATCCATTCTAATTCATTCGCACGATCCATTCTAATTCATTCGTATGATCCATTCTAATTCATTCCTATGATCTATTCTAATTCATTCGCTCGAATGTATCCATTCTAATTCATTCGTTCGATCTATTCTAATTCATTTGTACGATCCATTCAAATTCATTCATATGATCCATTCTAATTCATTCTAATCCATTCGTACGATCCATTCTAATTCATTCGTACGATCCATTCAAATTCAATCGTACGATCCATTCAAATTCAATCGTATGATCCATTCTAATTCAATCGTACGATCTAATTCATTCGTACGATCCATTCTAATTCATTCGTACGATCGATTCTAATTCATTCGCACGATCCATTCTAATTCATTCGTATGATCCATTCTAATTCATTCGCACGATCCATTCTAATTCATTCGTACGATCCATTCTAATTCATTCGCTCGAATGTATCCATTCTAATTCATTCGTACGATCCATTCTAATTCGTTCATACGATCCATTCTAATACATTCGTACGATTCATTCTAATTCATTCGCACGATCCCTTCTAATTCATTCGTACGATCCATTCTAATTCATTCGCTCGAATGTATCCATTCTAATTCATTCGTATGATCCATTCTAATTCGTTCGTACGATCCATTCTAATTCATTTGTATGATCCATTCTAATTCATTCGTATGATCCATTCTAATTCATTCCTACGATCTATTCTAATTCATTCGCTCGAATGTATCCATTCTAATTCATTCGTTCGATCCATTCTAATTCATTCGTACGATCCATTCAAATTCATTCGCATGATCCATTCTAATTCATTCGTACGATCCATTCTAATTCATTCGCACGAATGTGACCATTCTAATTCATTCGTACGATCCATTCTAATTCATTCGTACGATCAATTCTAATTCATTCGTACGATCCATTCTAATTCATTCGTAGAATTAGAAAGGTTACATTCGTGAGAATGAATTAGATTGCATCGTACGAATGAATTAGAATGGATCGTGCGAATGATTAGAATGGATCGTACGAATGAATTAGAATGGATACATTCGTACGATCCATTCTAATTCATTCGTATGATCCATTCTAATTCATTCGTATAATCCATTCTAATTCATTCCTACGATCTATTCTAATTCATTCGCTCGAATGTATCCATTGTAATTCATTCGTTCGATCCATTCTAATTCATTCGTACGATCCATTCAAATTCATTCGCATGATCCATTCTAATTCATTCGTACGATCCATTCTAATTTATTCGCACGAATGTAACCATTCTAATTCATTCGTACGATCCATTCTAATTCATTCGTACGATCGATTCTAATTCATTCGCACGATCCATTCTAATCCATTCGTACGATCGATTCTAATTCATTCGCACGATCCATTCTAATTTATTCATACAATCCATTCAGATTCATTCGCACGAATGTATCCATTCAAATTCATTCGTACGATCCATTCTAATTCATTCGTATGATCCATTCTAATTCATTCGTATGATCCATTCCAATTCATTCGTACGATCCATTCTAATTCATTCCTACGATCCATTCTAATTCATTCGCTTGAATGTATCCATTCTAATTCATTCGTACGATTAACTCTAATCCATTCGTACGATTCATTTTAATTCATTCGTACGATCCATTCTAATTCATTCTCACAAATGTAACCTTTCTAATTCATTCGTACGATCCATTCTAATTCATTCACACAAATGTATCCATTCTAATTCATTCGTACGATCCATTCTAATTCATTCGCACAATCCATTCTAATTCATTCGCACGATCCATTCTAACACATTCGTACGATCCATTCTAACTCATTCGTACAATGCGTTCTAATCCATTCGTACTATCTATTCTAATTCATTCGCTCGAATGTATCCATTCTAATTCATTCGTTCGATCCATTCTAATTCATTCGCACGATCCGTTCTAATTCATTCCTATGATCCATTCTAATTCGTTCGCACGAATGTAACCATTCTAATTCATTCGTACGATCCATTCTAATTCATTCCTATGATCCATTCTAATTCATTCGCACGAATGTATCCATTCTAATTAATTTGCACGATCCATTCTAATTCTTTCCTATGATCTATTCTAATTCATTCGTACGATCTATTCTAATTCATTCGTACGATCCATTCTAATTCATTCTCACGAATATAACCTTTCTAATTCTACGAATGAATTAGAATGGATCGTGCGAATGAATTAGAATCGATCGTACGAATGAATTAGAATGGATCGTACGAATGAATTAGAATGGTTACATTCGTGCGAATAAATTAGAATGGATCGTACGAATGAATTAGAATGGATCATGCGAATGAATTTGAATGGATCGTACGAATGAATTAGAATGGATCGAACGAATGAATTACAATGGATACATTCGAGCGAATGAATTAGAATAGATCGTAGGAATGAATTAGAATGGATTATACGAATGAATTAGAATGGATCATACGAATGAATTAGAATGGATCGTACGAATGTATCCATTCTAATTCATTCGTACGATCCATTCTAATCATTCGCACGATCCATTCTAATTCATTCGTACGATGCAATCTAATTCATTCTCACGAATGTAACCTTTCTAATTCTACGAATGAATTAGAATGGATCGTACGAATGAATTAGAATTGATCGTACGAATGAATTAGAATGGATCGTACGAATGAATTAGAATGGTCACATTCGTGCGAATGAATTAGAATGGATCGTACGAATGAATTAGAATGGATCATGCGAATGAATTTGAATGGATCGTACGAATGAATTAGAATGGATCGAACGAATGAATTAGAATGGATACATTCGAGCGAATGAATTAGAATAGATCGTAGGAATGAATTAGAATGGATCATACGAATGAATTAGAATGGATCATACAAATGAATTAGAATGGATCGTACGAACGAATAAGAATGGATCATACGAATGAATTAGAATGGATACATTCGAGCGAATGAATTAGAATGGATCGTACGAATGAATTAGAAGGGATCGTGCGAATGAATTAGAATGAATCGTACGAATGTATTAGAATGGATCGTATGAACGAATTAGAATGGATCGTACGAATGAATTAGAATGGATACATTCGAGCGAATGAATTAGAATGGATCGTACGAATGAATTAGAATGGATCGTGCGAATGAATTAGAATGGATCATACGAATGAATTAGAATGGATCGTGCGAATGAATTAGAATCGATCGTACGAATGAATTAGAATGGATCGTACGAATGAATTAGATCGTACGATTGAATTAGAATGGATCATACGATTGAATTTGAATGGATCGTACGATTGAATTTGAATGGATCGTACGAATGAATTAGAATGGATCGTACGAATGGATTAGAATGAATTAGAATGGATCATATGAATGAATTTGAATGGATCGTACAAATGAATTAGAATGGATCGAACGAATGAATTAGAATGGATACATTCGAGCGAATGAATTAGAATAGATCATAGGAATGAATTAGAATGGATCATACGAATGAATTAGAATGGATCGTGCGAATGAATTAGAATGGATTGTACGAATGAATTAGAATGGAAACATTCGTGCGAATGAATTAGAATGGATCGGACGAATGAATTAGAATGGATCGTACGAATGAATTAGAATGGATCGTATGAACGAATTAGAGTGGATCGTGCGAATGAATTAGAATTGATCATACGAATGAATTAGAATGGATCGTACGAATGAATTAGAATGGATCGTGCGAATGAATTAGAATGGATCATACGAATGAATTAGAATGGATACATACAAATGAATTAGAAAGGTTACATTCGTGAGAATGAATTAGAATGGATCGCACTAATGAATTAGAATGGATCGTACGAATGAGTTAGAATGGATACATTCGAGCGAAAGAATTAGAATGGATCGAGCGAAAGAATTAGAATGGATCGTGCGAATGAATTAGAATGGATCGTACGAATGAATTAGAATGGATCGTACAAATGAATTAGAAAGGTTACATTTGTGCGAATGAATTAGAATGGATCATATGAATGAATTAGAATAGATCATGCGAATGAATTAGAATGGATACATTTGTGCGAATGAATTAGAATGGATCGTACGAATGAATTAGAATGAATCATACGAATGAATTAGAATGGATCATATGAATGAATTAGAGTACATCATGTGAACGAATTAGAATGGATCGTACGTTTGAATTAGATTGGATTGTGCGAATGAATTAGAATGGATACATTCGTGCGAATGAATTAGAATAGATCGTATGAATGAATTAAAATGGATCGTACGAATGAATTAGAATGGATCGTGCGAATGAATTTGAATGGATCGTGCGAATGAATTAGAATGGATCATACGAATGAATTAGAATGGATCGTACGAATGAATTAGAATGGATACATTCGTGCGAATGAATTAGAATAGATTGTACGAATGAATTAGACTGGATCGTACGAATAAATTAGAATGGATATATTCATACGAATGAATTAGAATGGATCGTAGGAATGGATTAGAATGGATCGTACGATTGGATTAGAATGGATCGTACGAATGGATTAGAATGGATCATACGAATGAATTAGAATGGATCATACAAATGAATTAGAAAGGTTACATTCGTGAGAATGAATTAGAATGGATCGTACAAATGAATTAGAATGGATAATGCGAATGAATTTGAATGGATTGTACGAATGAATTAGAATGGATCGAACGAATGAATTAGAATGGATACATTCGAGCGAATAAATTAGAATAGATCGTAGGAATGAATTAGAATGGATCATACGAATGAATTAGAATGGATCGTGCGAATGAATTAGAATGGATTGTACGAATGAATTAGAATGGATCGTGCGAATGAATTAGAATGGATTGTACGAATGAATTAGAATGGATACTTTCGTGCGAATGAATTAGAATGGATCGGACGAATGAATTAGAATGGATCGTACGAATGAATTAGAATGGATCGTGCGAATGAATTAGAATGAATCGTACAAATGCATTAGAATGGATACATTGGTACGAATGAATTAGAATGGATCGTACGAATTAATTAGAATGGATCGTGCGAATGAATTAGAATAGATCATACGAATGAATTAGAATGGATCGTGCGAATGAATTAGAATGGATCGTATGAATGAATTAGAATGGAAACATACAAATGAATTAGAAAGGTTACATTCGTGAGATTGAATTAGAATGGATCGTATGAATGAATTAGAATGGATTGTACGAATGAATTAGAATGGATCATACAAATGAATTAGAAAGGTTACATTTATACGAATGAATTTGAATGGATCGTACGAATGAATTAGAATGGATCGTAGGAATGAATTAGAATGGATCGTACGAATGAATTAGAATGGTTACATTCGTGCGAAAGAATTAGAATGGATCGTACGAATGAATTAGAATGGATCGAACAAATGAATTAGAAAGGTTACATTTGTGCGAATGGATTAGAATGGATCGTACAAATGGATTAGAATGGATCGTACAAATGAATTAGAAAGGTTACATTTGTGAGAATGAATTAGAATGGATCGTACGAATGGATTAGAATGGATCGTACGAATGGATTAGAATGGATCGTACGAACGGATTAGAATGGATCGTACGAATGAATTAGAATGGATCAAACGAATGAATTAGAATGGATACATTCGAGCGAATGAATTAGAATAGATCATAGGAATGAATTAGAATGGATCGTACGAATGAATTAGAATGGATACATTCGTGCGAATGAATTAGAATGGATTGTACGAATGAATTAGAATGGATCATAGGAATGAATTAGAATGGATCGTGCAAATGAATTAGAATAGATACAATCGTGCGAATGAATTAGAATGGATCGTAGGAATGAATTAGAATGGATCGTACTGATGAATTAGAATGGTTACATTCGTGCGAATGAATTAGAATGGATCGTACGAATGGATTAGAATGGATCGTACGAATGGATTAGAATGGATCGTACAAATGAATTAGAAAGGTTACATTTGTGAGAATGAATTAGAATGGATCATATGAATGGATTAGAATGGATCGTACAAATGGGTTAGAATGGATCGTACGAATGAATTAGAATGGATCGTACAAATGAATTAGAATGGATCATGCGAATGAATTAGAATGGATCGTACGAATGAATTATAATGGATATATTTATGCGAATGAATTAGAATGGATCGAACGAATGAATTAGAATGGATACATTTGTGCGAATGAATTAGAATGGATCAAACGAATAAATTAGAATCGATATATTCATGCGAATGAATTAGAATGGATCGTACGAATGAAATAAAATGGATCGTACGAATGAATTAGAATGGATCGTATGAACAAATTAGAATGGATCGTACGAATGAATTAGAATGGATACATTCGAGCGAATGAATTAGAATGGATCCTACGAATAAATTAGAATGGATCGTGCAAATGAATTAGAATGGATACATTCGTGCGAATGAATTAGAATGGATCGTAGGAATGAATTAGAATGGGTTGTACGAATGAATTAGAATGGATCATACGAATGAATTAGAATGGATACATTTGTGCGATGAATAAGAATGGAGCGTACAAATGAATTAGAATGGAGCGTACGAATGAACTAGAATGGATACATTCGTGCGAATGAATTAGAATAGATCGTACGAATAAATTAGAATAGATCGTACGAATGAATTAGAATGGATCGTGCGAATGAATTAGAATGGATCATACGAATGAATTAGAATAGATCGTAGGAATGAATTAGAATGGATTATACAAATGAATTAGAAAGGTTACATTCGTGAGAATGAATTAGAATGGATCGTAATCGTACGATCCATTCTAATTCATTCTCACGAATGTAACCTTTCTAATTCATTTGTATGATCCATTCGTACGATACATTCTAATTCATTCATACGATCTATTCTAATTCATTCGCACGAAAGTATCCATTCTAATTCATTTGTATGATCAATTCTAATTCATTCGTATAATCCATTCTAATTCAGTCGTATGATCTATTCTAATTCATTCGTAAAAATAAATTAGAATGGATCGTACGTACGAATTAGAATGGATCGTGCGAATGAATTAGAATGGATCGTACGAATGAATTAGAATGAATCGTACGAATGAATTAGAATGGATCGTACGAATGAATTAGAATGGATACATTCGTGCGAATGAATTAGAATGGATCGTAGGAATGAATTAGTATGGATCGTGCAAATGAATTAGAATGGATACATTCGTGCGAATGAATTAGTATGGATCGTAGGAATGAATTAGAATGGATCGTACGAATGAATTAGAATGGTTACATTCGTGCGAATGAATTAGAATGGATCGTACGAACGAATTAGAATGGATCGTACGAATGAATTAGAATGGATCGTGCGAATGAATTAGAATGGATCGTACGAATGAATTAGAATGGATCCACCGAATGAATTAGAATGGATCGTACGAATGAATTAGAATGGATACATTCGAGCGAATGAATTAGAATAGATCATAGGAATGAATTAGAATGGATCATACGAATGAATTAGAATGGATCGTGCGAATGAATTAAAATGGATTGTACGAATGAATTAGAATGGAAACATTCGTGCGAATGAATTAGAATGGATCGGACGAATGAATTAGAATGGATCGTACAAATGAATTAGAATGTATCGTATGAATGAATTAGAATGGATCGTGCGAATGAATTAGAATTGATCATACGAATGAATTAGAATGGATCGTACGAATGAATTAGAATGGATCGTGCGAATGAATTAGAATGGATCATACGAATGAATTAGAATGGATACATACAAATGAATTAGAAAGGTTACATTCGTGAGAATGAATTAGAATGGATCGCACTAATGAATTAGAATGGATCGTACGAATGAGTTAGAATGAATACATTCGAGCAAAAGAATTAGAATGGATCGTGCGAATGAATTAGAATGGATCGTACGAATGAATTAGAATGGATCGTACAAATGAATTAGAAAGGTTACATTTGTGCGAATGAATTAGAATGGATCATATGAATGAATTAGAATGGATCATGTGAATGAATTAGAATGGATACATTTGTGCGAATGAATTAGAATGGATCGTACGAATGAATTAGAATGAATCATACGAATGAATTAGAATGGATCATATGAATGAATTAGAATACATCATGTGAACGAATTAGAATGGATAGTACGTTTGAATTAGATTGGATTGTGCGAATGAATTAGAATGGATACATTCGTGCGAATGAATTAGAATAGATCGTATGAATGAATTAAAATGGATCGTACGAATGAATTAGAATGGATCGTGCGAATGAATTTGAATGGATCGTGCGAATGAATTAGAATGGATCATACGAATGAATTAGAATGGATCGTACGAATGAATTAGAATGGATACATTCGTGCGAATGAATTAGAATGGATTGTACGAATGAATTAGACTGGATCGTACGAAAAAATTAGAATGGATATATTCATACGAATGAATTAGAATGGATCGTAGGAATGGATTAGAATGGATCGTACGATTGGATTAGAATGGATCGTACGAATGGATTAGAATGGATCATACGAATGAATTAGAATGGATCATACAAATGAATTAGAAAGGTTACATTCGTGAGAATGAATTAGAATGGATCGTACAAATGAATTAGAATGGATAATGCGAATGAATTTGAATGGATTGTACGAATGAATTAGAATGGATCGAACGAATGAATTAGAATGGATACATTCGAGCGAAAAAATTAGAATAGATCGTAGGAATGAATTAGAATGGATCATACGAATGAATTAGAATGGATCGTGCGAATGAATTAGAATGGATTGTACGAATGAATTAGAATGGATCGTGCGAATGAATTAGAATGGATTGTACGAATGAATTAGAATGGATACTTTCGTGCGAATGAATTAGAATGGATCGGACGAATGAATTAGAATGGATCGTACGAATGAATTAGAATGGATCGTGCGAATGAATTAGAATGAATCGTACAAATGCATTAGAATGGATACATTGGTACGAATGAATTAGAATGGATCGTACGAATTAATTAGAATGGATCGTGCGAATGAATTAGAATGGATCGTACGAATTAATTAGAATGGATCGTGCGAATGAATTAGAATGGATACATTTGTGCGAATGAATTAGAATGGATCGTACGAATTAATTAGAATGGATCGTGCGAATGAATTAGAATGGATACATTTGTGCGAATTAATTAGAATGGATCGTACGAATGAATTAGAATGGATCGTACGAATGAATTAGAATGGATACTGCGAATGAATTAGAATGGATCGTACGAATGAATTAGAATGGATACATTCATGCGAATGAATTAGAATGGATCGTACGAATGAATTAGAATGGATACATTCATGCGAATGAATTAGAATGGATCGTACGAATGAATTAGAATAGATCGTACAAATGAATTAGAATGGATCGTGCGAATGAATTAGAATTGATCATATGAATGAATTAGAATGGATCGTACGAATGAATTAGAATGGATCGTGCGAATGAATTAGAATGGATCGTACGAATGAATTAGAATGGATATATTTGAACGAATAAATTAGAATGGATCATACGAATGAATTAGAAAGGATCGTAAGAATGAATTAGAATGGATCGTGCGAATGAATTAGATCGTACGAATGAATTAGAATGGATACATTCATACTACTGAATTAGAATGGATTGTACGAATGAATTAGAATAGATCGTACGAATGAATTAGAATGGATCGTACGAATGAATTAGAATGAATCGTGCGAATGAATTAGAATGGATCGTACGAATGAATTAGAATTGATATATTTGAACGAATGGATTAGAATGGATCATACGAATGAATTAGAATGGATCATACAAATGAATTAGAAAGGTTACATTCGTGAGAATGAATTAGAATGGATCGTATGAATGAATTGGAATGGATCATGTGAATGAATTTGAAAGGATCGTACGAATGAATTAGAATGGATCGAACGAATGAATTAGAAAGGATACATTCGAGCGAATGAATTAGAATAGATCGTAGGAATGAATTAGTATGGATCATACGAATGAATTAGAGTGGATCGTGCGAATGAATTAGAATAGATTGTACGAATGAATTAGAATGGATACATTCGTGCGAATGAATTAGAATGGATCGGACGAATGAATTAGAATGGATCATACGATTCATTCTAATTCATTCGTACGATCCATTCTAATGCATTCGTACGATTTCTAATTCATTCGCACGATCCTTTCTAATTAATTCGTACGATCCATTGTAATTCATTCGTACGATCCATTCTAATTCATTCGTACGATCCATTCTAATTCATTCGCACGAATGTATCCATTCTAATTCATTCGTACAATCCATTCTAATTCATTCGCACGATCCATTCTAATTCATTCGTATGATCATTATAATTCATTCCTACGATCTATTCTAATTCATTCCCTCGAATGTATCCATTCTAATTCATTCATTCGATCCATTCTAATTCATTCGTACGATCCATTCAAATTAATTCGTACGATCCATTCTAATGGATCGTACGAATGAATTAGAATGGTTACATTCGTGTGAATGAATTAGAATAGATCGTACAAATGAATTAGAATGAATCGTACGAATAAATTAGAATGGATCGTGCGAATGAATTAGAATGGATCGTACGAATGAATTAGAATGGATCCACCAAATGAGTTAGAATGGATACATTCATACAAATGAATTATAATGGATCGTATGAATGAATTATAATGGAGCATACGTACGATCCATTCTAATTCATTCGTATGATCCATTCTAATTCATTCGTATGATCCATTCTAATTCATTCCTACGATCTATTCTAATTCATTCGCTCGAATGTATCCATTCTAATTCATTCGTTCGATCCATTCTAATTCATACGTACGATCCATTCAAATTCATTCGTATGATCCATTCTAATTCATTCGTACGATCCATTCTAATTCATTCGCACGAATGTAACCATTCTAATTCATTCGTACGATCCATTCTAATTCATTCGTACGATCGATTCTAATTCATTCGCACCATCCATTCTAATTCATTCGTAGAATTAGAAAGGTTACATTCATGAGAATGAATTAGAATGGATCATACGAATGAATTAGAATGGATCGAAAGAATGAATTAGAATGGATCATAGGAATGAATTAGAATGGATCGTGCTAATGAAATAGAATGGATACATTCGTGCGAATGAATTAGAATGGATCGAAGGAATGAATTAGAAAGGATTGTACGAATGAATTAGAATGGTTACATTCGTGCGAATGAATTAGAATGGATCATAGGAATGAATTAGAACGGATCGTGCGAATGAATTAGAATGGATAGAATGGATACATTCGAGCGAATGAATTAGAATAGATCGTACAAATAGATTAGAACGCATTGTACGAATGAGTTAGAATGGATCGTACGAATGAGTTAGAATGGATCGTACGAATGAATTAGAATGAATCGTGCGAATGAATTAGAATGGATCGTACGAATGAATTAGAATGGATACATTTGTGCGAATGAATTAGAATGGATCATACGAATGAATTAGAATGGATCGTACGAATGAATTAGAAAGGTTACATTTATGAGAATGAATTAGAATGGATCGTACGAATGAATTAGAATGGATCGTACGAATGGATTAGAATGGATCGTACGAATGAATTAGAATGGATACATTCGAGCGAATGAATTAGAATGGATCGTAGGAATGAATTAGAATGGATCGTACGAATGAATTAGAATGGATCGTACGAATGAATTAGAATGGATCATACGAATGAATTAGAATGGATCGTACGAATGAATTTGAATGGATACATTTGTGCGAATGAATCTGAATGGATTGTATGAATGAATTAGAATGGATCGTGCGAATGAATTAGAATCGATCGTACGAATGGATTAGAATGGATCATTCGAATGAATTAGAATGGATCGTACGAATGGATTAGAACGCATTGTACGAATGAATTAGAATGGATCATACAAATGAATTATAATGGATACATTCGTGCGAATGAATTAGAATGGATCGTACGAATGAATTCGAATGGATCGTGCGAATGAATTAGAATGGATCATATGAATGAATTAGAGTAGATCGTAGGAATGAATTAGAATGGATTGTGCGAATGAATTGGAATGGATCGTATGAATGAATTAGAATGGATCATGCAAATGAATTAGAATGGATCGTGCGAATGAATTAGAATAGATCATACGAATGAATTAGAATGGATACATTTGTGCGAATGAATTAGAATGGATCGTACGAATGAATTAGAATGGATTGTACGAATGAATTAGAATGGATCGTACGAACGAATTAGAATGGATCGTATGAACAAATTAGAATGGATCATAGGAATGAATTAGAATAGGTAAATTCGTACGATCCATTCTAATTCATTCGCACGATCCATTCTAATTCATTCGTACGATCCATTCTAATTCATTCGTACGATCGATTCTAATTCATTCGCACGATCCATTCTAATTCATTCGTACGATCCATTCTAATTCATTCGTATGATCCATTCTAATTTATTCGTTCAAATATATCCATTCTAATTCATTCGTACGATCCATTATAATTCATTCTCACGAATGTATCCATTCTAATTCATTTGCATGATCCATTCTAATTCATTCGTACGATCCATTCTAATTCATTCGCACGATCCATTCTAATTTATTTGTACGATCCATTCTAATTCATTCGTGCGAATGTATCCATTCTAATTCATTCGTACGATCCATTCTAATTCATTCGTATGATCCATTCGAATTCACTCGTACGATTTATTCTAATTCATTCGTACGATCCATTCTTATCCATTCTAATTCATTCGTACGATCCATTCTAATTCATTTGTACGGTCCATTCTAATTCATTCGTACGAATGAATTAGAATGGATCATACGATTGAATTTGAATGGATCGTACGAATGAATTAGAATGGATACATTTGTGCGAATTAATTAGAATGGATCGTACGAATTAATTAGAATGGATCGTACGAATGAATTAGAATGGATAGTGCGAATGAATTAGAATGGATCGTACGAATGAATTCGAATGGATACATTCGTACGAATGAAATAGAATGGATCGTACGAATGAATTAGAATAGATCGTACAAATGAATTAAAATGGATCGTGTGAATGAATTAGAATTGATCATACGAATGAATTAGAATGGATCGTACGAATGAATTAGAATGGATCGTGCGAATGAATTAGAATAGATCGTACGAATGAATTAGAATGGATATATTTGAACGAATAAATTAGAATGGATCATACGAATGAATTAGAATGGATCGTACGAATGAATTAGAATGGATCGTGCGAATGAACTAGAATCGATCGTACGAATGAATTAGAATGGATCATACGAATGAATTAGATCGTACGAATGAATTAGAATGGATCGTACGAATGAATTAAAATGGATACATTCATATGACTGAATTAGAATGAATTGTACGAATGAATTAGAATGGATCGTACGAATGAATTAGAATGGATCGTACGAATGAATTAGAATTGATCATGCGAATGAATTAGAATGGATCGTACGAATGAATTAGAATGGATATATTTGAACGAATGGATCGTACGAATGTATTAGAATGGATCATACGAATGAATTAGAATGGATCATACAAATGAATTAGAAAGGTTACATTCGTGAGAATGAATTAGAATGGATCGTATAAATGAATTAGAATGGATCATGCGAATGAATTTGAATGGATCGTATGAATCAATTAGAATGGATCGAACGAATGAATTAGAACGGATACATTCGAGCGAATGAATTAGAATAGATCGTAGTAATGAATTAGAATAGATCATACGAATGAATTAGAATGGATCGTGCGAATGAATTAGAATGGATTGTACGAATGAATTAGAATGGATGCATTCGTGCGAATGAATTAGAATGGATCGTACGATTCATTCTAATTCATTCGTACGATCTATTCTAATGCATTCGTACGATTCATTCTAATTCATTCGCACGATCCATTCTAATTCATTCGTATGATCCATTCTAATTTATTGGCACGAATATACGATCCATTCTAATTTATTCGCAAGAATGTATCTATTCTAATTCATTCGTACAATCCATTCTAATTTATTCGTACAAATGTATCCATTCTAATTCATTCGTACGATCCATTCTAATTCATTCGTACGATCCATTCTAACTCATTCGCACAAATGTATCCATTCTAATTCATTTGTACAATCCATTCTAATTCATTCGCACGATCCATTCTAATTCATTCGTATGATCCATTCTAATTCATTCCTACGATCTATTCTAATTCATTCGCTTGAATGTATCCATTCTAATTCATTCGTTCGATCTATTCTAATTCATTCGTACGATCTATTCAAATTCATTCGTATGATCCATTCTAATAGATCGTACGAATGAATTAGAATGGTTACATTCGAACGAATGAATTAGAATAGATCGTACGAATGAATTAGAACGGATCGTACGAATAAATTAGAATGGATCGTGGGAATGAATTAGAATGGATCGTACGAATGAATTAGAATGGATCCACCAAATGAGTTAGAATGGATACATTCGTACAAATGAATTATAATTGATCGTACGAATGAATTAGAATGGACCGTACGAATGAATTAGATTGATTCATGCAAATGAATTAGAATGGATCATGTAAATGAATTAGAATGGATACATTCGTGCGAATGAATTAGAATGGATCGTAGGAATGAATTAGAATGGATCGTACGAATGAATTAGAATGGTTACATTCGTGCGAATGAATTAGAATGGATCGTACGAATGAATTAGAATGGATCATGCGAATGAATTTGAATGGATCGTACGAATAAATTAGAATGGATCGTACGATCCATTCTAATTCATTCTCACAAATGTATCCATTCTAATTCATTCGTATGATCTATTCTAATTCATTCGCATGATCCATTCTAATTCATTCGCACAAATATATCCATGCTAATTCATTCGTACGAGCCATTGAAATTCATTCGTACGATCCATTCTAATTCATTCGCCCGATCCATTCTAATTCATTCGTACGATCCATTCAAATTCATTCGTACGATCCATTCTAATTCATTCGTACGATCCATTCTAATTCATTCATATGATCCATTCAAACACATTCCTACGATCCATTCTAATTCATTCGTACGATCCATTCTAATTCATTCGCACAAATGTATCCTTTTTAATTCATTCGTACGATCCATTCTAATTTATTCATACGATCCATTCTAATTCATTCGCACGATCCATTCTAATTCATTCGTACGATCCATTCTAATTCATTCGTACGAATGTAACCATTCTAATTCATTCGTACGATCCATTCTAATTTGCGAATTCATTCCTACGATCTATTCTAATTCATTCGTACGTACGATTCATTCTAATTCATTCGTACGATCCATTCTAATTCATTCGTACGATTTATTCTAATTCATTCGCATGAATGTAACCATTCTAATTCATTCGTACGATTCATTCTAATTCATTCGTATGATCCATTCAAATTCATTCATACGATCCATTCTAATTCATTCGTACGGTCCATTCTAATTCATTTCTACGATTCATTCTAATTCATTCGCACAAATATATCCATTTTAATTCATTCGTACGATCCATTCTAATTTATTCGCACGATCCATTCTAATTCATTCGTACGATCCATTCTAATTCATTCATACGATATATTCTAATTCATTCGCACGAATGTATCCATTCTAATTCATTCGTACGATCCATTCTAATACATTCGTACGATCCATTTTAATTCATTCGTACGATCCATTCTAATTTATTCGCACGATCCATTCTAATTCATTCGTACGATCCATTCTAATTCATTCATATGATCTATTCTAATTCATTCACACGAATGTATCCATTCTAATTCATTCGCACGATCCATTCTAATTCCTTCGTATGATCATTCTAATTCATTCCTACGATCTATTCTAATTCATTCGCTCGAATGTATCCATTCTAATTCATTCATTCGATCCATTCTAATTCATTCGTACGATCCATTCAAATTAATTCGTACGATCCATTCTAATGGATCGTACGAATGAATTAGAATGGTTACATTCGTGTGAATTAATTAGAATAGATCGTACGAATGAATTAGAATGAATCGTATGAATAAATTAGAATGGATCGTGCGAATGAATTAGAATGGATCGTACGAATGAATTAGAATGGATCCACCAAATGAGTTAGAATGGATACATTCATACAAATGAATTATAATGGATCGTACGAATGATTTATAATGGAGCATACGTACGATCCATTCTAATTCATTCGTATGATCCATTCTAATTCATTCGTATGATCCATTCTAATTCATTCCTACGATCTATTCTAATTCATTCGCTCGAATGTATCCATTCTAATTCATTCGTTCGATCCATTCTAATTCATACGTACGATCCATTCAAATTCATTCGTATGATCCATTCTAATTCATTCGTACGATCCATTCTAATTCATTCGCACGAATGTAACCATTCTAATTCATTCGTACGATCCATTCTAATTCATTCGTACGATCGATTATAATTCATTCGCACCATCCATTCTAATTCATTCGTAGAATTAGAAAGGTTACATTCCTGAGAATGAATTAGAATGGATCATACGAATGAATTAGAATGGATCGAAAGAATGAATTATAATGGATCATAGGAATGAATTAGAATGGATCGTGCTAATGAAATAGAATGGATACATTCGTGCGAATGAATTAGAATGGATCGAAGGAATGAATTAGAATGGATCGTACGAATGAATTAGAATGGTTACATTCGTGCGAATGAATTAGAATGGATCATAGGAATGAATTAGAACGGATCGTGCGAATGAATTAGAATGGATAGAATGGATACATTCGAGCGAATGAATTAGAATAGATCGTACAAATAGATTAGAACGCATTGTACGAATGAGTTAGAATGGATCGTACGAATGAGTTTGAATGGATCGTACGAATGAATTAGAATGGATCGTGCGAATGAATTAGAATGGATCGTACGAATGAATTAGAATGGATACATTTTTGCGAATGAATTAGAATGGATCATACGAATGAATTAGAATGGATCGTACGAATGAATTAGAAAGGTTACATTTGTGAGAATGAATTAGAATGGATCGTACGAATGAATTAGAATGGATCGTACGAATGGATTAGAATGGATCGTACGAATGAATTAGAATGGATACATTCGAGCGAATGAATTAGAATGGATCGTAGGAATGAATTAGAATGGATCGTACGAATGAATTAGAATGGATCGTATGAATGAATTAGAATGGATCATACGAATGAATTAGAATGGATCGTACGAATGAATTTGAATGGATACATTTGTGCGAATGAATCTGAATGGATTGTATGAATGAATTAGAATGGATCGTGCGAATGAATTAGAATCGATCGTACGAATGGATTAGAATGGATCGTTCAAATGAATTAGAATGGATCGTACGAATGGATTAGAACGCATTGTACGAATGAATTAGAATGGATCATACAAATGAATTATAATGGATACATTCGTGCGAATGAATTAGAATGGATCGTACGAATGAATTAGAATGGATCGTGCGAATGAATTAGAATGGATCGTGCGAATGAATTAGAATGGATCATATGAATGAATTAGAATAGATCGTAGGAATGAATTAGAATGGATTGTGCGAATGAATTGGAATGGATCGTATGAATGAATTAGAATGGATCATGCGAATGAATTAGAATGGATCGTGCGAATGAATTAGAATGGATCATACGAATGAATTAGAATGGATACATTTGTGCGAATGAATTAGAATGGATCGTACGAATGAATTAGAATGGATTGTACGAATGAATTAGAATGGATCGTACGAACGAATTAGAATGGATCGTATGAACGAATTAGAATGGATCGTAGGAATGAATTAGAATGGGTACATTCGTACGATCCATTCTAATTCATTCGCACGATCCATTCTAATTCATTAGTACGATCCATTCTAATTCATTCGTACGATCGATTCTAATTCATTCGCACGATCCATTCTAATTCATTCGTACGATCCATTCTAATTCATTCGTATGATCCATTCTAATTTATTCGTTCAAATATATCCATTCTAACTCATTCGTACGATCCATTATAATTCATTCTCACAAATGTATCCATTCTAATTCATTTGCATGATCCATTCTAATTCATTCGTACGATCCATTCTAATTCATTCGCACGATCCATTCTAATTTATTTGTACGATCCATTCTAATTCATTCGTGCGAATGTATCCATTCTAATTCATTCGTATGATCCATTCTAATTCATTCGTATGATCCATTCGAATTCACTCGTACGATCTATTCTATTTCATTCGTACGATCCATTCTTATCCATTCTAATTCATTCGTACGATCCATTCTAATTCATTTGTACGGTCCATTCTAATTCATTCGTACGAATGAATTAGAATGGATCATACGATTGAATTTGAATGGATCGTATGAATGAATTAGAATGGATCGTACGAATGAATTAGAATGGATCGTGCGAATGAATTAGAATCGATCGTACGAATGAATTAGAATGGATCATACGAATGAATTAGATCGTACGAATGAATTAGAATGGATCGTACGAATGAATTAAAATGGATACATTCATATGACTGAATTAGAATGAATTGTACGAATGAATTAGAATGGATCATACGAATGAATTAGAATGGATCGTACGAATGAATTAGAATGGATCGTGCGAATGAATTAGAATGGATCGTACGAATGAATTAGAATGGATATATTTGAACGAATGGATCGTACGAATGTATTAGAATGGATCATACGAATGAATTAGAACGGATCATACAAATGAATTAGAAAGGTTACATTCGTGAGAATGAATTAGAATGGATCATATGAATAAATTAGAATGGATCATGCGAATGAATTTGAATGGATCGTATGAATGAATTAGAATGGATCGAGCGATTAAATTAGAACGGATACATTCGAGCGAATGAATTAGAATAGATCGTAGTAATGAATTAGAATAGATCATACGAATGAATTAGAATGGATCGTGCGATTGAATTAGAATGGATTGTACGAATGAATTAGAATGGATACATTCGTGCGAATGAATTAGAATGGATCGTATGATTCATTCTAATTCATTCGTACGATCCATTCTAATGCATTCGTACGATTCATTCTAATTTATTCGCACGATCCATTCTAATTCATTCGTATGATCCATTCTAATTTATTGGCACGAATATACGATCCATTCTAATTTATTCGCAAGAATGTATCTATTCTAATTCATTCGTACAATCCATTCTAATTTATTCGTACAAATGTATCCATTCTAATTCATTCGTACGATCCATTCTAATTCATTCGTACGATCCATTCTAACTCATTCGCACAAATCTATCCATTCTAATTCATTTGTACAATCCATTCTAATTCATTCGCATAATCCATTCTAATTCATTCGTATGATCCATTCTAATTCATTCCTACGATCTATTCTAATTCATTCGCTTGAATGTATCCATTCTAATTCATTCGTTCGATCTATTCTAATTCATTCGTACGATCCATTCAAATTCATTCGTATGATCCATTCTAATGGATCGTACGAATGAATTAGAATGGTTACATTCGAGCGAATGAATTAGAATAGATCGTACGAATGAATTAGAACGGATCGTACGAATAAATTAGAATAGATCGTGCGAATGAATTAGAATGGATCGTACGAATGAATTAGAATGGATCCACCAAATGAGTTATAATGGATACATTCGTACGAATGAATTATAATGGATCATACGAATGAATTAGAATGGACCGTACGAATGAATTAGATTGATTCATGCAAATGAATTAGAATGGATCATGCAAATGAATTAGAATGGATACATTCGTGCGAATGAATTAGAATGGATCGTAGGAATGAATTAGAATGGATCGTACGAATGAATTAGAATGGTTACATTCGTGCGAATGAATTAGAATGGATCGTACGAATGAATTAGAATGGATCATGCGAATGAATTTGAATGGATCATACGAATAAATTAGAATGGATCGTACGATCCATTCTAATTCATTCTCACAAATGTATCCATTCTAATTCATTCGTATGATCCATTCTAATTCATTCGCATGATCCATTCTAATTCATTCGCACAAATATATCCATGCTAATTCATTCGTACGAGCCATTGAAATTCATTCGTACGATCCATTCTAATTCATTCGCCCGATCCATTCTAATTCATTCGTACGATCCATTCAAATTCATTCGTACGATCCATTCTAATTTATTCGTATGATCCATTAAAACTCATTCCTACGATCCATTCTAATTCATTCGTACGATCCATTCTAATTCATTCGTATGATCCATTCTAATTCATTCGCACAAATGTATCCTTTTTAATTCATTCGTATGATCCATTCTAATTTATTCATACGATCCATTCTAATTCATTCGCACGATCCATTCTAATTCATTCGTACGATCCATTCTAATTCATTCGTACGAATGTAACAATTCTAATTCATTCGTACGATCCATTCTAATTTGCGAATTCATTCCTACGATCTATTCTAATTCATTCGTACGTACGATTCATTCTAATTCATTCGTACGATCTATTCTAATTCATTCGTACGATTTATTCTAATTCATTCGCATGAATGTAACCATTCTAATTCATTCGTACGATTCATTCTAATTCATTCGTATGATCCATTCAAATTCATTCATACGATCCATTCTAATTCATTCGTACGGTCCATTCTAATTCATTTGTACGATTCATTCTAATTCATTCGCACAAATATATCCATTTTAATTCATTCGTACGATCCATTCTAATTTATTCGCACGATCCATTCTAATTCATTCGTACGATCCATTCTAATTCATTCATACGATCTATTCTAATTCATTCGCATGAATGTATCCATTCTAATTCATTCGTACGATCCATTCTAATACATTCGTACGATCCATTCTAATTCATTCTAATTCATTCGTACGATCCATTCTAATTCATTCGCATGAATGTATCCATTCTAATTCATTCGTACGAATGGATTATAACGCATTGTACGAATGAATTAGAATGGATCAGACGAATGAATTAGAATGGATACATTCGTGCGAATGAATTAGAATGGATCGTACGAATGAATTAGAATGGATCGTGCGAATGAATTAGAATGGATCGTATGAATAAATTAGAATGGATTGTACGAATGATTTAAAATGGATACATTTGTGCGAATGAATTAGAATGGATCGTACAAATGAATTAGAATGGATCGTACGAATGAATTAGAATGGATCGTATGAATGAGTTTGAATGGATCATACGAATGAATTAGAATCAATCGTACGAATGAATTAGAATGGTTACATTCGTGCGAATGAATTAGAATAGATCGTACGAATGAATTAGAATGGATCGTACGAATGAATTAGAATGGATCGTGCGAATGAATTAGAATGGATCATACCAATGAATTAGAATGGATCATACGAATGAATTAGAATGGATATATTCGTGCGAATGAATTAGAATGGATCATACGAATGAATTAGAATGGATACAATTGTGAGAATGAATTAGAATGGATCGTACGATCCAATCTAATTCATTCGTACGATCCATTCAAATTCATTCGCATGATCCATTCTAATTCATTCGTACGATCCATTCTAATTCATTCGCACAAATGTAACCATTCTAATTCATTCATACGATCCATTCTAATTCATTCCTACGATCCATTCTAATTCATTCGCACTAATATATCCATTCTAATTCATTTGCACGATCCATTCTAATTCATTCCTATGATCCATTCTAATTTACTCGTACAATCCATTCTAATTCATTCGCTCGAATGTATCCATTCTAATTCATTCGTACGATCCATTCTAATTCATTCGTACGATCCATTCAAATTCATTCTCATGAATGTAACCTTTCTAATTCATTTGTAGAATCCATTCTAATCCATTCGTATGATCCATTCTAATCCATTCGTACGATCCATTCTAATTCATTCTCACAAATGTAACCTTTCTAATTCATTTGTATGATCTATTCTAATTCATTCGCACGATCCATTCTAATTTATTCGCACGAATATATCCATTCTAATTCATTCGTACGATCCATTCTAATTCATTTGTACGATCCATTCTAATTCATTCGTATGATCTATTCTAATTCGTTTATACGATCCATTCTAATTCATTCGTACGATCCATTCTAATTCATTCCTATTATCCATTCTAATTCATTCGCATGATCCATTCTAATTAATTCGTACGATCCATTCTAATTCATTCGTATGATCAATTCTAATTCATTCGTACAATCCATTCTAATTCAGTCACATGAATATATCATATAAATGAATTAGAATGGATCATAGGATTTGAATTAGAATGGATCGTGCAAATGAATTAGAATGGATACATTCGTGCGAATGAATTAGAATGGATCGTACGAATAAATTAGAATGGATCGTACGAATGAATTAGAATGGTTACATTCGTGCGAATGAATTAGAATTGATCGTACGAATGGATTAGAATGGTTCGTACTAATGGATTAGAATGGATCGTACGAATGAATTAGAATGGATCGTACAAATGAATTAGAAAGGTTACATTTGTGAGAATGAATTAGAATGGATCGTACGAATGGATTAGAATGGATCGTACGAATAGATTAGAATGGATCGTAAGAATGGATTAGAATGGATCGTACGAATGGATTAGAATGGATCGTACGAATGAATTAGAATGGATCATACAAATGAATTAAAAAGGTTACATTCGTGAGAATGAATTAGAATGGATCGTTCGAATGAATTAGAATGGATCGTACGAATGAATTAGAATGGATACATTCGAGCGAATGTTGTAGAATGGATCGTACGAATGAATTAGAATGGATCATAGGAATGAATTAGAATGGATTGTGCAAATGAATTAGAATGGATACATTCATGCGAATGAATTAGAAGGGATCGTAGGAATGAATTAGAATGGATCGTACGAATGAATTAGAATGGTTACATTCGAGCGAATGAATTAGAATGGATCGTACGAATGAATTAGAATGGATCGTGCGAATGAATTAGAATGGATCGTACGAATGAATTAGAATGGATACATTCGAGTGAACGAATTAGAATAGATCGTAGGAATGAATTAGAATGGATCATATGAATGAATTAGAAATGGATCCTACGAATGAATTAGAATGGATTGTATGAATGAATTAGAATGGATCGAACGAATGAATTAGAATGGATACATTTGTATGAATAAATTAGAATGGATTGTACGAGTGAATTAGAATGAATACATTCTTGCGAATAAATTAGAATGGATCGTATATTCGTGAAAATAAATTAGAATGGATCATACGATTGAATTAGAATGGATCATGCTAATGAATTAGAATGAATCATACGAATGCATTAGAATGGATCGTATGAATGAATTAGAATGAATCGTACGATCCATTCTAATTCATTTGTATGATCCATTCTAATTCATTCGCACGATCCATTCTAATTCATTCGTACGATCCATTCTAATTCATTCGTATGATCACTTCTAATTTATTCGTACAATCCATTCTAATTCAGTCGTATGAAGGTATCATACGAATGAATTAGAATAGATCATGCGAATGAATTAGAATGGATCGTACGAATGAATTGGAATGGATACATTCGAGCGAATGAATTAGAATGGATCGTACGAATGAATTAGAATGGATCATAGGAATGAATTAGAATGGATCGTGCAAATGAATTAGAATGGATCTACCGAATGAGTTAGAATGGATCATACGAATGACTTAGAATGGATCGTACGTATGAATTAGAATGGATTGTGCGAATGAATTAGAATGGATAGTACGAATGAATTAGAATGGATAGTGCGAATGAATTAGAATGGATCGTACGAATGAATTAGATTGGATCGTACGAATGAATTAGAATGGATCGTGTGAATGAATTAGAATGGATCATACAAATGAATTAGAATGGATATATTCATGCGAATGAATTAGAATGGATCGTACGAATGAATTAGAATGGATCATTCGTTCATTCATTCTAATTCATTCGTTCGATCCATTCTAATTCATTCGTTCGTTCCATTCTAATTCATTCGCATAAATATATCCATTCTAATTCATTCGTACGATCCATTCCAATTCATTCGCACGATCCATTCTAATTCATTCGCACAAATGTATCCATTCTAATTCATTCATACAATCCATTCTAATTCATTCGCATGATCCATTCTAATTCATTCGTACGATCCATTCTAATTCATTTGTACGATTAATTCTAATTCATTCGCACGAATGTATCTATTCTAATTTATTCGTACGATCCATTTAATTCATTCTCACGAATGTATCATACGAATGAATTAGAATGGATTGTACGAATGGATTAGAATGGATCGTATGAATGAATTAGAATGGATCGTACGAATGCATTAGAATGGATACATTCGTACGAATGAATTAGAATGGATCGTACGAATGGATTAGAATGGATCGTGCAAATGAATTAGAATGGATCATGCAAATGAATTAGAATGGATCGTACGAATGAATTAGAATGGATCATAGGAATGAATTAGAATGGTTACATTCGTGCGAACGAATTAGAATGGATCGTACGAATGGATTAGAATGGATCGTACGAATGGATTAGAATGGATCGTACGAATGAATTAGAATGGATCGTACAAATGAATTAGAAAGGTTACATTTGTGAGAATGAATTAGAATGGATCCTACGAATGAATTAGAATGGATCGTACGAATGTATTAAAATGGATACATTCGAGCGAATGAATTAGAATGGTTATATTTGTGCGAATGAATTAGAATGGATCATGCGAATGAATTAGAATGGATCGTACGAATGAATTAGAATGGATCGTACGAATGAATTAGAATGGATACATTCGTGCGAATGAATTAGAATGGATCGGACGAATGAATTAGAATGGATCGTACGAATGAATTAGAATGGATCGTGCGAATGAATTAGAATGGATCGTACGAATGAATTAGAATGAATCGTACGAATGCATTAGAATGGATCGTACGAATGAATTAGAATGAATCGTACGATCCATTCTAATTCATTCGTCCGATCCATTCTAATTCATTCGCACGAATGTATCCATTCTAATTCATTCATACGATCCATTCTAATTCATTCGCACGATCCATTCTAATTCATTCGCACAAATTAGAATGGATCATACGAATAAATTAGAATGGATTGTGAGAATGAATTAGAACGGTTTGTACGAATGAATTAGAATGGATCATATGAACGAATTAGAATGAATCGTGCAAATGAATTAGAATGGATACATTCGTGCGAATGAATTAGAATGGATCGTACGAATGAATTAGACTGGATCGTACGAATAAATTAGAATGGATACATTAATACGAATGAATTAGAATGGATCTTACGAATGAATTAGATTGGATCGTACGAATCGATTAGAATGGATCGTACGAATGAATTAGAATGGATACATTTGTGCGAGTGGATTAGAACGCATTGTAAGAATGAATTAGAATAGATACATTTGTGCGAATGAATTAGATTGCATCGTACGAATGAATTTGAATGGATTGTACGAATGAATTAGAATGGATCGTACGAATGAATTAAAATGGATCATGTGAATGAATTAGAATAGATCGTACGAATGAATTAGAATGGATCGTACGAATAAATAAGAATGGATCGTGCGAATGAATTAGAATGGATCGTACGAATGAATTAGAATGGATCCACCGAATGAATTAGAATGGATCGTACGAATGAATTAGAATGGATTGTATGAATGCATTAGAATGGATCTTATGAATGAATTAGAATGGATCGTACGAATGAATTAGAATGGATCGTACGAATGAATTAGAATGGATACATTCGTGTGAATGAATTAGAATGGATCGGACGAATGAATTAGAAAGGATCGTACGAATGAATTAGAATGGTCACATTCGTGCGAATGAATTAGAATGGATCGTACGAATGGATTAGAATGGATCTTACGAATGGATTAGAATGGATCGTACGAAGGAATTAGAATGGATCGTACAAATGAATTAGAATAGATATATTCATGCGAATGAATTAGAATGGATCGTACGAATGAATTAGAATGGATCTTACGAATGAATTAGAATGGATCGTACGAATGAATTAGAATGTATCTTACGAAAGAATTAAAATGGATCATACGAATGAATTAGAATGGATCATATGAATGAATTAGAATGGATTGTACGAATGAATTAGAATGGATACATTCATGCGAATGAATTAGAATGGATCGGACGAATGAATTAGAATGGATCGTACGAATGAATTAGAATGGATCATATGAATGAATTAGAATGGTTACATTTGTACGAATGAATTAGAATAGATACATTTGTGCGAATGAATTAGATTGCATCGTACGAATGAATTAGAATGGATCATAGGAATGAATTAGAATGGATCGTGCAAATGAATTAGAATGGATACATTCGTGCGAATGAATAAGAATGAATCGTAGGAATGAATTAGAAGGATCGTATGAATGAATTAGAATGGTTACATTCATGCGAATGAATTAGAATGGATCGTACGAATGGATTCGAATGGATCATACGAATAAATTAGAATGGATCGTACAAATGAATTAGAATGGTTACATTTGTGAGAATGAATTAGAATGGATCGTACGAATGAATTAGAATGGATCGTACGAACGAATTAGAATAGATACATTTGTGCGAATGGATTAGAACGCATTGTACGAATAAATTAGAATAGATACATTTGTGCGAATGAATTAGATTGCATCGTACGAATGAATTAGAATGGATCGTATGATCCATTCTAATCCATTCGTACGATCCATTCTAATTCATTCGCACGAATGTAACCATTCTAATTTATTCGTACGATCCATTCTAATTCATTCCTACGATCCATTCTAATTCATTCACACGAATGTATCCATTCTAATTCATTTGAATGATCCATTCTAATTCATTCCTATGATCCATTCTAATTCATTCGTACGATCCATTCTAATTCATTCGCTCGAATGTATCCATTCTAATTCATTCGAACGATCCATTCTAATTCGTTCATACGATCCATTCTAATTCGTTCGTACGATTCATTCTAATTCATTCGTACGATCCATTCTAATTCATTCGCACGATCCATTCTAATCCATTCGTACGATCCATTCTAATTCATTTGCATGATCCATTCTAATTCATTCCTATGACCCATTCTAATTCATTCGTACGATCCATTCTAATTCATTCGCTCGAATGTATCCATTCTAATTCATTCATACGATCCATTCTAATTCATTCTCACGAATGTAACCTTTCTAATTCATTTGTATGATCCATTCTAATTCATTCGTACGATCCATTCTAAACCATTCGTACGATCCATTCTAATCCATTTGTACGATCCATTCTAATCCATTCGTACGATCCAATCTAATCCATTCGTACGATCTATTCTAATTCATTCGCTCGAATGTATCGATTCTAATTCATTCGAACGATCCATTCTAATCCATTCATACGATCCATTCTAAACCATTCATACGATCCATTCTAATTCATTCGCACGAATGTAACCATTCTAATTCATTCATACGATCCATTCTAATCCATTCGTACGATCCATTCTAATTCATTCGCACGAATGTATCTATTCTAATTCATTCGTATGATCCATTCTAATTCATTCCTACGATCCATTCTAATTCATTCGCACGAATGTATCCATTCTAATTCATTTGCACGATCCATTCTAATTCATTACTATGATCCATTCTAATTCATTCGTATGATCAATTCTAATTTATTCGCTTGAATGTATCCATTCTAATTCATTCGTATGATCTATTCTAATTCATTCGTACGATCCATTCTAATTCATTCTCACGAATATAAACTTTCTAATTCATTTGTATGTATCCATTCTAATTCATTCGTACGATCCATTCTATTTCATTCGCACGATCCATTCTAATTCATTTGTACGATCCATTCTAATTCATTCGCACGATCCATTCTAATTCATTCTCACGAATGTATCCATTCTAATGCATTCGTACGATTCATTCTAATTTATTCGCACGATCTATTCGAATTTATTCGTACGATCCATTCTAATTCATTCGTCCGATCCATTCTAGTTAATTCGCATGAATGTATCCATTCTAATTCATTCGTATAATCTATTCTAATTCATTCGCACGATCCATTCTAATTCATTCGTATGATCCATTCTAATTCATTCCTACGATCTGTTCTAATTCATTCGCTCGAATATATCCATTCTAATTCATTCGTTCGATCCATTCTAATTCATTCGAACGATCCATTCAAATTCATTCGCATGATCCATTCTAATTCATTCGTACGATCCATTCTAATTCATTCTCACGAATGTAACCTTTCTAATTCATTTGTATGATCCATTTTAATTCATTCGTACGATCCATTCTAATCCATTCGTACGATCTATTCTAATTCATTCGCACGAATGTAACCATTCTAATTCATACGTACGATCCATTCTAATTCATTCCTACGATCCATTCTAACTCATTCGCACGAATGTATCCATTCTAATTCATTTGCACGATCCATTCTAATTCATTCCTATGATCCATTCTAATTCATTCGTACGATCCATTCTTATTCATTCGCTCGAATGTATCCATTATTATTCATTCGTACGATCCATTCTAATTCGTTCATACGATCCATTATAATTCGTTCGTACGATCCATTCTAATTCATAAGTACAATCCATTCTAATTCATTCGTACGATCGATTCTAATTCATTCGCACGATCCATTCTAATTCATTCGCACAAATGTATCCATTCTAATTCATTCGTACGATCCATTCTAATTCATTCCTACGATCCATTCTAATTCATTCGCACGAATGTATCCATTCTAATTCATTTGCACGATCCATTCTAATTCATTCCTATGATCCATTCTAATTTATTCGTACGATCCTTTCTAATTCATTCGCACGAATGTATCCATTCTAATTCATTTGCACGATCCATTCTAATTCATTCCTATGATCCATTCTAATTCATTCGTACGATCCATTCTAATTCATTCGCTCGAATGTATCCATTTTAATTCATTCGTACAATCAATTATAATTAATTCGTACGATCCATTCTAATTTATTCGCACAAATGTATCTGTTCTAATTCATTCGTACGATCCATTCAAATTCATTCGTACGATCCATTCTAATTCATTCGCACAAATGTATCCATTCTAATTCATTCGGTCGATCCATTCTAATTCATTCGTATAAATATATCTGTTGGGGGTAATCAAAAACCACATATCTTGGATAGCCCGTCCAGGAGTTGGAACCCTCGTCAGGAGCTCGCCTTCACATGGAGCGGGATGGACACCTTGTATCTGAGTACAGCTCACACCTCCAGTCCCCCACAGGAGCTCGCCCAAGCTCATCCAGGAGCTCGCCATACTCGCCCATATTCGATAAATGGCTTAGACAAAGAGCGCGAAGGAGCTCGCCCAAGCTCATCCAGGAGCTCGCCATACTCGCCCATATTCGATAAATGGCTTAGACAAAGAGCGCGAAGGAGCTCGCCCAAGCTCATCCAGGAGCTCGCCATACTCGCCCATATTCGATAAATGGCTTAGACAAAGAGCGCGAAGGAGATCGCCCAAGCTCGTCCAGGAGCTCGTCATGCTCGCTCAGGAGCTCGCTTAGCTCGTCCAGGAGCTCGAAACGCTCGCTCAGGAGCTCGCCTAGCTCGTCCAGGAGCTCGCCATGCTCGCTCAGGAGCTCGCCTAGCTCGTCCAGGAGTTCGCCATGTTCACTCATGAGCCCGCCTAGCTGGCATAGGAGCTCGCCCAAGCTCATTTAGGAGCACGCCATGCTCACTCAGGAGCTCGCCTAGCTCGCTCAGGAGCTCGCCCAAGCTCGCCCAGGAGTTCGCCCAAGCTCGCTCAGAAGCTCGCCCAGAAGCTCGCCTAGACCCCTGTTTATCGAAGAGGTTGCTCCCGCGAGGTCCAACTCTTGATAAATATGGGCGAAAGGACGGAGCAGTATTGGGCGAGCTGGCCTTTGCTTTTTCCCTGAGATTGCCAGGTGTCGAGAACCCACTGAAGCTACGTGGACGATTGCAGTCCATGGAAGCCAGTCAGAGTCGGTTTGAGACCTCCTAGACTTGAACATTCTGGAAGATCCCTATGGCGGCAACAGAATAGCAGCTGCTGTCCCCCACTACTGCGTCAGAAGAGCTAGACGACAAAGAATGTCAGGGGTCCAAGTTCCAAGAACTGTCAGAAACTATTGAAAGCTAGAACGTGGGGGCCTAGAAGGTGCCGGAAAGAGCCTCCACGCGTCGTAGCTCGATAGGTCGCCCATGTCTATAAATGCACACCCCCAGGCTCCAAAGTACAGGTTCGAAATCCCTTTCCCTACCACTTTGGTATACAACAGCTCTCCGTTGTGCTACCGTGACTGACTTGAGCGTCGGAGGGTCTGCGCTCCTAAGGGAGCCAGCCGTTCTCACGTTTTTCTTTTCTTGGTCTTACAGGTTGCTCGCAAGGACCAGGAAAAATCCCCCAAACATTTGGCGCCGTCTGTGGGATCTCGACTGGTTCCTGTGAGAACGCTCACGACCATACGGCTGTGCGTCAACGGCCTTAGAAACCCCAAAGATGGCTCCGGCGACAAGGGGGCATAGGCGGGCGAGGGCCCGTATGGGGTCTGTGCACAGCGAACCCCCCGCTGAGACTCCCCAGCCCTTTGTCCCGCTCAGTGACCAGCTCCTGTTGGAGATGTTGGCCACCCAGCGGGCGATGATGGAGGAGTTGACGCGCTTGCGTCAGGCTCCGGCGGCTAGCCGGCGGTCAGGACCTTCGAGGCCTGCGTCCCCCGCGCGACCTCCCGTCTCGTCGCGTCTGCCCACGACCGTCCCAGCACGGCGAACTTCCCGACCGGAACCCCCGGTTGAGAGGACGGCCGCGCGTGGAGCGAAGGAGACCCCGCTCACAAGGTTACAGAAGCTGGTAACCCAGCGGTCTAGCAACCAGGCGACCTCGCGCGCGACCATCCCTCGCCGACGTAGCCGGAGCGTCGACTCTGACGGATCGGAGGCGAGGTCTCAAGAGAGGGATCGCGACCCGCGCCATCGGCGACGAGGGAAAGAGCCCGCGGTGACTCTACCTTCCGAACCTCGAGAGGTGACGGCCTCCCACAGACCAACCGCCTCGCTGAAGGGATCCGCGCGCGAGCAGCCAGGAGGCCGCCGATTGGTGGCTCCCGAGGGTCGCCGTGGGGTGGATCCGACCCTTCCTAGAGGGAGTGCGCACGAGCACCTAGGACCTGCGCAGCCGCCTTTGGGATTTCTCCCCGGGCACTGGCAGCGACCTAGTGCGCCAGTGGATTTACTGGAGGACCTCGCCGCCCACGGAGGAAGCTCGCCTTTCACCAGCGAGGTCCATCAAGGGGGTTTTCCGCACCACTGGACCCCCCCGAAGTTTGTATTGTTTGACGGATCGCAAGATCCCGTCGACCATCTCTTGGCCTACAGGAAACTTCTATTTTTCCGGGACCAGGACCATGTCTTGTGTCGCACGTTTCCAAGCAGTCTGACCGGATCGGCATTGAATTGGTTCCACAAGCTGCCGTCCGGCGTGATCCCCAACTTTCCAACTCTCTCTAGGCTATTCCTGGAGCAGTATCGCTGCAACAGGCAGCCCCCGAAGAGGATCGAATCTCTGTTTACTCTGGCCATGGGAGCTCGCGAAACGCTCCGATGCTTCGCAACGCGATTCCGAAGCGCTTACCTCGCTCTGGAAGACGCGGCGGGCCAGGATCGTACCGCGGTGAGCGCCTTCAGAAGCGCCCTCCCCGAGGGGGGCAAGCTTCATGACGCCCTGGTGATTAAGGACCCTCGCACAATGGTCGAACTATTCGCCCTGGTCCAGCAGCACATCAAGCTCGAGGATGCAGTGCTAGATCGGAAGGGAAAGGCAGTAGAGCAGCGACCTCCTCCGGCTTTGCGACCTCTTGTCGTTAAGGCCGTGGAGAGGAGGGAGGTGCCACTTTCGGTACCATTGCCCGGACCGTCCGCAGCTCCTGCAATACCGTCCGCTGAAGCCCCCGCGGTGGTCGCTGGAAGGCCAGCAAACTGGCGCCTGCCTCTGGGACCCGGGGAGCGGGACTTCACCGTGCTGACCCAGTCGCCGGGGCAAATTTTCCATCAGATTCGGAATGAGCCTTCCTTCCAGTACCCGCCACCCCTACAGGTCGGAGAACCTGGCTCGACCGACAACTCGCGGCGGTGCGCTTTTCATCGAAGCCCGGGGCATCACACTAATAGATGCCGGGCTCTGAAAAACCACCTGGAGGATTTGGTCACCTTGGGACACTTGAGCCAGTTCATCTCGCTCCCGAGGAGGTTCGAGGTGATTCCAGAGCGAGCACCTCGGGAGGGAGATCGCCCAGGACTCGCGGAGCCCGCCTTACCTCCTCCTCCCCCGGGAGGACCGGCGATCTGTCACACCATTAGCGGGCGGCTGAGCGGCCCCAGATCAAGTAATGAAGCCCGCCGGCGAGTAAGGGAGATGGAGCGGGCGCAGAAGGTATTTTCTGTCTCGCTAACTCCTACTTTACTTCAAGCGCCGAGGGCAGAAGCCCGCGATTTCCTATGGTTTTCGGAGGATGACATGGCTGGGGTTGTCGCGCCCCACAATGACCCCCTCGTCATACGCCTGATGATGGCAAACATCGAGGTAAGGCGAGCTCTGGTGGATTCAGGGAGCGCCGTTGACATCCTTTTTCTGTCGGCCTACCTACGAATGGGTTTGAGACTTGCCGACTTGTCTCCCTCGACGAGCTCCCTCAGCGGATTCACCGGTGAGGTCGCTAAAGTAGCGGGAGAGATAACCCTCACCGTGACAGCGGGCCCGGAAGCTCGCCAAGTCCGCTTCGCGGTAGTCGACGGGAGTTCGGCCTTTAACGCCATTCTTGGGCGGCCTTGGCTAAGGCAGATGAAGGCAGTATCTTCACCCAACCATCAGGCCCTCAAATTCCCAACCACGGGTGGGGTCGTGGTCATTCGGGGAGATCAGGTAGCCGTAACCAGATGCGAGCAGGATGCTCCTCACCTCATGGACGTGGAGGTCGCCGAGGCAAAGAGGCCCGCACCCTCCTAGCAATTACCGCCCGGTACAAGCGAGCTCCTGGGGAGCCCGTTGGGGGCCTCTTCGTTTAAGTCCCCTACTCCATCTTCGGGTGGGAGCGGTGTGGATCTTAAGTTGGAGGAAGGCCGCCTAACAACCCCCAAGAGAGGTAGTTTTCCGGTTGCCGAAGCACTTCAAGAGATCGATATTGGCGGCGAAGAAGGGCCAAGAATTGTTAGTCTTGGGACCTCGTTAACCGAGGGCGAGGTCCAAGCCATAACCAGCTTGCTCAGGGAATACCGCGACGTATTTGCCTGGAGCTTCACGGACATGCCAGGGATTGACCCGGAGGTCGCCTGTCATCGTCTGCACACCATGAAGGAGTTCCCGCCGGTCAAACAGAAAGCTCGGCACATACCTGTTGCAAAGTCAGTAGCAGTGGCAGCGGAGATAGATAAGCTGGAGCGAGCCGGCTTCATCCGCGAGGCGCACTTCCCCGAGTGGATCTCCAATATCGTGGCGGTGCCTAAGAAGAGCGGAGCGGTCAGGGTATGCATTGACTTCTCCGACCTCAACAAGGCATGCCCGAAGGACGGATTTCCTCTTCCAAGAATCGGCGCACTGGTCGATGCAGCTGTCGGGTTCCGAGCTCTGTCATTCATGGATGGATACTCAGGGTACAACCAAATACCCCTCCATCCCGAGGATCAAGAGAAGACCGCTTTCTACTCCGGAGCGGGCTATCAGAAGCTGTACTGCTATCAAGTGATGCCCTTCGGACTCAAGAACGCTGGAGCGACCTACCAAAGGTTAGTCACTCAAATGTTTAAAAATCAGATCGGCAGAAATGTCGAGGTTTATGTTGACGACCTTCTGGTCAAAAGTCGAGAGCGAGGAGGGCATGTAGCCGACCTCCGCGAAACCTTCGAGATACTGAGAAAGTACCGAATGAGGCTGAACCCGGCGAAGTGCGCATTCGGAGTGACGTCGGGGAAATTCCTCGGGTACCTGGTCACCCACAGGGGGATCGAGGCCGACCCTGGGCAAATCCGAGCACTTGTCGAAATGCCCGCACCAAGAACCCGGCAAGAAGTCCAGAGATTGAGCGGACGAATCGCCGCGCTCAACCGGTTTATATCCAAATCCTCAGACAATTGCCGACCTCTTTTCGAACTGCTGCGAAAAGGAGCAAGCATTTGCTGGGATGAAAATTGCGAGCGCGCCTTTCAGAAGATCAAAGACTATCTTGCGAGCCCGCCGATCCTAGCGGCACCAAAAGATGGCGCCGAGCTTGGCGTGTATCTCGCAGTCACGGAGAACGCCGTAAGCGGGGTTCTGGTAGTGGAAGAAGCAAAGGTAGAGCGACCTGTCTATTTTGTGAGCCATACGATGCTTCCCGCCGAGCTCCGGTATCGACCAATCGAGAAGGTCGCATTGGCCTTGGTCCTTACCGCGAGAAAGCTTCATCCCTACTTCTCAGCGCATATCGTCAAAGTCATCACGGAGCATCCCCTGAAGAGCGCTCTCTCCAGGCCTTCGGTAGCCGGCAGGTTGTATCGATGGTCTGCCGAGCTCGCCGCCTATGGATTGGAATATGTCCCTCGAGTTGCTGTCAAAGGACAGGCTCTCGCTGATTTCTTGGCGGACTTCCCCATAGAAGAACCAGTCCAGTACCAGGAGGATGAGCCAACTGAGGCGCACCCTGGGAAGGCGAGGTTCTTGGACAACCAAGGCGAGCGTCCTCCCAATGAGCATCCAGAGGCGATGGGATGGGAATTGTTCGTAGATGGTTCCTCCAACGCTTTGGGGGCTGGGATCGGGGTCGCTCTGATCGCCCAAGAGATGCTGCTCGAGAAATCAGTCCGACTGGATTTCGCCGCTACTAACAATGAAGCAGAGTACGAAGCGTTACTGGCCGGTCTGGAGCTCGCTCAAGAGGTAGGCGCCAAACGCTTAAAAGTCTTTAGTGATTCCCAGCTAATTATTTGCCAAATCAATGGGGAGTACGCCTCCCGGGATGCACGAATGGCGATCTACGTTGATCTGGTGAAAAGCAAGGCCGCGGAGTTCGAAAAGATCTCTTTCGAGCAAATTCCGCGAGCCGATAATAGGCGAGCTGATGCCTTGGCAAACGCCGCCTCCTTGCTGGGAACATCGGAAGCTCGCCATATTCTCATTGAAGTCCAGAATCAGTCTCGGCTCCAGCTGGCGGAGCTCGCAGTTAACCAAGTTTCTGCCGACGCATCTCCTGGCGGGTGGATCGCTCTCATTCTTCGTTTCCTTCAGAAGGGCGAGCTTCCCGAAGGTAAAGAGGAAGCCCGGCGATTGGAGAAATGCGCTGGTCGCTATCTCATTCGCTGGGATCGCCTTTTTCGGAGGTCGTTTGGCGGGCCAAACCTTCGTTGCATCGAAAGCCCGGAGACCGAAGAAGTTCTGAATTGCATCCACTCTGGCGAGCTGGGAAACCACGCTGGTGGGCGATCTCTAGCTGCGAAAGTTCGAAGGCAAGGGTACTGGTGGCCCACTCTGGAGCAGGACGCTTTGAAGACCGCCCTGAGGTGCATCCAATGCCAGAAGCACGCCACGACGAACCATATGCCCGCAGAAGAACTTCACCCATTGGCGAGCCCCTGGCCTTTCCAGCAATGGGGAATGGATATTGTGGGACCTTTCCCCGTGTCTACCCGGCAGAAGAAATTCATCTTAGTAGCTACGGACTACTTCACCAAATGGGTGGAAGCGGTCCCACTAGCTAAGATTGGTGAGAAACAAGTCAAGGACTTCCTCTGGAAGAATATCTTCTGCCGCTTTGGGCTGCCCCGAGTGCTCATCACCGACAATGGTCGCCAGTTCGACAATCGCTTGATCAGAAGCTTTTGTGTTGAATATGGAGTCGACTTAAGATTCTCGTCCCCGAGGTACCCTCAAAGCAACGGGCAGGCCGAAGCTACGAATCGAGTAATCTTAGATAACCTCAAGAAAAGGTTGGAAGGAAAGAAAGGACTGTGGGAGCAGGAGCTCGACGGCGTGCTGTGGGCTTATCGTACCACTCCACGTCGCTCAACCGATGAATCGCCTTTCAGCCTAACTTACGGGTGTGAAGCCGTGCTGCCCATCGAAGCCGAGCTGCCAACAGAAAGAAAGCTTGCTGCAGGTGAGGTCGATAACGACGCTCTGCTCGCCGACTCTCTCGACCAGCTCGAAGAAAAACGAGAGCGCGCCAATCTACATCTCGCTGGGTACCGACAAGAAATGAAGCGTGCCTACAACAAAAGAGTCCGCCATCGGGCATTCAAAGCCGGGGACATGGTGATGAGGAAGGTGTTCGCAAACACGCAGGAACCTAATGCAGGGAAGCTCGCGGCGAACTGGGAGGGCCCCTACATAGTACGCGAAACGCGTGGCTCGGGGGCTTACCAGTTGATGACCGCTGAAGGCGACCTGTTAGAGCGGCCTTGGAATGCTTTGCACCTTCGCAAGTTCTATGCCTAAGGAAATTTTTGTAAATTTTCTTTTTGAAAGAGGTTATGAATGAATGATGGGATTTTCCACAAAGAATTCCACCCGGAAGCTCGCCGCACCAAGAGCTCGCTTAATCTACAAAACAGTCCGCCGTTGTGCGGACTTAAAGCAAGACCGGGATCCTCAGAGGCAGCCAGTGGGCGACCTTGAGCTTCCCGGGGCAGTCCGCCGTTGTGCGGACGTAAAGCAAGACCGGGATCCTCAGAGGCAGCCAGTGGGCGACCTTGAGCTTCCCGGGGCAGTCCGCCGTTGTGCGGACTTAAAGCAAGACCGGGATCCTCAGAGGCAGCCAGTGGGCGACCTTGAGCTTCCCGGGGCAGTCCGCCGTTGTGCGGACTTAAAGCAAGACCGGGATCCTCAGAGGCAGCCAGTGGGCAACCTTGAGCATCCTGGCGTTGGCGTACCCCTCGAAGGGCGAGCCCGCTGAACAGGACCATCGAGAGAAATTAACCGGGTAGGGGGCAGCTAGCACTTATTTAGTTTCATTTAGAAATAAACATGGTTTTTAGTCTCTGAGTGTAGGGAAGTTTTTGAAATCCTTTTGTTTTGCTTAAACGTTTTCCGGGCTCAGAGACTTGAATTTTTACGAGCATGCCGAAGTTTTTCGTTTGCATATACTTTAAAAAATAAAAAGGGTTGAATCGAATTAGCTGCCTCGCCCGGGGTATCACTCTCGAGATCGCTGCGAATTTCTAGAACGAGCTCGAAGGCAAGACAGAGAAAGAAATGGAAACAAGCGGACTCAAAAAAAAAAGTCTCATTTCATTCATTTAAGTCAAAAAATTACAGAGATACAGCTTAAGCTGGGCCCGCACCAGCGCCCTCATCGTCGCCGCCGCGCTTCCTCTTTTTCGACCTTTCGGCCTTGTACTTCTCGATGGCGTCGACCGCGCCTTTCTGCAGAAGCTCGTTGAGTTGCGCCTGGAGGCGGCGTTGCTGGGAGTGGAGGTCTTGGAGATGCGTTTCCTTCAGAGACGCGATCTCATCCCTGGAGGCCGCCAACTGACGTTGAAGCTCGGAGACTTCCTTCTGGGCGGCCTCCGCATCGGATAGGGCGCGGCCGCGGGCATCCTCAACCAAGGCTAGCGTGGTGGTGAAGGTGGCAGCCCGCTGGCGCAGTTCGTTGACCTCCGTGTTAGAGGAGGCGACCTGCTGGCGCAGACGGTCCACTTCAGCCCGCAGCTCGCCTGACTGGTCCATTTGGCGGATTCGAAGAATGTACTCGTCTACTCTCCTCTCCGAGTCATGGAGAGTGTCATCGTAGAGAGCAACGGTGTTCCCCGCGACTTCTGCGACCTCGTCAACAAGAGCCCGGCCGACCCGCTCTACCTACGGAGAAAGCGAACAGATTAAGTTAGAAGTTGAAGCGGGGGTTTGGAGACAAAGGAGTATGGAGGCGGCCTTACCTCGAGCAGTCGGTTAATGATATCGACGTAGGGAGCTTGGGCAAAGATATTGCGCCCCAGGATCTCCCGCATGAAGAAAGGGGCGCGCTCAGGACCGCCAGTGGAGGAGCCCGCTTGGCTCGCCTCGGTGGGAGCAGCTGGAGGGGGCGCACTGATGGAGGCAGCAGCAGGCTCGGCCTCTTGAGCGCCGGCAATTCCTTCGTTGGTAGGGGAAGGCGCGGCGGCTCCCCTTCGCCCCGGCAGGTCCGGGTCCGAGGCTTCCGAGCTGGAGCTCGGAAAGTCGTCCAGGATGGCCCCTAGATCCGGAGACCAATAGGCCAACCTGCCCAGCTCAGGGAGAGGGGGAACCTCAAGAGTGGCGGGCGCGGACTCAGGCGCGAGTGCGGGCTCTGGCGCAGGCGCGGGCTCGGAAGCAGGCGCGGGCTCGGGCGCGAGCGAGGGCTCGGGCGCAGGCGCGGGCTCGGGAGCAGGCGCGGGCTCGGGCGCAGGCGCGGGCTCGGGAGCAGGCGCGGGCTCGGGCGCAGGCGCAGACTCAGGCGCAAGCGCAGTCTCGAGAGCGAGCGCGGGCTCGGGAGCAGGCATGGGCTTGGGCGCAGGCGCGGGCTCAGACGCGGGCGCGGGCTCGGGCGCACGCGCGGGCTCGGGAGCAGGCGCGGGCTCGTGCGCAGGCGCGGGCTCAGGCGCAAGCGCGGGCTCGGGCGCGGGCGCAGGCGCGAGCCTGGACGCAGGAGCAGGTTCCTGCGCGGGCGCAGGCTCGGACACGGGTCCGAGCTCGGGCGCAAGCGCAGGCACAGGCGAGGGCTCGGGAGCAGGTTCCTGCGCAGGCATGCTAGGGGCAGGAGCGGCCGGTGCCGAGGTCTTGGCCGGAGCAGGTGCAGAAGGTAGCGGGCTCATTGGCGCCGGTCCCTCGAAGGGCAGGGGAGGCCTCGCTGTCGTAGAAGCGGGCTCGTCCTCGAGAGACCGCGGCTCCTCTTCTTCCGAGCCGGACTCCTCGCTGGAATCCTCGCCCGATGGCAAGCCCGCTTCCTCGAGGGCGGCTTTCTTCCTGTCCTCAATGGCTCGCGCATAGGCTTCACGAGCCTTGCGAACGGCGTCGTCCTCCGCCATTGGGCGGGCTGCTGGAGCCTTCTTCTTCTTCTTCTTTATATGGGCGCCCTCCATCTCTGGGGTCATTACCGCGACATAAAGAGGTTTAGAAAGGTCGCCCGGGAACTCGCGCATCAGTATCTCGGCCATTGGGGTTTCCACCTCCGCCATGCCAAGAAGGAGCTCGACGCGCGGGTCCTCGGGGTCGACCATCACAACTTGACGTCGTGGAGGTTCCGAAACTGAGGAGTGCATGAGGGGATTGGAAACGAAGGGGGAGTTTGCCTGACCTGGGGCAACCTCGCGGGATGGAGGCGGCGGCGAGGGAATATCCTCCTCGCGGAGCATGTCGATGGTGTCTTCATCGGCGAGCCTGATCGGAGAAGCTCGTTTCTTCTTCCCCTTCCTTGCCGAAGAAGTGCCGACACCGGCGGGCGCGGCAGCAGCCTGGGAGGTCGCCCCGGTGCGGCGAGAGACCGCCACCTTCTTGCGCATGATCTTCTGGCGGGTCATGATGGTGCCCGTCCGGAGATCCTTCCAGAGGAAGGAGAAGTCCGGGGCCAGGACCTTGTCCGGAGTCCGCCCGCCGAGGAACTCCAGGATCGCCTCATCGAGAGATTTCTCTCGGGCTGCCGAGATACACTTCTTCCCCTTAGAGCGATACTCCGCGATCTCCTTGAAGACCGGCAGAGGCGGTCTGCCGGGAAAGGAGCAGACTCCGGCGCAGGGACCTCGCCAGTTGCCCTCGATCACGAATGGATACTCCTTCCAATATCGGTCTTTGTTCTCGACCGCGGAGAAGGGCAGCACCTCGCCAGGGCGGCCTGCGAGGTAGTAGTGGCCGCAGTCGACCTCGCTGAAGATTGTCCCTGGCTTGAGGGACCACTTCTTCAGGAGATAGGCCAGGGGGATCCTCACGTTAAGGGCTTCCTCGATTTGAGAAAGCCCGTAGAGAATCCCCCACGAGTTGCCTGGGAGCTGAGCGGGGCATAAGCCCGCCAGCTCCAGGAGCTCGCTGGCTAGATGGTTCAGGGGCAGTCGGAGCCCTGACCATATTTGCCCCACGGAGACCGCAGTTCCGGAGAGCGGTCTCCCCGATCTCGGGAAAGGAAGGATGTCGAGCTCTTGGGGGATGCCCGCCGCTGTCCGTAGACTCTCGGGGACCGGCACGCCCCCGATGTCGTTGAACCAGAGGACGGCGGGCACCTTGGGAGGAGCCTCTTTCTCGGTGCCCGGAGCACGCACCGAGATGGGGGCGACATTGAGAGGCTCCTCCCGGGAGATCGCAGCAGCAGCAGCAGTGGCTGAAGAAGAAGCAGCAGCAGAGGAAGCCATGAGAGCAAGAGGGCGCAAGCGAGCTGCGAGTTGAGAAGGTTAGGGGAGAAGGGAGAGCTGTTTTCACGCAGCGGTAAAAAATCGTCCCCCTTCCCCTATTTATAGGCAAATGAAAGAAAGGTGAATCGGGCCGCAGTTAATGCCCGAGCGCGCTCAGCGAGGCGACGTGACGACAGGTGAAGCGACAGCTCGTTCCCTTCCAATCGTCAAGCGCCACGTGGGCCACGCGTGGAAAAAGCTGCGCCGGCGCCGACACTGTCATTTCTGACAGAAGAAGAACAAATGAGGAGGAGACACGTGTCTCGCGCCGATCGGGATCTCATGATGAGATTCGCTGTATCAGCATTGAGTCTCGCGTCGCATTTAAGACAAAGCGACCGTTGGAGATTTGGTGCGATACCCAAGTAACAAGATCGCTCGCGGCAGGTGCCCGCAGCTCGCCCGACGCAGACCCTGGCCGCATGTGACAAGCTCGCATCGGAAGGAGATCGCTCGTGGCTGACGCACGTGGCCCACCAGCGTTTGTGAAGTACTGGCAGTCAAAGCTCTCGGCGCAGATCGCTTGCGGTAGGTGCCCGCAGCTCGCCCGACGCAGACCCTGGCCGCATGTGACAAGCTCGCATCGGAAGGAGATCGTTCGTGGCTGACGCTCGTGGCCCGCCCAGCTTTTGAGAAGAACTGGCGGTCAAAGCTCTCGGCGCAGTTTGCTCGCGGCAGGTGCCCGCAGCTCGCCCGACGCAGACCCTGGCCGCATGTGACAAGCTCGCATCGGAAGGAGATCGCTCGTGGCTGACGCTCGTGGCTAGTTCGCACCGGAAGGAGGCCGCCCGCGGAAGGTGCTCCTGGCCCGCCCGACGCTTGCAGTAGCGGATAGCTGCGTTTCTTGGACATAGCAGCATCGTCCTCGAGGTCTCACCCATGAGACGCCGAGTCAAAGCTCTCGGTGCAGCTCGCCCGTAGCTACTATCTCCGCCCCGTCAGGAAACTGTTGCAGCAGACATTGATATCAGGCACATTACGAAGGATAGGAACTCGCTAAGACTCCTGAGCAAGCATCGAGTTTCCTCGATCACTCCCTCAGGAGGGGGTAATGTTGGGGGTAATCAAAAACCACATATCTTGGATAGCCCGTCCAGGAGTTGGAACCCTCGTCAGGAGCTCGCCTTCACATGGAGCGGGATGGACACCTTGTATCTGAGTACAGCTCACACCTCCAGTCCCCCACAGGAGCTCGCCCAAGCTCATCCAGGAGCTCGCCATACTCGCCCATATTCGATAAATGGCTTAGACAAAGAGCGCGAAGGAGCTCGCCCAAGCTCATCCAGGAGCTCGCCATACTCGCCCATATTCGATAAATGGCTTAGACAAAGAGCACGAAGGAGCTCGCCCAAGCTCATCCAGGAGCTCGCCATACTCGCCCATATTCGATAAATGGCTTAGACAAAGAGCGCGAAGGAGATCGCCCAAGCTCGTCCAGGAGCTCGTCATGCTCGCTCAGGAGCTCGCTTAGCTCGTCCAGGAGCTCGAAACGCTCGCTCAGGAGCTCGCCTAGCTCGTCCAGGAGCTCGCCATGCTCGCTCAGGAGCTCGCCTAGCTCGTCCAGGAGTTCGCCATGTTCACTCATGAGCCCGCCTAGCTGGCATAGGAGCTCGCCCAAGCTCATTTAGGAGCACGCCATGCTCACTCAGGAGCTCGCCTAGCTCGCTCAGGAGCTCGCCCAAGCTCGCCCAGGAGTTCGCCCAAGCTCGCTCAGAAGCTCGCCCAGAAGCTCGCCTAGACCCCTGTTTATCGAAGAGGTTGCTCCCGCGAGGTCCAACTCTTGATAAATATGGGCGAAAGGACGGAGCAGTATTGGGCGAGCTGGCCTTTGCTTTTTCCCTGAGATTGCCAGGTGTCGAGAACCCACTGAAGCTACGTGGACGATTGCAGTCCATGGAAGCCAGTCAGAGTCGGTTTGAGACCTCCTAGACTTGAACATTCTGGAAGATCCCTATGGCGGCAACAGAATAGCAGCTGCTGTCCCCCACTACTGCGTCAGAAGAGCTAGACGACAAAGAATGTCAGGGGTCCAAGTTCCAAGAACTGTCAGAAACTATTGAAAGCTAGAACGTGGGGGCCTAGAAGGTGCCGGAAAGAGCCTCCACGCGTCGTAGCTCGATAGGTCGCCCATGTCTATAAATGCACACCCCCAGGCTCCAAAGTACAGGTTCGAAATCCCTTTCCCTACCACTTTGGTATACAACAGCTCTCCGTTGTGCTACCGTGACTGACTTGAGCGTCGGAGGGTCTGCGCTCCTAAGGGAGCCAGCCGTTCTCACGTTTCTCTTTTCTTGGTCTTACAGGTTGCTCGCAAGGACCAGGAAAAATCCCCCAAACAATATCCATTCTAATTAATTCGTACGATCCATTCTAATTCATTCGCATGATCCATTCTAATTCATTCGCACAAATGTATCCATTCTAATTTATTCGTACAATCTATTCTAATTCATTCGCATGATCCATTCTAATTCTTTCGTACGATCCATTCTAATTCATTTGTACGATCCATTCTAATTCATTCGCACGAATGTATCCATTCTAATTTATTCGTACGATCCATTTTAATTCATTTGCATGAATGTAACCATTCTAATTCATTCGTACAATCCATTCGTACGAACCATTCAAATTCATTCGCAAGAATGTATCCATTCTAATTCATTCGCACGATCAATTCTAATTCATTCGTACGATCCATTCTAACTCATTCGCACGAATGTATCCATTCTAATTCATTCGTACAATCCATTCTAATTCATTCGCACGATCCATTCTAATTCATTCGTATGATCCATTCTAATTCATTCAGGAGCTCGATGGAGTCTTGTGGGCCTATCGCACTACTCCACGTCGCTCAACCAACGAATCCCCTTTCAGTCTCACTTTTGGTTGCGAAGCCGTGCTACCCATAGAGGCCGAGCTGCCCACTGAAAGAAGGCTTGCGCCGGCGGAGGTCGACAACGACAAACTGCTCGTCGACTCCCTTGATCAGCTCGAAGAAAGATGAGAGCACGCCAATCTACACCTCGCCGGATATAGACAGGAAATGAAGCGCGCCTACGACAAGAGAGTCCGCCATCGGGCATTCAAGGCCGGCGACCTGGTAATGAGAAAGGTGTTCGCAAACACGCAAGAGCCTAATGTAGGAAAGCTCGCGGCGAACTGGGAAGGCCCATACATAATACACGAAGCAGGAAGCTCGGGGGCTTACCGGTTGATGACCGCTGGAGGCGACCTGTTAGAGCGACCTTGGAACTCTTTGCACCTTCGCAAGTTCTATGCCTAAGGAAATCTTTGTAAATTATCTTCTGAAGAGGTTATGAATGAACGATTGAGGTTTCAGCAATTTAACTAGGAAACTTGGCGCAGCAAGAGCCCGCATGATTGGTAAAAGCACAGTCCGCCGCTATGCGGACTTAAAGCAAGACCGGGATCCTCAGGGGCAGCCAGTGGGCGACCTTGAGCTTCCCGGGGCAGTCCGCCGTTGCGCGGACTTAAAGCAAGACCAGGATCCTCAGAGGCAGCCAGTGGGCGACCTTGAGCTTGCCGGGGCAGTCCGCCGTTGCGCGGACTTAAAGCAAGACCGGGATCCTCAGAGGCAGCCAGTGGGCGACCTTGAGCTTCCCGGGGCAGTCCGCCGTTGTGCGGACTTAAAGCAAGACCGGGATCCTCAGAGGCAGCCAGTGGGCGACCTTGAGCTTCCCGGGGCAGTCCGCCGTTGTGCGGACTTAAAGCATGACCGGGATCCTCAGAGGCAGCCAGTGGGCGACCTTGAGCTTCCCGGGGAAGTCCGCTGCCTAGTGGACTCTAAACCTAACCAGGATCCTTCGCGTTCACCTGCTATGAACGGAAGCATCCTGGCGTTGGCAAACCCCTCGAAGGGCGAGCCCGCCAAACAGGATCATCGAGAGAAATTAACCGGGCAGGGGGCAGCTAGCACTTATTAGTTTCCTTTAAAAATAAAAATGGTTTAAGTCTTTGAGTGTAGGGAAGTTTTTGAAGTCTTTTGGTTCGCTTAAACGTTTTCCGGGCTCAGAGACTATCGAGTTTTTGCGAGCATGCCGAGTTTTTCGTTTGCATATACTTTAAAATAAAATGTTGAATCGAATTAGCTGCCTCGCCCGGGGTATCACTCTCGAGATCGCTGCGAAACTCCTAAAGCGGACTCGTGAGCGACACAGAGAAAGAAAGAAACGCATGGACGAGCTCTAAAAGATATAAATTTCATTGATTGACAAAAATTACAAAAGTAGTTACAAGGCTGCAAGCTCAAGGCTTGCTTGTCTCCGCCCCACTGTCGTCCCCTTGGCGCCGCTTCTTCGACCTTTCGGTCTTGTACTTCTCCACAGCGGCCAGGGCACCTTTCTTGAGGAGATCGTCCAGTTGGGCTTAGAGGCGACCTTGCTGAGCCCGAAGGCCATTGGCGTGTGTCTCCTTCAAGGCCGCGATCTCCGTCTTCAGAGCAGCGACCTCGCCTTGAAGTTGAGCCGCCTCCTGCTGTGCGACCTCCCGGGCAGACACAGCTTCGTCTCGCTCCGCCTTGGCCTTGAGGAGGGCGGTAGTGGACAGGCCTTTGGCTACCTCGGCCATGGCGAGGCCTGACGCCAGGGCTTTGACCCTGCGGTGCAGTGCCTCTGACTCCGCCCTCAGCTCCTCGGAGCCCTTGGCTCGCTGAAGCTCGTGGATGTGCTCGTCTACCTTGCGCTCGGACCCCCGAAGGGAATCATCAAACAAGGCGACCAGCGCTTTCCCGACCCTAGCGACCTCCGCGACCAGCGCCTGGCTCTGCCTCTCCGCCTGCATAAGGAAGGAGGAAGAGTTAGCAAGAATTAAGACTAACATTTGTACGAAGACAGGTGCGGTGAGTACCTCGGCAAGGCGTTCGCTTATGGAGGCAAAGGGAGCACGCGCGAAAATGTTGCGGCCCAGCAGCTGCCGCACGTAGTAGGGCGCCCTCCCCTCCTCCGCAGAGGAGCCCGCGCTGGGACCCCCGGGAGCTCCGGAAGGAGGGGGCGCGACGGGAGGAGTGGGGGCTATCACATCCCCCGGGCGAGCTCCGGCTCCTGGCGGGCTCGGAGGGTTCGCCGTGGCCCCCTTGGCCTCCGGCTCCGAGCTGAAGGACTCGGAGTCGGAGCCAATGTCTACAAAGCTAGGGGACCTGTAGACCAGGTCCCCTAAGCCCTGCTGGGAGCATACTCCCTCCTGGCCTTCTGCAGGAGGCGAGGCCGGAGGGGCGGGAGCTGGAGCGGCCACCGGAGTAAAAGCCGCGGAAGTTGGAGTCGAGGCCGGCAAGGAGGTCACAGCGACGGCGTCGGACTCGCCCTGCTGGACCCCTGCCCCGTCGGCGGGAGATGGAGGCTCCTGCCCGCTCGATCCCGGCCCTGGTGCGGGAGCGGATGGAGTCGGGGGCTTCTCCACATGGGCGGAAGCAGAAGGCTCCGCCCGGGAAGGTTGAGGAGCGGGCTCTTCCTCCTCGCAGCCTGATGCCTCTTCCGTGGAGTCCATCCAGCTGGGCTCCGAGTCCAAGCCCGCCTCCTCCAGCGCTTTCCGCCGCCGTTCCGCCTGGACATTAGAAGGAGCGGGCCCCGCGCGCTTGGCCTTCTTCTTCCCGCGGGCCTTCATCTCCGGCGTTAGCACTGCTACACGAAGCGGGACGGTCAGATCGCCCGGGAAATAGCCCATTAAAATTTGAGCCATCCCGGATTCGACTTCCGCCATGGTTAGCGGGAGGTCGATGTTCGGGTCGTCAGGCTCGACCATTTGGATCTTGCGGCGGACAATGGGAGTTGGGGCAGGGGGCTGACCTGGGCCGGCATCCGGGTGAGGAGGCTGGGGAGGAGCGGAGGCTTCGCCCTGGCGAAGCATCTCCATGGTGTCGGGGTCGTCGAGACGGATGGGCGAAGCCCGCCTCCGGACCACCTTCTTGCGGGGGTTGCCTCCGGAACTTCCTGCCCCCTTACTGGCCCCCTTGGAGGGAGGAGGGGCGTTCTGCATCGGCGGAATAGCGCCGACCTCCTCCTCCTTCTTCTTCCGAACGACCTTCTGCTTCAGCAGAATAGCGTCGGTCCTCCCGTCCCTCAGCTGGAAGGCGAAGTCGGGGGCGGTGATCTTCTCCGGGGTCCGCCCCCCGAGGTAGTGAAGGAAGGCCTCGTCCAGAGACCGCTCCCGGTCGGGAGCGATGCACTTCTTCTTCCCCGCCTTGAAGAAGGAGATCTCCCGGAAGACCGCCGTAGGGGGAACCCCGGGGTGAGCCGGGACTCCGCTGTGCCGCCCGTGCCACTCGCCGACCGCCATGAAAGGATAGTCCTTCCAATGGCGGTCCTTGCTCTCAACGGTGGAGAAGGGAAGTACCTCGCCAGGCCGCCCGGCGAGGTAAAAATAGCCGCAGCCCACGGTGCTGAAGACCGGCCCAGGCTTGAGAAGCCACTTCTTGAGCAAATAGCTCAGAGGGATCCTCGCCTTCAGGGCGGTCTCTAGCTGAGACAGCCCATAGAGTATCCCCCAGGAGTTTCCAGAGAGTTGGGCGGGGCAAAGCCCCGTCAACTCCAGGAGCTCCCCGGCGAGATGATTCAGGGGGAACTGCAGCCCAGACCACAGCAGCCCGACGGAAGCTACTGTGCCCTGGGGCGGCCTCCCCGAGAGTGGCATCTCGGTGACGAGGATCTCCTGAGGGAGATCGATCGCTGCCCGGATACTCTCCCCGACGGGCACTCCGATCGGGTTCTGCAGCCAAACCACCGCTCTCTCAGCGGCGGGCTCGGAGGCTTGGGCGGCTGCAGCAGCGGCGGCAACAGCAGCAGCAACGTCGGAAGCGGAGGCCATCGGAACAGAAAAGCAAAGGCGAGCTGAAAGCAGCAAAGGCGAGCTGAAAGCAGGAAAGAAAGAGCGAGCAAGAGAGAAGGGAGAGCTGTTTTCACGCAGTGGTAAAAATCGCCCCCCGTCCCCTATTTATAGGCGAGTGAGAGACAGGTGAATCGATCCGCAGTTAATGCCCGAGCACGCGCGGCGAGGCGACGTGACGGCAATCAAAGCGACAGCTCGCTTCTCTCCAATCATCGAGCGCCACGTAGACCACGCGTGGAAAAAGCTGCACCGGCGCCAGCACTGTCCTTTATTGACAGAAGAAGGGACAAATGAGGAGGAGACACGTGTCTCGCGCCGATCGGGATCTCATGATGAGATTCGCTGTATCAGCATTGAGCCTCGCGCCGCAGTTAAGGTGAAGCGACCGTTGGAGATTTGGCGCGATACCCAAGTCACAAAATCGCCCACGACTGGAGCCCGCAGCTCGCCCGACGCCGACCCTGACCGCGTGTGACAAGCTCGCACCGGAAGGAGAGCGCTCGTGGCTGATGCTCGTGGCCCGCCCAGTGTTTGAAAAGTACTGAGAGTCAAAACTCTCGACGTCAGGCTGCCCGCGGCAGGCGCCCAAGCTCGCCCGAAGCAGACCCTGACCGCATGTGAGGAGCTTGCATCGGAAGGAGATCGCTCATGGCTGATGCTCGTGGCCCGCCCAGTGTTTGTGAAATACTGGCAGTCAAAGCTCTCGGCGCAGGCCGCCATCGCTACTATCGCCGCCCCACCAGAAAACTGTTGCGGCAGACATTGATATCAAGCACATTACCGGGGATAGGAGTTTGCTAAGACTCCTGAGCAAGCGTCGAGTTTCCTCGATCACTCCCTCAGGAGGGGGTAATGTTGGGGGTAGTCAGAAAACACCTATCTTGGATAGCATTGCAAACGCACCTGAGATAGAGTTCTCGAGGGAGCCCGTCCAGGAGTTGGAACCCTCGGAAGCTGAGCGTGCCCCCTTTCCAGTCCGCAAGAAGCTCGCCCCCACAGGGAGCTGGATGGACACCCTGTATCTGAGTGCAGCTCGCCCCCAGCCCACGAGGAGCTCGCCCCCACAGGGAGCTGGATGGACACCTTGTATCTGAGTGCAGCTCGCCCCCAGCCCGCAAGGAGCTCGCCCCCACAGGGAGCTGGATGGACACCTTGTATCTGAGTGCAGCTCGCCCCTCCCAGGCCCCGCAGGAGTTCCCGCCCCCGTGCTCACTAAAATCATCTTGACAGTGGAGCGAGATCCACGTTGGGCTGAAGGGGCCTAGGCCAAGGGCACTCATAGAAGCTCGCCTAAGCTCGTTGGAGCTCGCCTGAGCTCGCCCAGGAGCCAGCCTAAGCTCGCTCGGGAGCTCGCCGAGCTCGCCCCGGAGCTCGCCTAAGCTCGCCCAGGAGCTCGCCCAGCCCGCGCTAGAACTCGCTTGCAGCGGTAGCGGGAGTTAGACCGTCATGCATAACAGAGACACCGGCATCGCAAACGCCCCTAGCTCATGCAGGAGCTCGCCCCTAGCTCATGCAGGAGCTCGCCCAAGATCGCGCAGGAGCTCGCCTAAGTTCGCCCTTGCCTGTTGATCTCATAGACCCTAGGACTCCGAGGGGTGGGGAAGTCTCCCAGGAGCTCGCCTAAGCTCGTTCAGGAGCTCGCCTAAACTCTCTCAGGAGCTCGCCTAAGCTCTCTCAGGAGTTCGCCAAGCTCGCTCAGGAGCTCGCTTAGCTCGCTCCGGAGCTCGCCCCGACCCCTGTTTATCGAAGAGGTTGCTCCCGCGAGGTCCGACTCTTGATAAATATGGGTGAAAGGACGGAGCAGTGCCGGGCGAACTAGCCTTTGCTTCCTCCCTGAGACCGCCCGGACTTGAACATTCCAGAATTGCCACCTGGCCGCGACAAGAAAGATTCCCTCTCCCACTCAAACCGTCTGGCAGGCTTGACGACAGAATGTCAGGGCGCGAGTACCAAGGACTGTCAGACCCCACGCGAGCCAGAACGTGGGGGGTCTAGAAGGCGCCGGAAGAATCTCCACGTGTCGAGCCACGGTAGGCCGCCGATTGCTATAAATGCTTACCCCCAGGCTCCATAGTACAGGTTCGAAACCCTTTTCCCTACCACTTTCGTCCACTAAAGCTCGCCGTTGTGCACCTGAGACTGACTTGAGCGTCGGAGGGTCTGCGCTCCTAAGGGAGCCAGCCGTTCTCACGCTTTTTCTTTATCTTACAGGTAGCCCGCACGGACCAGCGAAAAAATCCCCCGAACAATTCTAATTCATTCGTAGATGCATTCTAATTCATTCCTATGATCCATTCTAATTAATTCGCACGAATGTATCCATTCTAATTCATTTGCACGATCCATTCTAATTCATTCCTATGATCCATTCTAATTCATTCGTACGATCCATTTTAATTCATTCGCTCGAATGTATCCATTCTAATTCATTCGTACGATCCATTCTAATTCGTTCATACGATCTATTCTAATTCGTTCGTGCGATCCATTCTAATTCGTTCGTACGATCCATTCTAATTCATTCGCACGATCCATTCTAATTCATTTGTACGATCCATTTTAATTCATTCGCATGATCCATTCTAATTCATTCTTATGATACATTCGTGCGAATGAATTAGAATGGATCGTATGAATGAATTAGAATGGATCATAGGAATGAATTAGAATGGATCGTGCGAATGAATTAGAATGGATCGTACGAATGAATTAGAATGGATTGTGCAATGAATTAGAATGGATCGTATGAATGAATTAGAATGGTTACATTCGTGCTAATGAATTAGAATGGATCGTACGAATGGTTTAGAATGGATCGTACAAATGGATTAGAATGGATCATACGAATGAATTAGAAGGGATACATTTGAGTGAATAAATTAGAATGGATCGTACGAATGATTTAGAATGGATCGTACGAATGGATCAGAATAGATCGTACGAATGGATTAGAATTGATCGTACGAATGGATTAGAATGGATCGTACGAATGAATTAGAATGGATCATACAAATGAATTAGAAAGGTTACATTCGTGAGAATGAATTAGAATGGATCGTACGAATGAATTAGAATGGATACATTCGTGCTAATGAATTAGAATGGATCGGACGAATGAATTAGAATTGATCGTGCGAATGAATTAGAATGGATCATACGATTGAATTTGAATGGATCGTACGAATAAATTTCTAATTCAGCCGAATGAATGTATCCATTTTAATTCATTCGTACGATCCATTCTAATTCATACGATCCATTCTAATCCATTCGTACGATCCAATCTAATCCATTCGTACGATCCATTCTAATTCATTTGTACAAATGTATCCATTCTAATTCATTCGTACGATCCATTCTAATTCATTCCTACGGTCCATTCTAATTCATTCGCATGAATGTATCCATTCTAATTCATTTGCACGATCCATTCTAATTCATTCCTATGATCCATTCTAATTCATTCGTACGATCCATTCTAATTCATTCGCTCGATCCATTCTAATTCATTCGTATGATCCATTCTAATTCATTCGTACGATTCATTCTAACTCATTCCTACGATCTAATTCATTCGTATGATCCATTCTAATCCATTCGTACGATCCATTCTAATTCATTCGTACGAATGTATCCGTTCTAATCCATTCGTACGATCCATTCTAATCCATTCGTACGATCCATTCTAATTCATTTGCACGAATGTAACCATTCTAATTCATTCATATGATCCATTCTATTCCATTCGTACGATCAATTCTAATTCATTCGCACGATCCATTCTAATTCATTTGTATGTATCCATTCTAATTCATTCGATCGAATGTATCCATTCTAATTTATTCTCACGAATGTAACCTTTCTAATTCATTTGTATGATCCATTCTAATTCATTCGTATGATCCATTCTAATTCATTCGTATGATCCATTCAAATTCATTCGTACGATCCATTCTAATTCATTCGCACGAATGTAACCATTCTAATTCATTCGTACGATTCATTCTAATTCATTTGTATGAGCTATTCTAATTCGTTCGTACGATCCATTCTAATTAATTCATACGATCATTTCTAATCCATTCGTACGATCCATTCTAATCCATTCGTACGATCCATTCTAATTCATTCTCACAAATGTAACCTTTCTAATTCATTCTCACAAATGTAATCTTTCTAATTCATTCGTAAAATGCGTTCTAATCCATTCGTACGATGCATTCTAATTCATTCGTATAATCCATTCTATTTCATTTGCACGATCCATTCTAATTCATTCGCATGAATGTATGTATCTATTCTAATTCATTCGTACGAACTATTCTAATTCATTCGTATGATCAATTCTAATTCATTCACACGATCCATTCTAATTCATTCGTACGATCCATTCTATTTCCTTTCTAATTCATTTGTATGATCCATTCTAATTCATTCGTACGATCCATTCTAATCCATTTGTACGATCCATTCTAATTCATTTGCACGATCCATTCTAATTCATCACACGTTCCATTCTAATTCATTCGCTCGAATGTATCCATTCTAATTCATTCGTACGATCCATTCTAATACATTCGTACGATCCATTCTAATTCATTCGCATGAATATATCTATTCTATTTCATTCGTATGATCCATTCTAATTTATTCGCACGATCTATTCTAGTTCATTCGTACGATTCATTCTAATTCATTCGCACGATCCATTCTAATTCATTCGTACAAATGTATCCATTTGAATTCATTCCTACAATCCATTCTAATTTATTCGCACGATCCATTCTAATTCAGTCATATGATCCATTCTAATTCATTCCTACGATCTAGTCTAATTCATTCGCTCGAATGTATCCATTCTAATTCATTCGCACGAATGTATCCATTCTAATTCATTCGTATGATCCATTCGTATGATCCATTCTAATTCATTCATACGATCTATTCTAATTCATTCACACGAATGTATCCATTCTAATTCATTCGTACGATCCATTCTAATTCATTCGCACGATCCATTCTAATCCATTCGTACGAATTATAATTCATTCGTGCGAATGAATTAGAATGGATCGTAGGAATGAATTAGAACGATCCTCTCTAATTTATTCGTACGATCCATTCTAATTCATTAGTACGATCCATTCTAATTTATTCAATCGAATGTATCCATTCTTATTCATTCGCACGATCCATTCTAATTCATTTGTACGATCCAGTCTAATTCATTCGCACGAATGTATCCATTCTAATGTATTCGTACGATTCATTCTAATTCATTCGCACGATCCATTCTAATTCATTCGTACGATCCATTCTAATTCATTCGTACAATCCATTCTAATTCATTCTCACAAATGTAACCTTTCTAATTCATTTGTACGATCCATTCTAATTCATTTGTACGATCCATTCTAATCCATTCGTACGATCCATTCTAATCCATTCGTACGATCCCTTCTAATCCATTCGTACGATCCATTCTAATTCATTCGCACGAATGTAACCATTCTAATTCATTCGTACGATCCATTCTAATTCATTCCTAAGATCCATTCTAATTCATTCGCAAATTAGAATGGATCGTACGAATGAATTAGAATGGATCGCACGTTTGAATTAGATTGGATTGTGCGAATGAATTAGAATGGATACATTCGTGCGAATGAATCTGAATGGATTGTATGAATGAATTACAATGGGTCGTACGAATGAATTAGAATAGCTCATACGAATGAATTAGAATGAATCGTACGAATGAATTAGAATGGTTACATTCGTGCGAATGAATTAGAATAGATCATACGAATGAATTAGAATGGATCGTACGAATGAATTAGAATGGATCGTGCGAATGAGTTAGAATGAATCATACGAATGCATTAGAATGGATACATTTGTGCGAATGAATTAGAATGGATCGTACGAATGAATTAGAATGGATCGTGCGAATGAATTAGAATGGATCGTACGAATGAATTAGAATGGATACATACAAATGAATTAGAAAGGTTACATTCGTGAGAATGAATTAGAATGGATCGTACGAATGAATTAGAATGGATCGTACGAATGAATTAGAATGGATCATAGGAATGAATTAGAATGGATCATGCAAATGAATTAGAATGGATACATTCGTGCGAATGAATTAGAGTGGATCGTAGGAATGAATTAGAATGGATCATACGAATGAATTAGAATGGATCGTACGAATGAATTAGAATGGATACATTCGAGCAAATGAATTAGAATTGATCGTACGAATGAATTAGAATGGATCATAGGAATGAATTAGAATGGATCGTGCAAATGAATTAGAATGGATACATTCGTGCGAATGAATTAGAATGGATCGTAGGAATGAATTAGAATGGATCGTATGAATGAATTAGAATGGTTCGTACGAATGCATTAGAATGGATACATTTGTGCGAATGAAATAGAATGGATCGTGCGAATGATGTAGAATTGATACATTCGTACAAATGAATTAGAATGGATCGTGCGAATGAATTAGAATGGATCGTACGAATGAATTAGAATGGATACATTTGTGCGAATGAATTAGAATGGATCGTACGAATGAATTACAATGGATTGTACGAATGAATTAGAATGGATCGTACGAACGAATTAGAATGGATCGTATGAACGAATTAGAATGGATCATGCAAATGAATTAGAATGGATGCATTCGTGCGAATGAATTAGAATGGATGCATTCGTGCGAATGAATTAGAATGGATGGTAGGAATGAATTAGAATGGATCGTACTAATGAATTAGAATGGATACATTTGTACGAATGAATTAGAATGGATCGTACGAATGGATTAGAATGGATCGTACAAATAGGTTAGAATGGATCGTACGAATGGATTTGAATGGATCGTACGAATGGATTAGAATGGATACATTTGTGAGAATGAATTAGAATGGATCGTACGAATGAATTAGAATGGATCGTACGATTCATTCTAATCCATTCATACGATCCATTCTAATGCATTCGTACGATTCATTCTAATTCATTCGCACGATCCATTCTAATTCATTCATACGATCCATTCTTATTCATTCATATGATCCATTCTAATTCATTCGTACGATCCATTCTAATTCATTCGTACGATACATTCTAATTCATTCGGAGGATCCATTCTAATTCATTCGTACGATCCATTCTAATTCATTCGCACGATCCATTCTAATTCATTCGTACGATCCATTCTAATTCATTCGCACGATCCATTCTAATTCATTCGTATGATCCATTCTAATTCATTCGCACGAATGTAACCATTCTAATTCATTCGTACGATCCATTCTAATTCATTCCTACGATCCATACTAATTCATTCGCACGAATGTATCCATTCTAATTCATTTGCACGATCCATTCTAATTCATTCCAACGATCCATTCTAATTCATTCGCACAAATGTATCCATTCTAATTTATTCGTACGATCCATTCTAATTCATTCGTACGATTCATTCTAATTCATTCGTACGATCCATTCTAATTCATTCGCATGATCCATTCTAATTCGTTCGTATGATCCATTCTAATTCATTTGTACGAATGAATTAGAATGGATCATACGACTGAATTAGAATGGATTGTACGAATGAATTAGAATTGATCATACAAATGAATTAGAATGGATACATTTGTGCGAATGAATTAGAATAGATCGTATGAATGAATTAGAATGGATCGTACGAATGGATCATACAAATAAATTAGAAAGGTTACATTAGTGAGAATGAATTAGAATGGATCGTACGATCCATTCTAATTCATTTATACGAATGTAACCTTTCTAATTCATTTGTATGATCCATTCTAATTCATTCCTACGATCTATTCTAATTCATTCGTATGATCCATTCTAATTCATTCGCACGATCCATTCTAATTTATTCGTACAATCCATTCTAATTCATTCATACGATCTATTCTAATTCATTCGTACGATCTATTCTAATTCATTCGCACGAATGTATCCATTCTAGTTCATTCGTACGCTCCATTCTAATTCATTCGTACGCTCTATTCTTATTCATCGCACAAATGTATCCATTCTAATTCATTCGTACGATCCATTCTAATTCATTCGTACGATCTATTCTAATTCATTCCTATGGTCCATTCTAATTTATTCGCACGAATGTATCCATTCTAATTCATTTGCAGGATCCATTCTAATTCATTTCTATGATCCATTCTAATTAATTCGTACGATCTATTCTAATTCATTCGCTCGAATGTATCCATTCTAATTCATTCGTACGATCCATTCTAATTCGTTCATATGATCCATTCTAATTCATTCGTACGATCCATTTTAATTCATTTGTACGATCCATTCTAATTCATTCGCATGAATATATCTATTCTAATTCATTCGTATGATCCATTCTAATTCATTCGCACAAATGTATCCATTCTAATTCATTCGTTTGATCCATTCTAATTCATTCGCATAAATATATCCATTCTAATTCATTCGTACGATCCATTCTAATTCATTCGCACGATCCATTCTAATTCATTCGCACAAATGTATCCATTCTAATTCATTCGTACAATCCATTCTAATTCATTCGCATGATCCATTCTAATTCATTCGTACGATCCATTCTAATTCATTTGTACGATCCATTCTAATCCATTCGTACGATCCATTCTAATCCATTCATACGATCAATTCTAATTCATTCTCACAAATGTAACCTTTCTAATTCATTTGTACGATCCATTCTAATCCATTCATACGATCCATTCTAATCCATTCGTACGATCCATTCTAATTCATTCGCACGAATGTAACCATTCTAATTCATTCGTACGATCCATTCTAATTCATTCCTACGATCCATTCTAATTCATTCGCACGATTGTATCCATTCTAATTCATTTGCACGATCCATTCTAATTCATTCCTATGATCCATTCTAATTCATTCGTACAATCCATTCTAATTCATTCGCACGAATGTATCCATTCTAATTCATTCGTACGATCCATTCTAATTCATTCCTACGATCTATTCTAATTCATTCGCTCGAATGTATCCATTCTAATTTATTCGTTCGATCCATTCTAATTCATTCGTACGATTCATTCTAATCCATTCGTACGATCCATTTTAATTCATTCGTACGATCCATTCTAATTCATTCTCACAAATGTAACCTTTCTAATTCATTTGTACGATCCATTCTAATCCATTCGTACGATCCTTTCTAATTCATTCGTACGATCCATTCTAATTCATTCGCACAAATGTAACCTTTCTAATTCATTTGTACGATCCATTCTAATTCATTCGTACGATCCATTCTAAATCTTTTCGCATGAATGTAACCATTCTAATTCATTCGTACGATCCATTCTAATTCATTCCCACGATCCATTCTAATTCATTCGTACAATCCATTCTAATTCATTCGCACAAATGTAACCTTTCTAATTCATTTGTATGATCCATTCTAATTCATTCATACGATCCATTCTAATTCATTCGGATGAATGTAACCATTCTAATTCATTCGTATGATCCATTCTAATTCATTCCTACGATCCATTCCAATTCATTCGCACGATCCATTCTAATTCATTCGCTCGAGTGTATCCATTCTAATTCATTCGCACGATCCATTCTAATTCATTCTTACGATCCATTCTAATTCATTCGCACGATCCATTCTAATTCATTCGCACGATCCATTCTAATTCATTCGTACGATCCATTCTAATTCATTCGTACGAATGTATCCATTCTAATGCATTTGTACGATTCATTCTAATTCATTCGCACGATCTATTCTAATTCATTCGTACGATCCATTCTAATTCATTTCTACGATCTATTCTAATTCATTCGCTCGAATGTATCCATTCTAATTCATTCGTTCAATCCATTCTAATTTATTCGTACTATCCATTCAAATTCATTTATATGCTCTATTCTAATTCATTCTAATCCATTCGTACGATCCATTCTAATTCATTCGTACGATCCATTCAAATTCAATCGTACGATTCATTCAAATTCAATCGTATGATCCATTCTAATTTATTCGTACGATCCATTCTAATTCATATGTACGATCGATTCTAATTCATTCGCACGATCCATTCAAATGCATTCATACGATCCATTCTAATTCAATCGCACGATCCATTCTAATTCATTCGTACGATCCATTCTAATTCATTCGCTCGAATGTATCCATTCTAATTCATTTGTGCGATCAATTCTAATTCGTTCATACGATCCATTCTAATGCATTCGTACGATTCATTCTAATTCATTCGCACGATCCATTCTAATTCATTCGTACGATCCATTCTAATTCATTCGCTCGAATGTATCCATTCTAATTTATTCGTACGATCCATTCTAATTACTTCGTACGATCCATTCTAGTTCATTCGTATGATCCATTCTAATTCATTCATATGATCCATTCTAATTCATTCCTACGATCTATTCTAATTCATTCGCTCGAATGTATCCATTCTAATTCATTCGTTCGATCCATTCTAATTCATTTGTACGATCCATTCAAATTCATTCGCATGATCCATTCTAATTCATTCGTACAATCCATTCTAATTCATTCGCACGAATGTGACCAATCTAATTCATTCATACGATCCATTCTAATTCATTCGTACGATCTAATTCATTCGTACTATCCATTCTAATTCATTCATACGATCGATTCTAATTCAATCGTACGATCCATTCTAATTCATTCGTAGAATTAGAAAGGTTACATTCGTGATAATGAATTAGATTCCATCGTACGAATGAATTAGAATAGATCGTGCGAATGAATTAGAATGAATCGTATGAATGAATTAGAATGGATACATTTGTGCGAATGAATTAGAATGGATTGTACGAATGAATTAGAATGAATCATACGAATGAATTAGAATGGATCATACGAATGAATTAGAATGGATCGTACGAATGAATTAGAATGGATCATAAGAATGAATTAGAATGGATCGTCCAAATGAATTAGAATGGATGCATTCGTGCGAATGAATTAGAATGGATGGTAGGAATGAATTAGAATGGATCGTACAAATGAATTAGAATGGATACATTTGTACGAATGAATTAGAATGGATCGTACGAATGAATTAGAATGGATCGTACGAATTGATTAGAATGGATCGTACGAATGGATTAGAATGGATCGTACGAATGGATTAGAATGGATACATTTGTGAGAATGAATTAGAATGGATCGTACGAATGAATTAGAATGGATCGTACAATTCATTCTAATTCATTCGTACGATCCATTCTAATGCATTCGTACGATTCATTCTAATTCATTCGCACGATCCATTCTAATTCATTCGTACGATCCATTCTTATTCATTCATACGATCCATTCTAATTCATTCGTATGATCCATTCTAATTCATTCGTATGATCCATTCTAACTCATTCGGTGGATCCATTCTAATTCATTCGTACGATCCATTCTAATTCATTCGGTGGATCCATTCTAATTCATTCGTACGATCCATTCTAATTCATTCGCACGATCCATTCTAATTCATTCGTACGATCCATTCTAATTCATTCGTACGATCCATTCTAATTCATTCGCATGAATGTAACCATTCTAATTTATTCGTACGATCCATTCTAATTCATTCCTACGATCCATACTAATTCATTCGCACGGATGTATCCATTCTAATTCATTTGCACGAATGTATCCATTCTAATTCATTCCTACGATCCATTCTAATTAATTTGCACGATCCATACTAATTCATTCTAATTCATTTGCACGATCCATACTAATTCATTGCTACGATCCATTCTAATTCATTCGCACGAATGTATCCATTCTAATTCATTCGTACGATCCATTCTAATTCATTCGTACGATTCATTCTAATTCATTCGTACGATCCATTCTAATTCATTCGCACGATCCATTCTAATTCGTTCGTACGATCCATTCTAATTCATTTTTACGAATGAATTAGAATGGATCATACGACTGAATTAAAATGGATTGTACGAATGAATTAGAATTGATCATACAAATGAATTAGAATGGATACATTGTGCGAATGAATTAGAATAGATCGTATGAATGAATTAGAATGGATCGTACGAATAGTTTATACAAATGAATTAGAAAGGTTACATTTGTGAGAATGAATTAGAATGGATCGTACGATTACGATCCATTCTAATTCATTCTCACGAATGTAACCTTTCTAATTCATTTGTATAATCCATTCTAATTCATTCCTACGATCTATTCTAATTCATTCGTATGATCCATTCTAATTCATTCGCACGATCCATTCTAATTCATTCGTACGATCTATTCTAATTCATTCGTACGATCTATTCTAATTCATTCGCACGAATGTATCCATTCTAGTTCATTCGTACGCTCCATTCTAATTCATTTGTACGCTCCATTCTTATTCATCGCACAAATGTATCCATTCTAATTCATTCATATGATCCATTCTAATTCATTCGTACAATCCATTCTAATTCATTCCTACGATCCATTCTAATTCATTCGCACGAATGTATCCATTCTAATTTATTTGCACGATCCATTCTAATTTATTCGTAGGATCCATTCTAATTCATTCGCTCGAATGTATCCATTCTAATTCATTCGTACGATCCATTCTAATTCGTTCATACGATCCATTCTAATTCGTTCATACGATCCATTCTAATACATTCGTACGATCCATTTTATTTCATTCGTACGATCCATTCTAATTCATTCGCATGAATATATCTATTCTAATTTACTCGTTTGATCCATTCTAATTCATTCGCACAAATGTATAAATTCTAATTCATTCGTTCGATCCATTCTAATTCATTCGCATAAATATATCCATTCTAATACATTTGTACGATCTATTCTAATTCATTCTCATGATCCATTCTAATTCATTCGCACAAATGTATCCATTCTAATTCATTCGCACAATCCATTCTAATTCACATGATCCATTCTAATTCATTCGTACGATCCATTCTAATTCATTCGTACGATCCATTCTAATCCATTCGTACGATCCATTCTAATCCATTCATACGATCCATTCTAATTCATTCTCACAAATGTAACCTTTCTAATTCATTTGTACGATCCATTCTAATCCATTCGTACGATCCATTCTAATCCATTCGTACGATCCATTCTAATTCATTCGCACGAATGTAATCATTCTAATTCATTCCTACAATCCATTCTAATTCATTCGCACGATTGTATCCATTCTAATTCATTTGCACGATCCATTCTAATTCATTCCTATGATCCATTCTAATTCATTCGTACAATCCATTCTAATTCATTCGCACGAATGTATCCATTCTAATTCATTCGTACGATCCATTCTAATTCATTCCTATGATCTATTCTAATTCATTCGCTCGAATGTATCCATTCTAATTCATTCGTTTGATCCATTCTAATTCATTCGTACGATCCATTCTAATCCATTCGTACGATCCATTCTAATCCATTCGTACGATCCATTCTAATTCATTCTCACAAATGTAACCTTTCTAATTCATTTGTACGATCCATTCTAATCCATTCGTACGATCCATTTTAATCCATTCGTACGATCCTTTCTAATTCATTCGTACGATCCATTCTAATTCATTCGCACAAATGTAACCTTTCTAATTCATTTGTTCGATTCATTCTAATTCATTCGTACGATCCATTGTAATTCTTTCGCACGAATGTAACCATTCTAATTCATCCGTACGATCCATTCTAATTCATTCCTACGATCCATTCTAATTCATTCGTACGATCCATTCTAATTCATTCGTACAAATGTAACCTTTCTAATTCATTTGTATGATCCATTCTAATTCATTCGTACGATCCATTCTAATTCATCGCACGAATGTAACCATTCTAATTCATTCGTACGATCCATTCTAATTCATTCCGACGATCCATTCTAATTCATTCGCACGATCCATTCTAATTCATTCGCTTGAATGTATCCATTCTAATTCATTCGTACGATCCATTCTAATTCATTCGTACGATCCATTCTAATTCATTCTCATGAATGTAACCTTTCTAATTCATTTGTATGTATCCATTCTAATTCATTCGTACGATCCATTCTAATTCATTCGCACGATCCATTCTAATTCATTCGTATGATCCATTCTAATTCATTCGCACGATCCATTCTAATTCATTCGTACCAATGTATCCATTCTAATGCATTTGTACGATTCATTTTAATTCATTCGCACGATCCATTCTAATTCATTCGTACGATCCATTCTAATTCATTCGTCCGATCCACTCTAATTCATTCGCACGAATGTATCCATTCTAATTCATTCGTACAATCCATTCTAATTCATTCGCACGATCCATTCTAATTCATTCGTATGATCCATTCTAATTCATTCCTACGATCTATTCTAATTCATTCACTCGAATGTATCCATTCTAATTCATTCGTTCGATCCATTCTAATTCATTCGTACAATCCATTCAAATTCATTCGCATTATCCATTCTATTTCATTCGTACGATCCATTCTAATTCATTCTCACGAATGTAACCTTTCTAATTCATTTGTATGATTCATTCTAATTCATTCGTACGATCCATTCTAATCCATTCGTACGATCCATTCTAATCCATTCGTACGATCCATTCTAATTCATTCGCACGAATGTATCCATTCTAATTCATTCGTACGATCCATTCTAATTCATTCGTATGATCCATTCTAATTCATTCGCATGATCCATTCAAATTCATTCGCACGATCAATTCTAATTCATTCGTACGATCCATTCTAATTCATTCATACGATCTATTCTAATTCATTCGCACGAATGTATCCATTCTAATTCATTCGCACAATCCAATCTAATTCAAACGTACGATCCATTCTAATTCGTTCACATGATGTATTCTAATTCATTTGTATGATCCATTCTAATTCATTCATATGATTCATTCTAATTCATTCGTACGATCCATTCTAATTCATTCGCACAAATGTATCCATTCTAATTCATTCACATGATCCATTCTAATTCATTCATACGATCCATTCTAATTCATTCGCACAAATGTAACCTTTCTAATTCATTTGTACGATCCATTCTAATTCATTCGTACGATCCATTCTAATTCATTCGCACGATCCATTCTAATTCATTCGCTCGAATGTATCCATTCTAATTCATTCGTACGATCCATTCTAATTCATTAGTACGATCCATTCTAATTTATTCTTACGAATGTAACCTTTCTAATTCATTTGTATGTATCCATTCTAATTCATTCATATGATCCATTCTAATTCATTCGCACGATCCATTCTAATTCATTCGTACGATCCATTCTAATTCATTCGTATGATCAATTCTAATTCATTCGCACGATCCATTCTAATTCATTCGTACGATCCATTCTAATTCATTCGCACGAATGTATCCATTCTAATTCATTCGTCCGATCCATTCTAATTCATTCGCACGAATGTATCCATTCTAATTCATTCGTACAATCCATTCTAATTCATTCGCACGATCCATTCTAATTCATTCGTATGATCCATTCTAATTCATTCCTACGATCTATTCTAATTCATTCGCTCGAATATATCCATTCTAATTTATTCATTTGATCCATTCTAATTCATTTGTACGATCCATTCAAATTCATTCATATGATCCATTCTAATTCATTCTAATCCATTCGAACGATCCATTCTAATTCATTCGTACGATCCATTCAAATTCAATCGTACGATCTTTTCAAATTCAATCGTATGATCCATTCTAATTCATTCGTACGATCCATTCTAATTCATTCGTACGATCGATTCTAAATCATTCGCACGATCCATTCTAATTCATTCGTATGATCCATTCAAATTCATTCGCACGATCCATTCTAATTCATTCGTACGATCCATTCTAATTCATTCGCTCGAATGTATCCATTCTAATTCATTCGTACGATCCATTCTAATTCGTTCATACGATCCATTTTAATGCATTCGTACGATTCATTCTAATTTATTCGCACGATCCATTCTAATTCATTCGTACGATCCATTCTAATTCATTCGCTCGAATGTATCCATTCTAATTCATTCGTACGATCCATTCTAATTCGTTCGTACGATCCATTCAAATTCATTCGTATGATCCATTCTAATTCATTCGTATGATCCATTCTAATTCATTCCTACGATCTATTCTAATTCATTCGCTCGAATGTATCCATTCTAATTCATTCGTTCGATCCATTCTAATTCATTCGTACGATCCATTCAAATTCATTCGCATGATCCATTCTAATTCATTCGCACGAATGTAACCATTCTAATTCATTCGTACAATCCATTCTAATTCATTCGTACGATCTAATTCATTCATACTATCCATTCTAATTCATTCGTACGAATAAATTAGAATGGATCGTGCGAATGAATTAGAATGGATCGTACGAATGAATTAGAATGGATCCACCAAATGAGTTAGAATGGATACATTCGTACAAATGAATTATAATGGATCGTACGAATGAATTAGAATGGACCGTACGAATGAATTAGATTGATTCATGCAAATGAATTAGAATAGATCATGCAAATGAATTAGAATGGATACATTCGTGCGAATGAATTAGAATGGATCGTAGGAATGAATTAGAATGGATCGTATGAATGAATTAGAATGGTTCGTACGAATGCATTAGAATGGATACATTTGTGCGAATGAAATAGAATGGATCGTGCGAATGATGTAGAATTGATACATTCGTACAAATGAATTAGAATGGATCGTGCGAATGAATTAGAATGGATCGTACGAATGAATTAGAATGGATACATTTGTGCGAATGAATTAGAATGGATCGTACGAATGAATTACAATGGATTGTACGAATGAATTAGAATGGATCGTACGAACGAATTAGAATGGATCGTATGAACGAATTAGAATGGATCATGCAAATGAATTAGAATGGATGCATTCGTGCGAATGAATTAGAATGGATGCATTCGTGCGAATGAATTAGAATGGATGGTAGGAATGAATTAGAATGGATCGTACTAATGAATTAGAATGGATACATTTGTACGAATGAATTAGAATGGATCGTACGAATGGATTAGAATGGATCGTACGAATGGGTTAGAATGGATCGTACGAATGGATTTGAATGGATCGTACGAATGGATTAGAATGGATACATTTGTGAGAATGAATTAGAATGGATCGTACGAATGAATTAGAATGGATCGTACGATTCATTCTAATCCATTCATACGATCCATTCTAATGCATTCGTACGATTCATTCTAATTCATTCGCACGATCCATTCTAATTCATTCATACGATCCATTCTTATTCATTCATATGATCCATTCTAATTCATTCGTACGATCCATTCTAATTCATTCGTACGATACATTCTAATTCATTCGGAGGATCCATTCTAATTCATTCGTACGATCCATTCTAATTCATTCGCACGATCCATTCTAATTCATTCGTACGATCCATTCTAATTCATTCGCACGATCCATTCTAATTCATTCGTATGATCCATTCTAATTCATTCGCACGAATGTAACCATTCTAATTCATTCGTACGATCCATTCTAATTCATTCCTACGATCCATACTAATTCATTCGCACGAATGTATCCATTCTAATTCATTTGCACGATCCATTCTAATTCATTCCAACGATCCATTCTAATTCATTCGCACAAATGTATCCATTCTAATTTATTCGTACGATCCATTCTAATTCATTCGTACGATTCATTCTAATTCATTCGTACGATCCATTCTAATTCATTCGCACGATCCATTCTAATTCGTTCGTATGATCCATTCTAATTCATTTGTACGAATGAATTAGAATGGATCATACGACTGAATTAGAATGGATTGTACGAATGAATTAGAATTGATCATACAAATGAATTAGAATGGATACATTTGTGCGAATGAATTAGAATAGATCGTATGAATGAATTAGAATGGATCGTACGAATGGATCATACAAATAAATTAGAAAGGTTACATTAGTGAGAATGAATTAGAATGGATCGTACGATCCATTCTAATTCATTTATACGAATGTAACCTTTCTAATTCATTTGTATGATCCATTCTAATTCATTCCTACGATCTATTCTAATTCATTCGTATGACCCATTCTAATTCATTCGCACGATCCATTCTAATTTATTCGTACAATCCATTCTAATTCATTCATACGATCTATTCTAATTCATTCGTACGATCTATTCTAATTCATTCGCACGAATGTATCCATTCTAGTTCATTCGTACGCTCCATTCTAATTCATTCGTACGCTCTATTCTTATTCATCGCACAAATGTATCCATTCTAATTCATTCGTACGATCCATTCTAATTCATTCGTACGATCTATTCTAATTCATTCCTATGGTCCATTCTAATTTATTCGCACGAATGTATCCATTCTAATTCATTTGCAGGATCCATTCTAATTCATTTCTATGATCCATTCTAATTAATTCGTACGATCTATTCTAATTCATTCGCTCGAATGTATCCATTCTAATTCATTCGTACGATCCATTCTAATTCGTTCATATGATCCATTCTAATTCATTCGTACGATCCATTTTAATTCATTTGTACGATCCATTCTAATTCATTCGCATGAATATATCTATTCTAATTCATTCGTATGATCCATTCTAATTCATTCGCACAAATGTATCCATTCTAATTCATTCGTTTGATCCATTCTAATTCATTCGCATAAATATATCCATTCTAATTCATTCGTACGATCCATTCTAATTCATTCGCACGATCCATTCTAATTCATTCGCACAAATGTATCCATTCTAATTCATTCGTACAATCCATTCTAATTCATTCGCATGATCCATTCTAATTCATTCGTACGATCCATTCTAATTCATTTGTACGATCCATTCTAATCCATTCGTACGATCCATTCTAATCCATTCATACGATCCATTCTAATTCATTCTCACAAATGTAACCTTTCTAATTCATTTGTACGATCCATTCTAATCCATTCGTACGATCCATTCTAATCCATTCGTACGATCCATTCTAATTCATTCGCACGAATGTAACCATTCTAATTCATTCGTACGATCCATTCTAATTCATTCCTACGATCCATTCTAATTCATTCGCACGATTGTATCCATTCTAATTCATTTGCACGATCTATTCTAATTCATTCTTATGATCCATTCTAATTCATTCGTACAATCCATTCTAATTCATTCGCACGAATGTATCCATTCTAATTCATTCGTACGATCCATTCTAATTCATTCCTACGATCTATTCTAATTCATTCGCTCGAATGTATCCATTCTAATTTATTCGTTCGATCCATTCTAATTCATTCGTACGATTCATTCTAATCCATTCGTACGATCCATTTTAATTCATTCGTACGATCCATTCTAATTCATTCTCACAAATGTAACCTTTCTAATTCATTTGTACGATCCATTCTAATCCATTCGTACGATCCTTTCTAATTCATTCGTACGATCCATTCTAATTCATTCGCACAAATGTAACCTTTCTAATTCATTTGTACGATCCATTCTAATTCATTCGTACGATCCATTCTAAATCTTTTCGCATGAATGTAACCATTCTAATTCATTCGTACGATCCATTCTAATTCATTCCCACGATCCATTCTAATTCATTCGTACAATCCATTCTAATTCATTCGCACAAATGTAACCTTTCTAATTCATTTGTATGATCCATTCTAATTCATTCATACGATCCATTCTAATTCATTCGGATGAATGTAACCATTCTAATTCATTCGTATGATCCATTCTAATTCATTCCTACGATCCATTCCAATTCATTCGCACGATCCATTCTAATTCATTCGCTCGAGTGTATCCATTCTAATTCATTCGCACGATCCATTCTAATTCATTCGTACGATCCATTCTAATTCATTCGCACGATCCATTCTAATTCATTCGCACGATCCATTCTAATTCATTCGTACGATCCATTCTTATTCATTCGTACGAATGTATCCATTCTAATGCATTTGTACGATTCATTCTAATTCATTCGCATGATCTATTCTAATTCATTCGTACGATCCATTCTAATTCATTTCTACGATCTATTCTAATTCATTCGCTCGAATGTATCCATTCTAATTCATTCGTTCAATCCATTCTAATTTATTCGTACTATCCATTCAAATTCATTTATATGCTCCATTCTAATTCATTCTAATCCATTCGTACGATCCATTCTAATTCATTCGTACGATCCATTCAAATTCAATCGTACGATTCATTCAAATTCAATCGTATGATCCATTCTAATTTATTCGTACGATCCATTCTAATTCATATGTACGATCGATTCTAATTCATTCGCACGATCCATTCAAATGCATTCATACGATCCATTCTAATTCAATCGCACGATCCATTCTAATTCATTCGTACGATCCATTCTAATTCATTCGCTCGAATGTATCCATTCTAATTCATTTGTGCGATCAATTCTAATTCGTTCATACGATCCATTCTAATGCATTCGTACGATTCATTCTAATTCATTCGCACGATCCATTCTAATTCATTCGTACGATCCATTCTAATTCATTCGCTCGAATGTATCCATTCTAATTTATTCGTACGATCCATTCTAATTAGTTCGTACAATCCATTCTAGTTCATTCGTATGATCCATTCTAATTCATTCATATGATCCATTCTAATTCATTCCTACGATCTATTCTAATTCATTCGCTCGAATGTATCCATTCTAATTCATTCGTTCGATCCATTCTAATTCATTTGTACGATCCATTCAAATTCATTCGCATGATCCATTCTAATTCATTCGTACAATCCATTCTAATTCATTCGCACGAATGTGACCAATCTAATTCATTCATACGATCCATTCTAATTCATTCGTACGATCTAATTCATTCGTACTATCCATTCTAATTCATTCATACGATCGATTCTAATTCAATCGTACGATCCATTCTAATTCATTCGTAGAATTAGAAAGGTTACATTCGTGATAATGAATTAGATTCCATCGTACGAATGAATTAGAATAGATCGTGCGAATGAATTAGAATGAATCGTATGAATGAATTAGAATGGATACATTTGTGCGAATGAATTAGAATGGATTGTACGAATGAATTAGAATGAATCATACGAATGAATTAGAATGGATCATACGAATGAATTAGAATGGATCGTACGAATGAATTAGAATGGATCATAAGAATGAATTAGAATGGATCGTCCAAATGAATTAGAATGGATGCATTCGTGCGAATGAATTAGAATGGATGGTAGGAATGAATTAGAATGGATCGTACAAATGAATTAGAATGGATACATTTGTACGATTGAATTAGAATGGATCGTACGAATGAATTAGAATGGATCGTACGAATTGATTAGAATGGATCGTACGAATGGATTAGAATGGATACATTTGTGAGAATGAATTAGAATGGATCGTACGAATGAATTAGAATGGATCGTACAATTCATTCTAATTCATTCGTATGATCCATTCTAATGCATTCGTACGATTCATTCTAATTCATTCGCACGATCCATTCTAATTCATTCGTACGATCCATTCTTATTCATTCATACGATCCATTCTAATTCATTCGTATGATCCATTCTAATTCATTCGTATGATCCATTCTAACTCATTCGGTGGATCCATTCTAATTCATTCGTACGATCCATTCTAATTCATTCGGTGGATCCATTCTAATTCATTCGTACGATCCATTCTAATTCATTCGCACGATCCATTCTAATTCATTCGTACGATCCATTCTAATTCATTCGTACGATCCATTCTAATTCATTCGCATGAATGTAACCATTCTAATTTATTCGTACGATCCATTCTAATTCATTCCTACGATCCATACTAATTCATTCGCACGGATGTATCCATTCTAATTCATTTGCACGAATGTATCCATTCTAATTCATTCCTGCGATCCATTCTAATTAATTTGCACGATCCATACTAATTCATTCTAATTCATTTGCACGATCCATACTAATTCATTGCTATGATCCATTCTAATTCATTCGCACGAATGTATCCATTCTAATTCATTCGTACGATCCATTCTAATTCATTCGTACGATTCATTCTAATTCATTCGTACGATCCATTCTAATTCATTCGCACGATCCATTCTAATTCGTTCGTACGATCCATTCTAATTCATTTTTACGAATGAATTAGAATGGATCATACGACTGAATTAGAATGGATTGTACGAATGAATTAGAATTGATCATACAAATGAATTAGAATGGATACATTCGTGCGAATGAATTAGAATAGATCGTATGAATGAATTAGAATGGATCGTACGAATAGTTTATACAAATGAATTAGAAAGGTTACATTTGTGAGAATGAATTAGAATGGATCGTACGATTACGATCCATTCTAATTCATTCTCACGAATGTAACCTTTCTAATTCATTTGTATAATCCATTCTAATTCATTCCTACGATCTATTCTAATTCATTCGTATGATCCATTCTAATTCATTCGCACGATCCATTCTAATTCATTCGTACGATCTATTCTAATTCATTCGTACGATCTATTCTAATTCATTCGCACGAATGTATCCATTCTAGTTCATTCGTACGCTCCATTCTAATTCATTTGTACGCTCCATTCTTATTCATCGCACAAATGTATCCATTCTAATTCATTCATACGATCCATTCTAATTCATTCGTACAATCCATTCTAATTCATTCCTACGATCCATTATAATTCATTCGCACGAATGTATCCATTCTAATTTATTTGCACGATCCATTCTAATTCATTCGTAGGATCCATTCTAATTCATTCGCTCGAATGTATCCATTCTAATTCATTCATACGATCCATTCTAATTCGTTCATACGATCCATTCTAATTCGTTCATACGATCCATTCTAATACATTCGTACGATCCATTTTATTTCATTCGTACGATCCATTCTAATTCATTCGCATGAATATATCTATTCTAATTTACTCGTTTGATCCATTCTAATTCATTCGCACAAATGTATAAATTCTAATTCATTCGTTCGATCCATTCTAATTCATTCGCATAAATATATCCATTCTAATACATTTGTACGATCTATTCTAATTCATTCTCATGATCCATTCTAATTCATTCGCACAAATGTATCCATTCTAATTCATTCGCACAATCCATTCTAATTCATTCGTACGATCCATTCTAATCCATTCGTACGATCCATTCTAATCCATTCATACGATCCATTCTAATTCATTCTCACAAATGTAACCTTTCTAATTCATTTGTACGATCCATTCTAATCCATTCGTACGATCCATTCTAATCCATTCGTACGATCCATTCTAATTCATTCGCACGAATGTAATCATTCTAATTCATTCCTACAATCCATTCTAATTCATTCGCATGATTGTATCCATTCTAATTCATTTGCACGATCCATTCTAATTCATTCCTATGATCCATTCTAATTCATTCGTACAATCCATTCTAATTCATTCGCACGAATGTATCCATTCTAATTCATTCGTACGATCCATTCTAATTCATTCCTATGATCTATTCTAATTCATTCGCTCGAATGTATCCATTCTAATTCATTCGTTTGATCCATTCTAATTCATTCGTACGATCCATTCTAATCCATTCGTACGATCCATTCTAATCCATTCGTACGATCCATTCTAATTCATTCTCACAAATGTAACCTTTCTAATTCATTTGTACGATCCATTCTAATCCATTCGTACGATCCATTTTAATCCATTCGTACGATCCTTTCTAATTCATTCGTACGATCCATTCTAATTCATTCGCACAAATGTAACCTTTCTAATTCATTTGTTCGATTCATTCTAATTCATTCGTACGATCCATTGTAATTCTTTCGCACGAATGTAACCATTCTAATTCATCCGTACGATCCATTCTAATTCATTCCTACGATCCATTCTAATTCATTCGTACGATCCATTCTAATTCATTCGTACAAATGTAACCTTTCTAATTCATTTGTATGATCCATTCTAATTCATTCGTACGATCCATTCTAATTCATCGCACGAATGTAACCATTCTAATTCATTCGTACGATCCATTCTAATTCATTCCTACGATCCATTCTAATTCATTCGCACGATCCATTCTAATTCATTCGCTTGAATGTATCCATTCTAATTTATTCGTACGATCCATTCTAATTCATTCGTACGATCCATTCTAATTCATTCTCATGAATGTAACCTTTCTAATTCATTTGTATGTATCCATTCTAATTCATTCGTACGATCCATTCTAATTCATTCGCACGATCCATTCTAATTCATTCGTATGATCCATTCTAATTCATTCGCACGATCCATTCTAATTCATTCGTACCAATGTATCCATTCTAATGCATTTGTACGATTCATTTTAATTCATTCGCACGATCCATTCTAATTCATTCGTACGATCCATTCTAATTCATTCGTCCGATCCACTCTAATTCATTCGCACGAATGTATCCATTCTAATTCATTCGTACAATCCATTCTAATTCATTCGCAAGATCCATTCTAATTCATTCGTATGATCCATTCTAATTCATTCCTACGATCTATTCAAATTCATTCACTCGAATGTATCCATTCTAATTCATTCGTTCGATCCATTCTAATTCATTCGTACAATCCATTCAAATTCATTCGCATTATCCATTCTATTTCATTCGTACGATCCATTCTAATTCATTCTCACGAATGTAACCTTTCTAATTCATTTGTATGATTCATTCTAATCCATTCGTACGATCCATTCTAATCCATTCGTACGATCCATTCTAATCCATTCGTACGATCCATTCTAATCCATTCGTACGATCCATTCTAATTCATTCGCACGAATGTATCCATTCTAATTCATTCGTACGATCCATTCTAATTCATTCGTATGATCCATTCTAATTCATTCGCATGATCCATTCAAATTCATTCGCACGATCAATTCTAATTCATTCGTACGATCCATTCTAATTCATTCATACGATCTATTCTAATTCATTCGCACGAATGTATCCATTCTAATTCATTCGCACAATCCAATCTAATTCAAACGTACGATCCATTCTAATTCGTTCACATGATGTATTCTAATTCATTTGTATGATCCATTCTAATTCATTCATATGATTCATTCTAATTCATTCGTACGATCCATTCTAATTCATTCGCACAAATGTATCCATTCTAATTCATTCACATGATCCATTCTAATTCATTCATACGATCCATTCTAATTCATTCGCACAAATGTAACCTTTCTAATTCATTTGTACGATCCATTCTAATTCATTCGTACGATCCATTCTAATTCATTCGCACGATCCATTCTAATTCATTCGCTCGAATGTATCCATTCTAATTCATTCGTACGATCCATTCTAATTCATTAGTACGATCCATTCTAATTTATTCTTACGAATGTAACCTTTCTAATTCATTTGTATGTATCCATTCTAATTCATTCATATGATCCATTCTAATTCATTCGCACGATCCATTCTAATTCATTCGTACGATCCATTCTAATTCATTCGTATGATCAATTCTAATTCATTCGCATGATCCATTCTAATTCATTCGTACGATCCATTCTAATTCATTCGCACGAATGTATCCATTCTAATTCATTCGTCCGATCCATTCTAATTCATTCGCACGAATGTATCCATTCTAATTCATTCGTACAATCCATTCTAATTCATTCGCACGATCCATTCTAATTCATTCGTATGATCCATTCTAATTCATTCCTACGATCTATTCTAATTCATTCGCTCGAATATATCCATTCTAATTTATTCATTTGATCCATTCTAATTCATTTGTACGATCCATTCAAATTCATTCATATGATCCATTCTAATTCATTCTAATCCATTCGAACGATCCATTCTAATTCATTCGTACGATCCATTCAAATTCAATCGTACGATCTTTTCAAATTCAATCGTATGATCCATTCTAATTCATTCGCACGATCCATTCTAATTCATTCGTACGATCGATTCTAAATCATTCGCACGATCCATTCTAATTCATTCGTATGATCCGTTCAAATTCATTCGCACGATCCATTCTAATTCATTCGTACGATCCATTCTAATTCATTCGCTCGAATGTATCCATTCTAATTCATTCGTACGATCCATTCTAATTCGTTCATACGATCCATTCTAATGCATTCATACGATTCATTCTAATTTATTCGCACGATCCATTCTAATTCATTCGTACGATCCATTCTAATTCATTCGCTCGAATGTATCCATTCTAATTCATTCGTACGATCCATTCTAATTCGTTCGTACGATCCATTCTAATTCATTCGTATGATCCATTCTAATTCATTCGTATGATCCATTCTAATTCATTCCTACGATCTATTCTAATTCATTCGCTCGAATGTATCCATTCTAATTCATTCGTTCGATCCATTCTAATTCATTCGTACGATCCATTCAAATTCATTCGCATAATCCATTCTAATTCATTCGCACGAATGTAACCATTCTAATTCATTCGTACAATCCATTCTAATTCATTCGTACGATCTAATTCATTCATACTATCCATTCTAATTCATTCGTACGATCGATTCTAATTCATTCGTACGATCCATTCTAATTCATTCGTAGAATTAGAAAGGTTACATTCGTGAGAATGAATTAGAATGGATCGTACGAATGAATTAGAATAGATCATAGGAATGAATTAGAATGGATCGTGCAAATGAATTAGAATGGATACATTCGTGCGAATGAATTAGAATGGATCGTAGGAATGAATTAGAATGGATTGTACGAATGAATTAGAATGGTTACATTCGTGCGAATGAATTAGAATGGATCATAGGAATGAATTAGAATGGATTGTGCGAATGAATTAGAATGGATCGAACGAATGAATTAGAATAGATACATTCGAGCGAATGAATTAGAATAGATCGTACGAATGGATTAGAACGCATTGTACGAATGAGTTAGAATGGATCGTACGAATGTGTTAGAATGGATCGTACAAATGAATTAGAATGGATCGTGCGAATGAATTAGAATGGATCGTATGAATGAATTAGAATGGATACATTTGTGTGAATGAATTAGAATGGATCGTACGAATGAATTAGAATGGATCGTACGAATGAATTAGAAAGGTTACATTTGTGAGAATGAATTAGAATGGATCGTACGAATGAATTAGAATGGATCGTACGAATGGATTAGAATGGATCGTACGAATGAATTAGAATGGATACATTCGAGCGAATGAATTAGAATGGATCGTAGGAATGAATTAGAATGGATCGTACGAATGAATTGGAATGGATCATATGAATGAATTAGAATGGATCATACGAATGAATTTGAATGGATCATACGAATGAATCTGAATGGATCGTATGAATGAATTTTAATGGATACATTTGTGCGAATGAATCTGAATGGATTGTATGAATGAATTAGAATGGATCGTGCGAATGAATTAGAATCGATCGTACGAATGGATTAGAATGGATCGTTCGAATGAATTAGAATGGATCGTACGAATGGATTAGAAAGCATTGTACAAATGAATTAGAATGGATCATACAAATGAATTAGAATGGATACATTCGTGCGAATGAATTAGAATAGATCGTACGAATGAATTAGAATGGATCGTGCGAATGAATTAGAATGGATCGTAGGAATGAATTAGAATGGATTGTGCGAATGAATTGGAATGGATCGTATGAATGAATTAGAATGGATCATACGAATGAATTAGAATGGATCGTGCGAATGAATTAGAATGGATCATACGAATGAATTAGAATGGATACATTTGTGCGAATGAATTAGAATGGATCATACGAATGAATTACAATGGATCGTACGAATGAATTAGAATGGATCGTACGAACGAATTAGAATGGATCGTATGAACGAATTAGAATAGATCATACGAATGAATTAGAATGGATATATTCGTACGATCCATTCTAATTCATTCGCACGATCCATTCTAATTCATTCCTACGATACATTCTAATTCATTCGTACAATCGATTCTAATTCATTCGCACGATCCATTCTAATTCATTCGTACGATCTATTCTAATTCATTCATATGATCCATTCTAATTTATTCGTTCAAATATATCCATTCTAATTCATTCGTACGATCCATTCCAATTCATTCTCACGAATGTATCCATTCTAATTCATTTGCACGATCCATTCTAATTTATTCGTACGATCCATTCTAATTCATTCGCACAATCCATTCTAATTTATTCGTACGATCCATTCTAATTCATTCACATGAATATATCCATTCTAATTCATTCGTATGATCCATTCTAATTCATTCGTACGATCTATTCTAATTCATTCGTACGATCCATTCTTATCCATTCTAATTCATTTGTACGATCCATTCTAATTCATTTGTACGAGCCATTCTAATTCATTCGTACGAATGAATTAGAATGGATCATACGATTGAATTTGAGTGGATCGTACGAATGAATTAGAATGGATACATTTGTGCGAATTAATTAGAATGGATCGTACGAATGAATTAGAATGGATCGTACGAATGAATTAGAATGGATAGTGCGAATGAATTAGAATGGATCGTACGAATGAATTAGAATGGATACATTCATGCGAATGAATTAGAATGGATCATACAAATGGATTAGATTAGATCGTACAAATGAATTAGAATGGATCGTGCGAATGAATTAGAATTGATCATACGAATGAATTAGAATGGATCGTACGAATGAATTAGAATGGATCGTGCGAATGAATTAGAATGGATCATACGACTGAATTAGAATGGATACATTTGTGCGAATGAATTAAAATGGATCGTACGAATGAATTACAATGGATCGTACGAATGAATTAGAATGGATCGTACGAATGAATTACAATGGATCGTACGAATGAATTAGAATGGATCGTGCGAATGAATTAGATCGTACGAATGAATTAGAATGGATACATTCATACGACTGAATTAGAATGGATTGTACGAATGAATTAGAATAGATCATACGAATGAATTAGAATGGATCGTACGAATGAATTAGAATGGATCGTGCGAATGAATTAGAATGGATCGTACGAATGAATTAGAATTGATATATTTGAACGAATGGATTGTATGAACGGATTAGAATGGATCATACGAATGAATTAGAATGGATCATACAAATGAATTAGAAAGGTTACATTCGTGAGAATGAATTAGAATGGATCGTATGAATGAATTAGAATGGATCATGTGAATGAATTTGAATGGATCGTACGAATGAATTAGAATGGATCGAACGAATGAATTAGAAAGGATACATTCGAGCGAATGAATTAGAATAGATCGTAGGAATGAATTAGAATGGATCATACGAATGAATTAGAATGGATCGTGCGAATGAATTAGAATAGATTGTACGAATGAATTAGAATGGATACATTCGTGCGAATGAATTAGAATTGATCGGACGAATGAATTAGAATGGATCATATGATTCATTCTAATTCATTCGTACGATCCATTCTAATGCATTCGTACGATTTCTAATTCATTCGCACGATCCTTTCTAATTAATTCGTACGATCCATTCTAATTCATTCGTACGATCCATTCTAATTCATTCGCACGAATGTATCCATTCTAATTCATTCGTACAATCCATTCTAATTCATTCGCACGATCCATTCTAATTCATTCGTATGATCCATTCTAATTCATTCCTACGATCTATTCTAATTCATTTGCTCGAATGTATCCATTCTAATTCATTCATTCGATCTATTCTAATTCATTCGTACGATCCATTCAAATTCATTCGTACGATCTATTCTAATGGATCGTACGAATGAATTAGAATGGTTACATTCGTGTGAATGAATTAGAATAGATCGTACGAATGAATTAGAATGGATCGTACGAATAAATTAGAATGGATCGTTCGAATGAATTAGAATGGATCGTACGAATGAATTAGAATGGATCCACCAAATGAGTTAGAATGGATACATTCATACAAATGAATTATAATGGATCATACGAATGAATTATAATGGATCATACGTACGATCCATTCTAATTCATTCGTATGATCCATTCTAATTCATTCGTATGATCCATTCTAATTCATTGCTACGATCTATTCTAATTCATTCGCTCGAATGTACCCTTTCTAATTCATTCGTTCGATCTATTCTAATTCATTCGTACGATCCATTCAAATTCATTCGCATGATCAATTCTAATACATTCGTACGATCCATTCTAATTCATTGGCACGAATGTAACCATTCTAATTCATTCGTACGATCCATTTTAATTCATTCGTACGATCTAATTCATTCGTACGATCCATTCTAATTCATTCGTACGATCGATTCTAATTCATTCGGACGATCCATTCTAATTCATTCGTAGAATTAGAAAGGTTACATTCGTGAGAATGAATTAGAATGGATCGTACGAATGAATTAGAATGGATCGAAAGAATGAATAAGAATGGATCATAGGAATGAATTAGAATGGATCGTGCAAATGAAATAGAATGGATACATTCGTGCGAATGAATTAGAATGGATCAAAGGAATGAATTAGAATGGATCGTACGAATGAATTAGAATGGTTACATTCGTGCGAATGAATTAGAATGGATCATAGGAATGAATTAGAACGGATCGTGCGAATGAATTAGAAAGGATCGAACGAATGAATTAGAATGGATACATTCGAGCGAATGAATTAGAATAGATCGTACGAATAGATTAGAACGCATTGTACGAATGAGTTAGAATGGATCGTACGAATGAGTTAGAATGGATCGTACGAATGAATTAGAATGGATCGTGCGAATGAATTAGAATGGATCGTACGAATGAATTAGAATGGATACATTTATGCGAATGAATTAGAATAGATCATACGAATGAATTAGAATGGATCGTACGAATGAATTAGAAAGGTTACATTTGTGAGAATGAATTAGAATGGATCGTACGAATGAATTAGAATGGATCGTACGAATGGATTAGAATGGATCGTACGAATGAATTAGAATGGATACATTCGAGCGAATGAATTAGAATGGGTCGTAGGAATGAATTAGAATGGATCATACGAATGAATTAGAATGGATCGTACGAATGAATTAGAATGGATCATATGAATGAATTAGAATGGATCGTATGAATGAATTTGAATGGATACATTTGTGCGAATGAATCTGAATGGATTGTATGAATGAATTAGAATGGATCGTGCGAATGAATTAGAATCGATCGTACGAATGGATTAGAATGGATCGTTCGAATGAATTAGAATGGATCGTACGAATGGATTAGAACGCATTGTACGAATGAATTTGAATGGATCATACAAATGAATTATAATGGATACATTCGTGCGAATGAATTAGAATCGATCGTACGAATGAATTAGAATGGATCGTGTGAATGAATTAGAATGGATCGTGCGAATGAATTAGAATGGATCATATGAATGAATTAGAATAGATCGTAGGAATGAATGAGAATGGATTGTGCGAATGAATTGGAATGGATCATATGAATGAATTAGAATGGATCATGCGAATGAATTTGAATGGATCGTGCGAATGAATTCGTATGATCCATTCTAATTCCTTCCTACGATCTATTCTAATTCATTCGTACGATCCATTCTTATCCATTCTAATTCATTCGTACGATCCATTCTAATTCATTTGTACGATCCATTCTAATTCATTCGTACGAATGAATTAGAATAGATCATACGATTGAATTTGAATGGATCGTACGAATGAATTAGAATGGATACATTTGTGCGAATTAATTAGAATTGATCGTACGAATGAATTATAATGGATCATACGAATGAATTAGAATGAATCGTACGAATGAATTAGAATGGATAGTGCGAATGAATTAGAATGGATCGTACGAATGAATTCGAATGGATACATTCGTGCGAATGAATTAGAATGGATCGTATGAATGAATTAGAATAGATCGTATAATTGAATTAAAATGGATCGTGTGAATGAATTAGAATTGATCATACAAATGAATTAGAATGGATCGTAAGAATGAATTAGAATGGATCGTGCGAATGAATTAGAATAGATCGTACGAATGAATTAGAATGAATATATTTGAACGAATAAATTAGAATGGATCATACGAATGAATTAGAATGGATCGTACGAATGAATTAGAACGGATCGTGCGAATGAATTAGAATCGATCGTATGAATGAATTAGAATGGATCGTACGAATGAATTAGATCGTACGATTGAATTAGAATGGATCGTACGAATGAATTAAAATGGATACATTCATATGACTGAATTAGAATGAATTGTACGAATGAATTATACGAATGAATTAGAATGGATCGTACGAATGAATTAGAATGGATCGTACGAATGAATTAGAATGGATCGTGCGAATGAATTAGAATGGATCGTACGAATGAATTAGAATGGATATATTTGAACGAATGGATCGTACGAATGGATTAGAATGGATCATACGAATGAATTAGAATGGATCATACAAATGAATTAGAAAGGTTACACTCGTGAGAATGAATTAGAATGGATCGTATGAATGAATTAGAATGGATCATGCGAATGAATTTGAATGGATCGTACGAATGAATTAGAATGGATCGAACGAATGAATTAGAATGGATACATTCGAGCGAATGAATTAGAATAGATCGTAGGAATGAATTAGAATGGATCATACGAATGAATTAGAATGGATCGTGCGAATGAATTAGAATAGATTGTACGAATGAATTAGAATGGATCGTACGATTCATTCTAATTCATTCGTACGATCCATTATAATGCATTCGTACGATTCATTCTAATTCATTCGCACGATCCATTCTAATTCATTCGTATGATCCATTCTAATTTATTGTCACGAATATACGATCCATTCTAATTTATTCGCAAGAATGTATCCATTCTAATTCATTCGTACAATCCATTCTAATTTATTCGTACAAATGTATCCATTCTAATACATTCGTACGATCCATTCTAATTCATTCGTACGATCCATTCTAATTCATTCGCACGAATGTATCCATTCTAATTCATTCATACAATCCATTCTAATTCATTCGCATGATCCATTCTAATTTATTCGTATGATCCATTCTGATTCATTCCTACGATCTATTCTAATTCATTCGCTTGAATGTATCCATTCTAATTCATTCGTTCGATCTATTCTAATTCATTCTTATGATCCATTCAAATTCATTCGTATGATCCATTCTAATGGATCGTACGAATGAATTAGAATGGTTACATTCGTGCGAATGAATTAGAATAGATCGTACGAATGAATTAGAATGGATCGTACGAATAAATTAGAATGGATCGTGCGAATGAATTAGAATGGATCGTACGAATGAATTAGAATGGATCCACCAAATGATTTAGAATGGATATATTCGTACAAATGAATTATAATGGATCGTACAAATGAATTAGAATGGACCGTACGAATGAATTAGATTGATTCATGCAAATGAATTAGAATAGATCATGCAAATGAATTAGAATGGATACATTCGTGCGAATGAATTAGAATGGATCGTAGGAATGAATTAGAATGGATCGTACGAATGAATTAGAATGGTTACATTCGTGCGAATGAATTAGAATGGATCGTACGAATGAATTAGAATGGATCATGCGAATGAATTTGAATGGATCATACGAATGAATTAGAATGGATCGTACGATCCATTCTAATTCATTCTCGCAAATGTATCCATTCTAATTCATTTGTATGATCCATTCTAATTCATTCGCACGATCCATTCTAATTCATTCGCACAAATATATCCATTCTAATTCATTCGTACGAGCCATTCTAATTCATTCGTACGATCCATTCTAATTCATTCGCCCGATCCATTCTAATTCATTCGTACGATCCATTCTAATTCATTCGTACGATCCATTCTAATTCATTCGTACGATCCATTCTAATTTATTCATATGATCCATTCAAACTCATTCCTACGATCCATTCTAATTCATTCGTACGATCCATTCTAATTCATTTGTATGATCCATTCTAATTCATTCGCACAAATGTATCCTTTTTAATTCATTCGTACGATCCATTCTAATTTATTCATACGATCCATTCTAATTCATTCGCACGATCCATTCTAATTCATTCGTACGATCCATTCTAATTCATTCGTACGAATGTAACCATTCTAATTCATTCGTACGATCCATTCTAATTTACGAATTCATTCCTACGATCTATTCTAATTCATTCGTACGTACGATTCATTCTAATTCATTCGTACGGTCCATTCTAATTCATTCGTACGATCTATTCTAATTTATTCGCATGAATGTAACCATTCTAATTCATTCGTACGATTCATTCTAATTCATTCGTATGATCCATTCAAACTCATTCATACGATCCATTCTAATTCATTCGTACGATCCATTCTAATTCATTCGCATGAATATATCTATTCTAATTCATTCGTATGATCCATTCTAATTCATTCGCACAAATGTATCCATTCTAATTCATTCGTTTGATCCATTCTAATTCATTCGCATAAATATATCCATTCTAATTCATTCGTACGATCCGTTCTAATTCATTCGCATGATCCATTCTAATTCATTCGCACAAATGTATCCATTCTAATTCATTCGTACAATCCATTCTAATTCATTCGCATGATCCATTCTAATTCATTCGTACGATCCATTCTAATTCATTTGTACGATCCATTCTAATCCATTCTAGTCCATTCATACGATCCATTCTAATTCATTCTCACAAATGTAACCTTTCTAATTCATTTGTACGATCCATTCTAATCCATTCGTACGATCCATTCTAATCCATTCATACGATCCATTCTAATTCATTCGCACGAATATAACCATTCTAATTCATTCGTACGATCCATTCTAATTCATTCCTACGATCAATTCTAATTCATTCGCACGATTGTATCCATTCTAATTCATTTGCACGATCCATTCTAATTCATTCCTATGATCCATTCTAATTCATTCGTACAATCCATTCTAATTCATTCGCACGAATGTATCCATTCTAATTCATTCGTACGATCCATTCTAATTCATTCCTACGATCTATTCTAATTCATTCGCTCGAATGTATCCATTCTAATTTATTCGTTCGATCCATTCTAATTCATTCGTACGATTCATTCTAATACATTCGTACGATCCATTTTAATTCATTCGTACGATCCATTCTAATTCATTCTCACAAATGTAACCTTTCTAATTCATTTGTACGATCCATTCTAATCCATTCGTACGATCCTTTCTAATTCATTCGTACGATCCATTCTAATTCATTCGCACAAATGTAACCTTTCTAATTCATTTGTACGATCCATTCTAATTCATTCGTACGATCCATTCTAAATCTTTTCGCATGAATGTAACCATTCTAATTCATTCGTACGATCCATTCTAATTCATTCCCACGATCCATTCTAATTCATTCGTACGATCCATTCTAATTCATTCGCACAAATGTAACCTTTCTAATTCATTTGTATGATCCATTCTAATTCATTCATACGATCCATTCTAATTCATTCGGACGAATGTAACCATTCTAATTCATTCGTATGATCCATTCTAATTCATTCCTACGATCCATTCCAATTCATTCGCACGATCCATTCTAATTCATTCGCTCGAGTGTATCCATTCTAATTCATTCGTACGATCCATTCTAATTCATTCGCACGATCCATTCTAATTCATTCGTACGATCCATTCTAATTCATTCGCACGATCCATTCTAATTCATTCGCACGATCCATTCTAATTCATTCGCACGATCCATTCTAATTCATTCGTACGAATGTATCCATTCTAATGCATTTGTACGATTCATTCTAATTCATTCGCACGATCTATTCTAATTCATTCGTACGATCCATTCTAATTCATTCCTACGATCTATTCTAATTCATTCGCTGGAATGTATCCATTCTAATTCATTCGTTCAATCCATTCTAATTTATTCGTACTATCCATTCAAATTCATTCATATGCTCCATTCTAATTCATTCTAATCCATTCGTACGATCCATTCTAATTCATTCGTACGATCCATTCAAATTCAATCGTACGATTCATTCAAATTCAATCGTATGATCCATTCTAATTTATTCGTACGATCCATTCTAATTCATATGTACGATCGATTCTAATTCATTCGCACGATCCATTTAAATGCATTCATACGATCCATTCTAATTCAATCGCACGATCCATTCTAATTCATTCGTACGATCCATTCTAATTCATTCGCTCAAATATATCCATTCTAATTCATTCGTGCGATCAATTCTAATTCGTTCATACGATCCATTCTAATGCATTCGTACGATTCATTCTAATTCATTCGCACGATCCATTCTAATTCATTCGTACGATCCATTCTAATTCATTCGCTCGAATGTATCCATTCTAATTCATTCGTACGATCCATTCTAATTAGTTCGTACGATCCATTCTAATTCATTCGTATGATCCATTCTAATTCATTCATATGATCCATTCTAATTCATTCCTACGATCTATTCTAATTCATTCGCTCGAATGTATCCATTCTAATTCATTCATTCGATCCATTCTAATTCATTTGTACGATCCATTCAAATTCATTCGCATGATCCATTCTAATTCATTCGTACAATCCATTCTAATTCATTCGCACGAATGTGACCAATCTAATTCATTCATACGATACATTCTAATTCATTCGTACGATCTAATTCATTCGTACTATCCATTCTAATTCATTCATACGATCGATTCTAATTCAATCGTACGATCCATTCTAATTCATTCGTAGAATTAGAAAGGTTACATTCGTGAGAATGAATTAGATTCCATCGTACGAATGAATTAGAATGGATCGTGCGAATGAATTAGAATGAATCGTATGAATGAATTAGAATGGATACATTTGTGCGAATGAATTAGAATGGATTGTACGAATGAATTAGAATGAATCATACGAATGAATTAGAATGGATCATACGAATGAATTAGAATGGATCGTACGAATGAATTAGAATGGATCATAAGAATGAATTAGAATGGATCGTCCAAATGAATTAGAATGGATGCATTCGTGCGAATGAATTAGAATGGATGGTAGGAATGAATTAGAATGGATCGTACAAATGAATTAGAATGGATACATTTGTACGAATGAATTAGAATGGATCGTACGAATGAATTAGAATGGATCGTATGAATTGATTAGAATGGATCATACGAATGGATTAGAATGGATCGTACGAATGGATTAGAATGGATACATTTGTGAGAATGAATTAGAATGGATCGTACGAATGAATTAGAATGGATCGTACGATTCATTCTAATTCATTCGTACGATCCATTCTAATGCATTCGTACGATTCATTCTAATTCATTCGCACGATCCATTCTAATTCATTCGTACGATCCATTCTTACTCATTCATACGATCCATTCTAATTCATTCGTATGATCCATTCTAATTAATTCGTATGATCCATTCTAACTCATTCGGTGGATCCATTCTAATTCATTCGTACGATCCATTCTAATTCATTCGGTGGATCCATTTTAATTCATTCGTACGATCCATTCTAATTCATTCGCACGATCCATTCTAATTCATTCGTACGATCCATTCTAATTCATTCGTACGATCCATTCTAATTCATTCGCATGAATGTAACCATTCTAATTTATTCGTACGATCCATTCTAATTCATTCCTACGATCCATACTAATTCATTCGCACGAATGTATACATTCTAATTCATTTGCACGATCCATACTAATTCATTGCTACGATCCATTCTAATTCATTCGCACGAACGTATCCATTCTAATTCATTCGTACGATCCATTCTAATTCATTCGTACGATTCATTCTAATTCATTCGTACGATCCATTCTAATTCATTCGCACGATCCATTCTAATTCGTTCGTACGATCCATTCTAATTCATTTTTACGAATGAATTAGAATGGATCATACGACTGAATTAGAATGGATTGTACGAATGAATTAGAATTGATCATACAAATGAATTAGAATGGATACATTCGTGCGAATGAATTCGAATAGATCGTATGAATGAATTAGAATGGATCGTACGAATAGTTTATACAAATGAATTAGAAAGGTTACATTTGTGAGAATGAATTAGAATGGATCGTACGATTACGATCCATTCTAATTCATTCTCACGAATGGAACCTTTCTAATTCATTTGTATAATCCATTCTAATTCATTCCTACGATCTATTCTAATTCATTCGTATGATCCATTCTAATTCATTCGCACGATCCATTCTAATTCATTCGTAATTTCTATTCTAATTCATTCGTACGATCTATTCTAATTCATTCGCACGAATGTATCCATTCTAGTTCATTCGTACGCTCCATTCTAATTCATTTGTACGCTCCATTCTTATTCATCGCACAAATGTATCCATTCTAATTCATTCATATGATCCATTCTAATTCATTCGTACAATCCATTCTAATTCATTCCTACGATCCATTCTAATTCATTCGCACGAATGTATCCATTCTAATTTATTTGCACGATCCATTCTAATTCATTCGTAGGATCCATTCTAATTCATTCGCTCGAATGTATCCATTCTAATTCATTCGTACGATCCATTCTAATTCGTTCATACGATCCATTCTAATTCGTTCATACGATCCATTCTAATACATTCGTACGATCCATTTTATTTCATTCGTACGATCCATTCTAATTCATTCGCATGAATATATCTATTCTAATTTACTCGTTTGATCCATTCTAATTCATTCGCACAAATGTATCCATTCTAATTCATTCGTTCGATCCATTCTAATTCATTCGCATAAATATATCCAGTCTAATACATTTGTACGATCCATTCTAATTCATTCTCATGATCCATTCTAATTCATTCGCACAAATGTATCCATTCTAACTCATTCGTACAATCCATTCTAATTCACATGATCCATTCTAATTCATTCGTACGATCCATTCTAATTCATTCGTACGATCCATTCTAATCCATTCGTACGATCCATTCTAATCCATTCATACGATCCATTCTAATTCATTCTCACAAATGTAACCTTTCTAATTCATTTGTACGATCCATTCTAATCCATTCGTACGATCCATTCTAATCCATTCGTACGATCCATTCTAATTCATTCGCATGAATGTAATCATTCTAATTCATTCCTACAATCCATTCTAATTCATTCGCACGATTGTATCCATTCTAATTCATTTGCACGATCCATTCTAATTCATTCCTATGATCCATTCTAATTCATTCGTACAATCCATTCTAATTCATTCGTACGATCCATTCTAATTCATTCCTATGATCTATTCTAATTCATTCGCTCGAATGTATCCATTCTAATTCATTCGTTTGATCCATTCTAATTCATTCGTACGATCCATTCTAATCCATTCGTACGATCCATTCTAATCCATTCGTACGATCCATTCTAAGTCATTCTCACAAATGTAACCTTTCTAATTCATTTGTACGATCCATTCTAATCCATTCGTGCGATCCATTTTAATCCATTCGTAAGATCCTTTCTAATTCATTCGTACGATCCATTCTAATTCATTCGCACAAATGTAACCTTTCTAATTCATTTGTTCGATTCATTCTAATTCATTCGTACGATCCATTGTAATTCTTTCGCACGAATGTAACCATTCTAATTCATTCGTACGATCCATTCTAATTCATACCTACGATCCATTCTAATTCATTCATACGATCCATTCTAATTCATTCGTACAAATGTAACCTTTCTAATTCATTTGTATGATCCATTCTAATTCATTCGTACGATCCATTCTAATTCATCGCACGAATGTAACCATTCTAATTCATTCGTACGATCCATTCTAATTCATTCCTACGATCCATTCTAATTCATTCGCACGATCCATTCTAATTCATTCGCTTGAATGTATCCATTCTAATTCATTCGTACGATCCATTCTAATTCATTCGTACGATCCATTCTAATTCATTCTCATGAATGTAACCTTTCTAATTCATTTGTATGTATCCATTCTAATTCATTCGTACGATCCATTCTAATTGATTCGCACGATCCATTCTAATTCATTCGTATGATCCATTCTAATTCATTCGCACGATCCATTCTAATTCATTCGTACCAATGTATCCATTCTAATGCATTTGTACGATTCATTTTAATTCATTCGCACGATCCATTCTAATTCATTCGTACGATCCATTCTAATTCATTCGTCCGATCCATTCTAATTCATTCGCACGAATGTATCCATTCTAATTCATTCGTACAATCCATTCTAATTCATTCGCACGATCCATTCTAATTCATTCGTATGATCCATTCTAATTCATTCCTACGATCTATTCTAATTCATTCGCTCGAATGTATCCATTCTAATTCATTCGTTCGATCCATTCTAATTCATTCGTACAATCCATTCAAATTTATTCGCATTATCCATTCTATTTCATTCGTACGATCCATTCTAATTCATTCTCACGAATGTATCCTTTCTAATTCATTTGTATGATTCATTCTAATTCATTCGTACGATCCATTCTAATCCATTCGTACGATCCATTCTAATCCATTCGTACGATCCATTCTAATCCATTCGTACGATCCATTCTAATTCATTCGCACGAATGTATCCATTCTAATTCATTCGTACGATCCATTCTAATTCATTCGTATGATCCATTCTAATTCATTCGCACGATCCATTCAAATTCATTCGCACGATCCATTCTAATTCATTCGTACGATCCATTCTAATTCATTCATACGATCTATTCTAATTCATTCGCACGAATGTATCCATTCTAATTCATTCGCACAATCCAATCTAATTCAAACGTACGATCCATTCTAATTCGTTCACATGATGTATTCTAATTCATTCGTATGATCCATTCTAATTCATTCATATGATTCATTCTAATTCATTCGTACGATCCATTCTAATTCATTCGCACAAATGTATCCATTCTAATTCATTCACATGATCCATTCTAATTCATTCATACGATCCATTCTAATTCATTCGCACAAATGTAACCTTTCTAATTCATTTGTACGATCCATTCTAATTCATTCGTACGATCCATTCTAATTCATTCGCACGATCCATTCTAATTCATTCGCTCGAATGTATCCATTCTAATTCATTCGTACGATCCATTCTAATTCATTAGTTCGATCCATTCTAATTCATTCTTACGAATGTAACCTTTCTAATTCATTTGTATGTATCCATTCTAATTCATTCATATGATCCATTCTAATTCATTCGCACGATCCATTCTAATTCATTCGTATGATCCATTCTAATTCATTCGTATGATCAATTCTAATTCATTCGCACGATCCATTCTAATTCATTCGTACGATCCATTCTAATTCATTCGCACGAATGTATCCATTCTAATTCATTCGTCCGATCCATTCTAATTCATTCGCACGAATGTATCCATTCTAATTCATTCGTACAATCCATTCTAATTCATTCGCACGATCCATTCTAATTCATTCGTATGATCCATTCTAATTCATTCCTACGATCTATTCTAATTCATTCGCTCGAATATATCCATTCTAATTCATTCATTTGATCCATTCTAATTCATTTGTACGATCCATTCAAATTCATTCATATGATCCATTCTAATTCATTCTAATCCATTCGAACGATCCATTCTAATTCATTCGTACGATCCATTCAAATTCAATCGTACGATCTATTCAAATTCAATCGTATGATCCATTCTAATTCATTCGTACGATCCATTCTAATTCATTCGTACGATCGATTCTAAATCATTCGCACGATCCATTCTAATTCATTCGTATGATCCATTCTAATTCATTCGCACGATCCATTCTAATTCATTCGTACGATCCATTCTAATTCATTCGCTCGAATGTATCCATTCTAATTCATTCGTACGATCCATTCTAATTCGTTCATACGATCCATTCTTATGCATTCGTACGATTCATTCTAATTTATTCGCACGATCCATTCTAATTCATTCGTACGATCCATTCTAATTCATTCGCTCGAATGTATCCATTCTAATTCATTCGTACGATCCATTCTAATTCGTTCGTACGATCCATTCTAATTCATTCGTATGATCCATTCTAATTCATTCGTATGATCCATTCTAATTCATTCCTACGATCTATTCTAATTCATTCGCTCGAATGTTTTCATTCTAATTCATTCGTTCGATCCATTCTAATTCATTCGTACGATCCATTCAAATTCATTCGCATGATCCATTCTAATTCATTCGTACGAGCCATTCTAATTCATTCGCACGAATGTAACCATTCTAATTCATTCGTACAATCCATTCTAATTCATTCGTACGATCTAATTCATTCATACTATCCATTCTAATTCATTCGTACGATCGATTCTAATTCATTCGTACGATCCATTCTAATTCATTCGTAGAATTAGAAAGGTTACATTAGTGAGAATGAATTAGAATGGATCGTACGAATGAATTAGAATGGATCGTACGAATGAATTAGAATAGATCATAGGAATGAATTAGAATGGATCGTGCAAATGAATTAGAATGGATACATTCGTGCGAATGAATTAGAATGGATCGTAGGAATGAATTAGAATGGATTGTACGAATGAATTAGAATGGTTACATTCGTGCGAATGAATTAGAATGGATCATAGGAATGAATTAGAATGGATTGTGCGAATGAATTACAATGGATCGAACGAATGAATTAGAATAGATACATTCGAGCGAATGAATTAGAATAGATCGTACGAATGTATTAGAACGCATTGTACGAATGAGTTAGAATGGATCGTACGAATGTGTTAGAATGGATCGTACGAATGAATTAGAATGGATCGTGCGAATGAATTAGAATGGATCGTATGAATGAATTAGAATGGATACATTTGTGTGAATGAATTAGAATGGATCGTACGAATGAATTAGAATGGATCGTACGAATGAATTAGAAAGGTTACATTTGTGAGAATGAATTAGAATGGATCGTATGAATGAATTAGAATGGATCGTACGAATGGATTAGAATGTATCGTACGAATGAATTAGAATGGATACATTCGAGCGAATGAATTAGAATGGATCGTAGGAATGAATTAGAATGGATCGTACGAATGAATTGGAATGGATCATATGAATGAATTACAATGGATCATACGAATGAATTAGAATGGATCATACGAATGAATCTGAATGGATCGTATGAATGAATTTGAATGGATACATTTGTGCGAATGAATCTGAATGGATTGTATGAATGAATTAGAATGGATCGTGCGAATGAATTAGAATCGATCGTACGAATGGATTAGAATGGATCGTTCGAATGAATTAGAATGGATCGTACGAATGGATTAGAAAGCATTGTACGAATGAATTAGAATGGATCATACAAATGAATTAGAATGGATACATTCGTGCGAATGAATTAGAATAGATCGTACGAATGAATTAGAATGGATCGTGCGAATGAATTAGAATGGATCATGCGAATGAATTAGAATGGATCGTAGGAATGAATTAGAATGGATTGTGCGAATGAATTGGAATGGATCGTATGAATGAATTAGAATGGATCATACGAATGAATTAGAATGGATCGTGCGAATGAATTAGAATGGATCATACGAATGAATTAGAATGGATACATTTGTGCGAATGAATTAGAATGGATTATACGAATGAATTACAATGGATCGTACGAATGAATTAGAATGGATCGTACGAACGAATTAGAATGGATCGTATGAACGAATTAGAATGGATCGTACGAATGAATTAGAATGGATATATTCGTACGATCCATTCTAATTCATTCGCACGATCCATTCTAATTCATTCCTACGATACATTCTAATTCATTCGTACAATCGATTCTAATTCATTCGCACGATCCATTCTAATTCATTCGTACGATCTATTCTAATTCATTCATATGATCCATTCTAATTTATTCGTTCAAATATATCCATTCTAATTCATTCGTACGATCCATTCCAATTCATTCTCACGAATGTATCCATTCTAATTCATTTGCACGATCCATTCTAATTTATTCGTACGATCCATTCTAATTCATTCGCACAATCCATTCTAATTTATTCGTACGATCCATTCTAATTCATTCGCACGAATATATCCATTCTAATTCATTCGTATGATCCATTCTAATTCATTCGTACGATCTATTCTAATTCATTCGTACGATCCATTCTTATCCATTCTAATTCATTCGTACGATCCATTCTAATTCATTTGTACGAGCCATTCTAATTCATTCGTACGAATGAATTAGAATGGATCATACGATTGAATTTGAATGGATCGTACGAATGAATTAGAATGGATACATTTGTGCGAATTAATTAGAATGGATCGTACGAATGAATTAGAATGGATCGTACGAATGAATTAGAATGGATAGTGCGAATGAATTAGAATGGATCGTACGAATGAATTAGAATGGATACATTCATGCGAATGAATTAGAATGGATCATACAAATGGATTAGATTAGATCGTACAAATGAATTAGAATGGATCGTGCGAATGAATTAGAATTGATCATACGAATGAATTAGAATGGATCGTACGAATGAATTAGAATGGATCGTGCGAATGAATTAGAATGGATCATACGACTGAATTAGAATGGATACATTTGTGCGAATGAATTAGAATGGATCGTACGAATGAATTACAATGGATCGTACGAATGAATTAGAATGGATCGTACGAATGAATTACAATGGATCGTACGAATGAATTAGAATGGATCGTGCGAATGAATTAGATCGTACGAATGAATTAGAATGGATACATTCATACGACTAAATTAGAATGGATTGTACGAATGAATTAGAATAGATCATACGAATGAATTAGAATGGATCGTACGAATGAATTAGAATGGATCGTGCGAATGAATTAGAATGGATCGTACGAATGAATTAGAATTGATATATTTGAACCAATGGATTGTATGAACGGATTAGAAGGGATCATATGAATGAATTAGAATGGATCATACAAATGAATTAGAAAGGTTACATTCGTGAGAATGAATTAGAATGGATCGTATGAATGAATTAGAATGGATCATGTGAATGAATTTGAATGGATCGTACGAATGAATTAGAATGGATCGAACGAATGAATTAGAAAGGATACATTCGAGCGAATGAATTAGAATAGATCGTAGGAATGAATTAGAATGGATCATACGAATGAATTAGAATGGATCGTGCGAATGAATTAGAATAGATTGTACGAATGAATTAGAATGGATACATTCGTGCGAATGAATTAGAATTGATCGGACGAATGAATTAGAATGGATCATATGATTCATTCTAATTCATTCGTACGATCCATTCTAATGCATTTGTACGATTTCTAATTCATTCGCACGATCCTTTCTAATTAATTCGTACGATCCATTCTAATTCATTCGTACGATCCATTCTAATTCATTCGCACGAATGTATCCATTCTAATTCATTCGTACAATCCATTCTAATTCATTCGCACGATCCATTCTAATTCATTCGTATGATCCATTCTAATTCATTCCTACGATCTATTCTAATTCATTTGCTCGAATGTATCCATTCTAATTCATTCATTCGATCTATTCTAATTCATTCGTACGATCCATTCAAATTCATTCGTACGATCCATTCTAAGGGATCGTACGAATGAATTAGAATGGTTACATTCGTGTGAATGAATTAGAATTGACCGTATGAATGAATTAGAATGGATCGTACGAATAAATTAGAATGGATCGTGCGAATGAATTAGAATGGATCGTACGAATGAATTAGAATGGATCCACCAAATGAGTTAGAATGGATACATTCATACAAATGAATTATAATGGATCATACGAATGAATTATAATGGATAATACGTACGATCCATTCTAATTCATTCGTATGATCCATTCTAATTCATTCCTACGATCTATTCTAATTCATTCGCTCGAATGTATCCTTTCTAATTCATTCGTTCGATCTATTCTAATTCATTCGTACGATCCATTCAAATTCATTCGCATGATCAATTCTAATTCATTCGTACGATCCATTCTAATTCATTGGCACGAATGTAACCATTCTAATTCATTCGTACGATCCATTCTAATTCATTCGTACGATCTAATTCATTCGTACGATCCATTCTAATTCATTCGTACGATCGATTCTAATTCATTCGCACGATCCATTCTAATTCATTCGTAGAATTAGAAAGGTTACATTCGTGAGAATGAATTAGAATGGATCGTACGAATGAATTAGAATGGATCGAAAGAATAAATTAGAATGGATCATAGGAATGAATTAGAATGGATCGAGCAAATGAAATAGAATGGATACATTCGTGCGAATGAATTAGAATGGATCAAAGGAATGAATTAGAATGGATCGTACGAATGAATTAGAATGGTTACATTCGTGCAAATGAATTAGAATGGATCATAGTAATGAATTAGAACGGATCGTGCGAATGAATTAGAAAGGATCGAACGAATGAATTAGAATGGATACATTCGAGCGAATGAATTAGAATAGATCGTACGAATAGATTAGAACGCATTGTACGAATGAGTTAGAATGGATCGTACGAATGAGTTAGAATGGATCGTACGAATGAATTAGAATGGATCGTGCGAATGAATTAGAATGGATCGTACGAATGAATTATAATGGATACATTTATGCGAATGAATTAGAATAGATCATACGAATGAATTAGAATGGATCGTACGAATGAATTAGAAAGGTTACATTTGTGAGAATGAATTAGAATGGATCGTACGAATGAATTAGAATGGATCGTACGAATGGATTAGAATGGATCGTACGAATGAATTAGAATGGATACATTCGAGCGAATGAATTAGAATAGGTCGTAGGAATGAATTAGAATGGATCATACGAATGAATTAGAATGGATCGTACGAATGAATTAGAATGGATCATACGAATGAATTAGAATGGATACATTTATGCGAATGAAATAGAATGGATCATGCGAATGAATTAGAATAGATCATGCGAATGAATTAGAATGGATACATTTGTGCGAATGAATCTGAATGGATTGTATGAATGAATTAGAATGGATCGTGCGAAAGAATTAGAATCGATCGTACGAATGGATTAGAATGGATCGTTCGAATGAATTAGAATGGATCGTACGAATGGATTAGAACGCATTGTACGAATGAATTTGAATGGATCATACAAATGAATTATAATGGATCCATTCGTGCGAATGAATTAGAATCGATCGTACGAATGAATTAGAATGGATCGTGTGAATGAATTAGAATGGATCGTGCGAATGAATTAGAATGGATCATATGATTGAATTAGAATAGATCGTAGGAATGAATGAGAATGGATTGTGCGAATGAATTGGAATGGATCATATGAATGAATTAGAATGGATCATGCGAATGAATTAGAATGGATCGTGCGAATGAATTAGAATGGATCATACGAATGAATTAGAATGGATATATTTATGCGAATGAATTAGAATGGATCGTACGAATGAATTAGAATGGATCTTACGAATGAATTAGAATGGATCATACGAACGAATTAGAATGGATCGTATGAACGAATTAGAATGGATCGTACGAATGAATTAGAATGGATACATTCGTACGATCCATTCTAATTCATTCGCACGATCCATTCTAATTCATTCGTACGATCCATTCTAATTCATTCGTACGATCGATTCTAATTCATTTGCACGATCCATTCTAATTCATTCGTACGATCCATTCTAATTCATTCGTATGATCCATTCTAATTTATTCGTTCAAATATATCCATTCTAATTCATTCGTACGATCCATTATAATTCATTCTCACGAATGTATCCATTCTAATTCATTTGCATGATCCATTCTAATTCATTCGTACGATCCATTCTAATTCATTCGCACGATCCATTCTAATTTATTCGTACGATCCATTCAAATTCATTCGTGCAAATGTATCCATTCTAATTCATTCGTACGATCCATTCTAATTCATTCGTATGAACCATTCTAATTCCTTCCTACGATCTATTCAAATTCATTCGTACGATCCATTCTTATCCATTCTAATTCATTCGTACGATCCATTCTAATTCATTTGTACGATCCATTCTAATTCATTCGTACGAATGAATTAGAATGGATCATACGATTGAATTTGAATGGATCGTACGAATGAATTAGAATGGATACATTTGTGCGAATTAATTAGAATTGATCGTACGAATGAATTATAATGGATCATACGAATGAATTAGAATGAATCGTACGAATGAATTAGAATGGATAGTGCGAATGAATTAGAATGGATCGTACGAATGAATTCGAATGGATACATTCGTGCGAATGAATTAGAATGGATCGTACGAATGAATTAGAATAGATCGTATAATTGAATTAAAATGGATCGTGTGAATGAATTAGAATTGATCATACAAATGAATTAGAATGGATCATAAGAATGAATTAGAATGGATCGTGCGAATGAATTAGAATAGATCGTACGAATGAATTAGAATGAATATATTTGAACGAATAAATTAGAATGGATCATACGAATGAATTAGAATGGATCGTACGAATGAATTAGAACGGATCGTGCGAATGAATTAGAATCGATCGTATGAATGAATTAGAATGGATCGTACGAATGAATTAGATCGTACGATTGAATTAGAATGGATCGTACGAATGAATTAAAATGGATACATTCATATGACTGAATTAGAATGAATTGTACGAATGAATTGTACGAATGAATTAGAATGGATCGTACGAATGAATTAGAATGGATCGTGCGAATGAATTAGAATGGATCATACGAATGAATTAGAATGGATATATTTGAACGAATGGATCGTACGAATGGATTAGAATGGATCATACGAATGAATTAGAATGGATCATACAAATGAATTAGAAAGGTTACATTCGTGAGAATGAATTAGAATGGATCGTATGAATGAATTAGAATGGATCATGCGAATGAATTTGAATGGATCGTACGAATGAATTAGAATGGATCGAACGAATGAATTAGAATGGATACATTCGAGCGAATGAATTAGAATAGATCGTAGGAATGAATTAGAATGGATCATACGAATGAACTAGAATGGATCGTGCGAATGAATTAGAATAGATTGTACGAATGAATTAGAATGGATCGTACGATTCATTCTAATTCATTCGTACGATCCATTATAATGCATTCGTACGATTCATTCTAATTCATTCGCACGATCCATTCTAATTCATTCGTATGATCCATTCTAATTTATTGGCACGAATATACGATCTATTCTAATTTATTCGCAAGAATGTATCCATTCTAATTCATTCGTACAATCCATTCTAATTTATTCGTACAAATGTATCCATTCTAATACATTCGTACGATCCATTCTAATTCATTCGTACGATCCATTCTAATTCATTCGCACGAATGTATCCATTCTAATTCATTCATACAATCCATTCTAATTCATTCGCATGATCCATTCTAATTTATTCGTATGATCCATTCTGATTCATTCCTACGATCTATTCTAATTCATTCGCTTGAATGTATCCATTCTAATTCATTCGTTCGATCTATTCTAATTCATTCTTATGATCCATTCAAATTCATTCGTATGATCCATTCTAATGGATCGTACGAATGAATTAGAATGGTTACGTTCGTGCGAATGAATTAGAATAGATCGTACGAATGAATTAGAATGGATCATACGAATAAATTAGAATGGATCGTGCGAATGAATTAGAATGGATCGTACGAATGAATTAGAATGGATCCACCAAATGAGTTAGAATGGATACATTCGTACAAATGAATTATAATGGATCGTACGAATGAATTAGAATGGACCGTACGAATGAATTAGATTGATTCATGCAAATGAATTAGAATAGATCATGCAAATGAATTAGAATGGATACATTCGTGCGAATGAATTAGAATGGATCGTAGGAATGAATTAGAATGGATCGTACGAATGAATTAGAATGGTTACATTCGTGCGAATGAATTAGAATGGATCGTACGAATGAATTAGAATGGATCATGCGAATGAATTTGAATGGATCATACGAATGAATTTGAATGGATCGTACGATCCATTCTAATTCATTCTCACAAATGTATCCATTCTAATTCATTCGTATGATCCATTCTAATTCATTCGCACGATCCATTCTAATTCATTCGCACAAATATATCCATTCTAATTCATTCGTAAGAGCCATTCTAATTCATTCGTACGATCCATTCTAATTCATTCGCCCGATCCATTCTAATTCATTCGTACGATCCATTCTAATTCATTCGTACGATCCATTCTAATTCATTCGTACGATCCATTCTAATTTATTCGTATGATCCATTCAAACTCATTCCTACGATCCATTCTAATTCATTCGTACGATCCATTCTAATTCATTTGTATGATCCATTCTAATTCATTCGCACAAATGTATCCTTTTTAATTCATTCGTACGATCCATTCTAATTTATTCATACGATCCATTCTAATTCATTCGCACGATCCATTCTAATTCATTCGTACGATCCATTCTAATTCATTCGTACGAATGTAACCATTCTAATTCATTCGTACGATCCATTCTAATTTACGAATTCATTCCTACGATCTATTCTAATTCATTCGTACGTACGATTCATTCTAATTCATTCGTACGGTCCATTCTAATTCATTCGTACGATCTATTCTAATTCATTCGCATGAATGTAACCATTCTAATTCATTCGTACGATTCATTCTAATTCATTCGTATGATCCATTCAAACTCATTCATACGATCCATTCTAATTCATTCGTACGGTCCATTCTAATTCATTTGTACGATTCATTCTAATTCATTCGCACAAATATATCCATTTTAATTCATTCGTACGATCCATTCTAATTTATTCGCACAATCCATTCTAATTCATTCGTATGATCCATTCTAATTCATTCGTACGATCTATTCTAATTCATTCGCACGAATGTATCCATTCTAATTCATTCGTACGATCCATTCTAATACATTCGTACGATCCATTCTAATTCATTCTAATTCATTCGTATGATCCATTCTAATTCATTCGCATGAATGTATCAATTCTAATTCATTCTTACGAATGGATTATAACGCATTGTACGAATGAATTAGAATGGATCGGACGAATGAATTAGAATGGATACATTCGTGCGAATCAATTAGAATGGATCGTATGAATGAATTAGAATGGATCGTGCGAATGAATTAGAATGGATCGTATGAATTAATTAGAATGGATTGTACGAATGATTTAAAATGGATACATTTGTGCGAATGAATTAGAATGGATCGTACGAATGAATTAGAATGGATCGTACGAATGAATTAGAATGGGTCGTATGAATGAGTTTGAATGGATCATAAGAATGAATTAGAATCAATCGTACGAATGAATTAGAATGGTTACGTTCGTGCGAATGAATTAGAATAGATCGTACGAATGAATTAGAATGGATCGTACGAATGAATTAGAATGGATCGTGCGAATGAATTAGAATGGATCGTACGAATGAATTAGAATGGATCATACGAATGAATTAGAATGGATATATTCGTGCGAATGAATTAGAATGGATCATACGAATGAATTAGAATGGATACATTTGTGAGAATGAATTAGAATGGATCGTACAATCCATTCTAATTGATTCGTACAATCCATTCAAATTCATTCGCATGATCCATTCTAATTCATTCGTACGATCCATTCTAATTCATTCGCACGAATGTAACCATTCTAATTCATTCATACGATCCATTCTAATTCATTCCTATGATCCATTATAATTCATTCGCACTAATGTATCCATTCTAATTCATTCCTATGATCCATTCTAATTCATTCGTACGATTCCAATTCATTCGCTCGAATTTATCCATTCTAATTCATTCGTACGATCCGTTCTAATTCATTCGTACGATCCATTCTAATTCATTCTCAAGAATGAAACCTTTCTAATTCATTTGTACGATCCATTCTAATCCATTCGTACGATCCATTCTAATCCATTCGTACGATCCATTCTAATTCATTCTCACAAATGTAACCTTTCTAATTCATTTGTACGATCTATTCTAATTCATTCGCACGATCCATTCTAATTCATTCGCACGAATATATCCATTCTAATTCATTCGTACGATCCATTCTAATTCATTGGTACGATCCATTCTAATTCATTCGTATGATCTATTCTAATTCGTTTATACGATCCATTCAAATTCATTCGTACGATCCATTCTAATTCATTCCTATGATCCATTCTAATTCATTCGTACGATCCATTCTAATTAATTCGTACGGTCCATTCTAATTCATTCGTATGATCAATTCTAATTCATTCGTACAATCCATTCTAATTCAGTCGCATGAATGTATCATATAAATGAATTAGAATGGATCATAGGATTTGAATTAGAATGGATCGTGCAAATGAATTAGAATGGATACATTCGTGCGAATGAATTAGAATGGATCGTAGGAATGAATTAGAATGGATCGTAAGAATGAATTAGAATGGTTACATTTGTGCGAATGAATTAGAATGGATCGTACGAACGGATTAGAATGGTTCGTACGAATAGATTAGAATGGATCGTACGAATGAATTAGAATGGATCGTACAAATGAATTAGAAAGGTTACATTTGTGAGAATGAATTAGAATGAATCGTATGAATGGATTAGAATGGATCGTACGAATAGATTAGAATGGATCGTAAGAATGGATTAGAATGGATCGTACGAATGGATTAGAATGGATCGTACGAATGAATTAGAATGGATCATACAAATGAATTAGAAAGGTTATATTCGTGAGAATGAATTAGAATGGATCATTCGAATAAATTAGAATGGATCGTACGAATGAATTAGAATGGATACATTCGAGCGAATGAAGTAGAATGGATCGTACGAATGAATTAGAATGGATCATAGGAATGAATTAGAATGGATCGTGCAAATGAATTAGAATGGATACATCCGTGCGAATGAATTAGAAGGGATCATAGGAATGAATTAGAATGGATCGTACGAATGAATTAGAATGGTTACATTCGAGCGAACGAATTAGAATGGATCATACGAATGAATTAGAATGGATCGTGCGAATGAATTAGAATGGATCGTACGAATGAATTAGAATGGATACATTCGAGCGAATGAATTAGAATAGATCGTAGGAATGAATTAGAATGGATCATACGAATGAATTAGAATGGATCGTGCGAATGAATTAGAATGGATTGTACGAATGAATTAGAATGGATCGAACGAATGAATTAGAATGGATACATTTGTATGAATAAATTAGAATGGATTGTACGAATGAATTAGAATGAATACATTCTTGCGAATAAATTAGAATGGATCGTATATTCGTGAAAATAAATTAGAATGGATCATACGATTGAATTAGAATGGATCGTGCTAATGAATTAGAATGAATCATACGAATGCATTAGAATGGATCGTACGAATGAATTAGAATGAATCGTACGATCCATTCTAATTCATTCTTATGATCAATTCTAATTTATTCGTACAATTCTAATTCAGTCTTATGAATGTATCATACGAATGAATTAGAATGGATCATGCGAATAAATTAGAATGAATCGTACGAATGAATTAGAATGGATACATTCGAGCGAATGAATTAGAATAGATCGTTCGATTGAATTAGAATGGATCATAGGAATGAATTAGAATGGATCGTGCAAATGAATTAGAATGGATCCACCGAATGAGTTAGAATGGATCATACGAATGAATTAGAATGGATCGTACGAATGAATTAGAATGGATTGTGCGAATGAATTAGAATGGATCGTACGAATAAATTAGAATGGATAGTGCGAATGAATTAGAATGGATCGTACGAATGAATTAGATTGGATCGTACGAATGAATTAGAATGGATCGTGCGAATGAATTAGAATGGATCTTACAAATGAATTAGAATGGATATATTCGTGCGAATGAATTAGAATGGATCGTACGAATGAATTAGAATGGATCATTCGTTCATTCATTCTAATTCATTCGTTCGATCCATTCTAATTCATTCGTTCGTTCCATTCTAATTCATTCGCATAAATATATCCATTCTAATTCATTCGTACGATCCATTCCAATTCATTCGCACGATCCATTCTAATTCATTCGCATAAATGTATCCATTCTAATTCATTCATACAATCCATTCTAATTCATTCGCATGATCCATTCTAATTCATTCGTATGATCCATTCTAATTCATTTGTACGATCAATTCTAATTCATTCGCACGAATGTATCCATTCTAATTTATTCGTACGATCCATTCTAATTCATTCTCACAAATGTATCATACGAATGAATTAGAATGGATTGTACGAATGGATTAGAATGGATCGTATGAATGAATTAGAATGGATCGTACGAATGCATTAGAATGGATACATTCGTACGAATGAATTAGAATGGATCATACGAATGAATTAGAATGGATCGTACGAATGAATTAGAATGGATCGTGAAAATGAATTAGAATGGATCGTGCAAATGAATTAGAATGGATCGTTCGAATGAATTAGAATGGATCGTAGGAATGAATTAGAATGGTTACATTCGTGCGAATGAATTAGAATGGATCTTACGAATGGATTAGAATGGATCGTACGAATGGATTAGAATGGATCGTACGAATGAATTAGAATGGATCGTACAAATGAATTAGAAAGGTTACGTTTGTGAGAATGAATTAGAATGGATCCTACGAATCAATTAGAATGGATCGTACGAATGGATTAAAATGGATACATTCGAGCGAATGAATTAGAATGGATACATTTGTGCGAATGAATTAGAATGGATCGTACGAATGAATTAGAATGGATCGTACGAATGAATTAGAATGGATACATTCGTGCGAGTGAATTAGAATGGATCGGACGAATGAATTAGAATGGATCGTACGAATGAATTAGAATGGATCGTGCGAATGAATTAGAATGGATCGTACGAATGAATTAGAATGGATCGTGCGAATGAATTAGAATGAATCGTACGAATGCATTAGAATGGATCGTACGAATGAATTAGAATGAATCGTATGATCTATTCTAATTCATTCGTCCGATCCATTCTAATTCATTCGCACGATCCATTCTAATTCATTCGCACAAATTTGAATGGATCATACGAATAAATTAGAATAGATTGTGCGAATAAATTAGAACGGATTGTGCGAATGAATTAGAATGGATCATATGAACGAATTAGAATGGATCGTGCAAATGAATTAGAATGGATACATTCGTGCGAATGAATTAGAATGGATCGTACGAATGAATTAGACTCGATCGTACGAATAAATTAGAATGGATACATTAATACGAATGAATTAGAATGGATCGTACGAATGAATTAGATTGGATCGTACGAATGGATTAGAATGGATCGTACGAATGAATTAGAATGGATACATTTGTGCGAGTGGATTAGAACGCATTGTACGAATGAATTAGAATAGATACATTTGTGCGAATGAATTAGATTGCATCGTACGAATGAATTTGAATGGATTGTACGAATGAATTAGAATGGATCGTACGAATGAATTAGAATGGATCATGCGAATGAATTAGAATAAATCGTACGAATGAATTAGAATGGATCGTACGAATAAATTAGAATGGATCGTGCGAATGAATTAGAATGGATCGTACGAATGAATTAGAATGGATCCACCGAATGAATTAGAATGGATCGTACGAATGAATTAGAATGGATCGTATGTATGAATTAGAATGGATCTTACGAATGAATTAGAATGGATCGTACGAATGAATTAGAATGGATCGTACGAATGAATTAGAATGGATACATTCGTGCGAATGAATTAGAATGGATCGGACGAATGAATTAGAATGGATCGTACGAATGAATTAGAATGGTTACATTCGTGCGAATGAATTAGAATGGATCGTACGAATGGATTAGAATGGATCTTACGAATGGATTAGAATGGATCGTACGAATGAATTAGAAAGGATCGTACAAATGAATTAGAATAGATATATTCATGCGAATGAATTAGAATGGATAGTACGAATGAATTAGAATGGATCTTACGAATGAATTAGAATGGATCGTACGAATGAATTAGAATGGATCTTACGAAAGAATTAGAATGGATCGTACGAATGAATTAGAATGGATCATACGAATGAATTAGAATGGATCGTACGAATGAATTAGAATGGATACATTCGTGCGAATGAATTAGAATGGATCGGATGAATGAATTAGAATGGATCGTACGAATGAATTAGAATGGATCATATGAATGAATTAGAATGGTTACATTTGTACGAATGAATTAGAATAGATACATTTGTGCGAATGAATTAGATTGCATCGTACGAATGAATTAGAATGGATCATAGGAATGAATTAGAATGGATCGTGCAAATGAATTAGAATGGATACATTCGTGCGAATGAATTAGAATGAATCGTAGGAATGAATTAGAATGGATCGTACGAATGAATTAGAATGGTTACATTCGTGCGAATGAATTAGAATGGATCGTATGAATGGATTCGAATGGATCGTACGAATAAATTAGAATGGATCTTACAAATGAATTAGAAAGGTTACATTTGTGAGAATGAATTAGAATGGATCGTACGAATGAATAAGAATGGATCGTACAAATGAATTAGAATGGATCGTACGAATGAATTAGAATGGATCGTACGAACGAATTAGACTAGATACATTTGTGCGAATGGATTAGAACGCATTGTACGAATGAATTAGAATAGATACATTTGTGCGAATTAATTAGATTGCATCGTACGAATGAATTAGAATGGATCGTACGATCCATTCTAATCCATTCGTACGATCCATTCTAATTCATTCGCATGAATGTAACCATTCTAATCCATTCGTACGATCCATTCTAATTCATTCCTACGATCCATTCTAATTCATTTGCACGAATGTATCCATTCTAATTTATTTGCACGATCCATTCTAATTTATTCCTATGATCCATTCTAATTCATTCGTACGATCCATTCTAATTCATTCGCTCGAATGTATCCATCTAATTCATTCGTACGATCCATTCTAATTCGTTCATACAATCCATTCTAATTCGTTCGTACGATTCATTCTAATTCGTTCATATTATCCATTCTAATTCATTCGCACGATCCATTCTAATTCATTCGCACGATCCATTCTAATTCATTTGCACGATCCATTCTAATTCATTCCTATGACCCATTCTAATTCATTCGTACGATCCATTCTAATTTATTCGCTCGAATGTATCCATTCTAATTCATTCGTACGATCCATTCTAATTCATTCGTACGATCCATTCTAATTCATTCTCACGAATATAACCTTTCTAATTCATTTGTATGTATCCATTCTAATTCATTCGTACGATCGATTCTAATTCATTCGCACGATCCATTCTAATTCATTCGTACGATCCATTCAAATTCATTCGTACGATCCATTCTAATTCATTCGTACGATCCATTCTAATTCATTCGCACGATCCATTCTGACTCCGCCCTCAGCTCCTTGGAGCCCTTGGCTCGCTGAAGCTCGTGGATGTGCTCGTCTACCTTGCGCTCGGACCCCTGAAGGGAATCATCGAACAAGGCGACCAGCGCTTTCCCGGCCCCAGCGACCTCCGCGACCAGCGCCTGGCTCTGCCTCTCCGCCTGCATAAGGAAGGAGGAAGAGTTAGCAAGAATTGAGACTAACATTTGTACGAAGACAGGTGCGGTGAGTACCTCGGCAAGGCGTTCGCTTATGGAGGCAAAGGGAGCACGCGCGAAAATGTTGCGGCCCAGCAGTTGCCGCACGTAGTAGGGCGCCCTCCCCTCCTCCGCAGAGGAGCCCGTGCTGGGACCCCCGGGAGCTCCAGAAGGAGGGGGCGTGACGGGAGGAGTGGGGGCTATCACATCCCCCGGGCGAGCTCCGGCTCCTAGCGGGCTCGAAGGGTCCGCCGTGGCCCCCTTGGCCTCCGGCTCCGAGCTGAAGGACTCGGAGTCGGAGCCAATGTCTACAAAGCTAGGGGACCTGTAGACCAGGTCCCCTAAGCCCTGCTGGGAGCATACTCCCTCCTGGCCTTCTGCAGGAGGCGAGGCCGGAGGGGCGGGAGCTGGAGCGGCCGCCGGAGTAAAGGCCGCGGGAGTTGGAGTCGAGGCCGGCAAGGAGGTCGCAGTGACGGTGTCGGACTCGCCCTGCTGGACCTCTGCCCCGTCGGTGGGAGATGGAGGCTCCTGCCCACTCGATCCCGGCCCTGGTACGGGAGCTGATGGAGTCGGGGGCTTCTCCACATGGGCGGAAGCAGAAGGCTCCGCCCGGGAAGGTTGAGGAGCGGGCTCTTTCTCCTCGCAGCCTGATGCCTCTTCCGTGGAGTCCGTCCAGCTGGGCTCCGAGTCCAAGCCCGCCTCCTCCAGCGCTTTCCGCCGCCGTTCCGCCTGGACATTAGAAGGAGCGGGCCCCGCGCGCTTGGCCTTCTTCTTCCCGCGGGCCTCCATCTCCGGCGTTAGCACTGCTACACGAAGCGGGACGGTCAGATCGCCCGGGAAATAGCCCATTAAAATTTGAGCCATCCCGGATTCGACTTCCGCCATGGTTAGCGGGAGGTCGATGTTCGGGTCGTTAGGCTCGACCATTTGGATCTTGCGGCGGACAATGGGAGTTGGGGCAGGGGGCTGACCTGGGCCGGCATCCGGGCGAGGAGGCTGGGGAGGAGCGGAGGCTTCGCCCTGGCGAAGCATCTCCATGGTGTCGGGGTCGTCGAGACGGATGGGCGAAGCCCGCCTCCGGACCACCTTCTTGCGGGGGTTGCCTCAGGAACTTCCTGCCCCCTTACTGGCCCCCTTGGAGGGAGGAGGGGCGTTCTGCATCGGCGGAATAGCGCCGACCTCCTCCTCCTTCCGAACGACCTTCTGCTTCAGCAGAATAGCGCCAGTCCTCCCGTCCCTCAGCTGGAAGGCGAAGTCGGGGGCGGTGATCTTCTCCGGGGTCCGCCCCCCGAGGTAGTGAAGGAAGGCCTCATCCAGAGACCGCTCCCGGTCGGGAGCGATGCACTTCTTCTTCCCCGCCTTGAAGAAGGAGATCTCCCGGAAGACCGCCGTGGGGGGAACCCCGGGGTGAGCCGGGACTCCGCTGTGCCGCCCGTGCTACTCGCCGACCGCCACGAAAGGATAGTCCTTCCAATGGCGGTCCTTGCTCTCAACGGTGGAGAAGGGAAGTACCTCGCCAGGCCGCCCAGCGAGGTAAAAATAGCCGCAGCCCACGGTGCTGAAGACCGGCCCAGGCTTGAGAAGCCACTTCTTGAGCAAATAGCTCAGAGGGATCCTCGCCTTCAGGGCGGTCTCCAGCTGAGACAGCCCATAGAGTATCCCCCAGGAGTTTCCAGAGAGTTGGGCGGGGCAAAGCCCCGTCAACTCCAGGAGCTCCCCGGCGAGATGATTCAGGGGGAACCGCAGCCCAGACCACAGCAGCCCGACGGAAGCTACTGTGCCCTGGGGCGGCCTTCCCGAGAGTGGCATCTCGGTGACGAGGATCTCCTGAGGGAGATCGATCGCCGCCCGGATACTCTCCCCGACGGGCACTCTGATCGGGTTCTGCAGCCAAACCACCGTCCTCTCAGCGGCGGGCTCGGAGGCTTGGGCGGCTGCAGCAGCAGCGGCAACAGCAGCAGCAACGTCGGAAGCGGAGGCCATCGGAACAGAAAAGCAAAGGCGAGCTGAAAGCAGCAAAGGCGAGCTGAAAGCAGGAAAGAAAGAGCGAGCAAGAGAGAAGGGAGAGCTATTTTCACGCAGCGGTAAAAATCACCCCCCGTCCCCTATTTATAGGCGAGTGAGAGACAGGTGAATCGATCCGCAGTTAATGCCCGAGCGCGCGCGGCGAGGCGACGTGACGGCGATCAAAGCGACAGCTCGCTTCTCTCCAATCGTCGAGCGCCACGTGGACCACGCGTGGAAAAAGCTGCGCCGGCGCCAGCACTGTCCTTTATTGACAGAAGAAGGGACAAATGAGGAGGAGACACGTGTCTCGCGCCGATCGGGATCTCATGATGAGATTCGCTGTATCAGCATTGAGCCTCGCACCACAGTTAAGGTGAAGCGACCGTTGGAGATTTGGCGCGATACCCAAGTCACAAAATCACCCACGACTGGAGCCCGCAGCTCGCCCGACGCCGACCCTGACTGCGTGTGATAAGCTCGCACCGGAAGGAGATTGCTCGTGGCTGATGCTCGTGGCCTGCCCAGTGTTTGAAAAGTACTGAGAGTCAAAACTCTCGACGTCAGGCCGCCCGCGGCAGGCGCCCAAGCTCGCCCGAAGCAGACCCTGACCACATGTGAGGAGCTTGCATCGGAAGGAGATCGCTCATGGCTGATGCTCGTGGCCCGCCCAGCGTTTGTGAAATACTGGCAGTCAAAGCTCTCGGCGCAGGCCGCCATCGCTACTATCGCCGCCCCACCAGAAAACTGTTGCGGCAGACATTGATATCAGGCACATTACCGGGGATAGGAGTTCGCTAAGACTCCTGAGCAAGCGTCGAGTTTCCTCGATCACTCCCTCAGGAGGGGGTAATGTTGGGGGTAGTCAGAAAACACCTATCTTGGATAGCATTGCAAACGCACCTGAGATAAAGTTCTCGAGGGAGCCCGTCCAGGAGTTGGAACCCTCGGAAGCCGAGCGTGCCCCCTTTCCAGTCCGCAAGAAGCTCGCCCCCACAGGGAGCTGGATGGACACCCTGTATCTGAGTGCAGCTCGCCCCCAGCCCGCGAGGAGCTCGCCCCCACAGGAAGCTGGATGGACACCTTGTATCTGAGTGCAGCTCGCCCCCAGCCCGCAAGGAGCTCGCCCCCACAGGGAGCTGGATGGACACCTTGTATCTGAGTGCAGCTCGCCCCTCCCAGGCCCCGCAGGAGTTCCCGCCCCCGTGCTCACTAAAATCATCTTGACAGTGGAGCGAGATCCACGTTGGGCTGAAGGGGCCTAGGCCAAGGGCACTCATAGAAGCTCGCCTAAACTCGCTGGAGCTTGCCTGAGCTCGCCCAGGAGCCAGCCTAAGCTCGCTCGGGAGCTCGCCGAGCTCGCCCCGGAGCTCGCCTAAGCTCGCCCAGGAGCTCGCCCAGCCCGCGCTAGAACTCGCTTGCAGCGGTAGCGGGAGTTAGACCGTCATGCATAACAGAGACACCGGCATCGCAAACGCCCCTAGCTCATGCAGGAGCTCGCCCCTAGCTCATGCAGGAGCTCGCCCAAGATCGCGCAGGAGCTCGCCCAAGTTCGCCCTTGCCTGTGGATCTCATAGACCCTAGGACTCCGAGGGGTGGGGAAGTCTCCCAGGAGCTCGCCTAAGCTCGTTCAGGAGCTCGCCTAAACTCTCTCAGGAGCTCGCCTAAGCTCTCTCAGGAGTTCGCCAAGCTCGCTCAGGAGCTCGCTTAGCTCGCTCCGGAGCTCGCCCCGACCCCTGTTTATCGAAGAGGTTGCTCCCGCGAGGTCCGACTCTTGATAAATATGGGTGAAAGGATGGAGCAGTGCCGGGCGAACTAGCCTTTGCTTCCTCCCTGAGACCGCCCGGACTTGAACATTCCAGAATTGCCACCTGGCCGCGATAAGAAAGATTCCCTCTCCCACTCAAACCGTCTGGCAGGCTTGACGACAGAATGTCAGGGCGCGAGTACCAAGGACTGTCAGACCCACGCGAGCAAGAATATGGGGGGTCTAGAAGGCGCCGGAAGAATCTCCACGTGTCGGGCCACGGTAGGCCGCCGATTGCTATAAATGCTCACCCCCAGGCTCCATAGTACAGGTTCGAAACCCTTTTCCCTACCACTTTCGTCCACTAAAGCTCGCCGTTGTGCACCTGAGACTGACTTGAGCGTCAGAGGGTCTGAGCTCCTAAGGGAGCCAGCCGTTCTCACGCTTTTTCTTTATCTTACAGGTAGCCCGCACGGACCAGCGAAAAAATCCCCCGAACAATTCTAATTCATTCGTAGATCCATTCTAATTCATTCCTACGATCCATTCTAATTAATTCGCACGAATGTATCCATTCTAATTCATTTGCACGATCCATTCTAATTCATTCCTATGATCCATTCTAATTCATTCGTACGATCCATTCTAATTCATTCGCTCGAATGTATCCATTCTAATTCATTCGTACGATCCATTCTAATTCGTTCATACGATCTATTCTAATTCGTTCGTGCGATCCATTCTAATTCGTTCGTACGATCCATTCTAATTCATTCGCACGATCCATTCTAATTCATTTGTACGATCCATTTTAATTCATTCGCATGATCCATTCTAATTCATTCTTATGATACATTCGTGCGAATGAATTAGAATCGATCGTATGAATGAATTAGAATGGATCATAGGAATGAATTAGAATGGATCGTGCGAATGAATTAGAATGGATCGTACGAATGAATTAGAATGGATTGTGCAATGAATTAGAATGGATCGTATGAATGAATTAGAATGGTTACATTCGTGCTAATGAATTAGAATGGATCGTACGAATGGTTTAGAATGGATCGTACAAATGGATTAGAATGGATCATACGAATGAATTAGAAGGGATACATTCGAGTGAATAAATTAGAATGGATCGTACGAATGATTTAGAATGGATCGTACGAATGGATCAGAATAGATCGTACGAATGGGTTAGAATTGATCGTACGAATGGATTAGAATGGATCGTACGAATGAATTAGAATGGATCATACAAATGAATTAGAAAGGTTACATTCGTGAGAATGAATTAGAATGGATCGTACGAATGAATTAGAATGGATACATTCGTGCTAATGAATTAGAATGGATCGGACGAATGAATTAGAATTGATCGTGCGAATGAATTAGAATGGATCATACGATTGAATTTGAATGGATCGTACGAATAAATTTCTAATTCAGCCAAATGAATGTATCCATTTTAATTCATTCGTACGATCCATTCTAATTCATACGATCCATTCTAATCCATTCGTACGATCCATTCTAATCCATTCGTACGATCCATTCTAATTCATTTGTACAAATGTATCCATTCTAATTCATTCGTACGATCCATTCTTATTCATTCCTATGGTCCATTCTAATTCATTCGCACGAATGTATCCATTCTAATTCATTTGCACGATCCATTCTAATTCATTCCTATGATCCATTCTAATTCATTCGTACGATCCATTCTAATTCATTCGCTCGATCCATTCTAATTCATTCGTATGATCCATTCTAATTCATTCGTACGATTCATTCTAACTCATTCCTACAATCTAATTCATTCGTATGATCCATTCTAATCCATTCGTACGATCCATTCTAATTCATTCGTACGAATGTATCCGTTCTAATCCATTCGTACGATCCATTCTAATCCATTCGTACGATCCATTCTAATTCATTTGCACGAATGTAACCATTCTAATTCATTCATATAATCCATTCTAATCCATTCGTACGATCAATTCTAATTCATTCGCACGATCCATTCTAATTCATTTGTATGTATCCATTCTAATTCATTCGATCGAATGTATCCATTCTAATTAATTCTCACGAATGTAACCTTTCTAATTCATTTGTATGATCCATTCTAATTCATTCGTATGATCCATTCTAATTCATTCGTATGATCCATTCAAATTCATTCGTACGATCCATTCTAATTCATTCGCACGAATGTAACCATTCTAATTCATTCGTACGATTCATTCTAATTCATTTGTATGAGCTATTCTAATTCGTTCGTACAATCCATTCTAATTAATTCATACGATCCATTCTAATCCATTCGTACGATCCATTCTAATCCATTCGTACGATCCATTCTAATTCATTCTCACAAATGTAACCTTTCTAATTCATTCTCACAAATGTAATCTTTCTAATTCATTCGTAAAATGCGTTCTAATCCATTCGTACGATGCATTCTAATTCATTCGTATGATCCATTCTATTTCATTTGCACGATCCATTCTAATTCATTCGCATGAATGTATGTATCTATTCTAATTCATTCGTACGATCTATTCTAATTCATTCGTATGATCAATTCTAATTCATTCACACGATCCATTCTAATTCATTCGTACGATCCATTCTATTTCCTTTCTAATTCATTTGTATGATCCATTCTAATTCATTCGTACGATCCATTCTAATCCATTTGTACGATCCATTCTAATTCATTTGCACAATCCATTCTAATTCATCGCACGATCCATTCTAATTCATTCGCTCGAATGTATCCATTCTAATTCATTCGTACGATCCATTCTAATACATTCGTACGATCCATTCTAATTCATTCACATGAATATATCTATTCTATTTCATTCGTATGATCCATTCTAATTTATTCGCACGATCTATTCTAGTTCATTCGTACGATTCATTCTAATTCATTCGCACGATCCATTCTAATTCATTCGTACAAATGTATCCATTTGAATTCATTCCTACAATCCATTCTAATTTATTCGCACGATCCATTCTAATTCAGTCATATGATCCATTCTAATTCATTCCTACGATCTAGTCTAATTCATTCGCTCGAATGTATCCATTCTAATTCATTCGCACGAATGTATCCATTCTAATTCATTCGTATGATCCATTCGTATGATCCATTCTAATTCATTCATACGATCTATTCTAATTCATTCACACGAATGTATCCATTCTAATTCATTCGTACGATCCATTCTAATTCATTCGCACGATCCATTCTAATCCATTCGTACGAATTATAATTCATTCGTGCGAATGAATTAGAATGGATCGTAGGAATGAATTAGAACGATCCTCTCTAATTTATTCGTACGATCCATTCTAATTCATTAGTACGATCCATTCTAATTCATTCGCTCAAATGTATCCATTCTTATTCATTCGCACGATCCATTCTAATTCATTCGTACGATCCATTCTAATTCATTCGCACGAATGTATCCATTCTAATGTATTCGTACGATTCATTCTAATTCATTCGCACGATCCATTCTAATTCATTCGTACGATCCATTCTAATTCATTCGTACGATCCATTCTAATTCATTCTCACAAATGTAACCTTTCTAATTCATTTGTACGATCCATTCTAATTCATTCGTACGATCCATTCTAATCCATTCGTACGATCCATTCTAATCCATTCGTACGATCCCTTCTAATCCATTCGTACGATCCATTCTAATTCATTCACACGAATGTAACCATTCTAATTCATTCGTACGATCCATTCTAATTCATTCCTAAGATCCATTCTAATTCATTCGCAAATTAGAATGGATCGTACGAAAGAATTAGAATGGATCGCACGTTTGAATTAGATTGGATTGTGCGAATGAATTAGAATGGATACATTCGTGCGAATGAATCTGAATGGATTGTATGAATGAATTACAATGGGTCGTACGAATGAATTAGAATAGCTCATACGAATGAATTAGAATGAATCGTACGAATGAATTAGAATGGTTACATTCGTGCGAATGAATTAGAATAGATCGTACGAATGAATTAGAATGGATCGTACGAATGAATTAGAATGGATCGTGCGAATGAGTTAGAATGAATCATACGAATGCATTAGAATGGATACATTCGTGCGAATGAATTAGAATGGATCGTACGAATGAATTAGAATGGATCGTGCGAATGAATTAGAATGGATCGTACGAATGAATTAGAATGGATACATACAAATGAATTAGAAAGGTTACATTCGTGAGAATGAATTAGAATGGATTGTACGAATGAATTAGAATGGATCGTACGATTCATTCTAATCCATTTATACGATCCATTCTAATGCATTCGTACGATTCATTCTAATTCATTCGCACGATCCATTCTAATTCATTCATACGATCCATTCTTATTCATTCATATGATCCATTCTAATTCATTCGTACGATCCATTCTAATTCATTCGTACGATACATTCTAATTCATTCGGAGGATCCATTCTAATTCATTCGTACGATCCATTCTAATTCATTCGCACGATCCATTCTAATTCATTCGTACGATCCATTCTAATTCATTCGCACGATCCATTCTAATTCATTCGTATGATCCATTCTAATTCATTCGCACGAATGTAACCATTCTAATTCATTCGTACGATCCATTCTAATTCATTCCTAAGATCCATACTAATTCATTCGCACGAATGTATCCATTCTAATTCATTTGCACGATCCATTCTAATTCATTCCAACGATCCATTCTAATTCATTTGCACGAATGTATCCATTCTAATTTATTCGTACGATCCATTCTAATTCATTCGTACGATTCATTCTAATTCATTCGTACGATCCATTCTAATTCATTCGCATGATCCATTCTAATTCGTTCGTATGATCCATTCTAATTCATTTGTACGAATGAATTAGAATGGATCATACGACTGAATTAGAATGGATTGTACGAATGAATTAGAATTGATCATACAAATGAATTAGAATGGATACATTCGTGCGAATGAATTAGAATAGATCGTATGAATGAATTAGAATGGATCGTACGAATGGATCGTACAAATAAATTAGAAAGGTTACATTTGTGAGAATGAATTAGAATGGATCGTACGATCCATTCTAATTCATTTATACGAATGTAACCTTTCTAATTCATTTGTATGATCCATTCTAATTCATTCCTACGATCTATTCTAATTCATTCGTATGATCCATTCTAATTCATTCGCACGATCCATTCAAATTTATTCGTACAATCCATTCTAATTCATTCATACGATCTATTCTAATTCATTCGTACGATCTATTCTAATTCATTCGCACGAATGTATCCATTCTAGTTCATTCGTACGCTCCATTCTAATTCATTCGTACGCTCCATTCTTATTCATCGCACAAATGTATCCATTCTAATTCATTCGTACGATCCATTCTAATTCATTCGTATGATCCATTCTAATTCATTCCTACGATCCATTCTAATTCATTCGCACGAATGTATCCATTCTAATTCATTTGCAGGATCCATTCTAATTCATTTCTATGATCCATTCTAATTAATTCGTACGATCTATTCTAATTCATTCGCTCGAATGTATCCATTCTAATTCATTCGTACGATCCATTCTAATTCGTTCATACGATCCATTCTAATTCATTCGTACGATCCATTTTAATTCATTCGTACGATCCATTCTAATTCATTCGCATGAATATATCTATTCTAATTCATTCGTATGATCCATTCTAATTCATTCGCACAAATGTATCCATTCTAATTCATTCGTTTGATCCATTCTAATTCATTCGCATAAATATATCCATTCTAATTCATTCGTACGATCCATTCTAATTCATTCGCACAAATGTATCCATTCTAATTCATTCGTACAATCCATTCTAATTCATTCGCATGATCCATTCTAATTCATTCGTACGATCCATTCTAATTCAGTTGTATGATCCATTATAATCCATTCGTACGATCGATTCTAATCCATTCATATGATCCATTCTAATTCATTCTCACAAATGTAACCTTACTAATTCATTTGTACGATCCATTCTAATCCATTCGTACGATCCATTCTAATCCATTCGTACGATCCATTCTAATTCATTCGCACGAATGTAACCATTCTAATTCATTCGTACGATCCATTCTAATTCATTCCTACGATCCATTCTAATTCATTCGCACGATTGTATCCATTCTAATTCATTTGCACGATCCATTCTAATTCATTCCTATGATCCATTCTAATTCATTCGTACAATCCATTCTAATTCATTCGCACGAATGTATCCATTCTAATTCATTCGTACGATCCATTCTAATTCATTCCTACGATCTATTCTAATTCATTCGCTCGAATGTATCCATTCTAATTTATTCGTTCGATCCATTCTAATTCATTCGTACGATTCATTCTAATCCATTCGTACGATCCATTTTAATTCATTCGTACGATCCATTCTAATTCATTCTCACAAATGTAACCTTTCTAATTCATTTGTACGATCCATTCTAATTCATTCGTACGATCCATTCTAATCCATTCGTACGATCCATTCTAATCCATTCGTACGATCCCTTCTAATCCATTCGTACGATCCATTCTAATTCATTCGCACGAATGTAACCATTCTAATTCATTCGTACGATCCATTCTAATTCATTCCTAAGATCCATTCTAATTCATTCGCAAATTAGAATGGATCGTACGAAAGAATTAGAATGGATCGCACGTTTGAATTAGATTGGATTGTGCGAATGAATTAGAATGGATACATTCGTGCGAATGAATCTGAATGGATTGTATGAATGAATTACAATGGGTCGTACGAATAAATTAGAATAGCTCATACGAATGAATTAGAATGAATCGTACGAATGAATTAGAATGGTTATATTCGTGCGAATGAATTAGAATAGATCGTACGAATGAATTAGAATGGATCGTACGAATGAATTAGAATGGATCGTGCGAATGAGTTAGAATGAATCATACGAATGCATTAGAATGGATACATTCGTGCGAATGAATTAGAATGGATCGTACGAATGAATTAGAATGGATCGTGCGAATGAATTAGAATGGATCGTACGAATGAATTAGAATGGATACATACAAATGAATTAGAAAGGTTACATTCGTGAGAATGAATTAGAATGGATCGTACGAATGAATTAGAATGGATCGTACGATTCATTCTAATCCATTTATACGATCCATTCTAATGCATTCGTACGATTCATTCTAATTCATTCGCACGATCCATTCTAATTCATTCATACGATCCATTCTTATTCATTCATATGATCCATTCTAATTCATTCGTACGATCCATTCTAATTCATTCGTACGATACATTCTAATTCATTCGGAGGATCCATTCTAATTCATTCGTACGATCCATTCTAATTCATTCGCACGATCCATTCTAATTCATTCGTACGATCCATTCTAATTCATTCGCACGATCCATTCTAATTCATTCGTATGATCCATTCTAATTCATTCGCACGAATGTAACCATTCTAATTCATTCGTACGATCCATTCTAATTCATTCCTAAGATCCATACTAATTCATTCGCACGAATGTATCCATTCTAATTCATTTGCACGATCCATTCTAATTCATTCCAACGATCCATTCTAATTCATTTGCACGAATGTATCCATTCTAATTTATTCGTACGATCCATTCTAATTCATTCGTACGATTCATTCTAATTCATTAGTACGATCCATTCTAATTCATTCGCACGATCCATTCTAATTCGTTTGTATGATCCATTCTAATTCATTTGTACGAATGAATTATAATGGATCATACGACTGAATTAGAATGGATTGTACGAATGAATTAGAATTGATCATACAAATGAATTAGAATGGATACATTCGTGCGAATGAATTAGAATAGATCATATGAATGAATTAGAATGGATCGTACGAATGGATCGTACAAATAAATTAGAAAGGTTACATTCGTGAGAATGAATTAGAATGGATCGTACGATCTATTCTAATTCATTTATACGAATGTAACCTTTCTAATTCATTTGTATGATCCATTCTAATTCATTCCTACGATCTATTCTAATTCATTCGTATGATCCATTCTAATTCATTCGCACGATCCATTCTAATTTATTCGTACAATCCATTCTAATTCATTCATACGATCTATTCTAATTCATTCGTACGATCTATTCTAATTCATTCGCACGAATGTATCCATTCTAGTTCATTCGTACGCTCCATTCTAATTCATTCGTACGCTCCATTCTTATTCATCGCACAAATGTATCCATTCTAATTCATTCGTACGATCCATTCTAATTCATTCGTACGATCCATTCTAATTCATTCCTACGATCCATTCTAATTCATTCGCACGAATGTATCCATTCTAATTCATTTGCAGGATCCATTCTAATTCATTTCTATGATCCATTCTAATTAATTCGTACGATCTATTCTAATTCATTCGCTCGAATGTATCCATTCTAATTCATTCGTACGATCCATTCTAATTCGTTCATACGATCCATTCTAATTCATTCGTACGATCCATTTTAATTCATTCGTACGATCCATTCTAATTCATTCGCATGAATATATCTATTCTAATTCATTCGTATGATCCATTCTAATTCATTCGCACAAATGTATCCATTCTAATTCATTCGTTTGATCCATTCTAATTCATTCGCATAAATATATCCATTCTAATTCATTCGTACGATCCATTCTAATTCATTCGCACAAATGTATCCATTCTAATTCATTCGTACAATCCATTCTAATTCATTCGCATGATCCATTCTAATTTATTCGTACGATCCATTCTAATTCAGTTGTATGATCCATTCTAATCCATTCGTACGATCCATTCTAATCCATTCATACGATCCATTCTAATTCATTCTCACAAATGTAACCTTTCTAATTCATTTGTACGATCCATTCTAATCCATTCGTACGATCCATTCTAATCCATTCGTACGATCCATTCTAATTCATTCGCACGAATGTAACCATTCTAATTCATTCGTACGATCCATTCTAATTCATTCCTACGATCCATTCTAATTCATTCGCACGATTGTATCCATTCTAATTCATTTGCACGATCCATTCTAATTCATTCCTATGATCCATTCTAATTCATTCGTACAATCCATTCTAATTCATTCGCACGAATGTATCCATTCTAATTCATTCGTACGATCCATTCTAATTCATTCCTACGATCTATTCTAATTCATTCGCTCGAATGTATCCATTCTAATTTATTCGTTCGATCCATTCTAATTCATTCGTACGATTCATTCTAATCCATTCGTACGATCCATTTTAATTCATTCGTACGATCCATTCTAATTCATTCTCACAAATGTAACCTTTCTAATTCATTTGTACGATCCATTCTAATTCATTCGTACGATCCATTCTAATCCATTCGTACGATCCATTCTAATCCATTCGTACGATCCCTTCTAATCCATTCGTACGATCCATTCTAATTCATTCGCACGAATGTAACCATTCTAATTCATTCGTACGATCCATTCTAATTCATTCCTAAGATCCATTCTAATTCATTCGCAAATTAGAATGGATCGTACGAAAGAATAAGAATGGATCGCACGTTTGAATTAGATTGGATTGTGCGAATGAATTAGAATGGATACATTCGTGCGAATGAATCTGAATGGATTGTATGAATGAATTACAATGGGTCGTACGAATGAATTAGAATAGCTCATACGAATGAATTAGAATGAATCGTATGAATGAATTAGAATGGTTACATTCGTGCGAATGAATTAGAATAGATCGTACGAATGAATTAGAATGGATCGTACGAATGAATTAGAATGGATCGTGCGAATGAGTTAGAATGAATCATACGAATGCATTAGAATGGATACATTCGTGCGAATGAATTAGAATGGATCGTACGAATGAATTAGAATGGATCGTGCGAATGAATTAGAATGGATCGTACGAATGAATTAGAATGGATACATACAAATGAATTAGAAAGGTTACATTCGTGAGAATGAATTAGAATGGATCGTACGAATGAATTAGAATGGATCGTACGATTCATTCTAATCCATTTATACGATCCATTCTAATGCATTCGTACGATTCATTCTAATTCATTCGCACGATCCATTCTAATTCATTCATACGATCCATTCTTATTCATTCATATGATCCATTCTAATTCATTCGTACGATCCATTCTAATTCATTCGTACGATACATTCTAATTCATTCGGAGGATCCATTCTAATTCATTCGTACGATCCATTCTAATTCATTCGCACGATCCATTCTAATTCATTCGTACGATCCATTCTAATTCATTCGCACGATCCATTCTAATTCATTCGTATGATCCATTCTAATTCATTCGCACGAATGTAACCATTCTAATTCATTCGTACGATCCATTCTAATTCATTCCTAAGATCCATACTAATTCATTCGCACGAATGTATCCATTCTAATTCATTTGCACGATCCATTCTAATTCATTCCAACGATCCATTCTAATTCATTTGCACGAATGTATCCATTCTAATTTATTCGTACGATCCATTCTAATTCATTCGTACGATTCATTCTAATTCATTCGTACGATCCATTCTAATTCATTCGCACGATCCATTCTAATTCGTTCGTATGATCCATTCTAATTCATTTGTACGAATGAATTAGAATGGATCATACGACTGAATTAGAATGGATTGTACGAATGAATTAGAATTGATCATACAAATGAATTAGAATGGATACATTCGTGCGAATGAATTAGAATAGATCGTATGAATGAATTAGAATGGATCGTACGAATGGATCGTACAAATAAATTAGAAAGGTTACATTCGTGAGAATGAATTAGAATGGATCGTACGATCCATTCTAATTCATTTATACGAATGTAACCTTTCTAATTCATTTGTATGATCCATTCTAATTCATTCCTACGATCTATTCTAATTCATTCGTATGATCCATTCTAATTCATTCGCACGATCCATTCTAATTTATTCGTACAATCCATTCTAATTCATTCATACGATCTATTCTAATTCATTCGTACGATCTATTCTAATTCATTCGCACGAATGTATCCATTCTAGTTCATTCGTACGCTCCATTCTAATTCATTCGTACGCTCCATTCTTATTCATCGCACAAATGTATCCATTCTAATTCATTCGTACGATCCATTCTAATTCATTCGTACGATCCATTCTAATTCATTCCTACGATCCATTCTAATTCATTCGCACGAATGTATCCATTCTAATTCATTTGCAGGATCCATTCTAATTCATTTCTATGATCCATTCTAATTAATTCGTACGATCTATTCTAATTCATTCGCTCGAATGTATCCATTCTAATTCATTCGTACGATCCATTCTAATTCGTTCATACGATCCATTCTAATTCATTCGTACGATCCATTTTAATTCATTCGTACGATCCATTCTAATTCATTCGCATGAATATATCTATTCTAATTCATTCGTATGATCCATTCTAATTCATTCGCACAAATGTATCCATTCTAATTCATTCGTTTGATCCATTCTAATTCATTCGCATAAATATATCCATTCTAATTCATTCGTACGATCCATTCTAATTCATTCGCACAAATGTATCCATTCTAATTCATTCGTACAATCCATTCTAATTCATTCGCATGATCCATTCTAATTCATTCGTACGATCCATTCTAATTCAGTTGTATGATCCATTCTAATCCATTCGTACGATCCATTCTAATCCATTCGTACGATCCATTCTAATTCATTCTCACAAATGTAACCTTTCTAATTCATTTGTACGATCCATTCTAATCCATTCGTACGATCCATTCTAATCCATTCGTACGATCCATTCTAATTCATTCGCACGAATGTAACCATTCAAATTCATTCGTACGATCCATTCTAATTCATTCCTACGATCCATTCTAATTCATTCGCACGATTGTATCCATTCTAATTCATTTGCACGATCCATTCTAATTCATTCCTATGATCCATTCTAATTCATTCGTACAATCCATTCTAATTCATTCGCACGAATGTATCCATTCTAATTCATTCGTACGATCCATTCTAATTCATTCCTACGATCTATTCTAATTCATTCGCTCGAATGTATCCATTCTAATTTATTCGTTCGATCCATTCTAATTCATTCGTACGATTCATTCTAATCCATTCGTACGATCCATTTTAATTCATTCGTACGATCCATTCTAATTCATTCTCAACAATGTAACCTTTCTAATTCATTTGTACGATCCATTCTAATCCATTCGTACGATCCTTTCTAATTAATTCGTACGATCCATTCTAATTCATTCGCACAAATGTAACCTTTCTAATTCATTTGTACGATCCATTCTAATTCATTCGTACGATCCATTCTAAATCTTTTCGCATGAATGTAACCATTCTAATTCATTCGTACGATCCATTCTAATTCATTCCCACGATCCATTCTAATTCATTCGTACGATCCATTCTAATTCATTCGCAGAAATGTAACCTTTCTAATTCATTTGTATGATCCATTCTAATTCATTCATACAATCCATTCTAATTCATTCGGACTAATGTAACCATTCTAATTCATTCGTATGATCCATTCTAATTCATTCCTACGATCCATTCCAATTCATTCGCACGATCCATTCTAATTCATTCGCTCGAGTGTATCCATTCTAATTCATTCGTACGATCCATTCTAATTCATTCGCACGATCCATTCTAATTCATTCGTACGATCCATTCTAATTCATTCGCACGATCCATTCTAATTCATTCGCACGATCCATTCTAATTCATTCGTACGATCCATTCTAATTCATTCGTACGAATGTATCCATTCTAATGCATTTGTACGATTCATTCTAATTCATTCGCACGATCTATTCTAATTCATTCGTACAATCCATTCTAATTCATTCCTACGATCTATTCTAATTCATTCGCTCGAATGTATCCATTCTAATTCATTCGTTCAATCCATTCTATTTATTCGTACTATCCATTCAAATTCATTCATATGCTCCATTCTAATTCATTCTAATCCATTCGTACGATCCATTCTAATTCATTCGTACGATCCATTCAAATTCAATCATATGATTCATTCAAATTCAATCGTATGATCCATTCTAATTTATTCGTACGATCCATTCTAATTCATATGTACGATCGATTCTAATTCATTCGCACGATCCATTCAAATGCATTCATACGATCCATTCTAATTCAATCGCACGATCCATTCTAATTCATTCATACGATCCATTCTAATTCATTCGCTCGAATGTATCCATTCTAATTAATTCGTGCGATCAATTCTAATTCGTTCATACGATCCATTCTAATGCATTCGTACGATTCATTCTAATTTATTCGCACGATCCATTCTAATTCATTCGTACGATCCATTCTAATTCATTCGCTCGAATGTATCCATTCTAATTAATTCGTACGATCCATTCTAATTAGTTCGTACGATCCATTCTAATTCATTCGTATGATCCATTCTAATTCATTCATATGATCCATTCTAATTCATTCCTACGATCTATTCTAATTCATTCGCTCGAATGTATCCATTCTAATTCATTCGTTCGATCCATTCTAATTCATTTGTACGATCCATTCAAATTCATTCGCATGATCCATTCTAATTCATTCGTACAATCCATTCTAATTCATTCGCACGAATGTGACCAATCTAATTCATTCATACGATCTATTCTAATTCATTCGTACGATCTAATTCATTCGTACTATCCATTCTAATTCATTCATACGATCGATTCTAATTCAATCGTACGATCCATTCTAATTCATTCGTAGAATTAGAAAGGTTACATTCGTGAGAATGAATTAGATTCCATCGTACGAATGAATTAGAATGGATCGTGCGAATGAATTAGAATGAATCGTATGAATGAATTAGAATGGATACATTTGTGCGAATGAATTAGAAAGGATTGTACGAATGAATTAGAATGAATCATACGAATGAATTAGAATGGATCATACGAATGAATTAGAATGGATCGTACGAATGAATTAGAATGGATCATAAGAATGAATTAGAATGGATCGTCCAAATGAATTAGAATGGATGCATTCGTGCGAATGAATTAGAATGGATGGTAGAAATGAATTAGAATGGATCGTACAAATGAATTAGAATTGATACATTTGTACGAATGAATTAGAATGGATCGTACGAATGAATTAGAATGGATCGTACGAATTGATTAGAATGGATCGTACGAATGGATTAGAATGGATCGTACGAATGGATTAGAATGGATACATTTGTGAGAATGAATTAGAATGGATCGTACGAGTGAATTAGAATGGATCGTACGATTCATTCTAATTCATTCGTACGATCCATTCTAATGCATTCGTACGATTCATTCTAATTCATTCGCACGACCCATTCTAATTCATTCGTACGATCCATTCTTATTCATTCATACGATCCATTCTAATTCATTCGAATGATCCATTCTAATTCATTCGTATGATCCATTCTAGCTCATTCGGTGGATCCATTCTAATTCATTCGTACGATCCATTCTAATTCATTCGGTGGATCCATTCTAATTCATTCGTACGATCCATTCTAATTCATTCGCACGATCCATTCTAATTCATTCGTACGATCCATTCTAATTCATTCGTACGATCCATTCTAATTCATTCGCATGAATGTAACCATTCTAATTTATTCGTACGATCCATTCTAATTCATTCCTACGATCCATACTAATTCATTCGCACGAATGTATCCATTCTAATTCATTTGCACGATCCATACTAATTCATTGCTACGATCCATTCTAATTCATTCGCACGAATGTATCCATTCTAATTCATTCGTACGATCCATTCTAATTCATTCGTACGATTCATTCTAATTCATTCGTACGATCCATTCTAATTCATTCGCACGATCCATTCTAATTCGTTCGTACGATCCATTCTAATTCATTTTTACGAATGAATTAGAATGGATCATACGACTGAATTAGAATGGATTGTACGAATGAATTAGAATTGATCATACAAATGAATTAGAATGGATACATTCGTGCGAATGAATTAGAATAGATCGTATGAATGAATTAGAATGGATCGTACGAATAGATTATACAAATGAATTAGAAAGGTTACATTTGTGAGAATGAATTAGAATGGATCGTACGATTACGATCCATTCTAATTCATTCTCACAAATGTAACCTTTCTAATTCATTTGTATAATCCATTCTAATTCATTCCTACGATCTATTCTAATTCATTCGTATGATCCATTCTAATTCATTCGCACGATCCATTCTAATTCATTCGTACGATCTGTTCTAATTCATTCGTACGATCTATTCTAATTCATTCGCACGAATGTATCCATTCTAGTTCATTCGTACGCTCCATTCTAATTCATTTGTACGCTCCATTCTTATTCATCGCACAAATGTATCCATTCTAATTCATTCATATGATCCATTCTAATTCATTCGTACAATCCATTCTAATTCATTCCTATGATCCATTCTAATTCATTCGCACGAATGTATCCATTCTAATTTATTTGCACGATCCATTCTAATTCATTCGTAGGATCCATTCTAATTCATTCGCTCGAATGTATCCATTCTAATTCATTCGTACGATCCATTCTAATTCGTTCATACGATCCATTCTAATTCGTTCATACGATCCATTCTAATACATTCGTACGATCCATTTTATTTCATTCGTACGATCCATTCTAATTCATTCGCATGAATATATCTATTCTAATTTATTCATTTGATCCATTCTAATTCATTCGCATAAATGTATCCATTCTAATTCATTCGTTCGATCCATTCTAATTCATTCGCATAAATATATCCATTCTAATACATTTGTACGATCTATTCTAATTCATTCTCATGATCCATTCTAATTCATTCGCACAAATGTATCCATTCTAATTCATTCGTACAATCCATTCTAATTCACATGATCCATTCTAACTCATTCGTACGATCCATTCTAATTCATTCGTACGATCCATTCTAATCCATTCGTACGATCCATTCTAATCCATTCATACGATCCATTCTAATTCATTCTCACAAATGTAACCTTTCTAATTCATTTGTACGATCCATTCTAATCCATTCGTACGATCCATTCTAATCCATTCGTACGATCCATTCTAATTCATTCGCACGAATGTAATCATTCTAATTCTTTCCTACAATCCATTCTAATTCATTCGCACGATTGTATCCATTCTAATTCGTTTGCACGATCCATTCTAATTCATTCCTATGATCCATTCTAATTCATTTGTACAATCCATTCTAATTCATTCGCACGAATGTATCCATTCTAATTCATTCGTACGATCCATTCTAATTCATTCCTATGATCTATTCTAATTCATTCGCTCGAATGTATCCATTCTAATTCATTCGTTTGATCCATTCTAATTCATTCGTACGATCCATTCTAATCCATTCGTACGATCCATTCTAATCCATTCGTACGATCCATTCTAATTCATTCTCACAAATGTAACCTTTCTAATTCATTTGTACGATCCATTCTAATCCATTCGTACGATCCATTTTAATCCATTCGTACGATCCTTTCTAATTCATTCGTACGATCCATTCTAATTCATTCGCACAAATGTAACCTTTCTAATTCATTTGTTCGATTCATTCTAATTCATTCGTACGATCCATTGTAATTCTTTCGCACGAATGTAACCATTCTAATTCATTCGTACGATCCATTCTAATTCATTCCTACGATCCATTCTAATTCATTCGTATGATCCATTCTAATTCATTCGTACAAATGTAACCTTTCTAATTCATTTGTATGATCCATTCTAATTCATTCGTACGATCCATTCTAATTCATCGCACGAATGTAACCATTCTAATTCATTCGTACGATCCATTCTAATTCATTCCTACGATCCATTCTAATTCATTCGCACGATCCATTCTAATTCATTCGCTTGAATGTATCCATTCTAATTCATTCGTACGATCCATTCTAATTCATTCGTACGATCCATTCTAATTCATTCTCATGAATGTAACCTTTCTAATTCATTTGTATGTATCCATTCTAATTCATTCGTACGATCCATTCTAATTCATTCGCACGATCCATTCTAATTCATTCGTATGATCCATTCTAATTCATTCGCACGATCCATTCTAATTCATTCGTACCAATGTATCCATTCTAATGCATTTGTACGATTCATTTTAATTCATTCGCACGATCCATTCTAATTCATTCGTACGATCCATTCTAATTCATTCGTCCGATCCATTCTAATTCATTCGCACGAATGTATCCATTCTAATTCATTCGTATAATCCATTCTAATTCATTCGCACGATCCATTCTAATTCATTCGTATGATCCATTCTAATTTATTCCTACGATCTATTCTAATTCATTCGCTCGAATGTATCCATTCTAATTCATTCGTTCGATCCATTCTAATTCATTCGTACAATCCATTCAAATTCATTCGCATTATCCATTCTATTTCATTCGTACGATCCATTCTAATTCATTCTCACGAATGTAACCTTTCTAATTCATTTGTATGATTCATTCTAATTCATTCGTAAGATCCATTCTAATCCATTCGTACGATCCATTCTAATCCATTCGTACGATCCATTCTAATCCATTCGTACGATCCATTCTAATTCATTCGTACGATCCATTCTAATTCATTCGTATGATCCATTCTAATTCATTCGCACGATCCATTCAAATTCATTCGCACGATCCATTCTAATTCATTCGTACGATCCATTCTAATTCATTCATACGATCTATTCTAATTCATTCGCACGAATGTATCCATTCTAATTCATTCGCACAATCCAATCTAATTCAAACGTACGATCCATTCTAATTCGTTCACATGATGTATTCTAATTCATTCGTATGATCCATTCTAATTCATTCGTATGATTCATTCTAATTCATTCGTACGATCCATTCTAATTCATTCGCACAAATGTATCCATTCTAATTCATTCACATGATCCATTCTAATTCATTCATACGATCCATTCTAATTCATTCGCACAAATGTATCCTTTCTAATTCATTTGTACGATCCATTCTAATTCATTCGTACGATCCATTCTAATTCATTCGCACGATCCATTCTAATTCATTCGCTCGAATGTATCCATTCTAATTCATTCGTACGATCCATTCTAATTCATTCTTACGAATGTAACCTTTCTAATTCATTTGTATGTATCCATTCTAATTCATTCATATGATCCATTCTAATTCATTCGCACGATCCATTCTAATTCATTCGTACGATCCATTCTAATTCATTCGTATGATCAATTCTAATTCATTCGCACGATCCATTCTAATTCATTCGTACGATCCATTCTAATTCATTCGCACGAATGTATCCATTCTAATTCATTCGTCCGATCCATTCTAATTCATTCGCACGAATGTATCCATTCTAATTCATTCGTACAATCCATTCTAATTCATTCGCACGATCCATTCTAATTCATTCGTATGATACATTCTAATTCATTCCTACGATCTATTCTAATTCATTCGCTCGAATATATCCATTCTAATTCATTCGTTTGATCCATTCTAATTCATTTGTACGAACCATTCAAATTCATTCATATGATCCATTCTAATTCATTCTAATCCATTCGAACGATCCATTCTAATTCATTCGTACGATCCATTCAAATTCAATCGTACGATCTATTCAAATTCAATCGTATGATCCATTCTAATTCATTCGTACGATCCATTCTAATTCATTCGTACGATCGATTCTAAATCATTCGCACGATCCATTCTAATTCATTCGTATGATCCATTCTAATTCATTCGCACGATCCATTCTAATTCATTCGTACGATCCATTCTAATTCATTCGCTCGAATGTATCCATTCTAATTCATTCGTACGATCCATTCTAATTCGTTCATACGATCCATTCTAATGCTTTCGTACGATTCATTCTAATTTATTCGCACGATCCATTCTAATTCATTCGTACGATCCATTCTAATTCATTCGCTCGAATGTATCCATTCTAATTCATTCGTACGATCCATTCTAATTCGTTCGTACGATCCATTCTAATTCATTCGTATGATCCATTCTAATTCATTCGTATGATCCATTCTAATTCATTTCTACGATCTATTCTAATTCATTCGCTCGAATGTATCCATTCTAATTCATTCGTTAGATCCATTCTAATTCATTCGTACGATCGATTCAAATTCATTCGCATGATCCATTCTAATTCATTCGTACGAGCCATTCTAATTCATTCGCACGAATGTAACCATTCTAATTCATTCGTACAATCCATTCTAATTCATTCGTACGATCTAATTCATTCATACTATCCATTCTAATTCATTCGTACGATCGATTCTAATTCATTCGTACGATCCATTCTAATTCATTCGTAGAATTAGAAAGGTTACATTCATGAGAATGAATTAGAATGGATCGTACGAATGAATTAGAATGGATCGTACGAATGAATTAGAATAGATCATAGGAATTAATTAGAATGGATCGTGAAAATGAATTAGAATGGATACATTCGTGCGAATGAATTAGAATGGATCGTAGGAATGAATTAGAATGGATTGTACGAATGAATTAGAATGGTTACATTCGTGCGAATGAATTAGAATGGACCATAGGAATGAATTAGAATGGATTGTGCGAATGAATTAGAATGGATCGAACGAATGAATTAGAATAGATACATTCGAGCGAATGAATTAGAATAGATCGTACGAATGGATTAGAACGCATTGTACGAATGAGTTAGAATGGATCGTACGAATGTGTTAGAATGGATCGTACGAATGAATTAGAATGGATCGTGCGAATGAATTAGAATGGATCGTACGAATGAATTAGAATGGATACATTTGTGTGAATGAATTAGAATGGATCGTACGAATGAATTAGAATGGATCGTACGAATGAATTAGAAAGGTTACATTTGTGAGAATGAATTAGAATGGATCGTACGAATGAATTAGAATGGATCGTACGAATGGATTAGAATGGATCGTACGAATGAATTAGAATGGATACATTCGAGCGAATGAATTAGAATGGATCGTAGGAATGAACTAGAATGGATCGTACGAATGAATTGGAATGGATCATATGAATGAATTAGAATGGATCATACGAATGAATTAGAATGGATCATACGAATGAATCTGAATGGATCGTATGAATGAATTTGAATGGATACATTTGTGCGAATGAATCTGAATGGATTGTATGAATGAATTAGAATGGATCGTGCGAATGAATTAGAATCGATCGTACGAATGGATTAGAATGGATCGTTCGAATGAATTAGAATGGATCGTACGAATGGAATAGAAAGCATTGTACGAATGAATTAGAATGGATCATACAAATGAATTAGAATGGATACATTCGTGCGAATGAATTAGAATAGATCGTACGAATGAATTAGAATGGATCGTGCGAATGAATTAGAATGGATCGTGCGAATGAATTAGAATGGATCGTAGGAATGAATTAGAATGGATTGTGCGAATGAATTGGAATGGATCGTATGAATGAATTAGAATGGATCATACGAATGAATTAGAATGGATCGTGCGAATGAATTAGAATGGATCATACGAATGAATTAGAATGGATACATTTGTGCGAATGAATTAGAATGGATCATACGAATGAATTACAATGGATCGTACGAATGAATTAGAATGGATCGTACGAACGAATTAGAATGGATCGTATGAACGAATTAGAATGGATCGTACGAATGAATTAAAATGGATATATTCGTACGATCCATTCTAATTCATTCGCACGATCCATTCTAATTCATTCCTACGATACATTCTAATTCATTCGTACGATCGATTCTAATTCATTCGCACGATCCATTCTAATTCATTCGTACGATCTATTCTAATTCATTCATATGATCCATTCTAATTTATTCGTTCAAATATATCCATTCTAATTCATTCGTACGATCCATTCCAATTCATTCTCACGAATGTATCCATTCTAATTCATTTGCACGATCCATTCTAATTTATTCGTACGATCCATTCTAATTCATTCGCACAATCCATTCTAATTTATTCGTACGATCCATTCTAATTCATTCGCACGAATATATCCATTCTAATTCATTCGTATGATCCATTCTAATTCATTCGTACGATCTATTCTAATTCATTCGTACGATCCATTCTTATCCATTCTAATTCATTCGTACGATCCATTCTAATTCATTTGTACGAGCCATTCTAATTCATTCGTACGAATGAATTAGAATGGATCATACGATTGAATTTGAATGGATCGTACGAATGAATTAGAATGGATACATTTGTGCGAATTAATTAGAATGGATCGTACGAATGAATTAGAATGGATCGTACGAATGAATTAGAATGGATAGTGCGAATGAATTAGAATGGATCGTACGAATGAATTAGAATGGATACATTCATGCGAATGAATTAGAATGGATCATACAAATGGATTAGATTAGATCGTACAAATGAATTAGAATGGATCGTGCGAATGAATTAGAATTGATCATACGAATGAATTAGAATGGATCGTACGAATGAATTAGAATGGATCGTGCGAATGAATTAGAATGGATCATACGACTGAATTAGAATGGATACATTTGTACGAATGAATTAGAATGGATCGTACGAATGAATTACAATGGATCGTACAAATGAATTAGAATGGATCGTACGAATGAATTACAATGGATCGTACGAATGAATTAGAATGGATCGTGCGAATGAATTAGATCGTACGAATGAATTAGAATGGATACATTCATACGACTGAATTAGAATGGATTGTACGAATGAATTAGAATAGATCATACGAATGAATTAGAATGGATCGTGCGAATGAATTAGAATGGATCGTACGAATGAATTAGAATTGATATATTTGAACGAATGGATTGTATGAACGGATTAGAATGGATCATACGAATGAATTAGAATGGATCATACAAATGAATTAGAAAGGTTACATTCGTGAGAATGAATTAGAATGGATCGTATGAATGAATTAGAATGGATCATGTGAATGAATTTGAATGGATCGTACGAATGAATTAGAATGGATCGAACGAATGAATTAGAAAGGATACATTCGAGCGAATGAATTAGAATAGATCGTAGGAATGAATTAGAATGGATCATACGAATGAATTAGAATGGATCGTGCGAATGAATTAGAATAGATTGTACGAATGAATTAGAATGGATACATTCGTGCGAATGAATTAGAATTGATGGGACGAATGAATTAGAATGGATCATATGATTCATTCTAATTCATTCGTACGATCCATTCTAATGCATTCGTACGATTTCTAATTCATTCGCACGATCCTTTCTAATTCATTTGTGCATTCGTACGATTTCTAATTCATTCTAATGCATTCTAATCCATTCTAATCCATTCTAATGCATTCGTACGATTTCTAATCCATTCTAATGCATTCGTACGATTTCTAATTCATTCGCACGATCCTTTCTAATTCATTCGCACGAATGAATTAGAATGGATCATACGATTGAATTTGAATGGATCGTACGAATGAATTAGAATGGATACATTTGTGCGAATTAATTAGAATTGATCGTACGAATGAATTATAATGGATCATACGAATGAATTAGAATGAATCGTACGAATGAATTAGAATGGATAGTGCGAATGAATTAGAATGGATCGTACGAATGAATTCGAATGGATACATTCGTGCGAATGAATTAGAATGGATCGTACAAATGAATTAGAATAGATCGTATAATTGAATTAAAATGGATCGTGTGAATGAATTAGAATTGATCATACAAATGAATTAGAATGGATCGTACGAATGAATTAGAATGGATCGTGCGAATGAATTAGAATAGATCGTACGAATGAATTAGAATGGATATATTTGAACGAATAAATTAGAATGGATCATACGAATGAATTAGAATGGATCGTACGAATGAATTAGAACGGATCGTGCGAATGAATTAGAATCGATCGTATGAATGAATTAGAATGGATCGTACGAATGAATTAGATCGTACGATTGAATTAGAATGGATCGTACGAATGAATTAAAATGGATACATTCATATGACTGAATTAGAATGAATTGTACGAATGAAATGTACGAATGAATTAGAATGGATCGTACGAATGAATTAGAATGGATCGTACGAATGAATTAGAATGGATCGTGCGAATGAATTAGAATGGATCGTACGAATGAATTAGAATGGATATATTTGAACGAATGGATCGTACGAATGGATTAGCATGGATCATACGAATGAATTAGAATGGATCATACAAATGAATTAGAAAGGTTACATTCGTGAGAATGATTTAGAATGGATCGTATGAATGAATTAGAATGGATCATGCGAATGAATTTGAATGGATCGTACGAATGAATTAGAATGGATCGAACGAATGAATTAGAATGGATACATTCGAGCGAATGAATTAGAATAGATCGTAGGAATGAATTAGAATGGATCATACGAATGAATTAGAATGGATCGTGCGAATGAATAAGAATAGATTGTACGAATGAATTAGAATGGATCGTACGATACATTCTAATTCATTCGTACGATCCATTATAATGCATATGTACGATTCATTCTAATTCATTCGCACGATCCATTCTAATCCATTCGTATGATCCATTATAATTTATTGGCACGAATATACGATCCATTCTAATTTATTCGCAAGAATGTATCCATTCTAATTCATTCGTACAATCCATTCTAATTTATTCATACAAATGTATCCATTCTAATACATTCGTACGATCCATTCTAATTCATTCGTACGATCCATTCTAATTCATTCGCACGAATGTATCCATTCTAATTCATTCATACAATCCATTCTAATTCATTCGCATGATCCATTCTAATTTATTCGTATGATCCATTCTGATTCATTCCTACGATCTATTCTAATTCATTCGCTTGAATGTATCCATTCTAATTCATTCGTTCGATCTATTCTAATTCATTCTTATGATCCATTCAAATTCATTCGTATGATCCATTCTAATGGATCGTACGAATGAATTAGAATGGTTACATTCGTGCGAATGAATTAGAATAGATCGTACGAATGAATTAGAATGGATCGTACGAATAAATTAGAATGGATCGTGCGAATGAATTAGAATGGATCGTACGAATGAATTAGAATGGATCCACCAAATGAGTTAGAATGGATACATTCGTACAAATGAATTATAATGGATCGTACGAATGAATTAGAATGGACCGTACGAATGAGTTAGATTGATTCATGCAAATGAATTAGAATAGATCATGCAAATGAATTAGAATGGATACATTCGTGCGAATGAATTAGAATGGATCGTAGGAATGAATTAGAATGGATCGTACGAATGAATTAGAATGGTTACATTCGTGCGAATGAATTAGAATGGATCGTACGAATGAATTAGAATGGATCATGCGAATGAATTTGAATGGATCATACGAATGAATTAGAATGGATCATACGATCCATTCTAATTCATTCTCACAAATGTATCCATTCTAATTCATTCGTATGATCCATTCTAATTCATTCGCACGATCCATTCTAATTCATTCGCACAAATATATCCATTCTAATTCATTCGTACGAGCCATTCTAATTCATTCGTACGATCCATTCTAATTCATTCGCCCGATCCATTCTAATTCATTCGTACGATCCATTCTAATTCATTCGTACGATCCATTCAAATTCATTCGTACGATCCATTCTAATTTATTCGTATGATCCATTCAAACTCATTCCTACGATCCATTCTAATTCATTCGTACGATACATTCTAATTCATTTGTATGATCCATTCTAATTCATTCGCACAAATGTATCCTTTTTAATTCATTCATACGATCCATTCTAATTTATTCATACGATCCATTCTAATTCATTCGCACGATCCATTCTAATTCATTCGTACGATCCATTCTAATTCATTCGTACGAATATAACCATTCTAATTCATTCGTACGATCCATTCTAATTTATGAATTCATTCCTACGATCTATTCTAATTCATTCGTACGTACGATTCATTCTAATTCATTCGTACGGTCCATTCTAATTCATTCGTACGATCTATTCTAATTCATTCGCATGAATGTAACCATTCTAATTCATTCGTACGATTCATTCTAATTCATTCGTATGATCCATTCAAACTCATTCATACGATCCATTCTAATTCATTCGTACGGTCCATTCTAATTCATTTGTACGATTCATTCTAATTCATTCGCATAAATATATCCATTTTAATTCATTCGTACGATCCATTCTAATTTAATCGCACAATCCATTCTAATTCATTCGTATGATCCATTCTAATTCATTCGTACGATCTATTCTAATTCATTCGCACGAATGTATCCATTCTAATTCATTCGTACGATCCATTCTAATACATTCGTACGATCCATTCTAATTCATTCTAATTCATTCGTATGATCCATTCTAATTCACTCGCATGAATGTATCCATTCTAATTCATTCGTACGAATGGATTATAACGCATTGTACGTATGAATTAGAATGGATCGGACGAATGAATTAGAATGGATACATTCGTGCGAATGAATTAGAATGGATCGTACGAATGAATTAGAATGGATCGTGCGAATGAATTAGAATGGATCGTATGAATTAATTAGAATGGATTGTACGAATGATTTAAAATGGATACATTTGTGCGAATGAATTAGAATGGATCGTACGAATAAATTAGAATGGATCGTACGAATGAATTAGAATGGGTCGTATGAATGAGTTTGAATGGATCATACGAATGAATTAGAATCAATCGTACGAATGAATTAGAATGGTTACATTCGTGCGAATGAATTAGAATAGATCGTACGAATGAATTAGAATGGATCATACGAATGAATTAGAATGGATCGTGCGAATGAATTAGAATGGATCGTACGAATGAATTAGAATGGATCATACGAATGAATTAGAATGGATATATTCGTGCGAATGAATTAGAATGGATCATACGAATGAATTAGAATGGATACATTTGTGAGAATGAATTAGAATGGATCGTACATCCATTCTAATTCATTCGTACGATCCATTCAAATTCATTCGCATGATCCATTCTAATTCATTCGTACGATCCATTCTAATTCATTCGCACGAATGTAACCATTCTAATTCATTCATACGATCCATTCTAATTCATTCCTACGATCCATTATAATTCATTCGCACTAATGTATCCATTCTAATTCATTTGCACGATCCATTCTAATTCATTCCTATGATCCATTCTAATTTATTCCTACGATCCATTCCAATTCATTCGCTCGAATGGATCCATTCTAATTCATTTGTACGATCCATTCTAATTCATTCGTACGATCCATTCTTATTCATTCTCAAGAATGAAACCTTTCTAATTCATTTGTACGATCCATTCTAATCCATTCGTACGATCCATTCTAATCCATTCGTACGATCCATTCTAATTCATTCTCACAAATGTAACCTTTCTAATTCATTTGTACGATCTATTCTAATTCATTCGCACGATCCCTTCTAATTCATTCGCACGAATATATCCATTCTAATTCATTCGTACGATCCATTCTAATTCATTTGTACGATCCATTCTAATTCATTTGTATGATCTATTCTAATTCGTTTATACGATCCATTCAAATTCATTCGTACGATCCATTCTAATTCATTCCTATGATCCATTCTAATTCATTCGCACGATCCATTCTAATTAATTCGTACGGTCCATTCTAATTCATTCGTATGATCAATTCTAATTCATTCGTACAATCCATTCTAATTCAGTCGCATGAATGTATCATATAAATGAATTAGAATGGATCATAGGATTTGAATTAGAATGGATCGTGCAAATGAATTAGAATGGATACATTCGTGCGAATGAATTAGAATGGATCGTAGGAATGAATTAGAATGGATCGTAAGAATGAATTAGAATGGTTACATTTGTGCGAATGAATTAGAATGGATCGTACGAACGGATTAGAATGGTTCGTACGAATAGATTAGAATGGATCGTACGAATGAATTACAATGGATTGTACAAATGAATTAGAAAGGTTACATTTGTGAAAATGAATTAGAATGAATCGTACGAATGGATTAGAATGGATCGTACGAATAGATTAGAATGGATCGTAAGAATGGATTAGAATGGATCGTACGAATGAATTAGAATGGATCATACAAATGAATTAGAAAGGTTACATTCGTGAGAATGAATTAGAATGGATCATTCGAATGAATTAGAATGGATCGTACGAATTAATTAGAATGGATACATTCGAGCGAATGAAGTAGAATGGATCGTACGAATGAATTAGAATGGATCATAGGAATGAATTAGAATGGATCGTGCAAATGAATTAGAATGGATACATTCGTGCGAATGAATTAGAAGGGATCATAGGAATGAATTAGAATGGATCGTACGAATGAATTAGAATGGTTACATTCGAGCGAACGAATTAGAATGGATCATACGAATGAATTAGAATGGATCGTGCGAATGAATTAGAATGGATCGTACGAATGAATTAGAATGGATACATTCGAGCGAATGAATTAGAATAGATCGTAGGAATGAATTAGAATGGATCATACGAATGAATTAGAATGGATCGTGCGAATGAATTAGAATGGATTGTACGAATGAATTAGAATGGATCGAACGAATGAATTAGAATGGATACATTTGTATGAATAAATTAGAATGGATTGTACGAATGAATTAGAATGAATACATTCTTGCGAATAAATTAGAATGGATCATATATTCGTGAAAATAAATTAGAATGGATCATACGATTGAATTAGAATGGATCGTGCTAATGAATTAGAATAAATCATACGAATGCATTAGAATGGATCGTACGAATGAATTAGAATGGATCGTACGATCCATTCTAATTCATTCTTATGATCAATTCTAATTTATTCGTACAATCCATTCTAATTCAGTCGTATGAATGTATCATACGAATGAATTAGAATGGATCATGCGAATGAATTAGAATGAATCGTACGAATGAATTAGAATGGATACATTCGAGCGAATGAATTAGAATAGATCGTTCGATTGAATTAGAATGGATCATAGGAATGAATTAGAATGGATCGTGCAAATGAATTAGAATGGATCCACCGAATGAGTTAGAATGGATCATACGAATGAATTAGAATGGATCGTATGAATGAATTAGAATGGATTGTGCGAATGAATTAGAATGGATCGTACGAATAAATTAGAATGGATAGTGCGAATGAATTAGAATGGATCGTACGAATTAATTAGATTGGATCGTACGAATGAATTAGAATGGATCGTGCGAATGAATTAGAATGGATCTTACAAATGAATTAGAATGGATATATTCGTGCGAATGAATTAGAATGGATCGTACGAATGAATTAGAATGGATCATTCGTTCATTCATTCTAATTCATTCGTTCGATCCATTCTAATTCATTCGTTCGTTCCATTCTAATTCATTCGCATAAATATATCCATTCTAATTCATTCGTACGATCCATTCCAATTCATTCGCACGATCCATTCTAATTCATTCGCATAAATGTATCCATTCTAATTCATTCATACAATCCATTCTAATTCATTCGCATGATCCATTCTAATTCATTCGTATGATCCATTCTAATTCATTTGTACGATCAATTCTAATTCATTCGCACGAATGTATCCATTCTAATTTATTCGTACGATCCATTCTAATTCATTCTCACAAATGTATCATACGAATGAATTAGAATGGATTGTACGAATGGATTAGAATGGATCGTATGAATGAATTAGAATGGATCGTACGAATGCATTAGAATGGATACATTCGTACGAATGAATTAGAATGGATCATACGAATGAATTAGAATGGATCGTACGAATGAATTAGAATGGATCGTGAAAATGAATTAGAATGGATCGTGCAAATGAATTAGAATGGATCGTACGAATGAATTAGAATGGATCGTAGGAATGAATTAGAATGGTTACATTCGTGCGAATGAATTAGAATGGATCGTACGAATGGATTAGAATGGATCGTACGAATGGATTAGAATGGATTGTACGAATGAATTAGAATGGATCGTACAAATGAATTAGAAAGGTTACGTTTGTGAGAATGAATTAGAATGGATCCTACGAATCAATTAGAATGGATCGTACGAATGGATTAAAATGGATACATTCGAGCGAATGAATTAGAATGGATACATTTGTGCGAATGAATTAGAATGGATCATGCGAATGAATTAGAATGGATCGTACGAATGAATTAGAATGGATCGTACGAATGAATTAGAATGGATACATTCGTGCTAATGAATTAGAATGGATCGGACGAATGAATTAGAATGGATCGTACGAATGAATTAGAATGGATCGTGCGAATGAATTAGAATGGATCGTACGAATGAATTAGAATGGATCGTGCGAATGAATTAGAATGAATCGTATGAATGCATTAGAATGGATCGTACGAATGAATTAGAATGAATCGTACGATCTATTCTAATTCATTCGTCCGATCCATTCTAATTCATTCGCACGATCCATTCTAATTCATTCGCACAAATTTGAATGGATCATACGAATAAATTAGAATAGATTGTGCGAATGAATTAGAACGGATTGTGCGAATGAATTAGAATGGATCATATGAACGAATTAGAATGGATCGTGCAAATGAATTAGAATGGATACATTCATGCGAATGAATTAGAATGGATCATACGAATGAATTAGACTGGATCGTACGAATAAATTAGAATGGATACATTAATACGAATGAATTAGAATGGATCGTACGAATGAATTAGATTGGATCGTACGAATGGATTAGAATGGATCGTACGAATGAATTAGAATGGATACATTTGTGCGAGTGGATTAGAACGCATTGTACGAATGAATTAGAATAGATACATTTGTGCGAATGAATTAGATTGCATCGTACGAATGAATTTGAATGGATTGTACGAATGAATTAGAATGGATCGTACGAATGAATTAGAATGGATCATGCGAATGAATTAGAATAAATCGTACGAATGAATTAGAATGGATCGTATGAATAAATTAGAATGGATCGTGCGAATGAATTAGAATGGATCGTACGAATGAATTAGAATGGATCCACCGAATGAATTAGAATGGATCGTACGAATGAATTAGAATGGATCGTATGAATGAATTAGAATGGATCTTACGAATGAATTAGAATGGATCGTACGAATGAATTAGAATGGATCGTACGAATGAATTAGAATGGATACATTCGTGCGAATGAATTAGAATGGATCGGACGAATGAATTAGAATGGATCGTACGAATGAATTAGAATGGTTACATTCGTGAGAATGAATTAGAATGGATCGTACGAATGGATTAGAATGGATCTTACGAATGGATTAGAATGGATCGTACGAATGAATTAGAAAGGATCGTACAAATGAATTAGAATAGATATATTCATGCGAATGAATTAGAATGGATAGTACGAAGGAATTAGAATGGATCTTACGAATGAATTAGAATGGATCGTACGAATGAATTAGAATGGATCTTACGAAAGAATTAGAATGGATCGTACGAATGAATTAGAATGGATCATACGAATGAATTAGAATGGATCGTACGAATGAATTAGAATGGATACATTCGTGCGAATGAATTAGAATGGATCGGATGAATGAATTAGAATGGATCGTACGAATGAATTAGAATGGATCATATGAATGAATTAGAATGGTTATATTTGTACGAATGAATTAGAATAGATACATTTGTGCAAATGAATTAGATTGCATCGTACGAATGAATTAGAATGGATCATAGGAATGAATTAGAATGGATCGTGCAAATGAATTAGAATGGATACATTCGTGCGAATGAATTAGAATGAATCGTAGGAATGAATTAGAATGGATCGTACGAATGAATTAGAATGGTTACATTCGTGCGAATGAATTAGAATGGATCGTACGAATGGATTCGAATGGATCGTACGAATAAATTAGAATGGATCTTACAAATGAATTAGAAAGGTTACATTTGTGAAAATGAATTAGAATGGATCGTACGAATGAATTAGAATGGATCGTACAAATGAATTAGAATGGATCGTACGAATGAATTAGAATGGATCGTACGAACGAATTAGAATAGATACATTTGTGCGAATGGATTAGAACGCATTGTACGAATGAATTAGAATAGATACATTTGTGCGAATTAATTAGATTGCATCGTACGAATGAATTAGAATGGATCGTACGATCCATTCTAATCCATTCGTACGATCCATTCTAATTCATTCGCATGAATGTAACCATTCTAATCCATTCGTACGATCCATTCTAATTCATTCCGACGATCCATTCTAATTCATTTGCACGAATGTATCCATTCTAATTTATTTGCACGATCCATTCTAATTTATTCCTATGATCCATTCTAATTCATTCGTACGATCCATTCTAATTCATTCGCTCGAATGTATCCATCTAATTCATTCGTACGATCCATTCTAATTCGTTCATACAATCCATTCTAATTCGTTTGTACGATTCATTCTAATTCGTTCATACGATCCATTCTAATTCATTCGCACGATCCATTCTAATACATTCGTACGATCCATTCTAATTCATTTCCACGATCCATTCTAATTCATTCCTATGACCCATTCTAATTCATTCGTACGATTCATTCTAATTCAGTCGCTCGAATGTATCCATTCTAATTCATTCGTACGATCCATTCTAATTCATTCGTACGATCCATTCTAATTCATTCTCACGAATATAACCTTTCTAATTCATTTGTATGTATCCATTCTAATTCATTCGTACGATCGATTCTAATTCATTCGCACGATCCATTCTAATTCATTCGTACGATCCATTCAAATTCATTCGCACGATCCATACTAATTCATTCGTACGATCCATTCTAATTCATTCGCACGAATATAACCATTCTAATGCATTCGTATGATTCATTCTAATTCATTCGCACGATCCATTCCAATTCATTCGTACGATCCATTCTAATTCATTCATCCAATCCATTCTAATTCATTCGCATGAATGCATCCATTCTAATTCATTTGTACAATCCATTCAAATTCATTCGCACGATCCATTCTAATTCATTCGTACGATCCATTCTAATTCATTCATACGATCTATTCTAATTCATTCGCTCGAATGTATCCATTCTAATTCATTCATTCGATCCATTCTAATTCATTTGTACGATCCATTCTAATTCATTCGCATGATCCATTCTAACTCATTCGTAGGAATGAATTAGAATGGATCGTACGAATGAATTAGAATGGTTACATTCGTTCGAATGAATTAGAATGGATCGTACGAATGGATTAGAATGGATCGTACGAATGGATTAGAATAGATCATACGAATGAATTAGAATAAATCGTACAAATGAATTAGAAAGGTTACATTTGTGAGAATGAATTAGAATGGATCGTACGAATGGATTGGAATGGATCGTACGAATGGATTAGAATGGATCGTACGAATTGATTAGAATGGATCGTACGAATGGATTAAAATGGATCGTACGAATGAATTACAATGGATCATACAAATGAATTAGAAAGGTTACATTCATGAGAATGAATTAGAATGGATCGTGCGAATGAATTAGAATTGATCATACGAATGAATTAGAATGGATCGTACGAATGAATAAGAATGGATCGTACTAATGAATTAGAATGGATATATTCGAGCGAATGAATTAGAATAGATCGTAGGAATGAATTAGAATGGATCATACGAATGAATTAGAATGGATCGTATGAATGAATTAGAATGGATCGTACGAAATTAATTAGAATGGATACATTATTCGTACGATCCATTCTAATTCAATCGTACGATCCATTCTAATTCATTCTCACAAATGTAACCTTTCTAATTCATTTGTACGATCCATTCTAATTCATTCGTACGATCCATTCGTACGATCCATTCTAATCCATTCGTACGATCCATTCTAATTCATTCGCACGAATGTAACCATTCTAATTCATTCGTGTGATCTATTCTAATTCATTCATACAATCCATTCTAATTCATTCGCACGAATGTATCCATTCAAATTAATTCGTACGATCCATTCTAATTCATTCGTATGATCCATTCTTATTCATTCGCACGATCCAGTCTAATTGATTCGCACGATCCATTCTAATTCATTCGCACGAATGTATCCATTCTAATTCATTCGTACGATCCATTCAAATTCATTAATATGATCCATTCTAATTCACTCGTACGATCCATTCTAATTCATATGCACAAAGGTATCCATTCTAATTCATTCGTACGATCCATTCTAATTCATTCGTACGATCCATTCTTATTCATTCGCACGATCCGTTCTAATTCATTCCTATGATCCATTCTAATTCATTCGCACGAATGTTACTATTCTAATTCATTCGTACGATCCATTCTAATTCATTACTACGATCCATTCTAATTCATTCGCACGAATGTATCCATTCTAATTCATTTGCACGATCCATTCTAATTCAATCCTATGACCCATTCTAATTCATTCGTACGATCCATTCTAATTCATTCGCTCGAATGTATCCATTCTAATTCATTCGTACGATCCATTCTAATTCATTCTCACGAATGTAACCTTTCTAATTCATTTATATGATCCATTCTAATTCATTCGTACGATCCATTCTAAACCATTCGTACGATCCATTCTAAACCATTCATACGATCCATTCTAATCCATTCGTACGATCCAATCTAATCCATTCGTACGATCTATTCTAATTCATTCGCTCGAATGTATCGATTCTAATTCATTCGAATGATCCATTCTAATCCATTCGTACGATCCATTCTATACCATTCGTACGATCCATTCTAATTCATTCGCATGAATGTAACCATTCTAATTCATTCATATGATCCATTCAAATACATTCGTACGATCCATTCTAATTCATTCGCACGAATGTATCTATTCTAATTCATTCGTATGATCCATTCTAATTCATTCCTACGGTCCATTCTAATTCATTCCCACGAATGTATCCATTCTAATTCATTTGCACGATCCATTCTAATTCATTCCTATGATCCATTCTAATTCATTCGTACGATCCACTCTAATTCATTCGCTTGAATATATCCATTCTAATTCATTCGTATGATCTATTCTAATTTATTCGTACGATCCATTCTAATTCATTCTCACGAATGTAAACATTCTAATTCATTCGTACGATCAATTCAAATTCATTAGCACGATCCATTCTAATTCATTCGTACGATCTATTCTATTTCATTCGTACGATCCATTCTTACTCAATCGTATGATCCATTCTAATTCATTCGCACGAATGTATCCATTCTAATTCTTTCGTACGATCCATTCTAATTCATTCGCACGATCCATTCTAATTCATTAATACAATCCAATCTAATTCATTCATGTGATCCATTCTAATTCATTCGCATGAATGTATCCATTCGAATTCATTCGTACGATCCATTCTAATTCATTCACACAATCTATTCTAATTTTTTCGTACGATCCATTCTAATTCATTAGCACGATCCATTCTAATTCATTCGTACGATCCATTCAATTTCATTCGTACGATCCATTCTTACTCATTCGTACGATCCATTCTAATTCATTCGTATGAATGTATCCATTCTAATTCATTCGTACAATCCATTCTAATTCATTCGCACGATCCATTCTAATTCATTCATATGATCCATTCTAAGTCATTCGTACGATCCATTCTAATTCATTCGCACATTCCATTCTAATTCATTCATACAATCCATTCTAATTCTTTCGCACGATCCTTTCTAATTCATTCGTACGATCCATTCTAATTCATTCATACAATCCATTCTATTTCATTCGTACGATCCATTCTTACTCATTCGTATGATCCATTCTAATTCATTCGCACGAATGTATCCATTCTAATTCATTCGTACGATCCATTCTAATTCATTCGTACGATCCATTCTAATTCATTCATACAATCCATTCTAATTCATTCATACAATCCATTCTAATTCTTTCATACGATCCATTCTAATTCATTCATACGTACAAATTTATACGCACGATCCATTATTACGATCCATTCTAATTCATTCGTACGATGTATTCTATTTCATTCATACGATTCATTCTAATTCCTTCGTATGATCCATTCTAATTCCTTCGTACAATCCATTCTATTTCATTCGTATGATCCATTCTAATTCATAAGTACGATCTATTCTAATTCATTCATACGATCCAATCTAATTCATTCATACGATCCATTCTAATTCATTCGCACGAATGTATCCATTTTAATTCATTCGTACGATCCATTATAATTAATTCGCACGATCTATTCTAATTCATTCGCACGATCCATTCAAATTCATTCATACAATCCATTCTAATTCTTTCGCATTATCCTTTCTAATTCATTCATACGATCCATTCTAATTCATTCGTACGATCCATTCTAATTCATTCGCACGATCAATTCTAATTCATTAGCACGATCCATTCTAATTCATTCGCACGAATGTATCCATTCTAATTCATTCGCACGATCCATTCTAATTCATTTATACGATCCAATCTAACTCATTCATACGATCCATTCTAATTCATTCGCACGAATGTATCCATTCTAATTCATTCGTACGATCCATTATAATTCATTCGCACAATCTATTCTAATTCATTTGTATGATCCATTCTAATTCATTAGCACGATCCATTCTAATTCATTCGTACGATCCATTCTATTTCATTCGTACGATCCATTCTTACTCATTCGTACGATCCATTCTTACTCATTCGTACGATCCATTCTAATTCATTCGCACGAATGTATCCATTCTAATTCATTCGTACGATCCATTCTAATTCATTCGTACGATCTATTCTAATTCATTCGTACGATCCATTCTAATTCATTCGCAAGATCCATTCTAATTCATTCGCACTAATGTATCCATTCTAATTCCTTCGTACGATCCATTCTAATTCATTCGTACGATCTATTCTAATTCATTCATATAATCCATTCTAATTCATTCGTACGAACTATTCTAATTCATTCATACGATCCATTCTAATTCCTTCGTACGATCCATTCTAATTCCTTCGTACGATCCATTCTAATTCCTTTGTACGACCCATTATATTTCATTCGTATGATCCATTCTAATTCCTTTGTACGATCCATTTTAATTCTTTCGTACAATCCATTCTATTTCATTCGTACGATCCATTCTTACTCATTCGCACGATCCATTCTAATTCATTCATACGATCCATTCTAATTCATTCATACAATCCATTCTAATTCTTTCACACGATCCATTCTAATTCATTCGTACGTTCCATTCTAATTTATTAGCACGATCCATGCTAATTCATTTGTACGATCCATTCTAATTCATTCGCACGATCAATTCTAATTCATTCGTACGATCAATTCTAATTCATTCGCACAATCTATTCTAATTCATTCGTACGATCCATTCTAATTCATTCGCACGATCCATTCTAATTCATTCATGCGACCCATTCTTATTCATTCGTACGATCCATTCTTACTCATTCGTACGATCTATTCTAATTCATTCACAAATATGTATCCATTCTAATTCATTCGTACAATCCATTCTAATTCCTTCGTACGATCCATTCAAATTCCTTCGTACGATCCATTCTAATTCCTTCGTACGACCCATTATATTTCATTCGTATGATTCATTCTAATTCCTTTGTACGATCCATTCTAATTCATTCCCATGAATACAACCATTCTAATTCATTCATACGATCCAATCTAATTCATTCATACGATCCATTCTAATTCATTCGCATGAATGTATCCATTCTAATTCATTTGTACGATCCATTCTAATTCCTTCGTACGATCCATTCTAATTCATTCGCACAATCTATTCTAACGCACAATTTATTCTAATTCATTCGTACGATCAATTCTAATTCATTAGCACGATCCATTCTAATTCATTCGCACGAATGAATCCGTTCTAATTCATTCATACAATCCATTCGTACGAATGAATTAGAATGGATCATACGAATGAATTAGAATGAATTAGAATGGATCGTACGAATGAATTAGAATGGATACATTCGTGCAAATGAATTAGAATAGATCGTACGAATGAATTAGAATGGATCGTATGAATGAATTAGAATGGATCGTGTGAAATAATTAGAATAGATTGTATGAATGAATTAGATCTAATTCATTCGTACGATCCATTCTAATTCATTCGTACGATCCATTCTAATTCATTCGCACGAATGTATCCATTCTAATTCCATCGTACGATCCATTCTAATTCACACGATCCATTCTAATTCCTTCGTACGACCCATTCTAATTCATTAATACGATCCAATCTAATTCGTTCATACGATCCATTCTAATTCATTCCTACGATCCATTCTAATTCATTCGTACGATCCATTCTAATTCATTCGAACGATCCATTCTAATTCATTCATATGATCCATTCTAATTCATTCATACGATCCATTCTAATTCATTCGTACGATCGAATTAGAATGGATCGTATAAGTGAATTCGAATGGATCGTGCGAATTAATTGGAATGGATCGTATGAATGAATTTGAGTGGATACATTCGTGCGACTGAATTAGAATGGATCGTATGAATGAATTAGAATGGATCGTGCAAAGGAATTAGAATGGATCGTATGAATGAATTAGAATGGATACATTCGTGCGAATGAATTAGAATAGATCGTACGAAGGAATTAGAATGGATCGTACGTACGAAGGAATTAGAATGGATCGTATGAAGGAATTAGAATGGATCATATGAATGAATTAGAATGGATACATTTGTACAAATAAATTAGAATGGATCGTACGAAGGAATTAGAATGGATCGTACGTACGAAGGAATTAGAATGGATCGTACGAAGGAATTAGAATGGATCATACGAATGAATTAGAATAGATACATTCGTGTGAATGAATTAGAATGGATCGTGCGAATGAATTAGAATGGATTGTACGAATGAATTAGAATAGATTGTGCGAATGAATTAGAATTGATCTTGCGAATGAATTAGAATGGATCGTACGAATGAATTAGAAGAGATTGTGGGAATATATTAGAATGGATCGTACGAATGAATTAGAATAGATACATTCATGCGAATGAATTAAAATGGATCGTATGAATGAATTAGATTGGATCATATGAATGGATTAGAATGGATCGTGCGAATGAATTAGAATGGATCGTACGAATGAATTAGAATGGATCGTATGAGTGAATTCGAATGGATCATGCGAATGAATTAGAATGGATCGTATGAATGATTTAGAGTGGATACATTCGTGCGAATGAATTAGAATGGATCGTGCGAATAAATTAGAATGGATCGTGCGAAGGAATTAGAATGGATCGTACGAATGAATTAGAATGGATACATTCGTGAGAATGAATTAGAATGGATCGTACGAAGGAATTAGAATGGATCGTACGTACGAAGGAATCAGAATGGATCGTACGAAGGAATTAGAATGGATCGTGCGAATGAATTAGAATGGATACATTCGTGCGAATTAATTAGAATGGATCGTACAAAGGAATTAGAATGGATCGTACGAACGAAGGAATTAGAATGGATCGTACGAATGAATTAGAATGGATATATTCGTGCGAATGAATTAGAATGGATCGTGCGAATGAATTAGAATGGATCGTGCGAATGAATTAGAATGGATCGTACGAATGAATTAGAATAGATTGTGTGAATGAATTAGAATGGATCGTACGAATGAATTAGAATGGATACATTCGTGCAAATGAATTAGAATGGATCGTATGAATGAATTAGATTGGATCGTATGAATGAATTAGAATGGATCGTGCGAATGAATTAGAATGGATCGCACGATCCATTCTAATTCATTCATACGATCCATTCTAATTCATTCATACAATCCATTCTAATTCTTTCACACGATCCATTCTAATTCATTCGTACGTTCTATTCTAATTCATTCGTACGATCCATTCTAATTCATTCGTACGATCCATTCTAATTCATACGATCCATTCTATTTTATTCATACGATCCATTCTAATTCATTAGCACATACGATCCATTCTAATTCATTCGTACAATCCATTCTAATTCATTCGCACGACCCATTCGAATTCACTCATACGATCCATTCTAATTCATTCATACGATCCATTCTAATTCATTCGTACGATCCATTCTAATTCATTCGTACAATCCATTCTATTTCATTCGTACGATCCATTCTTACTCTTTCGTACGATCCATTCTAATTCATTCGTACAATCTATTCTAATTCATTCATACGATCCATTCTAATTCACTAGCACGATCGTACGAATTAATTAGAATGGATCGTACGAATGAAATAGAATGGATCATACGAATGAAATAGAATGGATCGTACGATCCACTCTAATTCATTCGTATGATCCATTCTAATTCATTCGCACGAATGTATCCATTCTAATTCATTCGTACGATCCATTCTAATTCATTCGTACAATCCATTCTATTTCATTCGTACGATCCATTCTTACTCATTCGTATGATCCATTCTAATTCATTCACATGAATGTATCCATTCTAATTCATTCGTATGATCCGTTCTAATTCATTCGTACGATCCATTCTAATTCATTCGCACGATCCATTCTAATTCATTCGCACGAATGTATCCATTCTAATTCCTTCGTACGATCCATTCTAATTCATTCGTACGATCTATTCTAATTCATTCATACAATCCATTCTAATTCATTCGTACGATCTATTCTAATTCATTCGTACGATCCATTCTAATTCATTCGCACGAATGTATCCACTCTAATTCATTCATACGATCCATTCTAATTCATTCGTACGATCCATTCTAATTCATTCGCACTATCCATTCTAATTCATTCATACGATCCAATCTAATTCATTCATACGATCCATTCTAATTCAATCGTATGATCCATTCTAATTCCTTCGTACGATCCATTCTATTTCATTCGTACGATCAATCCATTCTTACTCAAACGTATGATCCATTCTAATTCATTCGCACGAATGTATCCATTCTAATTCATTCGTACGATCCATTCTAATTCATTCGTACAATCCATTCTAATTTATTCGCACGATCCATTCGAATTCACTCATACGATCCATTCTAATTCATTCATACGATTCATTCTAATTCATTCGCACGAATGTATCCATTCTAATTCATTCGTACGATCCATTCTAATTCATTCGCACAATCTATTCTAATTTATTCGTACGATCCATTCTAATTCATTCGCACGATCCATTCTAATTCATTCATACGATCCATTCTTATGCATTCGTATGATCCATTCTAATTCATTTATACGATCCAATCTAATTCATTTATACAATCCATTCTAATTCATTCGCACGAATTTATCCATTCTAATTCATTCGTACGATCCATTTTAATTCATAAGTGCGATCCATTCTAATTCATTCATACGATCCATTCTAATTCATTTGCACGATCCATTCTAATTCATTCATACGATCCAATCTAATTCATTCATATGATCCATTCTAATTCATTCGCACGATCCATTCTAATTAATCCGTACGATCTTGCTAGTGAATTAGAATGGATCTTACGAATGAATTAGAATAGATCGTACGAATGAATTAGAATGGATACATTCGTGCGAATGAATTAGAATGGATCGTACGAATAAGTAAGAATGGATCGTATGAATGAAATAGAATGGATTGTATGAATGAATTAGAATGGATATATTCGTGTAAATGGATTAGAATAGATCGTATGAATGAATTAGAATGGATTGTACTTATGAATTAGAATGGATCGTACGAATGAATTAGAATGGATACATTGGTGCGAATGAATTAGATTGGATCGTACGAATGAGGTAGAATGGATCGTACGAATGTATTCATGCAAATGAATTAGAATGGATCGTATGTACGAATGAATTAGAATGGATCATACGAATGAGTAAGAATGGATCGTACAAATGAAATAGAATGGATTGTACGAATGAATTAGAATGGATCGTACGAATGAATTAGAATGGATAAATTCGTGCGAATGAATTAGAATGGATTGTATGAATGAATTAGATTGGATCGTATAAATGAATTAGAATGGATCGTACGAATGAATTAGAATAGATTGTGCGAATGAATTAGAATGGATCGTGTGAATGAATTAGAATGGATCATACGAATGAATTAGAATGGATACATACATTCGTGCGAATGAATTAGAATGGATCGTTCGAATGAGTAACAATGGATCGTACGAATGAAATAGAATGGATCGTACGTATCAATTAGAATGGATACATTCATAGGAATGAATTAGAATGGATCGTACGAAGGAATTAGAATGGATCGTACGTAGAAATTAGAAAGGATCGTACGAATGAATTAGAATGGTTACATTCGTGCAAAGAATTAGAATGGATTGTATGAATGAATTAGAATGGATCGTGCGAATGAATTAGAATGGATCGTACGGATGAATTAGAATAGATACATTCATGCGAACTAATTAGAATGGATCATGCGAATGAATTAGAATGGATCGTACGAATTAATTAGAATGGATCGTATGAATGAATTAGAATAGATTGTACGAATGAATTAGAATGGATCGTATGAATGAATTAGATTGGATCGTATGAATGAATTAGAATGGATCGTGCGAATGAATTAGAATGGATCGTACAAATTAATTAGAATGGATCGTACGAATGAATTAGAATGGATCGTACGAATAAATTAGAATGGATCGTGTGAAAGAATTAGAATGGATTGTATGAATGAATTAGAATGGATCGTATGAATGAATTAGAATAGATCTTGAGAATGAATTAGAATGGATTGTACGAATGAATTAGAATGGATTCATACGTGCGAATGAATTAGAATGGATCGTACGAATGAATTAGAATGGATCGTATGAATGAATTAGAATGGATCGTGCGAATGAATTAGAATGGATCGTACGAATGAATTAGAATGGATCGTCACTACAAAAAAAACAGTTATTACCGACGGACAATATCCGTCGGTAATATTAAAATTTCGTCGGTAATATTATATAGCGACGGAAGATATTTCCGTCGCTGGCTGTCGGGAAAAAAGGCGTCGGGGAAAACAATACGACGGACCAAATATTACCGTCGGTATTAATAATTAATACCGACGGTAATTAGAACGCCGTCGGTAATATTTAATCAATTTAAAACTAATATAATATAGTATTGCCGACGAACTATAAGAATCCGTCGGTAATATATAAACATTTTACCGACGAGTATAGTTTATACTGTCGGTAATACTATATATATTACCGACACATATATATATTACCCGTCGGTAATAATATATATATTACCGACCAAATTAATATCACCGTCGGTAATACTATATATATTACCGACGGATATATATTACCCGTCGGTAATACTATATATATTACCGACGGATATTATATGCCGTCGGCAAATCATTAATAATTTAAAAAAAATAAAAATATTATTACCGATGGAATAATTTATTTCCGTCGGTAATAAGTATCTTTTTTTTTTTAATAAATTTACATAAATAATGTTATTTAATTCCTGTGATTCAATACCACAATATATTACCACAATTTATCAAATATTACCACAATTTATCAAATATTACCACAATTTATAAAATATTACCTAAATTGATAAAAAATTACAGCAAATTATCAAATATTACCACAGTTCCCGGCCGACAATTATAGATAGAAGAAAAAATAACCATATATTACAAAACAATATTTACACAATCCAGAACTGAGAGATGATACATGTCCTATCTCAACCACCCCCGCCCGCCACCAACGCCGGTGCTCTCATCGATCCCCTGACGCCGCCCTATCTCAACCACGCCCGCCCACCACCAACGCTGGTGCTCTCATCGATCCCCTGACGCCGCCCTGCTCCTGCAATTAACATGTATTTGTTAAAAAAATGGTTTATATCTATAACTGAGTCTAAGCGTTAAAAAATGATAAGTTAGCGTGTTTCGATTTTGAAATAGGTTTGGATTCGATCCGATCGTCATCGGCTCGGCATCCGGTAATTTGAACTTGGAATTATTCCGTATTTCGGACTTGCGAGCGGGTTCTAATTGGATATTTGATCAATTTACGCTCCGATTCACCGATTTAGAGTCTAAGTGTTGGAAAATCATAAGTTAGCGTGTTTCGGATATGAAATAGGTTTGGATTCGATCCGATCGTCATCGGCTCGGCATTCGATAATTCGAACTTGGAATTATTCCGTATTTCGGACTTGCGAGCGGGTTCTAATTGGATATTTGACCAATTTACGCTCCGATTCACCGATTTAGAGTCTAAGTGTTGGAAAATCATAAGTTAGCGTGTTTCGGATATGAAATAGGTTTGGATTCGATCCGATCGTCATCGGATCGGCATCCGGTAATTCGAAGTTGGAATTATTCCGTATTTCGGACTTGCGAGCGGGTTCTAATTGGATATTTGACCAATTTACGCTCCGATTCACCGATTTAGAGTCTAAGTGTTGGAAAATCATAAGTTAGCGTGTTTCGGATATGAAATAGGTTTGGATTCGATCCGATCGTCATCGGCTCGGCATCCGGTAATTCGAACTTGGAATTATTCCGTATTTCGGACTTGCGAGCGGGTTCTAATTGGATATTTGACCAATTTACGCTCCGATTCACCGATTTAGAGTCTAAGTGTTGGAAAATCATAAGTTAGAGTGTTTCGGATATGAAATAGGTTTGGATTCGATCCGATCGTCATCGGCTCGGCATCCGGTAATTCGAACTTGGAATTATTCCGTATTTCGGACTTGCGAGCGGGTTCTAATTGGATATTTGACCAATTTACGCTCCGATTCACCGATTTAGAGTCTAAGTGTTGGAAAATCATAAGTTAGCGTGTTTCGGATATGAAATAGGTTTGGATTCGATCCGATCGTCATCGGCTCGGCATCCGGTAATTCGAACTTGGAATTATTCCGTATTTCGGACTTGCGAGCGGGTTCTAATTGGATATTTGACCAATTTACGCTCCGATTCACCGATTTAGAGTCTAAGTGTTGGAAAATCATAAGTTAGCGTGTTTCGGATATGAAATAGGTTTGGATTCGATCCGATCGTCATCGGCTCGGCATCCGGTAATTCGAACTTGGAATTATTCCGTATTTCGGACTTGCGAGCGGGTTCTAATTGGATATTTGACCAATTTACGCTCCGATTCACCGATTTAGAGTCTAAGTGTTGGAAAATCATAAGTTAGCGTGTTTCGGATATGAAATAGGTTTGGATTCGATCTGATCGTCATCGGCTCGGCATCCGATAATTCGAACTTGGAATTATTCCGTATTTCGGACTTGCGAGCGGGTTCTAATTGGATATTTGACCAATTTATGCTCCGATTCACCGATTTAGAGTCTAAGTATTGGAAAATCATAAGTTAGCGTGTTTCGGATATGAAATAGGTTTGGATTCGATCCGATCGTCATCGGCTCGGCATCCGGTAATTCGAACTTGGAATTATTCCGTATTTCGGACTTGCGAGCGGGTTCTAATTGGATATTTGACCAATTTACGCTCCGATTCACCGATTTAGAGTCTAAGTGTTGGAAAATCATAAGTTAGCGTGTTTCGGATATGAAATAGGTTTGGATTCGATCCGATCGTCATCGGCTCGGCATCCGGTAATTCGAACTTGGAATTATTCCGTATTTCGGACTTGCGAGCGGGTTCTAATTGGATATTTGACCAATTTACGCTCCGATTCACCGATTTAGAGTCTAAGTGTTGGAAAATCATAAGTTAGCGTGTTTCGGATATGAAATAGGTTTGGATTCGATCCGATCGTCATCGGCTCGGCATCCGGTAATTCGAACTTGGAATTATTCCGTATTTCGGACTTGCGAGCGGGTTCTAATTGGATATTTGACCAATTTACGCTCCGATTCACCGATTTAGAGTCTAAGTGTTGGAAAATCATAAGTTAGCGTGTTTCGGATATGAAATAGGTTTGGATTCGATCCGATCGTCATCGGCTCGGCATCCGGTAATTCGAACTTGGAATTATTCCGTATTTCGGACTTGCGAGCGGGTTCTAATTGGATATTTGACCAATTTACGCTCCGATTCACCGATTTAGAGTCTAAGTGTTGGAAAATCATAAGTTAGCGTGTTTCGGATATAAAATAGGTTTGGATTCGATCGGATCGTCATCGGCTCGGCATCCGGTAATTCGAACTTGGAATTATTCCGTATTTCGGACTTGCGAGCGGGTTCTAATTGGATATTTGACCAATTTACGCTCCGATTCACCGATTTAGAGTCTAAGTGTTGGAAAATCATAAGTTAGCGTGTTTCGGATATAAAATAGGTTTGGATTCGATCGGATCGTCATCGGCTCGGCATCCGGTAATTCGAACTTGGAATTATTCCGTATTTCGGACTTGCGAGCGGGTTCTAATTGGATATTTGACCAATTTACGCTCCGATTCACCGATTTAGAGTCTAAGTGTTGGAAAATCATAAGTTAGCGTGTTTCGGATATGAAATAGGTTTGGATTCGATCCGATCGTCATCGAATCGGCATCCGGTAATTCGAAGTTGGAATTATTCCGTATTTCGGACTTGCGAGCGGGTTCTAATTGGATATTTGACCAATTTACGCTCCGATTCACCGATTTAGAGTCTAAGTGTTGGAAAATCATAAGTTAGCGTGTTTCGGATATGAAATAGGTTTGGATTCGATCCGATCGTCATCGGCTCGGCATCCGGTAATTCGAACTTGGAATTATTCCGTATTTCGGACTTGCGAGCGGGTTCTAATTGGATATTTGACCAATTTACGCTCCGATTCACCGATTTAGAGTCTAAGTGTTGGAAAATCATAAGTTAGCGTGTTTCGGATATGAAATAGGTTTGGATTCGATCCGATCGTCATCGGCTCGGCATCCGGTAATTCGAACTTGGAATTATTCCGTATTTCGGACTTGCGAGCGGGTTCTAATTGGATATTTGACCAATTTACGCTCCGATTCACCGATTTAGAGTCTAAGTGTTGGAAAATCATAAGTTAGCGTGTTTCGGATATGAAATAGGTTTGGATTCGATCCGATCGTCATCGGCTCGGCATCCGGTAATTCGAACTTGGAATTATTCCGTATTTCGGACTTGCGAGTGGGTTCTAATTGGATATTTGACCAATTTACGCTCCGATTCACCGATTTAGAGTCTAAGTGTTGGAAAATCATAAGTTAGCGTGTTTCGGATATGAAATAGGTTTGGATTCGATCCGATCGTCATCGGCTCGGCATCCGGTAATTCGAACTTGGAATTATTCCGTATTTCGGACTTGCGAGCGGGTTCTAATTGGATATTTGACCAATTTACGCTCCGATTCACCGATTTAGAGTCTAAGTGTTGGAAAATCATAAGTTAGCGTGTTTCGGATATGAAATAGGTTTGGATTCGATCCGATCGTCATCGGCTCGGCATCCGGTAATTCGAACTTGGAATTATTCCGTATTTCGGACTTGCGAGCGGGTTCTAATTGGATATTTGACCAATTTACGCTCCGATTCACCGGTTTAGAGTCTAAGTGTTGGAAAATCATAAGTTAGCGTGTTTCGGATATGAAATAGGTTTGGATTCGATCCGATCGTCATCGGATCGGCATCCGATAATTCGAAGTTGGATTTATTCCGTATTTCGGACTTGCGAGCGGGTTCTAATTGGATATTTGACCAATTTACGCTCCGATTCACCGATTTAGAGTCTAAGTATTGGAAAATCATAAGTTTTCGGATATAAAATAGGTTTGGATTCGATCGGATCGTCATCGGCTCGGCATCCGATAATTCGAACTTGGAATTATTCCGTATTTCGGACTTGCGAGCGGGTTCTAATTGGATATTTGACCAATTTACGCTTCGATTCACCGATTTAGAGTCTAAGTGTTGGAAAATCATAAGTTAGCGTGTTTCGGATATGAAATAGGTTTGGATTCGATCCGATCGTCATCGGATCGGCATCCGGTAATTCGAAGTTGGAATTATTCCGTATTTCGGACTTGCGAGCGGGTTCTAATTGGATATTTGACCAATTTACGCTCCGATTCACCGATTTAGAGTCTAAGTGTTGGAAAATCATAAGTTAACGTGTTTCGGATATAAAATAGGTTTGGATTCGATCCGATCGTCATCGGCTCGGCATCAGATAATTCGAAGTTGGAATTATTCCGTATTTCGGACTTGCGAGCGGGTTCTAATTGGATATTTGACCAATTTACGCTCCGATTCACCGATTTAGAGTCTAAGTGTTGGAAAATCATAAGTTAGCGTGTTTCGGATATGAAATAGGTTTGGATTCGATCCGATCGTCATCGGATCGGCATCCGATAATTCGAAGTTGGATTTATTCCGTATTTCGGACTTGCGAGCGGGTTCTAATTGGATATTTGACCAATTTACGCTCCGATTCACCGGTTTAGAGTCTAAGTGTTGGAAAATCATAAGTTAGCGTGTTTCGGATATGAAATAGGTTTGGATTCGATCCGATCGTCATCGGATCGGCATCCGGTAATTCGAACTTGGAATTATTCCGTATTTAAAAGAAAAACAGAGGCTACATCATTACCGGCTACATCATTACCATGAGAGAGAGAGTGACCATTTACGATTCGATTTACCGATTTATAGTCTAAGTGTTGGAAAATCATAAGTGTGATAATATGATCAAAACTCAAATTAGTAAGATTCATATTTTTTGCTAATATTATAAAGATTAGTAAGTACCTGATCATGAGGATGAGCCACCGCTAGACCGGCTTATGAATTCATTAAATTTACGCTCCAGTTCCCTGCGAGCTTCTCTTTCCTCATCGAGGGCCTTCTTCTCCGCCTCAACCCTCTGCTCGAGGGCCTGCCTCTGCTCTCGCTCCGCCTCCATCCTCTGCTCGAGGGCCTGCCTCTGCTCTCGCTCCGCGTCTAGCGCAGACTGCAGCTGAGTGATAGCACCGGTCTGGGTGTCCCGTGCCCTCGAGCGCATACCCTCTCGTCCAAAGTAGGAGGAGGGCGTGACTCCAAGGCCCGTACAGAGGACACGGCCGTGCGTGGCAGGTCTCAGCACAGTATCCATCGCTGAGTCGACAGATACTGAGCTGGAGGAGGAGCCGGCCTCGCCCGACGGGGTCACCATAAGTCGCATCCTCTCCTATATAAAAACAACCAATGATATTCAATGATATTTTATGGCATATGTATAAGAATATATTAACAGTAATTTAATTACTTACCACTTGCGAGGCAACCCTGTCGTCCAGAAATGCCCCATCGATACGCCGCCTCCTAGAGGCCTCAAAAAGGTCAATCCTATTAGGCTCGTGGCCCAAGGACTGTGTCTGTTGGACATATAAAATAAATAGACGAGTTAATATAACATGTATAGAGCTTTAAATAATAACAATGTTTGTATCATTTACCAGCTGCTGGGCAAGCTGGGGCATGGAGGTCCTCCCCTTCACTGGAGCAGGTGTCGTCGAGGCACTTCTATTCTGCTTGCCTACAGCAGATTTCACCTGTGTCAATCGATTAAATTTTGAAACATCAATACAAATTTTTAGTATAACATTAAAACAAGTACGAATCAACAAAATTAAAATTATACCTGAAAGCTAGGGGTGGCCCAGTGAGCGACCAAAAACTGTAGAATGTGTAGCGGTGGCGCGTCTCTCGTCCCGGCCGCAGCCTGTACCTCCTCAGCCGGCTGGCCGACCAAGTAACCGTAGAGCTTGTAGAGCTCGTGACGGTAATCCCTGTACCGCTCACCCATCGTCTTCCACAAGTCCTCCCGATGGGTGTCGGTTTCCATGTTCTCCCATTTAAATTTCTCCTGTAAAATCAATTTAGAAACAAGTCATTTTATCAAATCAAATTATAAAGAAGTACGATATTATTCTAAAATGCTTTAATGAAACTAACGTACCAAAAACTGCTGATACATCCTCTCCTTATAGGATGCATCAATGTTCTTCCACCCCCTTAACCCCACAATCGGGGCATTCCTCTCCTCCCGTACTATCATGCCGACCCACGTGGCGGCGTCAGAAGCGTGCTCGCCCACAAAGGTATGGCCGCTCCACTGTAGGGACAGCGGCTCGCGTAAGGCCGACAAGCGCCGGGCCGTCGTCACGCCCCGGTCGCCTACGTACCTGGTCGACCCTGCAAATAAAATATACATCAGTACTGAAGAAGTATTTACAACATGTATAAAACTTTAGATCTAAACATTACCTGTGGGCGTAGACGCTGCAGCCGAGTGCTGAGCACTGCTCGAAGCTCCGGAGGCTGTGACCACAGCAGGAGCTGGTGTGGAGAGAGGAACAGCACTACCAGATCCGGACGGCTCAGCCTCGGACCCTGGGGTGGCAGCCGGAGCGCTCTGAGCTACCCCACCCCTGCCTCTGCCTCTGCCTCTATGAACATATGACCGTGATGCCATCTGAAACAATTTAATTTACATATGAAACAGTAAGATTTAAGATTTACATATGAAACAATATGAAACAGTTTGATTTATATATGAAACAGTATGATTTACATATGAAACAATATGAACCCGCTCGCAATATGAAACAATATGAAACAATATGAAACAGTTAGACTCTAAATCGGTTAATCGGATCGTAAAGTGGTCAAATATCCAATTAGAACCCGCTCGGAAGTCCGAAATACGGAATATAATTCCAAGTTCGAATTATCGGATGCCGATCCGATGACGATCGGATCGAATCCAAACCTATTTTATATCCGAAACACGCTAACTTATGATTTTCCAACACTTAGACTCTAAATCGGTGAATCGGAGCGTAAATTGGTCAAATATCCAATTAGAACCCGCTCGCAAGTCCGAAATACGGAATAATTCCAACATCGAATTACCGGATGCCGATCCGATGACGATCGGATCGAATCCAAACCTATTTCATATCCGAAACACGCTAACTTATGATTTTCCAACACTTAGACTCTAAACCGGTGAATCGGAGCGTAAATTGGTCAAATATCCAATTAGAACCCGCTCGCAAGTCCGAAATACGGAATAATTCCAACTTCGAATTACCGGATGCCGATCCGATGACGATCGGATCAAATCCAAACCTATTTCATATCCGAAACACGCTAACTTATGATTTTCCAACACTTAGACTCTAAACCGGTGAATCGGAGCGTAAATTGGTCAAATATCCAATTAGAACCCGCTCGCAAGTCCGAAATACGGAATAAATCCAACTTCGAATTACCGGATGCCGATCCGATGACGATCGGATCGAATCCAAACCTATTTCACATCCGAAACACGCTAACTTATGATTTTCCAACACTTAGACTCTAAATCGGTGAATCGGAGCGTAAATTGGTCAAATATCCAATTAGAACCCGCTCGCAAGTCCGAAATACGGAATAATTCTAAGTTCGAATTATCGGATGCCGAGCCGATGACGATCCGATTGAATCCAAACCTATTTTATATCCGAAACACGCTAACTTATGATTTTCCAACACTTAGACTCTAAATCGGTGAATCGGAGCGTAAATTGGTCAAATATCCAATTAGAACCCGCTCGCAAGTCCGAAATACGGAATAATTCCAAGTTCGAATTATCGGATGCCGATCCGATGACGATCCGATCGAATCGAAACCTATTTCATATCCGAAACACGCTAACTTATGATTTTCCAACTCTTAGACTCTAAATCGGTGAATCGGTCGGATCGTAAATCGGTGAAACGGTATGATTTACATATGAAACGGTATGATTTACATATGAATCGGTGAAACAGTATGATTTAAATATGAAACAATTTGATTTACATACGGTCTAGTCATTTTCTGTCTCATCTCTGTCACTCTCATCGCTTCCCTCTTCTATTATTTGATCTGCATTCGCTGTCCAGTTTATATTGTCGACATCTTCATTTTCGTCGTGCACTGCGTCGACAATGATTATCTCATCATTCTGGTATGCATCCAAATCATCATCGACGACCCCCGCATCCTTGTCTCCCATGTCGTAAAAATCTCTGGGTGGTGACCTGACTACAATTTGCCAACCTGGAGAGGTATTATCCGGTGCATAAAATATCTGTTGCGCTTGAGAGGCAAGAATGAATGGATCTTCATATTGGGTATTCAATCTCTTGGCAGTGTTGATGCTGATAAAACCGTATTTGTCGACATTATAACCAGTCCCGCGATTATTAACATCATACCAATCGCATTTGAATAATACGATCCGATTTTGGCCAAGGAATTTAATCTTGAGAATCTCGTTGAGGACGCCGTAGAAGTCGATATTTTCTAATTCTTCTTGCTCACCGTTGACGACAACCCCACTATTTTGGGTTCTTCGTGATTTTTCACTATCTTTCGTCCGAAATCTATAACCGTTCATGATATAACCATCGTACGATATTGCGTCTTGCAAAGGACTACAAGATAAGCGCCAGAGATCCTCATTCATCAGCGGATCGTGGTTGTCGTGCAGCTCCTGTGCCTATAATAACCACACGACATTCATGATATGAACACATAATTATTGTTCGGTAATGGATGTCAATGAAATTCAGTAATGATGTGAATACTTACGTGTTTCTCGAACCACGATGGGAATTCACGATCATGAATTTGGGGAGCATTTCGAATACCCCGATTATTAATGATGGCTTTATGCTTCCTGTTTTACCGGTTATGAATTAGATTATAATTAGCACATATACTTAATGAATGGACTGAAAGAATGAGTAAATGATCGTAAAATGCTTACTCAATGAATGGCCACACTTCATCACATTGGCGCAACACATACATATGTGCCTGTTGAATCTCATCTACAGACAATCGACGGGTTTTGCCTCCTCCTACAGGTCTACCCATTTCGGCAAATATAGACAGACCCCCATCGAAGTCTATTGGACCACCGTCATAGTTCCGCTCAAGTTGATTGAATCGCGTGTCTATACCATGTAGGTATCTTGAGCAGAATGTTAGACATTCTTCTGCTAGGTATCCTTCAGCAATTGATCCCTCCGGACGACTTTTATTACGAACATATGATTTCAATGTTCGCAAGTACCTAATTTGAGAAAAAAATATTTGTATGAATATATCAAGAACGATCAAATACATTGTGCGAATGAGACGAGACGATTACCTCTCGATAAAATACATCCACCGGTAATGAACTGGGCCGCCGAGTTTGGCCTCATTTGCCAAGTGAACGGTCAAATGCACCATGACATCAAAGAATGAAGGTGGAAATATCATCTCTAACTTGCACAATGTGAGCGCAATATCCCTCTCCATCTGTTCAAGTTGGTCCACTCTAAGTACCTTCGAGCACAACTGTCTGAAAAAAGTGCTGAGCTCAATTAACGGACCGGACACCTCTTCGGTTAAATTCCCACGTATAGCAAGAGATAACAATCGCTGCATAAGAACATGACAATCGTGGCTCTTTAATCCAGACAACTTCCGGCCGTTCTCTTGCACGCATCGTGCGATATTCGAAGAATAACCGTCTGGCGTTTTCACAGACCGTAGGAATGCACATAAGGCTGCCTTTTGCTGTGAGCTCATGGTGTAGCATGCAACTGGCAACACATACTTATCCCCAATCTCTTAGGGATGAAGTGATTTTCGGATGCCCAACTCCTTAAGATCGAGACGAGATTTAAGATTATCCTTCGTCTTACCGTCGAGATTCAGCAGTGTTCCTATAATGTTGTCACACACATTTTTCTCAATATGCATGACATCCAAGTTATGCCGCAAGAGTAGGCTGCTCCAGTACGGTAGTTTAAAGAAAATACTCTTCTTCTTCCAGTTATGCTCACGCGTAGAATCTTCATGCGTTCTCTTCTTTTTACCTTTTCCAAGTGCCACGGCATCAAGCTGATCCAATTCGCACAAGACTTCTACCCCCGAAAGCTGCTCCGGGGCCTTTGCAAGTTCCTTCTTGCCGTTGAAAGCTCTTTTGTTCTGCCTCCACTTATGGCCGTCAACAAGGAATCTTCGATGGCCCATATAACAGAACTTGCCTCCGTTCTTCAATCGTAATGAATCTGTCTCCTTATTGCATGTAGGGCACGCCAATTTTCCTTTAGTACTCCACCCGGATAAGTTGGCATATGCAGGAAAATCGTTGATGGTCCATAGAAGTGCCGCATGCATCCGAAAATTCTGGCGCAACGAGGCATCATACGTATCGGCCCCAACTTCCCATAACTCGTTCAACTCCTCAATCAACGGCTGCAAGTAAACGTCAATATCATTACCAGGCGACCTGGGTCCGGGAATGAGCAAGGAGAGCATTGTGTATGGCTTTTTTAAGCACATCCAGGGAGGCAAATTGTATGGAACTAGGACAACTGGCCAAATGCTGTACGACACACTCATATTCCCAAAGGGATTGAAGCCATCGCTAGCAAGCCCTAACCTGACGTTGCGAACTTCACATGCGAATTCAGGATATGTATGATCAAAATCTTTCCACGTCAGAGAGTCGGCCGGATGTCTCATAATCCCGTCATCTGTACGTTCTCGTGCATGCCACCTCATGTGCTCAGCAGTCTTCGATGACATAAACAACCTCTGAAGCCTGTCCCTGAGCGGGAAGTATAGGAGAACCTTTGCAGATACATTTTTCTTCCTTCGACTGGTACTAGACTCGGCATCCGTCTCTTTATATCTCGTTGCTCCGCATATGTGGCATGACCGCGCATGTTCGTACTCTTTCCGGTACAACATACAATCGTTCACGCATGCATCAATTTTCTCATAACCCAGACCGAGATCTTTAATTGTCTTCTTCGCCTCGTAGAATGATTTCGGTACTGTCTCACCCATAGGAAAAGCCTCTTTCAGCAACTCTACCAACATATTAAATGACTTATTACTCCAACCATTGAGGCACTTCAAATGAAGAAGCTTTACAGTGAAAGAGAGTTTTGAAAACTTCTCACACCCCGGGTATAGAGGTTGTTCGGCATCTTTAAGCAATCTGTAGAACTTGTCCGCTTCGATATTGGGCTGATCACCTGACGGTGTTTCCGTGCCTATTCCACCTTGCAAATCATGTATCATACCCTGCATGTCATCGTCATCGTCTGTATTAATATTATCATCAGCGATCACTGTGTTTGAAGTTTCACCGTGAGCTGCCATGGGGACTGCATCTAGCTCCTCACCGTGCGAGAACCAACGGGTATAGGTAACGTCAATGCCACGCATTACCAGATCAACCTCACATTCCTCTCGAACCTTCCTAATCACCCTTCCGCAGTCTATACAGGGACACACAATTTTTCCATCAAGCGGTGCAAGACGCTCAAATGCAAAATCCAGAAATTTCCTGACTCCTTCTCTGTACTCTTGGCTCATGCGATTCGAATTACGCATCCAACTCTTATCGATCGAAGACATCTTCGTCTATCTGGCTATACAACACCTGACATATAATTTCAAACAATGTTATAAGACTCCGCACAATTTCGGTTTCGGTTCCCGGGTATGGAACACCGAACCAAAACTTCTACAGGCCATCCACATCCCTAATGGATGAGTGTATTATGATGAGTAGACTAGTCACATAGTAAACCTAGGGTTGCTGGCCAGCATTTGAACTGCTGATAGTTCGAATGCTAGGCATAGCACCAAAGTTATGCGATAGTAAGTCAACAAGTCAGGGAGCCTCATCAAGTAAACACTTGGGGTCTGACGGTTCTCTCTGTCACTCGAGTAGATTTATGGCTTTAGCATACCTCATATCACACCGAACCGACAAAAACCGACCATTTCGGTTTCGGTTTCGGTTTTGATTTTTCGTAAACCGAAAAAAATATAACCGACAAAACCGACACCGAAATCGACCGACAAAACCGACGCTCACCCTAGTCTAAAAACTACATTTTGCCCCCTATTCCCCCATTCAATTCAGTTTTGATAGGATATAAAAAATCAATGTTTTAATTAAAACACGAAAACTCGACTCGACTCGAAACCTTAATGAGTCGAGTAGACACGACAACTCGGCTAAAACCCGACAAAACTCGAGTCGAATCGAAACTCAGCCGAGTCGGATCGAAACTCGAGTTTTGGACCGAGTCGAATCGAAACTCAGCCGAGTCGAGTCGACTCGGCCGAGTTTCGAGTGGACTCGGAGGGTGGATCAGCGAACGAAGAACACCGAATATCACATTCGAAAAACATACCATCACCCAATACATTAAATTCAACTCCAAACATATTCTATTCATGGTAGCAATAACATAATTATACAAACTGACACAACAACTCGTCTAAAACCCGACAAAACTCGAGTCGAATCGAAACTCAATCAGCCGAGTCGGATCGAAACTCGAGTTTTGGACCGAGTCGAATCGAAACTCAGCCGAGTCGAGTCGACTCGGCCGAGTTTCGAGTGGACTCGGAGGGTGGATCAGCGAACGAAGAACACCGAATATCACATTCGAAGAACATACCATCACCCAATACATTAAATTCAACTCCAAACATAATCTATTCATGGTAGCAATAATATAATTATACAAACTGCAACGACCCCAATAGAATCCGGCTCACCAACATTAAAATAAAAAAAAAATTATAGAAAACCCTAAAGGGCAAAAACCATTGTCAAACAAGCAAACCCTACAATACATTTTAAGAGAGCATTTACCAATAAATATCGATCGGGTGAAAAGAAAATCCATCCACATATGCAAAGTAGCAAACCCTACATTATATGTCTGATCATCATCTAAGCAAGCACTGCATATCCCATTACCAACCATTATAGAGAGAGAGAGAGCGAGAGAGAGAGAAATGGGTCGTCTCCCATACCTCGTCAGCGGCCAAGACCAGAAAGGAAGAGGCACCCAGAAGCTTTTCGATTTCTCCCTCGACCCAGCAGGACCCCCTCCTCTTTCCCTCGATTCGAGTAATACCGGGGTGGGGGACGGAATTAGAGAGAGAGCGAGAGAGAGGGGCGGGGCAGGATCGAGTAATACCGGGGTGGGGGACGGATTTAGAGAGAGCGAGAGAGAGGGGCGGGGCGCGCAGGAAAGATCGAAACAGATCGAACAGAGAAGGGGATCGCGCTGAGTTTAAATAGGTTAGGGTTTTTACCGACGGAACGTTTAAGTCCGTCGGTATAAATAATATTTATACCGACGGACACATAATAACCGTCGGTACAAATAATCGTTATACCGACGAAAACATCATATCCGTCGGTAAACCTATACGACGAAACTCAGGGTTCCATTTTTTCCAGAGGCTCGGTTTTTACCCTGAGTTTCGTCGGGACAATTTTCCCGACGGAAATTTTATTACCGTCGGTATGGTACCGACGGTCATATAATGTCCGTCGGTATAATTATTTATACCGACGGATATATAACGTCCGTCGGTAAAAACCGCCGACGAAACTCAGGGTTCCATTTTTTCCAGAGGCTCGGTTTTTACCCTGAGTTTCGTCGGGACAATTTTCCCGACGGACATTTTTTTACCGTCGGTATCGTACCGACGGCCATATAATTTCCGTCGGTATAATTATTTATACCGACAGACATATAACCTCCGTCGGTAAAAACCGCCGACGAAACTCAGGGTTCCATTTTTTTCCAGAGGCTTGGATTTTATCCTGAATTTCGTCGTGACATTGTACCGACGGACTTTATGTAGCCGTCGGTATAAAGTATTTTACCGACGGTACATATATGTACTGTCAGGATAAATACTTTTACCGACGAATAATATTTGACCGTCGGTAATAAATGTGCAAAAAAAATTTAAAAAATTGAAGTTATAATACCGACGAATATTATAGTCACCGTCGGTAAAAAGTGTATTATTACCGACGGTGATAATAATGTCCGTCGGTAAAGACCCTCTTTCTTGTAGTGCGTGCAAATGAATTAGAACTGATCGTACGAAGGAATTAGAATGGATCGTACGAATGAATTAGAATGGATACATTCATGCAAAAGAATTAGAATGTATTGTATGAATGAATTAGAAAGGATCGTATGAGTGAATTCGTACGATCGTGCTAGTGAATTAGAATGGATCGTACGAATGAATTAGAATAGATCGTACGAATGAATTAGAATGGATACATTCGTGCGAATGAATTAGAATGGATCGTACGAATGAGTAAGAATGGATCGTACGAATGAAATAGAATGGATTGTACGAATGAATTAGAATGAATATATTCGTGCAAATGAATTAGAATGGATCGTATGAATGAATTAGAATGGATCGTACTTATGAATTAGAATGTATCGTACGAATGAATTAGAATGGATACAGTCGTACGAATGAATTAGAATAGATTGTGTGAATGAATTAGAATGGATCATACGAATGAATTAGAATGGATCATATGAATGAATTAGAATGGATCGTGCGAATGAATTAGAATGGATCGTACGTACGAAGGAATTAGAATGGATCGTACGAAGGAATTAGAATGGATCGTGCGAATGAATTAGAATAGATTGTGCGAATGAATTAGAATGGATCGTATGAATGAATTAGATTGGATCGTATGAATGAATTAGAATGAATCGTGCGAATGAATTAGAATGGATCGTACGAATGAATTAGAATGGATACATTCGTGCGAATGAATTAGAATGGATCATACGATTGAGTATGAATTGATCGTACGAATGAAATAGAATAGATCGTACGAATGAATTAGAATGGATCATGCTAATGAATTAGAATTGATCGTACGAATGAATTTGAAAAGATTGTGCGAATGAATTAGAATGGATCGTATGATCCATTCTATTTCATTCGTATGATCCATTCTAATTCATTCGTACGATCCATTCTACTTCCTTCGTACGATCCATTCTAATTCATACGATCCATTCTATTTCATTCATATGATCCATTCAAATTCATTCGCACGATCCATTCTAATTCATTCATACGATCCATTCTAATTCATTCGTACGATCAATTCTAATTCATTAGCACGATCCATTCAAATTCATTCGTACGATCCATTTTATTTTATTCGTACGATCCATTCTTACTCATTCGTACGATCAATTCTAATTCATTCGCACGAATGTATCCATTCTAATTCATTCGCACGATCCATTCTAATTCATTCGCATGATCCATTCAAATTCATTCATACAATCCATTCTTACTTATTTTGTACGATCCATTCTAATTCATTCGCACGAATGTATCCATTCTAATTCATTTGTACGATCTATTCTAATTCATTCGTACGATCCATTCTAATTCATTCGCACGATCCATTCTAATTCATTCGCACGATCCATTCTAATTCATTCATACGATCCATTCTAATTCATTCATACAATCCATTCTAATTCTTTCACATGATCCATTCTAATTCATTCGTACGATCCATTCTAATTCATTCGTACAATCCATTCTATTTCATTTGTACGAATGAATTAGAATAGATTGTGCGAATGAATTAGAATGGATCGTACGAATGAATTAGAATCGATACATTCGTGCGAATGAATTAGAATGGATCGTATGAATGACTTAGATTGGATCGTATGAATGAATTAGAATGGATCGTACGTATGAATTAGAATGGATACATTCATGGGAATGAATTAGAATGGATCGTACAAAGGAATTAGAATGGATCATACAAATTAAATATAATGGGTCATACAGAGGAATTAGAATGGATCGTACGAAGGAATTAGAATGGATCGTGCGAATGAATTAGAATGGATCGTGCGAATGAATTAGAATGGATCGTACGAATGAATTAGAATGGATCGTGCGAATGAATTAGAATGGATCGTATGAATGAATTAGAATGGATCGTAATAATGGATCGTATGTATGAATTTGTACGTACGAATGAATTAGAATGGATCGTGCTAATGAATTAGAATTGATCGTACGAATGAATTAGAATAGATTGTGCGAATGAATTAGAATGGATCGTACGAATGAATTAGAATGGATACATTCATGCGAATGAATTAGAATGGATCGTATGAATGAATTAGATTGGATCGTATGAATGAATTAGAATGGATTGTACATATGAATTAGAATTGATACATTCATGGGAATGAATTAGAATGGATCGTACAAAGGAATTAGAATGGATCATACGAATGAAATATAATAGGTCGTACAAAGGCGCACAATCCATTCTAATTCATTAGCACGATCCATTCTAATTCATTCCCATGAATGTATCCATTCTAATTGATACGTACGATCCATTCTATTTCATTCGTACGATCCATTCTAATTCATTCATACGATCCATTCTAATTCATTCGCACGAATGTATCCATTCTAATTCATTCGTACGATCCATTCTTACTAATTCCTACGATCCATTCTAATTCATTCGCACAATCTATTCTAATTCATTGGATCGTACGAATGAATTAGAATGGATCGTACGAATGAAATAGAATGGATCGTACGAATGAATTAGCATGGATCGTGCAATGGATCGTACGAATGAATTAGAATGGATCATACGAATGAGTAAGAATGGATCGTACGAATGAAATAGAATGGATCATGCGAATGAATTAGAATGGATCGTGCGAATGAATTAGAATGGATCGTACGAATGAATTAGAATGGATACATTCGTGCGAATGAATTAGAATGGATCGTATGAATGAATTAGATTGGATCGTATGAATGAATTAGAATGGATCGTGCGAATGAATTACAAAGGATCGTACGAATGAATTAGAATAGATTGTGCGAATGTATTAGAATGGATCGTACGAATGAATTAGAATGGAAACATTCGTGCGAATGAATTAGAATGGATCATATGAATGAATTAGATTGGATCGTATGAATGAATTAGAATGGATCGTGCGAAGGAATTAGAATGGATCGTATGAATGAATTAGAATGGAACGTACGAATGAATTAGAATGGATCGTACGAATGAAATAGAATGGATCGTACGAATGAATTAGAATGGATCATTCGTATGATCCATTCTAATTCTTTCTTACGATCCATTCTTATTCATTCCCATGAATGTATCCATTCTAATTCATACGTACGAACCATTCTAATTTATTTATACGATCCAATCTAATTCATTCATACAATCCATTCTAATTCATTCGCATGAATTTATCCATTCTAATTCATTCGTACGATCCATTCTAATTCATTCACACAATCTATTCTAATTCATTCGCACGAATGAATCCATTCTATTTCATTCGTACAATCCATTCTATTTCATTCGTACGATCCATTCTTACTCATTCGTATGATCCATTCTAATTCATTCGCACGAATGTATCCATTCTAATTCATTTGTATGGATACATTCGTGCGAATGAATTTAGAATGGATCGTATGAATGACTTAGAATAGATTGTGCGAATGAATTAGAATGGGTCGTACGAATGAATTAGAATGGATACATTTGTGTGAATAAATTAGAATAGATCGTACGAATGAATTAGAATGGATCGTACGAATGAATTAGAATGGATCGTACGAATGAAATAGAATGGATTGTGCGAATGAATTAGAATGGATCGTACGAATGAATTAGAATGGATCGTGTGAAAGAATTAGAATGGATCGTATGAATGAATTAGAATGGATCGTATGAATGAATTAGATTGGATACATTCGTGCGAATGAATTAGAATGGATCGTACGAATGAGTAAGAATGGATCATACGAATAAAATAGAATGGATCGTACGAATGAATTAGAATGGATCGTGCTAATGAATTAGAATGGATCGTGTGAATGAATTACAATGGATCGTGCGAATGAATTAGAATGGATCGTACGAATGAATTAGAATGGATCGTATGAATAAATTAGAAAGGATCGTCCGAATGAAATAGAATGGATCGTATGAATGAAATAGAATGGATCGTATGAATTAGAATGGATCGTACGAAGGAATTAGAATGGATCGTGCGAATGAAATAGAATGAATCGTATGAATGAAATAGAATGGATACATTCGTGCGAATGAATTAGAATGGATCGTACGAATGAGTAAGAATGGATCGTACGAATGAAATAGAATGGATCGTACGAATGAATTAGAATGGATCGTGCTAATGAATTAGAATGGATCGTGTGAACGAATTAGAATGGATCATGCGAATTAATTAGAATGGATCCTACGAATGAATTAGAATGGATCGTATGAATGAATTAGAATGGATCGTGCGAATGAATTAGAATGGATCGTCTGAATGAAATAGAATGGATCGTATGGATTAGAATGGATCGTACGAAGGAATTAGAATTGATCGTACGAAGGTGCGAATGAATTAGAATGGATCGTGCGAATGAATTAGAATGGATCGTACGAATGAATTAGAATAGATTGTGCGAATGAGTTAGAATGGATCGTACGAATGAATTAGAAGGGATACATTCGTGCGAATGAATTAAAATGTATCGTATGAATGAATTAGATTGGATCGTATTAAGGAATTAGAATGAATCGTGCGAATGAATTAGAATGGATCGTACGAATGAATTCGAATGGATACATTCGTGCGAATGAATTAGAATGGATCATACGATTGAGTAAGAATAGATCGTACGAATGAAATAGAATAGATCCTACGAATGAATTAGAATGGATCGTGCTAATGAATTAGAATTGATCGTACGAATGAATTAGAATAGATTGCGCGAATGAATTAGAATGGATCGTGCGAATGAATTAGAATGGATCGTACAAATGAATTAGAATGGATACAGTCCTGCGAATGAATTAGAATGGATCGTATGAGTGCGAATGAATTAGAATGGATCGTACGAATGAATTAGAATGGATCGTGCGAATGAATTAGAATGGATCGTACGAATGAATTAGAATGGATACATTCGTGCGAATGAATTTTAATGGATCGTATGAGTGCGAATGAATTAGAATGGATCGTGCGAATGAATTAGAATGGATCGTATTAATGAATTAGAATGGATCGTGCGAATGAATTAGAATGGATCGTACGAATGAGTAAGAATGGATCGTGCGAATGAATTAGAATGGATCGTATGAATGAATTAGAATGGATCGTGCGAATGAAGTAGAATGGATCGTATGAATGAATTAGAATAGATTGTGCAAATGAATTAGAATGGATCGTACGAATGAATTAGAATGGATACATTCGTGCGAATGAATTAGAATGGATCGTATGAATGAATTACATTGGATCGTATGAGTGAATTCGAATGGATCGTGCGAATGAATTAGAATGGATTGTACGAATGAATTAGAATGGATCGTACGAATGAATTAGAATGGATACATTCGTGCGAATGAATTAGAATGGATCATACGATTGAGTAAGAATGGATCGTACGAATGAAATAGAATGGATCGTACGAAGGAATTAGAATGGATCATACGAATGAATTAGAATGGATCGTATGAATGAATTAGATTGGATCGTATGAATAAATTAGAATGGATACATTCGTGCGAATGAATTAGAATGGATCGTACGAATGAATTAGAATGGATCGTATGAATGAATTAGAATGGATCGTGAAAATGAATTAAAATAGATCATATGAATGAATTAGAATGGATCATACTTATAATTTAGAATGGATCGTACAAATGAATTAGAATGGATACATTCGTGCGAATGAATTAGAATGGATCGTATGAATGAATTAGAATGGATCGTGTGAATGAATTAGAATGGATCGTACGAATGAATTAGAATGGATACACGATCCATTCTAATTCATTGATACGATCCATTCTAATTCATTCATACGATCCATTCTAATTCCCTTGTACGATCCATTCTAATTCATTCGAACGATCGATTCTAATTCATTCGTATGATCCATTCTAATTCATTCGCACGATCCATTCTAATTAATTAATACGATCCAATCTAATTCATTCATATGATCCATTCTAATTCATTCGCACGAATGTATCCATTCTAATTCATTCGTACGATCCATTCTAATTCATTCGCACAATCTATTCTAATTCATTCGTACGATCCATTCTAATTCATTCGCACGATCCATTCTAATTCATTCGCACGAATGTATCCATTCTAATTCATTCGTACGATCTATTCTAATTCATTCGTACGATCCATTCTAATTCTTTCGTATGATCCATTCTAATTCCTTCGTACGATCAATTCTAATTCATTCCCATGAATGTATCCATTCTAATTGATACGTACGATCCATTCTATTTCATTCGTACGATCCATTCTTACTCATTCATACGATCCATTCGAATTTATTCGCACAAATGTATCCACTCTAATTCATTCGTACGATCAATTTTAATTCATTAGCACGATCCATTCTAATTCATTCGTATGATCTATTCTATTTCATTCGTACGATCCATTCTTACTCAATTGTATGATCCATTCTAATTCATTCGCATGAATGTATCCATTCTAATTCATTCGTACGATCCATTCTAATTCATTCGCACGATCCATTCTAATTTATTAATACGATCCAATCTAATTCATTCATACGATCCATTCTAATTCATTCGCACAAATGTATCCATTCTAATTCATTCGTATGATCCATTCTAATTCATTCGCACAATCTATTCTAATTTATTCGTACGATCCATTCTAATTCATTCGCACGATCCATTCTAATTCATTCGCACGAATGAATCCATTCTAATTCATTCGTACAATCCATTCTATTTCATTCTTACGATCCATTCTTACTCATTCGTACGATCCATTCTAATTCATTCGCACGAATATATCCATTCTAATTCATTCGTACGATCCATTCTAATTCATTCGTACGATCCATTCTTACTTATTCATACGATCCATTCTAATCTATTCTAATTCATTCACACGAATGTATCCATTGTAATTCATTCGTACGATCTATTCTAATTCATTCGTACGATCCATTCTAATTCATTCGCACGATCCATTCTAATTCATTCGCACGAATGAATCCATTCTAATTCATTCGTACAATCCATTCTATTTCATTCGTACGATCCATTCTTACTCATTTGTACGATCCATTCTAATTCATGATCATACGAATGAGTAAGAATGGATCGTACGAATGAAATAGAATGGATTGTATGAATGAATTAGAATGGATCATACAAAGGAATTAGAATGGATCATACGAATCGTATGATCCATTCTAATTCATTCGCACGAATGTACTCATTCTAATTCATTTGTACGATTCACTCTAATAGATTCGCACGATCCATTCTAATTCATTAATACGATCCAATCTAATTCATTCATAGAATCCATTCTAATTCATTCGTACGATCCATTCTAATTCATTCGCACGAATGTATCCATTCTAATTCATTCGTACGATCCATTCTAATTCATTCGCACAATCTATTCTAATTCATTCGCATGATCCATTCTAATTCATTCAAACGATCCATTCTAATTCATTCATACGATCCATTCTAATTCATTCGTACGATCCATTCGAATACATTCGTACGATCCATTCTATTTCTAATTCTTTCACACGATCCATTCTAATTCATTCGTACGATCCATTCTAATTCATTCGTACGATCTATTCTAATTCATTTGCATGATCAATTCTAATTCATTAGCAAGATCCATTCTAATTCATTCATATGATCTATTCTATTTCATTCGTACGATCCATTCTTACTCAATCGTATGATCCATTCTAATTCATTCGCACGAATGTATCATACGATCCATTCTAATTCATTCGCACGATCCATTCTAATTCATTCATACGATCCATTCTAATTCATTCGTACTATCCATTCTAATTCATTCGCACGATCCATTCTAATTCTTTGACACAATCCATTCTAATTCATTCGTACGATCCATTCTTACTCATTCGTACGATCCATTCTAATTCCTTCGTACGATCCATTCTAATTCCTTCGTACGATCCATTCTAATTCCTTTGTACGACCCATTATATTTCATTCGTATGATCCATTCTAATTCGTTTGTACGATCCATTCTAATTCATTCATACGATCCATTCTAATTCATTCGTACTATCCATTCTAATTCATTCGCAGGATCCATTCTAATTCATTCATACGATCCATTCTAATTCATTCGTACGATCCATTCTAATTCATTCGCACGATCTATTCTAATTCATTCGTACGATCTATGAAAGAATTAGAATGGATCGTACGAATGAATTAGAATGGATACATTCGTACAATCCATTCTAATTCATTCGTACGATTCATTCGAATTCATTCGCACAAATGTATCCATTCTAATTCATTCGTACGATCCATTCTAATTCCTTCGTACGATCCATTCCAATTCCTTCGTACGATCCATTCTAATTCCTTTGTACGACCCATTATATTTTATTCGTATGATCCATTTTAATTCATTAGCACGATCCATTCTAATTCATTCATACGATCTATTCTAATTCATTCGCACGATCCATTCTAATTCATTCGCACGAATGAATCCATTCTAATTCATTCGTACAATCCATTCTATTTCATTCGTACGATCCATTCTTACTCATTCGTATGATCCATTCTAATTATTTGCATGAATGTATCCATTCTAATTCATTCGTACGATCCATTCTAATTCATTCGCACGATCCATTCTAATTCATTCGTATGATCCATTCTAATTCATTTGCACGATCCATTCTAATTCATTCGCACGATCCATTCTAATTCATTCGCATGAATGTATCCATTCTAATTAATTCGTACAATCTATGCTAATTTATTCGTATGATCCATTTTAATTTACTTGCACGATCGTACGAATTATTTAGAATAGAGTGGATCGTGCAAATGAATTAGAATGGATCGTGCGAATGAATTAGAATGCATCGTACGAATGAATTAGAATGGATCGTACGAATGAATTAGAATGGATCGGACGTATGAATTAGAATAGATACACTCATGGGAATGAATAACAATGGATCGTACGAAGGAATTAGAATGGATCATACGAATGAAATAGAGTGGATCGTACGAAGGAATTAGAATGGATCGTACATACGAAGGAATTAGAATGGATCGTACGAAGGAATTAGAATGGATCGTACGAATGAATTAGAATAGATTGTGCGAATGAATTAGAATGGATCGTATTAATGAATTTGATTGGATCGTATGAATGAATTAGAATGGATCGTGTGAATGAATTAGAATGGATCATGCGATTGAATTAGAACGGATCGTACGAATGAATTAGAATGGATCGTACGAATGAATTAGAATGGATCGTACAAAGGATGGATACATTCGTGCGAATGAATTAGAATGGATCGTATGAATGAATTAGAATGGATCGTGCGAATGAATTAGATTGGATCGTACGAATGAATTAGAATGGATCGTATGAATGAATTAGAATAGATCGTGCGAATGAATTAGAATGAATCATATGCATGAGTAAGAATGGATCTTGCGAATGAATTAGAATGGATCGTACGAATGAGTAAGAATGGATCGTACGAATGAAATAGAATGGATTGTATGAATGAATTAGAATGGATCGTACGAATGAATTAGAATGGATCGGGTGAAAGAATTAGAATGGATTATATGAATGAATTAGAATGGATCGTATGAATGAATTAGAATGGATCGTGCGAATGAATTAGAATGGATTGTGCAAATGAATTAGAATGGATCGTACGAATGAATTAGAATAGATCGTACGAATGAATTAAAATGGATACATTCGTGCGAATGAATTAGAATGGATCGTACGAATGAGTAAGAATGGATTGTACGAATGAATTAGAATGGATTGTGCGAATGAATTAGAATGGATCGTGCGAATGAATTAGAATGGATCTGGATACATTCGTGCGAATGAATTAGAATGGATCATACGAATGAGTAAGAATGGATCGTACGAATGAAATAGAATGGATCGTACGAATGAATTAGAATGGATCGTGCTAATGAATTAGAATGGATCGTACGAATGAATTAGAATGGATCGTATGAATGAATTAGAATGGATCGTGCGAATGAATTAGAATAAATCGTATGAATGAAATAGAATGGATCGTATGAATTAGAATGGATCGTACGAAGGAATTAGAATGGATCGTAGAAATGAATTAGAATGGATCATATGAATGAAATAGAATGGATCGTACGATCCATTCTAATTCATTCGCACGATCCATTCTAATTCATTCGTATAATCCATTCTAATTCATTCACACGAATGTATCCATTCTAATTCATTCGTACGATCCATTCTAATTCATTCGCATAATCTATTCTAATTCATTCGTACAATCCATTCTAATTCTTTCACACGATCCATTCTAATTCATTCGTACGATCCATTCTAATTTATTCATACGCTCTCTATTTCATACGTACGATCCATTCTAATTAATTCGTATGATCGTGCTAGTGAATTAGAATGGATCGTACGAATGAATTAGAATAGATTGTGCGAATGAATTAGAATGGATCGTATGAATGAATTAGAGTGGATACATTCGTGCGAATGAATTAGAATGGATCGTGCGAATGAATTACAATGGATCGTACGAATGAATTAGAATGGATCGTACGAATGAATTAGAATGGATCATGTGAAAGAATTAGAATGGATTGTAAAAATGAATTAGAATGGATCGTATGAATGAATTAGAATGGATCATGCGAATGAATTAGAATGGATCGTACGAATGAATTAGAATGGATACATTCGTGTGAATGAGTTAGAATGGATCGTATGAATGAATTAGATTGGATCGTATGAATGAATTAGAATGGATCGTGCGAATGAATTAGAATGGATCGTACAAATGAATTATAATGGATCGTATGAATGAATTAGAATAGATCGTACGAATGAATTAGAATGGATACATTCGTGTGAATGAATTAGAATGGATACATTCATGGGAATGAATTAGAATGTATCGTGCAAAGGAATTAGAATGGATCATACGAATGAAATATAATGGGTCGTACAAAGGAATTAGAATGGATTGTACGAAGGAATTAGAATGGATCGTATGAAGGAATTAGAATGGATCATACGAATGAATTAGAATAGATACATTCGTGCGAATGAATTAGAATGGATCGTACGAATGAGTAAGAATGGATCGTACGAATGAAATAGAATGGATCGTACGAATGAATTAGAATGGATCGTGCGAATGAATTAGAATGGATCGTACGAATGAGTAAGAATAGATCGTACGAATGAAATAGAATGGATTGTACGAATGAATTAGAATGGATTCATTCGTGCGAATGAATTAGAATGGATCATACGATTGAGTATGAATTGATCGTACGAATGAAATAGAATAGATCGTACGAATGAATTAGAATGGATCATGCTAATGAATTAGAATTGATCGTACGAATGAATTTGAAAAGATTGTGCGAATGAATTAGAATGGATCGTATGATCCATTCTATTTCATTCGTATGATCCATTCTAATTCATTCGTACGATCCATTCTACTTCCTTCGTACGATCCATTCTAATTCATACGATCCATTCTATTTCATTCATATGATCCATTCAAATTCATTCGCACGATCCATTCTAATTCATTCATACGATCCATTCTAATTCATTCGTACGATCAATTCTAATTCATTAGCACGATCCATTCAAATTCATTCGTACGATCCATTTTATTTTATTCGTACGATCCATTCTTACTCATTCGTACGATCAATTCTAATTCATTCGCACGAATGTATCCATTCTAATTCATTCGCACGATCCATTCTAATTCATTCGCATGATCCATTCAAATTCATTCATACAATCCATTCTTACTTATTTTGTACGATCCATTCTAATTCATTCGCACGAATGTATCCATTCTAATTCATTTGTACGATCTATTCTAATTCATTCGTACGATCCATTCTAATTCATTCGCACGATCCATTCTAATTCATTCGCACGATCCATTCTAATTCATTCATACGATCCATTCTAATTCATTCATACAATCCATTCTAATTCTTTCACATGATCCATTCTAATTCATTCGTACGATCCATTCTAATTCATTCGTACAATCCATTCTATTTCATTTGTACGAATGAATTAGAATAGATTGTGCGAATGAATTAGAATGGATCGTACGAATGAATTAGAATCGATACATTCGTGCGAATGAATTAGAATGGATCGTATGAATGACTTAGATTGGATCGTATGAATGAATTAGAATGGATCGTACGTATGAATTAGAATGGATACATTCATGGGAATGAATTAGAATGGATCGTACAAAGGAATTAGAATGGATCATACAAATTAAATATAATGGGTCATACAGAGGAATTAGAATGGATCGTACGAAGGAATTAGAATGGATCGTGCGAATGAATTAGAATGGATCGTGCGAATGAATTAGAATGGATCGTACGAATGAATTAGAATGGATCGTGCGAATGAATTAGAATGGATCGTATGAATGAATTAGAATGGATCGTAATAATGGATCGTATGTATGAATTTGTACGTACGAATGAATTAGAATGGATCGTGCTAATGAATTAGAATTGATCGTACGAATGAATTAGAATAGATTGTGCGAATGAATTAGAATGGATCGTACGAATGAATTAGAATGGATACATTCATGCGAATGAATTAGAATGGATCGTATGAATGAATTAGATTGGATCGTATGAATGAATTAGAATGGATTGTACATATGAATTAGAATTGATACATTCATGGGAATGAATTAGAATGGATCGTACAAAGGAATTAGAATGGATCATACGAATGAAATATAATAGGTCGTACAAAGGCGCACAATCCATTCTAATTCATTAGCACGATCCATTCTAATTCATTCCCATGAATGTATCCATTCTAATTGATACGTACGATCCATTCTATTTCATTCGTACGATCCATTCTAATTCATTCATACGATCCATTCTAATTCATTCGCACGAATGTATCCATTCTAATTCATTCGTACGATCCATTCTTACTAATTCCTACGATCCATTCTAATTCATTCGCACAATCTATTCTAATTCATTGGATCGTACGAATGAATTAGAATGGATCGTACGAATGAAATAGAATGGATCGTACGAATGAATTAGCATGGATCGTGCAATGGATCGTACGAATGAATTAGAATGGATCATACGAATGAGTAAGAATGGATCGTACGAATGAAATAGAATGGATCATGCGAATGAATTAGAATGGATCGTGCGAATGAATTAGAATGGATCGTACGAATGAATTAGAATGGATACATTCGTGCGAATGAATTAGAATGGATCGTATGAATGAATTAGATTGGATCGTATGAATGAATTAGAATGGATCGTGCGAATGAATTACAAAGGATCGTACGAATGAATTAGAATAGATTGTGCGAATGTATTAGAATGGATCGTACGAATGAATTAGAATGGAAACATTCGTGCGAATGAATTAGAATGGATCATATGAATGAATTAGATTGGATCGTATGAATGAATTAGAATGGATCGTGCGAAGGAATTAGAATGGATCGTATGAATGAATTAGAATGGAACGTACGAATGAATTAGAATGGATCGTACGAATGAAATAGAATGGATCGTACGAATGAATTAGAATGGATCATTCGTATGATCCATTCTAATTCTTTCTTACGATCCATTCTTATTCATTCCCATGAATGTATCCATTCTAATTCATACGTACGAACCATTCTAATTTATTTATACGATCCAATCTAATTCATTCATACAATCCATTCTAATTCATTCGCATGAATTTATCCATTCTAATTCATTCGTACGATCCATTCTAATTCATTCACACAATCTATTCTAATTCATTCGCACGAATGAATCCATTCTATTTCATTCGTACAATCCATTCTATTTCATTCGTACGATCCATTCTTACTCATTCGTATGATCCATTCTAATTCATTCGCACGAATGTATCCATTCTAATTCATTTGTATGGATACATTCGTGCGAATGAATTTAGAATGGATCGTATGAATGACTTAGAATAGATTGTGCGAATGAATTAGAATGGGTCGTACGAATGAATTAGAATGGATACATTTGTGTGAATAAATTAGAATAGATCGTACGAATGAATTAGAATGGATCGTACGAATGAATTAGAATGGATCGTACGAATGAAATAGAATGGATTGTGCGAATGAATTAGAATGGATCGTACGAATGAATTAGAATGGATCGTGTGAAAGAATTAGAATGGATCGTATGAATGAATTAGAATGGATCGTATGAATGAATTAGATTGGATACATTCGTGCGAATGAATTAGAATGGATCGTACGAATGAGTAAGAATGGATCATACGAATAAAATAGAATGGATCGTACGAATGAATTAGAATGGATCGTGCTAATGAATTAGAATGGATCGTGTGAATGAATTACAATGGATCGTGCGAATGAATTAGAATGGATCGTACGAATGAATTAGAATGGATCGTATGAATAAATTAGAAAGGATCGTCCGAATGAAATAGAATGGATCGTATGAATGAAATAGAATGGATCGTATGAATTAGAATGGATCGTACGAAGGAATTAGAATGGATCGTGCGAATGAAATAGAATGAATCGTATGAATGAAATAGAATGGATACATTCGTGCGAATGAATTAGAATGGATCGTACGAATGAGTAAGAATGGATCGTACGAATGAAATAGAATGGATCGTACGAATGAATTAGAATGGATCGTGCTAATGAATTAGAATGGATCGTGTGAACGAATTAGAATGGATCATGCGAATTAATTAGAATGGATCCTACGAATGAATTAGAATGGATCGTATGAATGAATTAGAATGGATCGTGCGAATGAATTAGAATGGATCGTCTGAATGAAATAGAATGGATCGTATGGATTAGAATGGATCGTACGAAGGAATTAGAATTGATCGTACGAAGGTGCGAATGAATTAGAATGGATCGTGCGAATGAATTAGAATGGATCGTACGAATGAATTAGAATAGATTGTGCGAATGAGTTAGAATGGATCGTACGAATGAATTAGAAGGGATACATTCGTGCGAATGAATTAAAATGTATCGTATGAATGAATTAGATTGGATCGTATTAAGGAATTAGAATGAATCGTGCGAATGAATTAGAATGGATCGTACGAATGAATTCGAATGGATACATTCGTGCGAATGAATTAGAATGGATCATACGATTGAGTAAGAATAGATCGTACGAATGAAATAGAATAGATCCTACGAATGAATTAGAATGGATCGTGCTAATGAATTAGAATTGATCGTACGAATGAATTAGAATAGATTGCGCGAATGAATTAGAATGGATCGTGCGAATGAATTAGAATGGATCGTACAAATGAATTAGAATGGATACAGTCCTGCGAATGAATTAGAATGGATCGTATGAGTGCGAATGAATTAGAATGGATCGTACGAATGAATTAGAATGGATCGTGCGAATGAATTAGAATGGATCGTACGAATGAATTAGAATGGATACATTCGTGCGAATGAATTTTAATGGATCGTATGAGTGCGAATGAATTAGAATGGATCGTGCGAATGAATTAGAATGGATCGTATTAATGAATTAGAATGGATCGTGCGAATGAATTAGAATGGATCGTACGAATGAGTAAGAATGGATCGTGCGAATGAATTAGAATGGATCGTATGAATGAATTAGAATGGATCGTGCGAATGAAGTAGAATGGATCGTATGAATGAATTAGAATAGATTGTGCAAATGAATTAGAATGGATCGTACGAATGAATTAGAATGGATACATTCGTGCGAATGAATTAGAATGGATCGTATGAATGAATTACATTGGATCGTATGAGTGAATTCGAATGGATCGTGCGAATGAATTAGAATGGATTGTACGAATGAATTAGAATGGATCGTACGAATGAATTAGAATGGATACATTCGTGCGAATGAATTAGAATGGATCATACGATTGAGTAAGAATGGATCGTACGAATGAAATAGAATGGATCGTACGAAGGAATTAGAATGGATCATACGAATGAATTAGAATGGATCGTATGAATGAATTAGATTGGATCGTATGAATAAATTAGAATGGATACATTCGTGCGAATGAATTAGAATGGATCGTACGAATGAATTAGAATGGATCGTATGAATGAATTAGAATGGATCGTGAAAATGAATTAAAATAGATCATATGAATGAATTAGAATGGATCATACTTATAATTTAGAATGGATCGTACAAATGAATTAGAATGGATACATTCGTGCGAATGAATTAGAATGGATCGTATGAATGAATTAGAATGGATCGTGTGAATGAATTAGAATGGATCGTACGAATGAATTAGAATGGATACACGATCCATTCTAATTCATTGATACGATCCATTCTAATTCATTCATACGATCCATTCTAATTCCCTTGTACGATCCATTCTAATTCATTCGAACGATCGATTCTAATTCATTCGTATGATCCATTCTAATTCATTCGCACGATCCATTCTAATTAATTAATACGATCCAATCTAATTCATTCATATGATCCATTCTAATTCATTCGCACGAATGTATCCATTCTAATTCATTCGTACGATCCATTCTAATTCATTCGCACAATCTATTCTAATTCATTCGTACGATCCATTCTAATTCATTCGCACGATCCATTCTAATTCATTCGCACGAATGTATCCATTCTAATTCATTCGTACGATCTATTCTAATTCATTCGTACGATCCATTCTAATTCTTTCGTATGATCCATTCTAATTCCTTCGTACGATCAATTCTAATTCATTCCCATGAATGTATCCATTCTAATTGATACGTACGATCCATTCTATTTCATTCGTACGATCCATTCTTACTCATTCATACGATCCATTCGAATTTATTCGCACAAATGTATCCACTCTAATTCATTCGTACGATCAATTTTAATTCATTAGCACGATCCATTCTAATTCATTCGTATGATCTATTCTATTTCATTCGTACGATCCATTCTTACTCAATTGTATGATCCATTCTAATTCATTCGCATGAATGTATCCATTCTAATTCATTCGTACGATCCATTCTAATTCATTCGCACGATCCATTCTAATTTATTAATACGATCCAATCTAATTCATTCATACGATCCATTCTAATTCATTCGCACAAATGTATCCATTCTAATTCATTCGTATGATCCATTCTAATTCATTCGCACAATCTATTCTAATTTATTCGTACGATCCATTCTAATTCATTCGCACGATCCATTCTAATTCATTCGCACGAATGAATCCATTCTAATTCATTCGTACAATCCATTCTATTTCATTCTTACGATCCATTCTTACTCATTCGTACGATCCATTCTAATTCATTCGCACGAATATATCCATTCTAATTCATTCGTACGATCCATTCTAATTCATTCGTACGATCCATTCTTACTTATTCATACGATCCATTCTAATCTATTCTAATTCATTCACACGAATGTATCCATTGTAATTCATTCGTACGATCTATTCTAATTCATTCGTACGATCCATTCTAATTCATTCGCACGATCCATTCTAATTCATTCGCACGAATGAATCCATTCTAATTCATTCGTACAATCCATTCTATTTCATTCGTACGATCCATTCTTACTCATTTGTACGATCCATTCTAATTCATGATCATACGAATGAGTAAGAATGGATCGTACGAATGAAATAGAATGGATTGTATGAATGAATTAGAATGGATCATACAAAGGAATTAGAATGGATCATACGAATCGTATGATCCATTCTAATTCATTCGCACGAATGTACTCATTCTAATTCATTTGTACGATTCACTCTAATAGATTCGCACGATCCATTCTAATTCATTAATACGATCCAATCTAATTCATTCATAGAATCCATTCTAATTCATTCGTACGATCCATTCTAATTCATTCGCACGAATGTATCCATTCTAATTCATTCGTACGATCCATTCTAATTCATTCGCACAATCTATTCTAATTCATTCGCATGATCCATTCTAATTCATTCAAACGATCCATTCTAATTCATTCATACGATCCATTCTAATTCATTCGTACGATCCATTCGAATACATTCGTACGATCCATTCTATTTCTAATTCTTTCACACGATCCATTCTAATTCATTCGTACGATCCATTCTAATTCATTCGTACGATCTATTCTAATTCATTTGCATGATCAATTCTAATTCATTAGCAAGATCCATTCTAATTCATTCATATGATCTATTCTATTTCATTCGTACGATCCATTCTTACTCAATCGTATGATCCATTCTAATTCATTCGCACGAATGTATCATACGATCCATTCTAATTCATTCGCACGATCCATTCTAATTCATTCATACGATCCATTCTAATTCATTCGTACTATCCATTCTAATTCATTCGCACGATCCATTCTAATTCTTTGACACAATCCATTCTAATTCATTCGTACGATCCATTCTTACTCATTCGTACGATCCATTCTAATTCCTTCGTACGATCCATTCTAATTCCTTCGTACGATCCATTCTAATTCCTTTGTACGACCCATTATATTTCATTCGTATGATCCATTCTAATTCGTTTGTACGATCCATTCTAATTCATTCATACGATCCATTCTAATTCATTCGTACTATCCATTCTAATTCATTCGCAGGATCCATTCTAATTCATTCATACGATCCATTCTAATTCATTCGTACGATCCATTCTAATTCATTCGCACGATCTATTCTAATTCATTCGTACGATCTATGAAAGAATTAGAATGGATCGTACGAATGAATTAGAATGGATACATTCGTACAATCCATTCTAATTCATTCGTACGATTCATTCGAATTCATTCGCACAAATGTATCCATTCTAATTCATTCGTACGATCCATTCTAATTCCTTCGTACGATCCATTCCAATTCCTTCGTACGATCCATTCTAATTCCTTTGTACGACCCATTATATTTTATTCGTATGATCCATTTTAATTCATTAGCACGATCCATTCTAATTCATTCATACGATCTATTCTAATTCATTCGCACGATCCATTCTAATTCATTCGCACGAATGAATCCATTCTAATTCATTCGTACAATCCATTCTATTTCATTCGTACGATCCATTCTTACTCATTCGTATGATCCATTCTAATTATTTGCATGAATGTATCCATTCTAATTCATTCGTACGATCCATTCTAATTCATTCGCACGATCCATTCTAATTCATTCGTATGATCCATTCTAATTCATTTGCACGATCCATTCTAATTCATTCGCACGATCCATTCTAATTCATTCGCATGAATGTATCCATTCTAATTAATTCGTACAATCTATGCTAATTTATTCGTATGATCCATTTTAATTTACTTGCACGATCGTACGAATTATTTAGAATAGAGTGGATCGTGCAAATGAATTAGAATGGATCGTGCGAATGAATTAGAATGCATCGTACGAATGAATTAGAATGGATCGTACGAATGAATTAGAATGGATCGGACGTATGAATTAGAATAGATACACTCATGGGAATGAATAACAATGGATCGTATGAAGGAATTAGAATGGATCATACGAATGAAATAGAGTGGATCGTACGAAGGAATTAGAATGGATCGTACATACGAAGGAATTAGAATGGATCGTACGAAGGAATTAGAATGGATCGTACGAATGAATTAGAATAGATTGTGCGAATGAATTAGAATGGATCGTATTAATGAATTTGATTGGATCGTATGAATGAATTAGAATGGATCGTGTGAATGAATTAGAATGGATCATGCGATTGAATTAGAACGGATCGTACGAATGAATTAGAATGGATCGTACGAATGAATTAGAATGGATCGTACAAAGGATGGATACATTCGTGCGAATGAATTAGAATGGATCGTATGAATGAATTAGAATGGATCGTGCGAATGAATTAGATTGGATCGTACGAATGAATTAGAATGGATCGTATGAATGAATTAGAATAGATCGTGCGAATGAATTAGAATGAATCATATGCATGAGTAAGAATGGATCTTGCGAATGAATTAGAATGGATCGTACGAATGAGTAAGAATGGATCGTACGAATGAAATAGAATGGATTGTATGAATGAATTAGAATGGATCGTACGAATGAATTAGAATGGATCGGGTGAAAGAATTAGAATGGATTATATGAATGAATTAGAATGGATCGTATGAATGAATTAGAATGGATCGTGCGAATGAATTAGAATGGATTGTGCAAATGAATTAGAATGGATCGTACGAATGAATTAGAATAGATCGTACGAATGAATTAAAATGGATACATTCGTGCGAATGAATTAGAATGGATCGTACGAATGAGTAAGAATGGATTGTACGAATGAATTAGAATGGATTGTGCGAATGAATTAGAATGGATCGTGCGAATGAATTAGAATGGATCTGGATACATTCGTGCGAATGAATTAGAATGGATCATACGAATGAGTAAGAATGGATCGTACGAATGAAATAGAATGGATCGTACGAATGAATTAGAATGGATCGTGCTAATGAATTAGAATGGATCGTACGAATGAATTAGAATGGATCGTATGAATGAATTAGAATGGATCGTGCGAATGAATTAGAATAAATCGTATGAATGAAATAGAATGGATCGTATGAATTAGAATGGATCGTACGAAGGAATTAGAATGGATCGTAGAAATGAATTAGAATGGATCATATGAATGAAATAGAATGGATCGTACGATCCATTCTAATTCATTCGCACGATCCATTCTAATTCATTCGTATAATCCATTCTAATTCATTCACACGAATGTATCCATTCTAATTCATTCGTACGATCCATTCTAATTCATTCGCATAATCTATTCTAATTCATTCGTACAATCCATTCTAATTCTTTCACACGATCCATTCTAATTCATTCGTACGATCCATTCTAATTTATTCATACGCTCTCTATTTCATACGTACGATCCATTCTAATTAATTCGTATGATCGTGCTAGTGAATTAGAATGGATCGTACGAATGAATTAGAATAGATTGTGCGAATGAATTAGAATGGATCGTATGAATGAATTAGAGTGGATACATTCGTGCGAATGAATTAGAATGGATCGTGCGAATGAATTACAATGGATCGTACGAATGAATTAGAATGGATCGTACGAATGAATTAGAATGGATCATGTGAAAGAATTAGAATGGATTGTAAAAATGAATTAGAATGGATCGTATGAATGAATTAGAATGGATCATGCGAATGAATTAGAATGGATCGTACGAATGAATTAGAATGGATACATTCGTGTGAATGAGTTAGAATGGATCGTATGAATGAATTAGATTGGATCGTATGAATGAATTAGAATGGATCGTGCGAATGAATTAGAATGGATCGTACAAATGAATTAGAATGGATCGTATGAATGAATTAGAATAGATCGTACGAATGAATTAGAATGGATACATTCGTGTGAATGAATTAGAATGGATACATTCATGGGAATGAATTAGAATGTATCGTGCAAAGGAATTAGAATGGATCATACGAATGAAATATAATGGGTCGTACAAAGGAATTAGAATGGATTGTACGAAGGAATTAGAATGGATCGTATGAAGGAATTAGAATGGATCATACGAATGAATTAGAATAGATACATTCGTGCGAATGAATTAGAATGGATCGTACGAATGAGTAAGAATGGATCGTACGAATGAAATAGAATGGATCGTACGAATGAATTAGAATGGATCGTGCGAATGAATTAGAATGGATCGTACGAATGAGTAAGAATAGATCGTACGAATGAAATAGAATGGATTGTACGAATGAATTAGAATGGATTCATTCGTGCGAATGAATTAGAATGGATTGTGCTAATGAATTAGAATTGATCGTACGAATGAATTAGAATAAATTGTGCGAATGAGTTAGAATGGATCATAAGAATGAATTAGAATGGATCATACGAATGAATTAGAATGGATAAATTCATGAAAATTAATTAGAATGGATCATATGAATGAATTAGAATGGATCGTACGGTACGAATGAGTAAGAATAGATCGTACGAATGAAATAGAATGAATTGTACGAATGAATTAGAATAGATTCATTCGTGCGAATGAATTAGAATGGATCGTATGAGTGAATTCGAATGGATCGTGTGAATGAATTAGAATGGATCGTACGAATGAAATAGAATGGATACATTCGTACGAATGAATTAGAATGGATCGTACGAATGAGTAAGAATGGATCGTACGAATGAAATAGAATGGATTGTACAAATGAATTAGAATGGATCGTACAATGAATTAGAATGGATCGTGCGAATGAATTAGAATGGATCGTACGAATGAAATAGAATGGATCGTACGAATGAATTAGAATGGATTGTGCTAATGAATTAGAAAGGATCGTACGAATGAATTAGAATAGATTGTGCGAATGAATTAGAATGGATCGTACGAATGAATTAGAATGGATATATTCGTGCAAATGAATTAGAATGGATCTTATGAATGAATTAGAATGGATCGTACGGATCGTACGAATGAAATAGAATAGATCGTACGTATGATCTATTCTATTTCATTCGTACGATCCATTCTTACTCAATCGTATGATCCATTCTAATTCATTCGCACGAATGTATCCATTCTAATTCATTCGTACGATCCATTCTAATTCATTCGCACGATCCATTCTAATTCATTAATACGATCCAATCTTATTCATTCATACGATCCATTCTAATTCATTCGCACGAATGTATCCATTCTAATTCATTCATACGATCTATTCTAATTCATTTGCACAATCTATTCTAATTCATTCGACGTACGATCCATTCTATTTCATTCGTGGGATCCATTCTTACTCATTCGTACGATCCATTCTAATTCATTCGCACGAATGTATCCATTCTAATTCATTCGTACGATCCATTCTAATTTTTTCGTACGATCCATTCTAATTCCTTCGTACGATCCATTCTAATTCCTTTGTACGACCCATTATATTTCATTCGTATGATCCGTTCTAATTCCTTTGTACGATCCATTCTAATTCATTCATACGATCCTTTCTAATTCATTCGTACGATCCATTCTAATTCATTCGCACGATCCATTCTAATTCATTCATACGATCCAATGTAATTCATTCATACGATCCATTCTAATTCATTCGCACGAATGTATCCATTCTAATTTATTCATACGATCCATTTCTTTCGTACGATCCATTCTAATTCATTCGTACGATCCATTCTAATTCATTCGTACGATCCATTCTAATTCATTCGCACGATCCATTCTAATTCATTCGCACAATCTATTCTAATTCTTTCGCACGATCCATTCGAATTCACTCATACGATCCATTCTAATTCATTCATACGATCTATTCTAATTCATTCGTACGATCCATTCTAATTCATTCGCACAATCTATTCTTATTCATTCGTACGATCCATTCTAATTCCTTCGTACGATCCATTCTAATTCATTCGACAATCTATTCTTATTCATTCGTACGATCCATTCTAATTCCTTCGTACGATCCATTCTAATTCCTTCGTACGATCCATTCTAATTCCTTCGTATAATCCATTCTATTTCATTCGTATGATCCATTCTAATTCCTTCGTACGATCCATTCTTATTCATTCCCATGAATGTATCCATTCTAATTCATACATACGTAATGAATTAGAATGGAATGTACGAATGAATTAGAATAGATTTTGCGAATGAATTAGAATGGATCGTACGAATGAGTAAGAATGGATCGTACGAATGAAATGGAATAGATCATACGAATGAATTAGAATGGATCGCGCTAATGAATTAGAATGGATCGTGTGAATGAATTAGAATGGATCGTGCGAATGAATTAGAATGGATCGTACGAATGAATTAGAATAGATTGTGCGAATGAATTAGAATGGATCGTACGAATGAATTAGAACGGATACATTCGTGCGAATGAATTAGAATGGATCATACGAATGAATTAGAATGGATCGTGCGAATGAATTAGAATGGATCGTACGAATGAGTAAGAATGGATCGTACGAATGAATTAGAATGGATTGTACAAATGAATTAGAATGGATCGTACGAAGGAATTAGAATAGATTGTGCGAATGAATTAGAATGGATCGTGCGAATGAATTAGAATGGATCGTATTAATGAATTAGAATGGATCGTGCGAATGAATTAGAATGGATCGTACGAATGAGTAAGAATAGATCGTACAAATGAAATAGAATGGATTGTACGAATGAATTAGAATGGATCATACGAATGAATTAGAATGGATCGTATGAAATGAATTAGAATGGATAGTACGAAGCAATTAGAATGGATCGTGCTAATGAATTAGAATGGATCATACGAATGAATTAGAATAGATTGTGCGAATGAATTAGAATGGATCGTCATACGATCCAATATAATTCATTTATACGATCCATTCTAATTCATTCATATGATCCATTCTAATTCCTTCGTACGATCCATTCTATTTCATTCGTACGATCCATTCTTAATCAATCGTATGATCCATTCTAATTCATTCGCACGAATGTATCAATTCTAATTCATTCGTACGATCCAATCTAATTCATTCATACGATCCATTCTAATTCATTCGCACGATCCATTCTAATTCATTCATACGATCCATTCTAATTCATTCGTACAATCCATTCTAATTCCCTCGCACGTATGATCCATTCTAATTCCTTCGCACGATCCATTATAATTCATTCATACGATCCGATCTAATTCATTCATACGATCCATTCTAATTCATTCGCACGAATGTATCCATTCTAATTCATTCGTACGATCCATTCTAATTCATTCGCACAATCTATTCTAATTCATTTGTACGATCAATTCAAATTCATTAGCACGATCCATTCTAATTCATTCGTACGATCTATTCTATTTCATTCGTACGATCCATTCTTACTCAATCGTATGATCCATTCTAATTCCTTCACACGAATATATCCATTCTAATTCATTCGTACGATCCATTCTAAATCATTCGAACGATCCATTCTAATTCATTAATACGATCCAATCTAATTCATTCATACGATCCATTCTAATTCATTAGCATGAATGTATCCATTCTAATTCATTTGTACGATCCATTCTAATTCATTCGCACAATCTATTCTAATTCATTCGTACGATCCATTCTAATTCATTAGCACGATCCATTCTAATTCATTCGTACGATCCATTCTATTTCATTCGTACGATCCATTCTTACTTATTCGTATGATCCATTCTAGTTCATTCGCACGAATGTATCCATTCAAATTCATTCGTACGATCCATTCTAATTCATTCGCACGATCCATTCTAATTCATTCATACGATACATTCTAAGTCACTCGTACGATCCATTCTAATTCATTCGCACGATCCATTCTAATTCATTCATACAATCCATTCTAATTCTTTCACACGTTCCTTTCTATTTCATTCGTACGATCCATTCTAATTCATTCATACAAACTATTCTATTTCATTCGTACGATCCATTCTTACTTATTCGTATGATCCATTCTAATTCATTCGCACGAATGTATCCATTCTAATTTATTCGTACGATCCATTCTAATTCATTCGTACGATCCATTCTAATTCATTCATACAATCCATTCTAATTCTTTCATACGATCCATTCTAATTCATTCATACGTACAAATTTATACGTGCGATCCATTCTAATTCATTCGTACGATCCATTCTATTTCATTTATACGATTCATTCTAATTCATTCGTACGATCCATTCTAATTCCTTCATACGATCCATTCTATTTCATTCGTATGATCCATTCTAATTCATAAGTACGATCCATTCTAATTCATTTATACGATCCATTCTAATACATTCGTACGATCCATTCTAATTCATTCGTACGATCCATTCTAATTCATTCACACGATCCATTCTAATTCATTCATACGATCCATTCTAATTCAATTGCACGAATGTATCCATTCTAATTCATTCGTACGATCCATTCTAATTCATTCGCACGATCCATTCTAATTCATTCGCACGATCCATTCAAATTCATTCATACAATCCATTCTAATTCTTTCGCACGATCCTTTCTAATTCATTCATACGATCCATTCTAATTCATTCGCACGAATGTATCCATTCTAATTCATTCGCACGATCCATTCTAATTCATTTATACGATCCAATCTAATTCATTAATACGATCCATTCTAATTCATTCGCACGAATGTATCCACTCTAATTCATTCATACGATCCATTCTAATTCATTCGTATGATCCATTCTAATTCCTTCGTACGATCCATTCTAATTCATTCGCACGATCCATTCTAATTCATTCGCACGAATGTATCCACCCTAATTCTTTCGTACGATCCATTCTAATTCATTCGTACGATCTATTCTAATTCATTCATATAATCCATTCTAATTCATTCGTACGATCTATTCTAATTCATTCATATGATCTATTCTAATTCCTTCGTACGATCCATTCTAATTCCTTTGTACGACCCATTATATTTCATTCGTATGATCCATGCTAATTCCTTTGTACGATCCATTCTAATTCATTCGTACAATCCATTCTATTTCATTCGTACGATCCATTCTTACTCATTCGCACGATCCATTCTAATTCATTCATATGATCCATTCTAATTCATTCATACAAACCATTCTAATTCTTTCACACGATCCATTCTAATTCATTCGAATGTTCCATTCTAATTCATTAGCTCGATCCATGTTAATTCATTAGTACGATCCATTCTAACTCATTCGCACGATCCATTCTAATTCATTCGTACGATCCATTCTAATTCATTCGTACGATCCATTCTAATTCATTCGCACAATCTATTCTAATTCATTCGTACGATCCATTCTAATTCATTCGCACGATCCATTCTAATTCATTCGTACGATCCATTCTATTTCATTCATACGATCCATTCTTACTCATTCATACGATCCATTCTAATTCTTTCACACGAATGTATCCATTCTAATTCATTCGTACGATCCATTCTAATTCCTTCGTATGATCCATTCTAATTCCTTCGTACGATCCATTCTAATTCCTTTCTACGACCCATTATATTTCATTCGTATGATCCACTCTAATTCCTTTGTACGATCCATTCTAATTCATTCCCATGAATGTATCCATTCTAATTCATACGTACGATCCATTCTAATTCATCCATACGATCCAAGCTAAGTCATTCATATGATCCATTCTAATTCATTCGCACGAATGTATCCATTCTAATTCATTCGTACGATCCATTCTAATTCCTTCGTACGATCCATTCTAATTCATTCGCGCAATCTATTCTAACGCACAATCTATTCTAATTCATTCGTACGATCCATTCTAATTCATTAGCACGATCCATTCTAATTCATTCGCACGAATGAATCCATTCTAATTCATTCATACAATCCATTCGTACGAATGAATTAGAATGGATCGTACGAATGAATTAGAATGAATTAGAATGGATCGTACGAATGAATTAGATTGGATACATTCGTGCAAATGAATTAGAATAGATCGTACGAATGAATTAGAATGGATCGTACGAATGAATTAGAATGGATCGTGTGAAAGAATTAGAATGGATTGTATGAATGAATTAGATCTAATTCATTCGTACGATCCATTCTAATTCATTCGCACGAATGTATCCATTCTAATTCCTTCGTATGATCCATTCTATTTCATACGATCCATTCTAATTCATTCGTACGACCCATTCTAATTCATTAATACGATCCAATCTTATTCATTCATACGATCCATTCTAATTCATTCGTACGATCCATTCTAATTCATTCGTACGATCCATTCTAATTCATTCGAACGATCCATTCTAATTCATTCATACGATCCATTCTAATTCATTCGTACGATCGAATTAGAATGGATCGTATAAGTGATTTCGAATGGATCGTGCGAATGAATTGGAATGGATCGTATGAATGAATTAGAGTGGATACATTCGTGCAACTGAATTAGAATGGATCGTACGAATGAATTAGAATGGATCGTGCGAAGGAATTAGAATGGATTGTACGAATGAATTAGAATGGATACATTCGTGCGAATGAATAAGAATGGATCGTACGAAGGAATTAGAATGGATCGTACGTACGAAGGAATTAGAATGGATCGTATGAGGAATTATAATGGATCGTACGAATGAATTAGATCGGATACATTCATGCGAATGAATTAAAATGGATCGTACGAAGGAATTAGAAAGGATCGTACGTACGAAGGAATTAGAATGGATCGTACGAAGGAATTAGAATGGATCGTACGAATGAATTAGAATGGATCCATTCGTGCGAATGAATTAGAATGGATCGTGCGAATGAATTAGAATGGATCGTACGAATGAATTAGAATAGATTGTGCGAATGAATTGGAATGAATCGTACGAATGAATTAGAATAGATTGTGCGAATGAATTAGAATGGATCGTACGAATGAATTAGAATGGATACATTCGTGCGAATGAATTAGAATGGATCGTATGAATGAATTAGATTGGATCGTATGAATGAATTAGAATGGATCGTGCGATTGAATTAGAATGGATCGTACGAATGAATTAGAATGGATCGTATGAGTGAATTCGAATGGATCGTGCGAATGAAATAGAATGGATCGTATGAATGAATTAGAGTGGATACATTCGTGGGAATGAATTAGAATGGATCATGCGAATGAATTAGAATGGATCGTGCGAAGGAATTAGAATGGATCGTACGAATGAATTAGAATGGATACATTCGTGCGAATGAATTATAATGGATCGTACGAAGGAATTAGAATGGATCATACGTACGAAGGAATTAGAATTGATCATACGAAGGAATTAGAATGGATCGTACGAATGAATTAGAATGGATACATTCGTGTGAATTAATTAGAATGGATCGTACGAAGGAATTAGAATGGATCGTACGTACGAAGGAATTAGAATGGATCGTACAAATGAATTAAAATGGATATATTCGTGCGAATGAATCAGAATGGATCGTGCGAATGAATTAGAATGGATCGTACGAATGAATGAGAATAGATTGTGCAAATGAATTAGATTTGATCGTGCGAATGAATTAGAATGGATCGTACGAATGAATTAGAATAGATTGTGCGAATGAATTAGAATGGATCGTACGAATGAATTAGAATGGATACATTCGTGCGATTGAATTAGAATGGATCATATGAATGAATTAGATTGGATCGTATGAATGAATTAGAATGGATCGTGTGAATGAATTAGAATGGGTCGCACGATCCATTCTAATTCATTCATACGATCCATTCTAATTCATTCATACAATCCATTCTAATTCTTTCACACGATCCATTCTAATTCATTCGTACGTTCCATTCTTATTCATTCGTACGATCCATTCTAATTCATTCGTACGATCCATTCTAATTCTTACGATCCATTCTATTTTATTCATACGATCCATTCTAATTCATTAGCACATACGATCCATTCTAATTCATTCGTACAATCCATTCTAATTCATTCGCACGATCCATTCGAATTCACTCATACGATCCACTCTAATTCATTCGTACGATCCATTCTAATTCATTCGTACGATCCATTCTAATTCATTCGTACGATCCATTCTAATTCATTCGTACCATCCATTCTATTTCATTCGTACGATCCATTCTATTTCATTCGTACGATCCATTCTAATTCATTCGTACAATCTATTATAATTCATTCGTATGATCCATTCTAATTCACTAGCACGATCGTACGAATTAATTAGAATGGATCGTACGAATGAAATAGAATGGATCATACGAATGAAATAGAATGGATCGTACGATCCATTCTAATTTATTCGCACGATCCATTCTAATTCATTCGTATGATCCATGCTAATTCATTCGCACGAATGTATCCATTCTAATTCATTCGTATGATCCATTCTATATCATTCGTACAATCCATTCTATTTCATTCGTACGATCCATTCTTACTCATTCGTACTATCCATTCTAATTCATTCGCACGAATATATCCATTCTACTTCATTCGTACGATCCATTCTAATTCATTCGTACGATCCATTCTAATTCATTCGCACGATCCATTCTAATTCATTCGCACGAATGTATCCATTCTAATTCCTTCGTACGATCCATTCTAACTCATTCGTACGATCTATTCTAATTCATTCATACAATCCATTCTAATTCATTCGTACGATCTATTCTAATTCATTAGTACGATCCATTCTAATTCATTCACACGAATGTATCCACTCTAATTCATTCATACGATCCATTCTAATTCATTCGTACGATCCATTCTAATTCATTCACACGATCCATTCTAATTCATTCATACGATCCAATCTAATTCATTCATACGATCCATTCTAATTCATTCGTATGATCCATTCTAATTCCTTCGTACGATCCATTCTATTTCATTCGTACGATCGATCCATTCTTACTCAAACGTATGATCCATTCTAATTCAATCGCACGAATCTATCCATTCTAATTCATTCGTACGATCCATTCTAATTCATTCGTACAATCCATTCTAATTCATTCGCACGATCCATTTGAATTCACTCATACGATCCATTATAATTCATTCATACGATCCATTCGAATTCGAATTCGCTCATACGATCCATTCTAATTTATTCGTACGATCCATTCGAATTCACTCATATGAATGAATTAGAATGGATCGTATGAATGAATTAGAATGGATCGTGCGAATGAATTAGAATGGATCGTACGAATGAATTATAATGGATACATTCGTGCGAATGAATTAGAATGAATCATACGAATAAGTAAGAATGGATCATACGAATGAAATATAATGTATCGTACGAAGGAATTAGAATGGATCATACGAATGAATTAGAATGGATCGTATGAATTAGTTAGATTGGATCGTATGAATGAATTATAATGGATCGTGCGAATGAATTTGAATGGATCGTACGAATGAATTAGAATGGATCGTATTAATGAATTAGAATGGATCGTGCTAATGAATTTGAATGGAACGTACGAATGAATTAGAATGGATCGTGTGAAAGAATTAGAATGGATTGTATGAATGAATTAGAATGGATCGTATGAATGAATTAGAATGGATCCTACGAATGAAATAGAATGGATTGTACGAATGAACTAGAATGGATCGTACGAATGAATTAGAATGGAATGAATTAAAATGGATCGTACGAATGAATTAGAATGGATCGTATGAATGAATTAGAATGGATCATGCGAATGAATTAGAATGGATCGTACGATCCATTCTAATTCATTAATACGATCCAATCTAATTCATTCATATGATCCATTCTAATTCATTAGCACGAATGTATCCATTCTAATTCATTCGTACGATCCATTCTAATTCATTCGCACAATCTATTCTAATTCATTCGTACGATCCATTCTAATTCATTAGCACGATCCATTCTAATTCCTTCGTACGATCCATTCTTACTCAAAGAATTAGAATGGATACATTCGCACGAATGAATTAGAATGGATCGTACGAAGGAATTAGACTGGATACATTCGTGCGAATGAATTAGAATTGATCGTACGAAAGAATTAGAATGGATCGTATGAATGAATTAGAATAGAATGTGTGAATGAATTACAATGGATCGTACGAATGAATTAGAATGGACACATTCATGGGAATGAATTAGAATGGATCGTAAGAAAGAATTAGAATGGATCATTCGAATGAAATAGAATGGATCGTACGAATGAAATAGAATGGATTGTACGAATGAATTAGAATGGATTCATTCATGCGAATGAATTAGAATGGATCGTGCGAATGAATTAGAATAGATCGTACGAATGAATTAGAATAGATTGTGCGAATGAATTACAATGGATCGTACGAATGAATTAGAATGGATACATTCGTGCGAATGAATTAGAATGGATCGTATGAATGAATTAGATTGGATCGTATTAATGAATTAGAATGGATCGTGCGAATGAATTAGAATGGATCGTACAAATGAATTAGAATGGATACATTCGTGCGAATGAATTACAATGGATCATACGAATGAAATAGAATAGATCGTACGAATGAATTAGAATGGATCATGCTAATGAATTAGAATTGATCGTACGAATGAATTAGAATAGATTGTGCGAATGAAATAGAATGGATCGTACGAATGAGTTAGAATGGATACATTCGTGCGAATGAATTAGAATAGATTGTGCGAATGAATTAGAATGGATCGTACAAATGAATTAGAATGGATACATTCGTGCGAATGAATTAGAATGGATCATACGAATGAGTAAGAATGGATCGTACGAATGAAATAGAATGGATTGTACGAATGAATTAGAATGAATCGTACGAATGAATTAGAATGGATCGTGTGAAAGAATTAGAATGAATTGTATGAATGAATTAGAATGGATCGTATGAATGAAATAGATTGGATCGTGCGAATGAATTAGAATGGATCGTACGAATAAATTAGAATGGATACATTCGTGCGAATGAATTAGAATGGATCGTACGAATGAGTAAGAATGGATCGAACGAATGAAATAGAATGGATCGTACGAATGAATTAGAATGGATATATTCGTGCAAATGAATTAGAATGGATCGTACGAATGAATTAGAATGGATCGTAAAAAATTAATTAGAATGGATCGTACAAATTAATTAGAATGGATCGTGCTAATGAATTAGAATTGATCGTACGAATGAATTAGAATAGATTGTGCGAATGAATTAGAATGGATCGTACGAATGAATTAGAATGGATACATTCGTGCGTACGATCCATTCTAATTCATTCATACGATCCATTCTAATTCATTCGTACGATCCATTCTAATTCATTCGCACGATCCATTCTAATTCATTTGCACGAATGTATCCATTCTAATTCATTCGTACGATCCATTCTAATTCATTCGCACGATCCATTCTAATTCATTCATATGATCCATTCTAATTCATTCGTACGATCCATTCTAATTCATTCGCACGATCCATTCTAATTCATTCATATGATCCAATCTAATTCATTCATAAGATCCATTCTAATTCATTCGTATGATCCATTCTAATTCTACGATCCTTTCTATTTCATTCGTACGATCCATTCTTACTCATTCGTATGATCCATTCTAATTCATTCGCACGAATGTATCCATTCTAATTCATTGAGTAAGAATGGATCGTACATATGAATTAGAATGGATACATTAATGGGAATGAATAAGAATGGATCGTACGTACGATCCATTCTTACTCAATGAATTAGAATGGATACATTCGTGCGAATGAATTAGAATGGATTCGTATGATCCATTCTAATTCATTCGCATGAATGTATCCATTCTAATTCATTCGTACGATCCATTGTAATTCCTTCGTACGATCCATTCTAATTCATTTGCACGATCCATTATAATTCATTCATACGATCCACTCTAATTCATTCGTACGATCCATTCTAATTCATTCGCATGATCCATTCTAATTCATTCATACGATCCAATCTAATTCATTCATACGATCCATTCTAATTCATTCGCACAATCTATTCTAATTCATTCGTACAATCCATTCTAATTTATTCGCACGATCCATTCGAATTCATTCGTACGATCCATTCTAATTCCTTCGTACGATCCATTCTAATTCATTCATACGATCCATTCTAATTCATTAGTACGATCCATTCTAATTCGTTCGCACGATCCATTCTAATTCCTTCGTACGATCCATTCCAATTCATTCCCATGAATGTATCCATTCTAATTCATACGTACGATCCATTCTAATTCATTTATACGATCCAATCTAATTCATTCATACAATCCATTCTAATTCATTCGCACGAATTTATCCATTCTAATTCATTCGTACGATCCATTCTAATTCATTCGTACGATCCATTCTAATTCATTCGTACGATCCATTCTAATTCATTCGCACGATCCATTCTAATTCATTTATACGATCCAATCAAATTCATTCATACCATCCATTCTAATTCTTTCGCACGAATGTATCCATTCTAATTCATTCGTACGTACGAATGAATTAGAATAGATAAATTCGTGCGAATGAATTAGAATGGATTGTATGAATGAATTAGATTGGATCGTATAAATGAATTAGAATGGATCGTACGTATGAATTAGAATGGATACATTCATGGGAATGATAAGAATGGATCGTACGAAGGAATTAGAATGGATCATACGAATGAATTAGAATGGATCGTATGAATGAATTAGAATGGATCGTACGAATGAATTAGAATGGATCGTACGAATGAATTAGAATGGATCGTGCGAATGAATTAGAATGGATCGTACGAATGAATTAGAATGGATGCATTCGTGCGAATGAATTAGAATAGATCGTATGAATGAATTAGAATAGATCATATGAATGGATTAGAATGAATCGTGCGAATGAATTAGAATGGATCGTACGAATGAATTAGAATGGATCGTATGAATGAATTAGAATGGATCATACGAAGGAATTAGAATGGATCGTACGAATGAATTAGAATGGATCGTACGAATGAATTAGAATGGTTCGTACAAATGAATTAGAATGGATATATTCGTGCGAATGAATTAGAATGGATCATACGAATGAGTAAGAATGGATCGTACGAATGAAATATAATGGATTGTACGAATGAATTAGAATGGATCGTACGAATGAATAAGAATGGATCGTGTGAAAGAATTAGAATGGATTGTATGAATGAATTAGATTGGATCGTATGAATGAATTAGAATGGATCGTGCGAATGAATTAGAATGGATCGTACGAATGAATTGGAATGGATCGTATGAATGAATTAGAATGGATCGTGTGAATGAATTAGAATGGATCGTACGAATGATTTAGAATGGATACATTCGTGCGAATGAATTAGAATGGATCGTAGTACGAATGAATTAGAATGGATCGTACGAATGAATTAGAATAGATTGTGTGAATGAATTAGAATGGATCGTACGAATGAATTAGAATAGATACATTCGTGCGAATGAATTAGAATGGATCGTACTTATGAATTAGAATGGTTCGTACGAATGAATTAGAATGGATCGTGTGAAAGAATTAGAATGGATTGTATGAATGAATTAGAATGGATCGTACGAATGAATTAGAATAGATTGTGCGAATGAATTAGAATGGATCGTACGAATGAATTAGAATGGATACATTCGTGCGAATGAATTAGAATGGATCGTATGAATGAATTAGAATGGATCGTGTGAATGAATTAGATAGAATGGATCGTACGAATGAATTAGAATGGATCGTGTGAATAAAATATAATGGGTCGTACAAAGGAATTAGAATGGATCGTATGAAGGAATTAGAATGGATCGTACGAATGAATTAGAATGGATACATTCGTGCAAATGAATTAGAATGAATCATATGAATGAATTAGAATGGATCGTACGAATGACTTAGAATGGATCGTACGAATGAATTAGAGTGGATCGTACGAATGAATTAGAATGGATACATTCGTGTAAAATAATTAGAATGGATTAGAATGGATACATTCGTGCGAATGAATTAGAATGGATCGTATGAATGAATTAGATTGGATCGTACGAATGAAATATAATGTATCGTACGAATGAATTAGAATGGATCGTGCAAATGAATTAGAATAGATCGTACGAATGAATTAGATTTTACGAATGAATTAGAATGGATACATTCGTACGAATGAATTAGAATAGATTGTACGAATGAATTAGAATAGATTGTGCGAATGAATTAGAATGGATCGCACGAATGAATTAGAATGGATACATTCATGCGAATGAATTAGAATAGATCATACGAATGAATTAGAATGGATCGTGCGAATGAATTAGAATGGATCGTGCGAATGAATAAGAATGGATCGTACAAATGAATTAGAATGGATCGTATGAATGAATTAGAATGGATCGTGTATCCATTCTAATTCATTCGTACGATCCATTCTAATTCATTCGTACGATCCATTCTATTTCATTCGCACGAATGTATCCATTCTAATTCATTCGTACGATCCATTCTAATTCATAAGTAAGATCCATTCTAATTCTTTCATACGATCCATTCTAATTCATTTGTACGAATATATCTATTCAAATTCATTCGTACAATCCATTATATTTCATTCGTACGATCCATTCTTACTCATTCGTACGATCCATTCTAATTCATTCGCACGAATGTATCCATTCTAATTCATTCGTACGATCTATTCTAATTCATTCGTACGATCCATTCTAATTCGCTAGCACGATCGTACGAATTCACTCATACGATCCATTCTAATTCATTCATACAATCCATTCTAATTCTTTTGCACGAATGTATCCATTCTAATTCAATCGTACGATCCATTCTAATTCCTTCGTACGATCCATTCTAATTCATTTGCACGATCCATTCTAATTCATTCGTACGATCCATTCTAATTCATTTGACGATCCATTCTAATTCATTCATATAATCCATTCTAATTCATTCGTACGATCCATTCTAATTCATTCGCACGATCCATTCTAATTCATTCGCACGAATGAATCCATTCTAATTCATTCGTACAATCCATTCTAATTCATTCGCACGATCTATTCTAATTCATTCATACGATCCATTCTAATTCATTCATACGATCCATTCTAATTCTTTCACACGATCCATTCTAATTCATTCGTACGATCCATTCTAATTCATTCGTACGATCCATTCTAATTCATTCGTACGATCCATTCTAATTCATTCGCACGATCCATTCTAATTCATTCATACGATCCAATCTAATTCATTCATACGATCCATTCTAATTCATTCGCACAATCTATTCTAATTCATTCATACGATCCATTCAAATTCATTCGTACGATCCATTCTAATTCCTTCGTACGATCCATTCTAATTCATTCCCATGAATGTATCCATTCTAATTGATACGTACGATCCATTCTATTTCATTCGTACGATCAATTCTTACTCATTCGCACGATCCATTCTAATTCATTCGCATGAATGTATCCATTCTAATTCATTCCTACAATCCATTCTAACTCATTCGCATGATCCATTCTAATTCATTCGCACAATCTATTCTAATTCATTCGTATGATCCATTCTAATTCATTTATACGATCCAATCTAATTCATTCATACAATCCATTCTAATTCATTCGCACGAATTTATCCATTCTAATTCATTTGTACGATCCATTCTAATTCATTCGTACAATCCATTCTATTTCATTTGTACGATCCATTCTAATTCTTACGATCCATTCTATTTTATTCATACGATCCATTCTAATTCATTAGCACATACGATCCATTCTAATTCATTCGTACAATCCATTCTAATTCATTCGCACGATCCATTCGAATTCACTCATACGATCCATTCTAATTCATTCGTACGATCCATTCTAATTCATTCGTACGATCCATTCTAATTCATTCGTACGATCCATTCTAATTCATTCGTACCATCCATTCTATTTCATTCGTACGATCCATTCTATTTCATTCGTACGATCCATTCTAATTCATTCGTACAATCTATTATAATTCATTCGTATGATCCATTCTAATTCACTAGCACGATCGTACGAATTAATTAGAATGGATCGTACGAATGAAATAGAATGGATCATACGAATGAAATAGAATGGATCGTACGATCCATTCTAATTTATTCGCACGATCCATTCTAATTCATTCGTATGATCCATGCTAATTCATTCGCACGAATGTATCCATTCTAATTCATTCGTATGATCCATTCTATATCATTCGTACAATCCATTCTATTTCATTCGTACGATCCATTCTTACTCATTCGTACGATCCATTCTAATTCATTCGCACGAATATATCCATTCTACTTCATTCGTACGATCCATTCTAATTCATTCGTACGATCCATTCTAATTCATTCGCACGATCCATTCTAATTCATTCGCACGAATGTATCCATTCTAATTCCTTCGTACGATCCATTCTAACTCATTCGTACGATCTATTCTAATTCATTCATACAATCCATTCTAATTCATTCGTACGATCTATTCTAATTCATTAGTACGATCCATTCTAATTCATTCACACGAATGTATCCACTCTAATTCATTCATACGATCCATTCTAATTCATTCGTACGATCCATTCTAATTCATTCACACGATCCATTCTAATTCATTCATACGATCCAATCTAATTCATTCATACGATCCATTCTAATTCATTCGTATGATCCATTCTAATTCCTTCGTACGATCCATTCTATTTCATTCGTACGATCGATCCATTCTTACTCAAACGTATGATCCATTCTAATTCAATCGCACGAATCTATCCATTCTAATTCATTCGTACGATCCATTCTAATTCATTCGTACAATCCATTCTAATTCATTCGCACGATCCATTTGAATTCACTCATACGATCCATTATAATTCATTCATACGATCCATTCGAATTCGAATTCGCTCATACGATCCATTCTAATTTATTCGTACGATCCATTCGAATTCACTCATATGAATGAATTAGAATGGATCGTATGAATGAATTAGAATGGATCGTGCGAATGAATTAGAATGGATCGTACGAATGAATTATAATGGATACATTCGTGCGAATGAATTAGAATGAATCATACGAATGAGTAAGAATGGATCATACGAATGAAATATAATGTATCGTACGAAGGAATTAGAATGGATCATACGAATGAATTAGAATGGATCGTATGAATTAGTTAGATTGGATCGTATGAATGAATTATAATGGATCGTGCGAATGAATTTGAATGGATCGTACGAATGAATTAGAATGGATCGTATTAATGAATTAGAATGGATCGTGCTAATGAATTTGAATGGAACGTACGAATGAATTAGAATGGATCGTGTGAAAGAATTAGAATGGATTGTATGAATGAATTAGAATGGATCGTATGAATGAATTAGAATGGATCCTACGAATGAAATAGAATGGATTGTACGAATGAACTAGAATGGATCGTACGAATGAATTAGAATGGAATGAATTAAAATGGATCGTACGAATGAATTAGAATGGATCGTATGAATGAATTAGAATGGATCATGCGAATGAATTAGAATGGATCGTACGATCCATTCTAATTCATTAATACGATCCAATCTAATTCATTCATATGATCCATTCTAATTCATTAGCACGAATGTATCCATTCTAATTCATTCGTACGATCCATTCTAATTCATTCGCACAATCTATTCTAATTCATTCGTACGATCCATTCTAATTCATTAGCACGATCCATTCTAATTCCTTCGTACGATCCATTCTTACTCAAAGAATTAGAATGGATACATTCGCACGAATGAATTAGAATGGATCGTACGAAGGAATTAGACTGGATACATTCGTGCGAATGAATTAGAATTGATCGTACGAAAGAATTAGAATGGATCGTATGAATGAATTAGAATAGAATGTGTGAATGAATTACAATGGATCGTACGAATGAATTAGAATGGACACATTCATGGGAATGAATTAGAATGGATCGTACGAAAGAATTAGAATGGATCATTCGAATGAAATAGAATGGATCGTACGAATGAAATAGAATGGATTGTACGAATGAATTAGAATGGATTCATTCATGCGAATGAATTAGAATGGATCGTGCGAATGAATTAGAATAGATCGTACGAATGAATTAGAATAGATTGTGCGAATGAATTACAATGGATCGTACGAATGAATTAGAATGGATACATTCGTGCGAATGAATTAGAATGGATCGTATGAATGAATTAGATTGGATCGTATTAATGAATTAGAATGGATCGTGCGAATGAATTAGAATGGATCGTACAAATGAATTAGAATGGATACATTCGTGCGAATGAATTACAATGGATCATACGAATGAAATAGAATAGATCGTACGAATGAATTAGAATGGATCGTGCTAATGAATTAGAATTGATCGTACGAATGAATTAGAATAGATTGTGCGAATGAAATAGAATGGATCGTACGAATGAGTTAGAATGGATACATTCGTGCGAATGAATTAGAATAGATTGTGCGAATGAATTAGAATGGATCGTACAAATGAATTAGAATGGATACATTCGTGCGAATGAATTAGAATGGATCATACGAATGAGTAAGAATGGATCGTACGAATGAAATAGAATGGATTGTACGAATGAATTACAATGAATCGTACGAATGAATTAGAATGGATCGTGTGAAAGAATTAGAATGAATTGTATGAATGAATTAGAATGGATCGTATGAATGAAATAGATTGGATCGTGCGAATGAATTAGAATGGATCGTACGAATAAATTAGAATGGATACATTCGTGCGAATGAATTAGAATGGATCGTACGAATGAGTAAGAATGGATCGAACGAATGAAATAGAATGGATCGTACGAATGAATTAGAATGGATATATTCGTGCAAATGAATTAGAATGGATCGTACGAATGAATTAGAATGGATCGTAAAAAATTAATTAGAATGGATCGTACAAATTAATTAGAATGGATCGTGCTAATGAATTAGAATTGATCGTACGAATGAATTAGAATAGATTGTGCGAATGAATTAGAATGGATCGTACGAATGAATTAGAATGGATACATTCGTGCGTACGATCCATTCTAATTCATTCATACGATCCATTCTAATTCATTCGTACGATCCATTCTAATTCATTCGCACGATCCATTCTAATTCATTTGCACGAATGTATCCATTCTAATTCATTCGTACGATCCATTCTAATTCATTCGCACGATCCATTCTAATTCATTCATATGATCCATTCTAATTCATTCGTACGATCCATTCTAATTCATTCGCACGATCCATTCTAATTCATTCATATGATCCAATCTAATTCATTCATAAGATCCATTCTAATTCATTCGTATGATCCATTCTAATTCTACGATCCTTTCTATTTCATTCGTACGATCCATTCTTACTCATTCGTATGATCCATTCTAATTCATTCGCACGAATGTATCCATTCTAATTCATTGAGTAAGAATGGATCGTACATATGAATTAGAATGGATACATTAATGGGAATGAATAAGAATGGATCGTACGTACGATCCATTCTTACTCAATGAATTAGAATGGATACATTCGTGCGAATGAATTAGAATGGATTCGTATGATCCATTCTAATTCATTCGCATGAATGTATCCATTCTAATTCATTCGTACGATCCATTGTAATTCCTTCGTACGATCCATTCTAATTCATTTGCACGATCCATTATAATTCATTCATACGATCCACTCTAATTCATTCGTACGATCCATTCTAATTCATTCGCATGATCCATTCTAATTCATTCATACGATCCAATCTAATTCATTCATACGATCCATTCTAATTCATTCGCACAATCTATTCTAATTCATTCGTACAATCCATTCTAATTTATTCGCACGATCCATTCGAATTCATTCGTACGATCCATTCTAATTCCTTCGTACGATCCATTCTAATTCATTCATACGATCCATTCTAATTCATTAGTACGATCCATTCTAATTCGTTCGCACGATCCATTCTAATTCCTTCGTACGATCCATTCCAATTCATTCCCATGAATGTATCCATTCTAATTCATACGTACGATCCATTCTAATTCATTTATACGATCCAATCTAATTCATTCATACAATCCATTCTAATTCATTCGCACGAATTTATCCATTCTAATTCATTCGTACGATCCATTCTAATTCATTCGTACGATCCATTCTAATTCATTCGTACGATCCATTCTAATTCATTCGCACGATCCATTCTAATTCATTTATACGATCCAATCAAATTCATTCATACCATCCATTCTAATTCTTTCGCACGAATGTATCCATTCTAATTCATTCGTACGTACGAATGAATTAGAATAGATAAATTCGTGCGAATGAATTAGAATGGATTGTATGAATGAATTAGATTGGATCGTATAAATGAATTAGAATGGATCGTACGTATGAATTAGAATGGATACATTCATGGGAATGATAAGAATGGATCGTACGAAGGAATTAGAATGGATCATACGAATGAATTAGAATGGATCGTATGAATGAATTAGAATGGATCGTACGAATGAATTAGAATGGATCGTACGAATGAATTAGAATGGATCGTGCGAATGAATTAGAATGGATCGTACGAATGAATTAGAATGGATACATTCGTGCGAATGAATTAGAATAGATCGTATGAATGAATTAGAATAGATCATATGAATGGATTAGAATGAATCGTGCGAATGAATTAGAATGGATCGTACGAATGAATTAGAATGGATCGTATGAATGAATTAGAATGGATCGTACGAAGGAATTAGAATGGATCGTACGAATGAATTAGAATGGATCGTACGAATGAATTAGAATGGTTCGTACAAATGAATTAGAATGGATATATTCGTGCGAATGAATTAGAGTGGATCATACGAATGAGTAAGAATGGATCGTACGAATGAAATATAATGGATTGTACGAATGAATTAGAATGGATCGTACGAATGAATAAGAATGGATCGTGTGAAAGAATTAGAATGGATTGTATGAATGAATTAGATTGGATCGTATGAATGAATTAGAATGGATCGTGCGAATGAATTAGAATGGATCGTACGAATGAATTGGAATGGATCGTATGAATGAATTAGAATGGATCGTGTGAATGAATTAGAATGGATCGTACGAATGATTTAGAATGGATACATTCGTGCGAATGAATTAGAATGGATCGTAGTACGAATGAATTAGAATGGATCGTACGAATGAATTAGAATAGATTGTGTGAATGAATTAGAATGGATCGTACGAATGAATTAGAATAGATACATTCGTGCGAATGAATTAGAATGGATCGTACTTATGAATTAGAATGGTTCGTACGAATGAATTAGAATGGATCGTGTGAAAGAATTAGAATGGATTGTATGAATGAATTAGAATGGATCGTACGAATGAATTAGAATAGATTGTGCGAATGAATTAGAATGGATCGTACGAATGAATTAGAATGGATACATTCGTGCGAATGAATTAGAATGGATCGTATGAATGAATTAGAATGGATCGTGTGAATGAATTAGATAGAATGGATCGTACGAATGAATTAGAATGGATCGTGTGAATAAAATATAATGGGTCGTACAAAGGAATTAGAATGGATCGTATGAAGGAATTAGAATGGATCGTACGAATGAATTAGAATGGATACATTCGTGCAAATGAATTAGAATGAATCATATGAATGAATTAGAATGGATCGTACGAATGACTTAGAATGGATCGTACGAATGAATTAGAGTGGATCGTACGAATGAATTAGAATGGATACATTCGTGTAAAATAATTAGAATGGATTAGAATGGATACATTCGTGCGAATGAATTAGAATGGATCGTATGAATGAATTAGATTGGATCGTACGAATGAAATATAATGTATCGTACGAATGAATTAGAATGGATCGTGCAAATGAATTAGAATAGATCGTACGAATGAATTAGATTTTACGAATGAATTAGAATGGATACATTCGTACGAATGAATTAGAATAGATTGTACGAATGAATTAGAATAGATTGTGCGAATGAATTAGAATGGATCGCACGAATGAATTAGAATGGATACATTCATGCGAATGAATTAGAATAGATCATACGAATGAATTAGAATGGATCGTGCGAATGAATTAGAATGGATCGTGCGAATGAATAAGAATGGATCGTACAAATGAATTAGAATGGATCGTATGAATGAATTAGAATGGATCGTGTATCCATTCTAATTCATTCGTACGATCCATTCTAATTCATTCGTACGATCCATTCTATTTCATTCGCACGAATGTATCCATTCTAATTCATTCGTACGATCCATTCTAATTCATAAGTAAGATCCATTCTAATTCTTTCATACGATCCATTCTAATTCATTTGTACGAATATATCTATTCAAATTCATTCGTACAATCCATTATATTTCATTCGTACGATCCATTCTTACTCATTCGTACGATCCATTCTAATTCATTCGCACGAATGTATCCATTCTAATTCATTCGTACGATCTATTCTAATTCATTCGTACGATCCATTCTAATTCGCTAGCACGATCGTACGAATTCACTCATACGATCCATTCTAATTCATTCATACAATCCATTCTAATTCTTTTGCACGAATGTATCCATTCTAATTCAATCGTACGATCCATTCTAATTCCTTCGTACGATCCATTCTAATTCATTTGCACGATCCATTCTAATTCATTCGTACGATCCATTCTAATTCATTTGACGATCCATTCTAATTCATTCATATAATCCATTCTAATTCATTCGTACGATCCATTCTAATTCATTCGCACGATCCATTCTAATTCATTCGCACGAATGAATCCATTCTAATTCATTCGTACAATCCATTCTAATTCATTCGCACGATCTATTCTAATTCATTCATACGATCCATTCTAATTCATTCATACGATCCATTCTAATTCTTTCACACGATCCATTCTAATTCATTCGTACGATCCATTCTAATTCATTCGTACGATCCATTCTAATTCATTCGTACGATCCATTCTAATTCATTCGCACGATCCATTCTAATTCATTCATACGATCCAATCTAATTCATTCATACGATCCATTCTAATTCATTCGCACAATCTATTCTAATTCATTCATACGATCCATTCTAATTCATTCGTACGATCCATTCTAATTCCTTCGTACGATCCATTCTAATTCATTCCCATGAATGTATCCATTCTAATTGATACGTACGATCCATTCTATTTCATTCGTACGATCAATTCTTACTCATTCGCACGATCCATTCTAATTCATTCGCATGAATGTATCCATTCTAATTCATTCCTACAATCCATTCTAACTCATTCGCATGATCCATTCTAATTCATTCGCACAATCTATTCTAATTCATTCGTATGATCCATTCTAATTCATTTATACGATCCAATCTAATTCATTCATACAATCCATTCTAATTCATTCGCACGAATTTATCCATTCTAATTCATTTGTACGATCCATTCTAATTCATTCGTACAATCCATTCTATTTCATTTGTACGATCCATTCTTACTCAATCGTACGATCTATTCTAATTCATTCATACATACGATCCATTCTAATTCATTTGCACGAATACATTCGTACGATCCATTCTTACTCATTCGTACGATCCATTCTAATTCATTCGCACCAATGTATCCATTCTAATTCATTCGTATGATCTATTCTAATTCAAAAGTACGATCCATTCTAATTCATTCATACGATCCATTCTAATTCATTTGCACGAATATATCCATTCTAATTCATTCATACAATCCATTCTATTTCATTCGTACGATCCATTCTTACTCATTCATACGATCCATTCTAATTCATTCGTATGATCCTTTCGATCCATTCTAATTCATAAGTACGATCCATTCTGATTCTTTCATACGATCCATTCTAATTCTTTTGCACGATCCATTCTAATTCGTTCATACGATCCAATCTAATTCATTCATACGATCCATTCTAATTCATTCGCACGATCCATTCTAATTAATTCGTACGATCGTCCTAGTGACTTAGAATGGATCGTACGAATGAATTAGAATGAATCATACGAATGAATTAGAATAGATCGTACGAATGAATTAGAATGGATCATGCTAATGAATTAGAATTGATCGTACGAATGAATAAGAATAGATTGTGTGAATGAATTAGAATGGATCGTACGATCCATTCTATTTCATTCGTATGATCCATTCTAATTCATACGATCCATTCTATTTCACTCATACGATCCATTATAATTCATTCGCACGATCCATTCTAATTCATTAATACGATCCATTCTAATTCATTCGTACGATCCATTCTAATTCATTAGCACGATCCATTCTAATTCATTCGTACGATCCATTCCATTTCATTCGTACGATCCATTCTTACTCATTCGTACGATCCATTCTAATTCATTCGAATGAATGTATCCAGATCCATTCTAATTCATTCGCACGATCCATTCTAATTTATTCGCACGATCCATTCTAATTCATTCGTACAATCCATTCTTACTCATTCGTACTATCCATTCTAATTCATTCGCACGAATGTATCCATTCTAATTCATTCGTATGATCTATTCTAATTCATTCGTACGATCCATTCTAATTCATTCCCACAATCCATTCTATTTCATTCGCACGATCCATTCTAATTCATTCATATGATCCATTTTAATTCATTCATACAATCCATTCTAATTCTTTCACATGATCCATTCTAATTCATTCGTACGATCCATTCTAATTCATTCGTACAATCCATTCTATTTCATTCGTACGAACGAATTAGAATAGATTGTGCGAATGAATTAGAATGGATCATACGAATGAATTAGAATAGATATATTCGTGCGAATGAATTAGAATGGATCGTATGAATGAATTAGATTGAATCGTATGAATGAATTAGAATGGATCGTACGTATGAATTAGAATGGATACATTCATGGGAATGAATTAGAATGGATCGTACAAAGGAATTAGAATGGATCATACGAATGAAATATAATGGGTCATACAAAGGAATTAGAATGGATCGTACGAAGGAATTAGAATGAATCGTGCGAATGAATTAGAATGGATCGTATGAATGAATTAGAATGGATCGTGCAAATGAATTAGAATGGATCGTACGAGTGACTTAGAATGGATCATAATAATGGATCGTACGTATGAATTTGTACATACGAATGAATTAGAATGGATCGTGCTAATGAATTAGAATTGATCGTACGAATGAATTAGAATAGATTGTGCGAATGAATTAGAATGGATCATACGAAAGAATTAGAATGGATACATTCGTGCGAATGAATTAGAATGGATCATATGAATGAATTAGATTGGATCGAATGAATGAATTAGAATGGATTGTACGTATGAATTAGAATGGATACATTCATGGGAATGAATTAGAATGGATCGTATGAATGAATTAGAATGGATCGTACGAATGAAATAGAATGGATCGTAGGTATCAATTAGAATGGATACATTCATGGGAATGAATTAGAATGGATCGTGCTAATGAATTAGAATGGATTGTGCGAATGAATTAGAATGGATCGTACGAATGAATTAGAATGGATCATGTGAAAGAATTAGAATGGATTGTATGAATGAATTAGAATGGATCATATGAATGAATTAGAATGGATCGTGCGAAGGAATTAGAATGGATCGTATGAATGAATTAGAATGGAACGTACGAATGAATTAGAATGGATACATTCGTGCGAATGAATTAGAATGGATCGTATGAATGAATTAGAATGGATCGTACGAATGAAATAGAATGGATCGTAGGTATCAATTAGAATGGATACATTCATGGGAATGAATTAGAATGGATCGTGCTAATGAATTAGAATGGATTGTGCGAATGAATTAGAATGGATCGTACGAATGAATTAGAATTGATTGTGTGAATGATTAGAATGGATCGTACGAATGAATTAGAATGGATCGTAATAATGGATCGTACGAATGAAATAGAATGGATCGTACGAATGAATTAGCATGGATCGTGCAATGGATCGTACGAATGAACTAGAATGGATCATACGAATGAGTAAGAATGGATCGTACGAATGAAATAGAATGGATCGTGCGAATGAATTAGAATGGATCGTGCGAACGAATTTGAATGGATTGTACGAATGAATTAGAATGGATACATTCGTGCGAATGAATTAGAATGGATCGTATGAATGAATTAGATTGGATCGTATGAATGAATTAGAATGGATCGTGGGAATGAATTAGAATGGATCGTACGAATGAATTAGAATAGATTGTGCGAATGAATTAGAATGGATCGTACGAATAAATTAGAATGGATACATTCGTGCGAATGAATTAGAATGGATCGTATGAATGAATTAGATTGGATCATATGAATGAATTATAATGGATCATATGAATGAATTAGAATGGATCGTGCGAAGGAATTAGAATGGATCGTACGAATGAATTAGAATTGAACGTACGAATGAATTAGAATGGATCATACGAATGAAATAGAATGGATCGTACGAATGAATTAGAATGGATCATTTGTATGATCCATTCTAATTCCTTCGTACGATCCATTCTTATTTATTCCCTTGAATGTATTCATTCTAATTCATACGTACGATCCATTCTAATTTATTTATACGATCCAATCTAATTCATTCATACAATCCATTCTAATTCATTCGCACGAATTTATCCATTCTAATTCATTCGTACGATCCATTCTAATTCATTCGCACAATCTATTCTAATTAATTCGCACGAATGAATCCATTCTAATTCATTCGTACAATCCATTCTATTTCATTCGTACGATCCATTCTTACTCATTCGTATGATCCATTCTAATTCATTCGCACGAATGTATCCATTCTAATTCATTCGTATGGATACATTCGTGCGAATGAATTAGAATGGATCGTATGAATGAATTAGAATAGATTGTGCGAATGAATTAGAATGGATCGTACGAATGAATTAGAATGGATCGTGTGAAAGAATTAGAATGGATTGTATGAATGAATTAGAATGGATCGTATGAATGAATTAGAATGGATACATTCGTGCGAATGAATTAAATGGATCGTACGAATGAGTAAGAATGGATCGTACGAATGAAATAGAATGGATCGTACGAATGAATTAAAATGGATCGTGCTAATGAATTAGAATAGATCGTGCCAATGAATTAGAATGGATCGTGCGAATGAATTAGAATGGATCATATGAATGAAATAGAATGGATCGTATGAATTAGAATGGATCGTACGAACGAATTAGAATGGATCGTGGGAATGAAATAGAATGGATCGTACGAATGAATTGGAATGGATCGTGCTAATGAATTAGAATGGATCGTGCGAATGAATTAGAATGGATCGTACGAATGAATTAGAATTGATACATTCGTGCGAATGAATTAGAATGGATCGTACGAATGAGTAAGAATGGATCGTACGAATGAATTAGAATGGATCGTACGAATGAATTAGAATGGATCGTGCTATTGAATTAGAATGGATCGTGCGAATGAATTAGAATGGATCGTGCGAATGAATTAGAATGGATCGTACGAATGAATTAGAATGGATCGTATGAATGAATTAGAATGGATCGTGCGAATGAATTAGAATGGATCGTATGAATGAAATAGAATGGATCATATGAATTAGAATGGATCGTACGAAGGAATTCGAATTGATCGTACGTAGGTGCGAATGAATTAGAATGGATCGTGCGAATGAATTAGAATGGATCGTACGAATGAATTAGAATGGATCATAAGAATGAATTAGAATGGATCGTGCTAATGAATTAGAATGGATCGTGCGAATGAATTAGAATGGATCGTGCAAATGAATTAGAATAGATCGTACGAATGAATTAGAATGGATCGTATGAATGAATTAGAATGGATTGTGCGAATGAATTAGAATGGATTGTATGAATGAAATAGAAGGGATCGTATGAATTAGAATGGATCGTACGAAGGAATTAGAATTGATCGTACGTAGGTGCGAATGAATTAGAATGGATCGTGCGAATGAATTAGAATGGATCTTACGAATGAATTAGAATGGATCGTATGAATGAATTAGAATGGATACATTCGTGCGAATGAATTAGAATGGATTGTACAAATGATTAAGAATGGATCATACGAATGAATTAGAATGGATCGTACGAATGAATTAGAATGGATCGTGCTAATGAATTAGAATGGATCGTGCGAATGAATTAGAATGGATCGTGCGAATGAATTAGAATGGATCGTACGAATGAATTAGAATGGATCGTATGAATGAATTAGAATGGATCGTGCGAATGAATTAGAATGGATCGTATGAATGAAATAGAATGGATCGTATGAATTAGAATGGATTGTACGAAGGAATTAGAATTGATCGTACGTAGGTGCGAATGAATTAGAATGGATCGTGCGAATGAATTAGAATGGATCGTACGAATGAATTAGAATGGATATATTCGTGCGAATGAATTAGAATGCATCGTACGAATGAGTAAGAATGGATCGTACGAATGAATTAGAATGGATCGTACGAATGAATTAGAATGGATCGTGCTAATGAATTAGAATGGATCGTGCGAATGAATTAGAATGGATCGTATGAATGAAATAGAATGGATCATAAGAATTAGAATGGATCGTATAAAGGAATTAGAATTGATCATACGTAGGTGCAAATGAATTAGAATGGATCGTGCGAATGAATTAGAATGGATCGTACGAATGAATTAGAATAGATTGTGCGAATGAGTTAGAATGGATCGTACGAATGAATTAGAATGGATACATTCGTGCGAATGAATTAGAATGGATCGTATGAATGAATTAGATTGGATCGTATTAATGAATTAGAATGGATCGTGCTAATGAATTAGAATGGATCGTACGAATGAATTAGAATGGATACATTCGTGCGAATGAATTAGAATGGATCATACGATTGAGTAAGAATGGATCGTACGAATGAAATAGAATAGATCGTACGAATGAATTAGAATGGATCGTGCTAATGAATTAGAATTGATCGTACGAATGAATTAGAATAGATTGTGCGAATGAATTAGAATGGATCGTACGAATGAATTAGAATGGATACATTCGTGCGAATGAATTAGAATGGATCGTATGAGTGCGAATGAATTTGAATGGATCGTGCGAATGAGTTAGAATGGATCGTATTAATGAATTAGAATGGATCGTGCGAATGAATTAGAATGGGTCGTACGAATGAGTAGGGATGGATGGTGCGAATGAATTAGAATGGATCATACGAATGAATTAGAATGGATCGTATGAATGAATTAGAATGGATCGTGCGAATGAATTTGAATGGATCGTATGAATGAATTAGAATAGATTGTGCGAATGAATTAGAATGGATCGTACGAATGAATTAGAATGGATACATTCGTGCGAATGAATTAGAATGGATCGTATGAATGAATTAGAATGGATCGTATGAGTGAATTCTAATGGATCGTGCGAATGAATTAGAATGGATTGTACGAATGAGTTAGAATGGATCGTACGAATGAATTAGAATGGATACATTCGTGCGAAGGAATTAGAATGGATCATACGATTGAGTAAGAATGGATCGTACGATTGAAATAGAATGGATCGTACGAAGGAATTAGAATGGATCATACGAATGAATTAGAATGGATCATATGAATGAATTAGATTGGATCGTATGAATGAATTAGAATGGATAGATTCGTGCGTATGAATTAGAATGGATCGTACGAATGAATTAGAATGGATCGTATGAATGAATTAGAATGGATCATGAAAATGAATTAGAATGGATCGTATGAATGAATTAGAATGGATCGTACTTATGAATTAGAATGGATCGTACAAATGAATTAGAATGGATACATTCGTGCGAATGAATTAGAACGGATCGTATGACTGAATTAGAATGGATCGTGCGAATGAATTAGAAGGGATCGTACGAATGAATTAGAATGGATACACGATCCATTCTAATTCATTCATACGATCCATTCTAATTCATTCGTACGATCCATTCTAATTCCTTTGTATGATCCATTCTAATTCATTCATACGATCCATTCTAATTCATTCGTACGATCCATTCTAATTCATTCGCACGATCCATTCTAATTCATTAATACGATCTAATCTAATTCATTCATACGATCCATTCTAATTCATTCGCATGAATGTATCCATTCTAATTCATTCGTACGATCCATTCTAATTCATTCGCACAATCAATTCTAATTCATTCGTACGATCCATTCTAATTCATTCGCACGATCCATTCTAATTCATTCGCACGAATGTATCCATTCTAATTCATTCGTACGATCTATTCTAATTCATTCGTACGATCCATTCTAATTCCTTCGTACGATCCATTCTAATTCATTCGTCAATCCATTCTAATTCATTCCCATAAATGTATCCATTCTATTTGATACGTACGATCCATTCTATTTCATTCGTACGATCCATCCTTACTCATTCGTACGATCCATTCTAATTCATTCGCACGAAAGTATCCACTCTAATTCATTCGTACGATCAGTTGTAATTCATTAGCACGATCCATTCTAATTAATTCGTACGATCTATTCTATTTCATTCGTACGATCCATTCTTACTCAATCGTATGATCCATTCTAATTCATTCGCACGAATGTATCCATTCTAATTCATTCGTACGATCCATTCTAATTCATTCGCACGATCCATTCGAATTCATTAATACGATCCAATCTAATTCATTCATACGATCCATTCTAATTCATTTGCACGATCCATTCTAATTCATTCATATGATCCATTCTAGTTCATTCGTACGATCCATTCTAATTCATTCGCACGAATGTATCCATTCTAATTCATTCATACGATCCATTCTAATTCATTCGTATGATCTGTTCTAATTCATTCGTACGATCCATTCTAATTCATTTGCACGAATATATCGATTCTAATTCATTCGTACAATCCATTCTAATTCCTTCGTACAATCCATTCTAATTCCTTCGTACGATCCATTCTAATTCATTCATACAATCCATTCTAATTCTTTCACACGATCCTTTCTAATTCATTCGTACGATCCATTCTAATTCATTCGTACGATCTATTCTATTTCATTCGTACGATCCATTCTTACTCAATCGTATGATCCTTTCTAATTCATACGTACGATCCATTCTAATTCATACGTACAATCCATTCTAATTCATTCGTACGATCCATTCTAATTTATTCGCACAATCTATTCTAATTCATTCGTACGATCAATTCTAATTCATTAGCATGATCCATTCTAATTCATTCGCACGAATGAATCCATTCTAATTCATTCATACAATCCATTCTCTTTCATTCGCACGATCCATTCTTACTCATTCGTACGATCCATTCTAATTCCTTCGTACGATCCATTCTAATTCCTATGTACGCATTCTAATTCATTCGTACAAATGAAATAGAATGGATTGTACGAATGAATTAGAATGGATCGTACGAATGAATTAGAGTGGATACATTCGTGCGAATGAATTAGAATGGATCTTATGAATGAGTAAGAATCGATGGTATGAATGAAATAGAATGGATCGTACGGATGAATTAGAATAGATCGTGCTAATGAATTAGAATGGATCGTACGAATGAATTAGAATCGATACATTCGTGCGAAAGAATTAGAACAGATCGTATGAATGAATTAGAATAGATCGTATGAATGAATTAGAATGGATTGTGTGAAAGAATTAGAATGGATCGTGCGAGATCGTACGAATGGATTAGAATAGATCGTATGAATGAATTAGAATGGATTGTATGAATGAATTAGAATAGATCGTACGAATGAATTAGAATGGATCGTACGAAGGAATTAGAATGGATACATTCGTGCGAATGAATTAGAATGGATCGTGCGAATGAATTAGAATGGATCGTACGAATGAATTAGAATGGATCGTACGAATGAATTAGAATGGATACATTTGTGCGAATCAATTAGAATGGATCGTACGAATGAGTAAAAATGGATCGTACGAATGAAATAGAATGGATTGTACGAATGAATTTGAATAGATCGTACGAATGAATTGGATTGGATCGTGTAAAAGAATTAGAATGGATTGTATAAATGAATTAGAATAGATCGTACGAATGAATTAGAATGGATCGTATGAAGGAATTAGAATGGATACATTCGTTCAAATGAATTAGAATGGATCATGCGAATGAATTAGAATGGATCGTACGAATGAATTAGAATGGATCGAACGAATGAATTAGAATGGATCATCCGAATGAATTAGAATGGATACATTCGTGCGAATGAATTAGAATCGATCGTACGAATGAGTAAGAATGGATCATACGAATGAAATAGAATGGATTATACGAATGAATTAGAATGGATCGTACGAATGAATTAGAATAGATACATTCGTGCGAATGAATTAGAATGGATCAAACGAATAAATTAGAATGGATCGTGTGAATGAATTAGAATGGATCGTACGATCCATTCTACTTCATTCGTATGATCCATTCTATTTCATTCGTAAGATCCATTCTTACTCATTCGTACGATCCATTCTAATTTATTCGTACAATCTATTCTAATTCATTCGTACAATCCATTCTAATTCACTAGCACGATCGTACGAATGAATTAGAATGGATCGTACAAATGAAATAGAATGGATCATACGAATGAAATAGAATGGATCATACGATCCATTCTAATTCATTCGTACGATCCATTCTAATTCATTCGTACGATCGTGCGAATGAATTAGAATGGATCGTACGTATCAAATAGAATGGATACATTCATGGGAATGAATTAGAATGGATCGTACGAAGGAATTAGAATGGATCGTATGAAGGAATTAGAATGGATCGTACGAATGAATTAGAATGGATACATTCGTGCAAAAGAATTAGAATAGATTGTTTGAATGAATTAGAATGGATCGTGCTAATGAATTAGAATGGATCGTACGAATGAATTAGAATAGATTGTGCGAATGAATTAGAATGGATCGTACGAATGAATTAGAATGGATCGTAATAATGGATCGTACGAATGAAATAGAATGGATCGTACGAATGAATTAGCATGGATCGTGCTAATGAATAAGAATGGAACATACGAATGAATTAGAATAGATGTTGCGAATGAATTAGAATGGATCGTACGAATGAATTAGAATGGATAAATTCGTGCGAATGAATTAGAATGGATTGTCTGAATGAATTAGATTGGATCGTATAAAGATCCAATCTAATTCATTCATACCAGCCATTCTAATTCATTCACACGAATGTATCCATTCTAATTCATTCGTATGATCCATTCTAATTCATTCATACGATCCATTCTAATTCATTTGCACGAATATATCCATTCTAATTCATCCGTATGATCCATTCTAATTCATTCGTACGATCCATTCTAATTCATTCGCACAATCTATTCTAATTCATTCATACGATCAATTCTAATTCATTAGCAGGATCCATTCTAATTCATTCGAACGAATGAATCCATTCTAATTCATTCGTACAATCCATTCTATTTCATTCGTACGATCCATTCTTACTCATTCGTACGATCCATTCTAATTTATTCGCACGATCCATTCTAATTCATTCGTACGATCCATTCTATTTCATTCGTACGATCCATTCTAATTCCTTTGTACGACCCATTATATTTCATTCGTATGATCCATTCTAATTCCTTTGTACGATCCATTCTAATTCATTCCCATGAATGTATCCATTCTAATTCATTCGCCCGAATGTATCCATTCTAATTCATTCGTATGATCCATTCTAATTCATTCATACGATCCATTCTAATTCATTTGCATGAATATATCCATTCTAATTCATTTGTATGATCCATTCTAATTCATTTGTATGATCCATTCTAATTCATTCGCACAATCTATTCTAATTCATTCGTACGATCAATTCTAATTCATTAGCACGATCCATTCTAATTCATTCGCACGAATGAATCCATTCTAATTCATTCGTACAATCCATTCTATTTCATTCCTACGATCCATTCTAATTCATTCGTACGATCCATTCTAATTCATTCGCATGATCCATTCTAATTCATTCATACGTTAGAATGGTTCGCATGAATGAATTAGAATGGATCGTACTTATGAATTAGATTGGATCATATGAATGAATTAGAATGGATCGTACGAATGAATTAGAATGGATCGTACGAAGAAATTAGAATCGATCGTACGAATGAATTAGAATGGATACATTCGAATTCATTCGTACGATCCATTCTAATTCCTTCGTACGATCCATTCTAATTCATTCGCACGATCCATTCTAATTCATACGCACGATCCATTCTAATTCATTCATACGATCCATTCTAATTCATTCATACAATCCATTCTAATTCAATCTAATTTATTCGTACGATCCATGAATTAGAATGGATAGCACGAATGTATCCATTCTAATTCCTTCGTACGATCCATTCTAATTCCTTCGTTCGAACCATTCTATTTCATTCGAATGATCCATTCTAATTCCTTCGTACGATCCATTCTAATTCATTCCCATGAATGTGTCCATTCTAATTCATTCGTACGATCCATTCTAATTCATTCACACAATCTATTCTAATTCACTTATACGATCCATTCTAATTCATTCGTACGATTCGTTCTAATTCATTCGCACGATCCATTCTTATTCATTCATACGATCCATTCTAATTCATTCGTACGATTCGTTCTAATTCATTCGCACGATCCATTCTTATTCATTCATACGATCCATTCTAATTCATTCGTACGACATTCTAATTCATACGTACGATCCAATGTAATTCATTCGTACGATCCAGTCTAATTCATTCGCACGATCCTTTCTAATTCATTCGCTCGATCCATTCTAATTCATTCATACGATCCAATCTAATTCATATGTACGATCCATTCTAATTCATTCATACGATCCATTCTAATTCATTCGCACGAATGTATCCATTCTAATTCATTCGTACGATCCATTCTAATTCATTCGCACAATCTATTCTAATTCATTCGTACAATCCATTCTAATTCATTCATACGATCCATTCTAATTCATTCATACGATCCATTCTAATTCATTCGCACGAATGTATCCATTCTAATTCATTCGTACGATCCATTCTAATTCATTCGCACAATCTATTCTAATTCATTCATACGATCTATTCTAATTCATTCGCACGAATGTATCCATTCTAATTCATTCGTACGATCCATTCTAATTCATTCGTACGATCCATTCTAATTCATTCGCACGATCCATTCTAATACATTCGCAGGATCCATTCTAATTCATTCATTCTAATTCATTCGTACGATCCATTCTAATTCATTCGTACGATCGATTCTAATTCATTCGCACGATCCATCCTAATTCATTCGCACGAATGCATCCATTCTAATTCATTCGTACGATCCATTCTAATTCATTAGCACAATCTATTCTAATTCCTTCACACGATCCATTCTAATTCATTCGTACGATCCATTCTAATTCATTCGCACGAATGTTTCCATTCTAATTCATTCGTACGATCTATTCTAATTCATTCCTACGATCCATTCTAATTCATTCGCACAATCCATTCTAATTCATTCGCACGATCCATTCTAATTCATTCATACGATCCATTCTAATTCATTCATACAATCCATTCTAATTCTTTCACACGATTCATTCTAATTCATTCGTACGATCCATTCTAATTCATTCGTACGATCCATTCTAATTCATTCGTACAATCAATTCTATTTCATTCGTACGATCCATTCTTACTCATTCGTACGATCCATTCTAATTCATTCGCACGATCTATTCTAATTCATTCGTACAATCCACTCTAATTCATTTGTACAATCCATTCTATTTCATTCATACAATCCATTCAAATTCATTCGCACGATCCATTCTAATTCATTCTTAATCCATTCTAATTCATTCATACAATCCATTCTAATTCTTTCACACGATCCATTCTAATTCATTCGTCCGATCCATTCTAATTTATTCGTACAATCCATTCTATTTCATTCGTACGATCCATTCTTACTCATTCGTATGATCCATTCTAATTTATTCGCACGAATGTATCCATTCTAATTCATTCGTACGATCCATTCTAATTCATTCGCACAATCTATTCTAATTCATTCGCACGAATGTATCCATTCTAATTCATTCGTACGATCCATTTTAATTCATTCATATAATCCATTCTAATTCATTCGCACGAATGTATCCATTCTAATTCATTCGCACGATCCATTTTAATTCATTTATAGGATCCACTCTAATTCATTCATACAATCCATTCTAATTCATTCGTACGATCCATTCTAATTCATTCGCACAATCTATTCTAATTCATTTATACGATCTATTCTAATTCATTCGCACAATCTATTCTAATTCATTCATACGATCCATTCTAATTCATTCGCACGATCAATTCTAATTCATTAGCACGATCCATTCTAATTCATTCGTACGATCAATTCTATTTCATTCATACGATCCATTCTTACTCAATCGTATGATCCATTCTACTTCATTCGCACGAATGTATCCATTCTAATTCATTCGTACGATCCATTCTAATTCATTCGCACGATCCATTCTAATTGATTAATACGATCCAATCTAATTCATCCATATGATCCATTCTAATTCATTCGCACGAATGTATCCATTCGCACAATCTATTCTAATTCATTTGTACGATCAATTCTAATTCATTAGCATGATCCATTCTAATTCATTCGCATGATCTATTCTATTTCATTCGTACGATCCATTCTAATTCATTCATACGATCCATTCTCATTCATTCGCACGATCCATTCTAATTCATTCATACGATCCATTCTAATTCATTCGTACGATCCATTCTAAATCATTCGCACGATCTATTCTAATTCATTCATACGATCCAATCTAATTCATTCATACGATCCATTCTAATTCATTCGCACGAATGTATCCCCTCTAATTAATTCGTACGATCCATTCTAATTCATTCGCACGATCTATTCTAATTCATTCATACGATCCATTCTAATTCATTCGTACGATCCATTCTAATTCATTCGCATGATCCATTCTAATTCATTCATACTATCCATTCTAATTCATTGATACAATCCATTCTAATTCTTTCACACGATCCATTCTAATTCATTCGTACGATCCATTCTAATTCATTCGTACAATCCATTCTATTTCAATCGTTCGATCCATTCTTACTCATTCGTACGATCCATTCTAATTCATTTGCACGAATGTATCCATTCTAATTCATTCGTACGATCCATTCTAATTCATTCGCACGATCCATTCTAATTCCTTCATACGATCCATTCTAATTCTTTCACACGATCCATTCTAATTCATTCGTACGATCCATTCTAATTCATTCGTACAATCCATTCTATTTCATTTGTACGATCCATTATTACTCATTCGTACGATCCATTCTAGTTCATTCGCACAATCTATTCTAATTCATTCGTACGATCCATTCTAATTCATTCGCACGATCCATTTTAATTCGTTCATACGAACCATTCTAATTCCTTCGTACGATCCATTCTATTTCATTCGTACGATCCATTCTAATTCCTTTGTACGATCCATTCTAATTCACACGATCCATTCTAATTCATTCGTACGTTCCATTCCGTACAATCGATTCTAATTCCATTGTACGACCCATTATATTTCATTTGTATGATCCATTCTAATTCCTTGGTACGATCCATGCTAATTCATTCATACGATCCATTCTAATTCATTCGTACGATCCATTCTAATTCATTCGCACGATCCATTCTAATTCATCCATACGATCTATTCTAATTCATTCGCACGATCTATTCTAATTCATTCGCACGATCCATTCTAATTCCTTTGCACGATCCATTTTAATTCATTCCGTACGATCCATTCTAATTCATTAGCACGAAAAAACACGATCCACTCTAATTCATTCGTACGATCCATTCAAATTCATTCATACGATCCATTCTAATTCATTCGTACGATCCATTCTAATTCATTCGTACGATCCATTCTAATTCATTCGCACAATCTATTCTAATTCATTCGCATGATCCATTCTAATTCATTCGCACGAATGTATCCCGTACGAATGAACTAGAATAGATTGTGTGAATGAATTAGAATGGATCGTACGAATGAATTAGAATGGATACATTCGTGCGAATGAATTAGAATGGATCGTATGAATGAATTAGATTGGATCGTATGAATGAATTAGAATGGATCGTGCGAATGAATTAGAATGGATCGTACGAATGAATTAGAATGGATTGTATGAATGAATTAGAATGGATACATTCGTGCGAATGAATTAGAATAGATACATTCGTGCGAATGAATTAGAATGGATCGTACGAATGAATTAGAATGGATCGTATGAATAAATTAGAATGGATCGTACGAATGAATTAGAATGGATCGTACGAATGAATTAGAACAGATTGTGCGAATGAATTAGAATGGATCGTACGAATGAATTAAAATGGATCGTACGAATGAATTAGAATAGATTGTGTGAATGAATTAGAATGGATCGTACGAATGAATTAGAATGGACACATTCATGGGAATGATATAGAATGGATCGTACGAACGAATTAGAATGGATCATTCGAATTAAATAGAATGGATCGTAAGAATGGATCGTACGAATGAAATAGAATCGATTGTACGAATGAATTAGAATGGATTCATTCGTGCGAATGAATTAGAATGGATCGTGCGAATGAATTAGAATGGATCGTACGAATGAATTAGAATAGATTGTGCGAATGAATTAGAACGGATCGTATGAATGAATTAGAATGGATACATTCCTGCGAATGAATTAGAATGGATCGTATGAATGAATTAGATTGGATCGTATTAATGAATTAGAATGGATCGGGCGAATGAATTAGAATGGATAGCACGAATGAATTAGATTGGATACATTCGTGCGAATGAATTAGAATGGATCATACGATTGAGCAAGAATGGATCGTACGAATGAAATAGAATAGATCCTACGAATGAATTAAAATGGATCGTGCTAATGAATTAGAATTAATCGTACGAATGAATTAGAATAGATTGTGCGAATGAATTAGGATGGATCGTACGAATGAATTAGAATGGATACATTCGTGCGAATGAATTAGAATGGATCGTATGAATGAATTAGAGTGGATACATTCGTACGAATGAATTAGAATGGATCGTACGAATGAATTAGAAAGGATACATTCGTGCGAATGAATTAGAATGGATCGTATGAATGAATTAGAATGGATCATATGTGTGAATTCGAATGGATCGTGCGAATGAATTAGAATGGATTGTACGAATGAATTAGAATGGATCAGACGAATGAATTAGAATGGATATATTCATGCGAATCCATTCTATTTCATTCGTACGATCCATTCTAATTCATTCATACAATCCATTCTAATTCATTCATACGATCCATTCTAATTCATTCGTACGATCCATTCTAATTTATTCGCACAATCTATTCTAATTCATTCGTATGATCCATTCTAATTCATTCGCACGATCCATTCTAATTCATTCGTACGATCCATTCTATTTCATTCGTACGATCCATTCTTACTCATTCGTACGATCCATTCTAATTCATTCGCACGAATGTATCCATTCTAATTCATTCGTACGATCCATTCTAATTCCTTCGTACGATCCATTCTAATTCCTTCGTATAATCCATTCTAATTCCTTTGTACGACCAATGGATCGTATGGATGAATTAGATTGGATCGTATGAATGAATTAGAATGAATCGTGCGTCGTACGAATGAATTAGAATGGATACATTCGTGCGAATGAATTAGAATGGATCGTACAAATGAGTAAGAATGGATTGTACGAATGAAATAGAATGGATTGTACGAATGAATTAGAATAGATTGTGCTAATGAATTAGAATGGATCGTACGAATGAATTAGAATGGATCGTACGAATGAATTAGAATGGATCGAATGAATGAATTAGAATGGATCGTGCGAATGAATTAGAATGGATCGTACGAATGAATTAGCATTGATCGTGCTAATGAATTAGAATGGAACGTACGAATGAATTATATTGGATCGTGTGAAAGAATTAGAATGGATTGTATGAATGAATTAGAATCGATCGTATGAATGAATTTGAATGGATCGTGCGAATGAATTAGAATGGATCGTACGAATGAATTAGAATGGATACATTCGTGCGAATAAATTAGAATGGATCGTACGAATGAGTTAGAATGGATCGTACGAATGAAATAAAATGGATCGTACGAATGAATTAGAATGGATCGTGCGAATGAATTTGAATGGATCGTACGAATGAATTAGAATAGATTGTGCGAATGAATTAGAATGAATCGTACGAATGAATTAGAATGGATCATGCTAATGAATTAGAATGGATCGTACGAATGAATTAGAATGGATCATATGAATGAATTAGAATGGATCGTGCGAATGAATTAGAATGGATCGTATGAATGAAATAGAATGGATCGTATGAATTAGAATGGATCGTACGAAGGAATTAGAATGGATCGTATGAATGAATTAGATTGGATCGTATTAATGAATTAGAATATATCGTACGAATGAATTAGAATGGATCGTACGAATGAATTAGAATGGATACGAATGGATCGTATGAATGAGTAAGAATGGATCGTACAAATGAAATAGAATGGATTGTACGAATGAATTAGAATGGATACATTCGTGCGAATGAATTAGAATGGATCGTACGAATGAATTAGAATAGATTGTGCGAATGAATTAGAATGGATCGTACGAATGAATTAGAATGGATACATTCGTGCGAATGAATTAGAATGGATCGTACGAATGAATTAGAATGGATCGTATGAGTGAATTAGAATGGATACGAAGGAATTAGAATGGATCGTACGAAGGAATTAGAATGGAGAATGGATCGTGCGAATGAATTAGAATGGATCGTACGAAGGAATTAGAATAGATCGTACGAATGAATTAGAATGGATACATTCGTGCGAACGAATTACAATGGATCGTACGAATGAATTAGAATAGATCGTGCGAATGAATTAGAATGGATTATACGAATGAATTAGAATGGATCGTACGAATGAATTAGAATGGATCGTACGAGTGAATTAGAATGGATACATTCGTGCGAATGAAATAGAATGGATCGTACAAAGGAATTAGAATGGATCATACGAATGAAATATAATGGGTCATACAAAGGAATTAGAATGGATCGTACGAAGGAATTAGAATGGATCGTACGAATGAATTAGAAAGGATACATTCGAATTCATTCGTCCGATCCATTCTAATTCCTTCGTACGATCCATTCTAATTCATTCGCACGATCCATTCCAATTCATTCGCACGATCCATTCTAATTCATTCATACGATCCATTCTAATTCATTCATACAATCCATTCTAATTCATTCTAATTTATTCGTACGATCCATGAATTAGAATGGATCGCACGAATGTATCCATTCTATTTCCTTTGTACGATCCATTCTAATTCCTTCGTACGATCCATTCTAATTGCTTCGCACGATCCATTCTATTTCATTCGTATGATCCATTCTAATTCCTTCGTACGATCCATTCTAATTCCTTCGTATCCATTCTAATTCACTCATACGATCCATTCTAATTCATTTGTACAATCTAATTCATTCGTATGATCCATTCTAATTCATTCGCACGATCCATTCTAATTCATTCATACGATCCATTCTAATTCATTCGTACGATCGATTCTAATTCATTTGCACGATCTATTCTAATTCATTCAATCGAATGAATCCATTCTAATTCATTCGTACAATCCATTCTATTTCATTCGTACGATCCATTCTAATTCATTCGCACAATCCATTCTAATTCATTCATACGATCCATTCTAGTTCATTCGTACGATCCATTCTAATTTATTCATACGATCCATTCTAATTCATTCGCACAATCTATTCTAATTTATTCGTACGATCCATTCTAATTTATTCGCACGATCCATTCTAATTTATTCGTACGATCCATTCTATTTCATTCGTATAATCCATTCTTACTCATTCGTACGATCCATTCTAATTCATTCGCACGATTCTAATTCCTTCGTACAATCCATTCTAATTCATTCATACAATCCATTCTAATTCTTTCGCACGATCCTTTCTAATTCATTCGTACGATCCATTCTAATTCATTCGTACGATCCATTCTAATTCATTCGTACGATCTATTCTATTTCATTCGTACGATCCATTCTTACTCAATCGTATGATCCATTCTAATTCATTCGAACGAATGTATCCATTCTAATTCGATCCATTCTAATTCATTCGAACGATCCATTCTAATTCATTCGCACGAATGTATCCTTTCTAATTCATTCGTACGATCCATTATAATTCCTTCGTACGATCCATTATAATTCCTTCGTACGTACGATCCATTCTAATTACTTCGTACGATCCATTCTATTTCATTCATACGATCCAATCTAATTAATTCATACGATCCATTCTAATTCATTCGCACGAATGTATCCATTCTAATTCCTTCGTACGATCCATTCTAATTCATACCATCCATTCTATTTCATTAGTACGATCCATTCTAATTCATTCGTGCATTCCATTCTAATTCATTCGTACGATCCATTCTAATTCCTTCGCACAATCCATTCTAATTCATTCATACGATCCAATCTAATTCATTCATACGATCCATTCTAATTCATTCGCATGAATGTATCCATTCTAATTCATTCGTATGATCCATTCGTACTATCCATTCTAATTCCTTCGTACGATCTATTCTAATTCATACGTACGATCCATTCTAATTCATTTGTATCATCCATTCTATTTCATTCGTACGATCCATTCTTATTCACGTACGAATGAATTAGAATGGATACATTCGTGCGAATGAATTGGAATGGATCGTATGAATGAATTAGATTGGATCGTATGAATGAATTAGAATGGATCGTGCAAATGAATTAGAATGGATCGTACGAATGAATTAGAATGGATCGTATGAATGAATTAGAATGGATCGTGCGAATGAATTAGAATGGATCGTACGAATGAATTAGAATGGATACTTTCGTGCGAATGAATTCGAATGGATCGTACGAATGAATTAGAATGGATAAATTCGTGCGAATGAATTAGAATGGATTGTGTGAATGAATTAGATTGGATCGTATAAATGAATTAGAATGTATCATACGTATGAATTAGAATGGATACATTCATGGGAACAAATAAGAATGGACCATACGAAGGAATTAGAATGGATCATACGAATGAAATAGAATGGATCGTACGAAGGAATTAGAATGGATCGTACGAACGAATTAGAATGGATCGTACGAAGGAATTAGAATGGATTATACGAATGAAATAGAATGGATCGTATGAAGAAATTAGAATGGATCGTATGAAGGAATTAGAATGGATCGTACGAAGGAATTAGAATGGATCGTATGAATGAATTAGAATGGATCGTATGAATGAATTAGAATGGATCGTGCATTCTATTTCATTCGTATGATCACTTCTAATTCCTTCGTACGATCCATTCTAATTCATACGATCCATTCTATTTCATTCATACGATCCATTCTAATTCATTCGTACGATCTATTCTAATTCCTTCGAATGGATTGTACGAATGAATTAGAATGGATAAATTCGTGAATATTAATTAGAATGGATCGTGCGCATGAATTAGAATGGATCGAATTAGCATAGATACATTCGTTCGAATGAATTAGAATGGATCATACGATTGAGTAAGAATGGATCGTACGAATGAAATAGAATAGATCATACGGAATGGATCGTACGAAGGAATTAGAATGGATCGTACGAATTAAATAGAATGGATCGTACGAATGAATTAGAATAGATTGTGCGAATGAATTAGAATGGATTGTACGAATGAATTAAAATGGATCATATGAATGAATTAGAATGGATCGTACGAATGAATTAGAATGGATCGTACGAATGAATTAGAATGGATCGTATGAGTGAATTCGAATGGATCGTGTGAAAGAATTAGAATGGATTGTATGAATGAATTAGAATGGATCGTATGAATGAATTAGAATGGATCGTACAAATGAATTAGAATGGATACATTCGTGCGAATGAATTAGAAAGGATCATACGAATGTGTAAGAATGGATCGTACGAATGAATTAGAATGGATCGTACGAATGAATTAGAATGGATACATTCGTGCAAATGAATTAGAATAGATCGTACGAATGAATTAGAATGCATTCTAATTCATTCATATGATCCATTCTAATTCATTCAAACAATCCACTCTAATCCATTCTAATTTATTCGTAATTCGTACGATCCATTCTAATTCATTAGCACGATCTATTCTAATTCATTCGTACGATCTATTCTATTTCATTCGTACGATCCATTCTTACTCAATCGTATGATCCATTCTAATTCATTCCCACGAATGTATCCATTCTAATTCGTTCGTACGATCCATTCTAATTCATTCGCACGATCCATTCTAATTCATTAATACGATCCAATCTAATTTATTCATATGATCCATTCTAATTCATTCGCACGAATGTATCCATTCTAATTCATTCATCGTGCGAATGAATTAGAATGGATCATACGAATGAGTAAGAATGGATCGTACGAATGAAATAGAATGGATTGTACGAATGAATTAGAATGGATCGTGCTAATGAATTAGAATTGATCGTGCGAATGAATTAGAATGGATCGTACGAATGAATTAGAATGGATCATACGAAGGAATTAGAATGGATCGTACGAATGAATTAGAATAGATTGTGCGAATGAATTAGAATGGATCGTACGAATGAATTAGAATGGATCGTAGAATGAATTAGAATGGATCGTACAAATGAATTAGAATGGATCGTGCTAATGAATTCGAATGGATCGTACGAATGAATTAGAAAGGATCGTGGGAATGAATTAGAATGGATCGTGGAAATGAATTAGAATGGATCGTACGAATGAATTAGAATGGATCGTACGAATGAATTAGAATGGATCGTACGAATGAATTAGAATAGATTGTGAGAATGAATTAGAATGGATCGTACGAATGAATTAGAATGGATCGTATGTATGAAGGAATTAGAATGGATCGTGCGAAGGAATTAGAATGGATCGTACGAAGGAATTAGAATGGATCGTACGAATGAATTAGAATGGATACATTCGTGCGAATGAATTAGAATGGATCGTGCTAATGAATTAGAATTGATCGTACGAATGAATTAGAATGGATACATTCATGCGAATGAATTAGAATGGATCGTACGAAGGAATTAGAATGGATCGTACATACGAAGGAATTAGAATAGATTGTGCGAATGAATTAGAATGGATTGTACAAATGAATTAGAATGGATCGTACGACGGAATTAGAATGGATCGTACGAATGAATTAGAATGGATACATTCGTGCGAATGAATTAGAATGGATCGTACGAATGAGTAAGAATGGATCGTACGAAAGAATTAGAATGGATTGAATTAGAATGAATCGTATGAATGAATTAGAATGGATAGTATGAATGAATTAGAACAAAGGAATTAGAATGGATTATGCGAATGAATTAGAATGGATCGTACGAATGAATTAGAATGGATATATTTGTGCAAATGAATTAGAATGGATCGTATGAATGAATTAGAATGGATCGTGCGAATGAATTAGAATGGATCGTACGAATGAATTAAAATAGATTGTGCGAATGAATTATAATGGATCGTACGAATGAATTAGAATGGATCGTATGAATGAATTAGAATGGATCGTGCGATTGAATTAGAATGGATCGTACAAATGAGTAAGAATGGATCGTATGAATGAAATAGAATGGATCGTACGAATGAATTAGAATGGATACATTCATGCGAATGAATTAGAATGGATCGTACGAATGAGAAAGAATGGATCGTATGAATGAAATAGAATAGATCGTACGAATGAATTAGAATGGATCGTGCTAATGAATTAGAATTGATCGTACGAATGAATTAGAATAGATTGTGCGAATGAATTAGAATGGATCGTACGAAGGAATTAGAATGGATCGTACGAATGAATTAGAATAGATTTTGCGAATGAATTAGAATGGATACATTCGTGCGAATTAATTAGAATGGATCGTATGAATGAATTAGATTGGATCGTATGAATGAATTAGAATGGGTCGTACGAATGAATTAGAATGGATCGTGCTAATGAATTAGAATGGCTCGTACAAAGGAATTAGAATAGATTGTACTAATGAATTAGAATGGATCGTGCAAAGGAATTAGAATGGATCGTATGATGGAATTAGAATGGATCGTGCTAATGAATTAGAATGGATCGTACGAATGAATTAGAATAGATTGTGCGAATGAATTAGAATGGATCGTACGAATGAATTAGAATGGATAAATTTGTGCGAATGAATTAGAATGGATTGTATGAATGAATTAGAATGGATCGTACGAAGGAATTAGAATGGATCGTACGAATGAATTAGAATAGATTGTGGGAATGAATTAGAATGGATCGTATGAATGAATTAGATTGGATCGTACGAATGAATTAGAATGGATCATGCTAATGAATTAGAATGGATCATAAGAATGAATTAGAATAGATTATGCGAATGAATTAGAATGGATCGTATGAATGAATTAGAATGGAATGGATTGTACGAATGAATACGAATGGATCGTGCGAATGAATTAGAATGGATTATACGAATGAATTAGAATGGATCGTACGAATGAATTAGAATGGATCGTGTGAAAGAATTAGAATGGATTGTATGAATGAATTAGAATGGATCGTATGAATGAATTAGAGTGGATCGTGTTTTTTCGTGCTAATGAATTAGAATGGATTGTACGAATGAATTAGAATGGATACATTCGTGCGAAAGAATTAGAATGGATCGTATGAATGAATTAGATTGGATCGCATGAATGAATTAGAATGGATCGTGCGAATGAATTAGAATGGATCGTGCGAATGAATTAGAATGGATCATACGAATAAAATAGAATGGATTGTACGAAGGAATTAGAATGGATCGTACGAAGGAATTAAAATGGATCGTACGAAGGAATTAGAATGGATACATTCGTGCGAATGAATTAGAATGGATCATACGAATGATTTAGAATGGATACATTCGTGCGAATGAATTAGAATGGATTGTCTGAATGAATTAGAATGGATCGTACGAAGGAATTAGAATGAAACGAAGGAATGAATTAGAATAGATTGTGCGAATGAATAAGAATGGATCGTACGAATGAATTAGAATGGATCATACGAATGAATTAGAATGGATATATTCGTGTAAATAAATTAGAATGGATCGTATGAATGAATTAGAATGGATCGTACGAATGAATTAGAATGGATACATTCGTGCGAATGAATTAGAATGGATACATTCATGGGAATGAATTAGAATGGATCGTACAAAGGAATTAGAATGGATCATACGAATGAAATATAATGGGTCGTACAAAGGAATTAGAATGGATCATACAAAGGAATTAGAATGGATCGTACGAAGGAATTAGAATGGATCGTACGAATGAGTTAGAATGGATACATTTGTGCGAATGAATTAGAATGGATCGTACGAATGAGTAAGAATGAATCGTACGAATGAAATAGAATGGATCGTACGAATGAGTTAGAATGGATCGTGCGAATGAATTAGAATGGATCGTACGAATGAGTAAGAATAGATCGTGATCTATTCTAATTCATTCATACAATCTATTCTAATTCTTTCACACGATCCATTCTAATTCATTCGTACGATCCATTCTAATTCATTCGTACAATCCATTCTATTTCATTGGTACGATCCATTCTTACTCACTCGTACGATCCATTCTAATTCATTCGCACGAATGTATCCATTCTAATTCATTCGTACAATCCATTCTATTTCATTCGTACGATCCATTCTTACACATTCGTATGATCCATTCTAATTCATTCGCACGAATGTATCCATTCTAATTCATTCGTACGATCCATTCTAATTCATTTGTACGATCCATTCTAATTCATTCATACGATCCATTCTAATTCATTCATACGATCCATTCTAATTCATTCGTGTGATCCATTCTAATTCCTTCGTACGATCTATACTAATTCATTCGTATGATCCATTCTAATTCATTTGTACGATCCATTATATTTTATTCGTACGATCCATTCTTATTCACATAGGAATGAATTAGAATCGATACATTCGTGCGAATGAATTAGAATGGATCATATGAATGAATTAGATTGGATCGTATGAATGAATTAGAATGGTTCGTACGAATGAATTAGAATGGATCGTATGAATGAATTAGAATGGATCGTGCGAATGAATTAGAATGGATCGTACGAATAAATTAGAATGGTTACATTCGTGCGAATAAATTCGAATGGATCGTACGAATGAATTAGAATGGATAAATTCTTGCGAATGAATTAGAATGGATTCTATGAATGAATTAGATTGGATCGTATAAATGAATTAGAATGGATCGTACGTATGAATTAGAGTGGATACATTCATGGGAACGAATAAGAATATATCGTACGAAGGAATTAGAATGGATCATACGAATGAAATAGAATGGATCGTATGAAGGAATTAGAATGGATCGTATGAAGGAATTAGAATGGATCTTGTACGAAGGAATTAGAATGGATCGTACGAAGGAATTAGAATGGATCGTACGAATGAATTAGAATGGATCATATGAATTAATTAGAATGGATCGTGCGAATGAATTAGAATGGATCGTATGAATGAAATAGAATGGATCATATGAATTAGAATCGATCGTACGAATGAAAAAGAATGGATCGTACGAATGAATTAGAATAGATTGTGCGAATGAATTAGAATGGATCATACGAATGAATTAGAATGGATCGTATGAATGAATTAGAATGGATCGTGCGAATGAATTAGAATGGATAGTACGTACGAAGGAATTAGAATGGATCGTACGAATGAATTAGAATAGATTGTGCGAATGAATTAGAACGGATCGTATGAATGAATTAGATTAGATCGTATGAATGAATTAGAATGGATCGTGTGAATGAATTAGAATGGATCGTATGAATGAATTAGAATGGATACATTTGTGCGAATAAATTAGAATGGATCATACGTCGCACGAATGTATCCATTTTAATTCATTTATACGATCCATTCGAATTCATAAGTACGATCCATTCTAATTCATTCATACGATCCATTCTAATTCATTTGCACAATCCATTCTAATTCATTCATACGATCCATTCTAATTCATTCGTACGATCCATTCTAATTCATTCGCACGAATGTATCCATTCTAATTCATTCATACGATCCATTCTAATTCATTCGTACGATCTATTCTAATTCATTCGTACGATCCATTCTAATTCATTGGTACGAATATATCCATTCTAATTCATTCGTACGATCCATTCTAATTCCTTCGTACGATCCATTCTAATTCCTTCGTACGATCTATTCTAATTCATTCATACGATCCATTCTAATTCATTCGTATGATTCATTCTAATTCATTCGCACGATCCATTCTTATTCATTCATACGATCCATTCTAATTCATTCGTACGACATTCTAATTCATACGTACGATCCATTCTAATTCATTCGTACGATCCATTCTAATTCCTTCGTACGATCCATTCTAATTCCTACGTACGATCCATTCTAATTCATTCGTACGATCCATTTTAATTCATTCGTATGATTCATTCTAATTCATTCGCATGATCCATTCTTATTCATTCATACCATCCATTCTAATTCATTCGTACGACATTCTAATTCATACGTACGATCCATTCTAATTCATTCGTATGATCCATTCTAATTCATTCACACGATCCATTCTAATTCATTCGTACGATCCATTCTAATTCATTCGTACGATCCATTCTAATTCATTCGCGTACGATCCATTCTAATTCATTTGCACGAATGTATCTAGTCTAATTCATTCGTACGATCCATTCTAATTCATTCGCACGATCCATTCTAATTCATTCGCACGATCCATTCTAATTCATTCGTCGTACGAAGGAATGGATCGTACGAATGAATTAGAATGGATCGTACGAATGAATTAGAATGGATCGTGCGAATGAATTAGAATGGATCGTATGAATGAATTAGAATGGATACATTCGAACGATGGAATTAGAATGGATCGAACGAATGAATTAGAATGGATCGTACGAATGAATTAGAATGGATTGTGCGAATGAATTAGAATCGATCGTGCGATCCATTGTAATTCATTCGTACGATCCATTCAAAATACTTCGTACGATCCATTCTAATTCCTTCGTACGATCCATTCTAATTCATTCGTACGATCCATTCTATTTCATTCGTATGATCCATTCTAATTCCTTCGTACGATCCATTCTAATTCCTTCGTACGATCCATTCTATTTCATTCTTATGATCCATTCTAATTCCTTCGTACGATCCATTCTTATTCATTCTCATGAATGTATCCATTCTAATTCATACGTACGATCCATTCTAATTCATTTATACGATCCAATCTAATTCATTCATACAATCCATTCTAATTCATTCGCACGAATTTATCCATTCTAATTCATTCGTACGATCCATTCAAATTCATTCGCACAATCTATTCTGATTCATTCGTACGTTCCATTCTAATTCATTAGCACGATCCATGCTAATTCATTCATACGATCCATTCTATTTCATTCGTACGATCCATTATTACGATCCATTCTAAATCATTCGTACGATCCATTCTAATTCATTCGCACAATCTATTCTAATTCATTCGTACGATCCATTCTAATTCATTAGCATGATCCATTCTAATTCATTCATATAATCTATTCTAATTCTTTAGCACGAATGTATCCATTCTAATTCATTCGTACGATCCATTCTAATTCATTCGCACGATCCATTCAAATTCATTCGCACGATCCATTCTAATTCATTCATACGTTCCAATCTAATTCATTCATACGATCCATTTTAATTCATTCGCACAATCTATTCTAATTCATTCATGCGATCCATTCAAATTTATTCGTACGATTCATTCTAATTCATTCGCACGATCCATTCTAATTCATTCGCATGAATGTATCCATTCTAATTCATTCGTACGATCCATTCTTACTCATTCGTACGATCCATTCTAATTCATTCGCACGAATGTATCCATTCTAATTCATTCATACGATCCATTCTAATTCCTTCGTACGATCCATTCTAATTCCTTCGTACGATCCATTATAATTCCTTCGTATGATCCATTCTAATTCCTTTGTACGACCCATTATATTTCATCCGTATTATCCATTCTAATTCCTTTGTACGATCCATTCTAATTCATTCATACGATCCATTCTAATTCATTCGTACGATCCATTCTAATTCATTCGCACGAAATGGATCGTACGTATTAATTAGAATGGATACATTCGTGCGAATGAATTCGAATGGATCGTACGAATGAATTAGAATGGATAAATTCGTGCGAATGAATTAGAATGGATTGTATGAATGAATTAGATTGGATCGTATAAATGAATTAGAATGGATCGTACGTATGAATTAGAATGGATACATTCATGGGAATGAATAAGAATGGATCGTACGAAGGAATTAGAATAGATCATACGAATGAAATAGAATGGATCGTACGAAGGAATTAGAATGGATCCTACGAAGGAATTAGAATGGATCATATGAAGGAATTAGAATTGATCATACGAATGAAATAGAATGGATCGTACGAAGGAATTAGAATGGATCGTACGAAGGAATTAGAATGGATCATATGAATGAATTAGAATGGATCGTGCGAATGAATTAGAATGGATCGTATGAATGAATTAGAATGGGATTAGAATGGATCGTGCGAATAAATTAGAATGGATCGTACGAAGGAATTAGAATGGATCGTACGTACGAAGGAATTAGAATGGATCGTATGAAGGAATTAGAATGGCCATTCTAATTCATTCGCACGAATGTATCCATTCTAATTCATTCGTACGATCCATTCTAATTCATAAGTACGATCCATTCTAATTCATTCATACGATCCATTCTAATTCATTTGCACGATCCATACTAATTCATTCATATGATCCATTCTAATTCATTCGGACGACCCATTCTAATTCATTCGCACGAATGTATCCATTCTAATTCATTCATACGATCCATTCTAATTCATTCGTACGATCTATTCTAATTCATTCGTACGATTCTTTCTAATTCATTTGCACGAATATATCCATTCTAATTCATTCGTACGATCCATTCTAATTCCTTCGTATGATCCATTCTAAAACTTCGTACGATCCATTCTAATTCATTCGTACGATCCATTCTAATTCATTCGAGCGGAATGGATCGTACGAATGAATTAGAATGGATACATTCGTGCGAATCAATTCGAATGGATTGTACGAATGAATTAGAATGGATAAATTCGTGCGAATGAATTAGAATGGATTGTATGAATGAATTAGATTGGATCGTATAAATGAATTAGAATGGATCGTACGTATGAATTAGAATGGATAAATTCATGGGAATGAATAAGAATGGATTGTACGAAGGAATTAGAATGGATCATACGAATGAAATAGAATGGATCGTACGAAGGAATTAGAATGGATCGTAGGAAGGAATTAGAATGGATCGTAGGAAGGAATTAGAATGGATCATACGAATGAAATAGAATGGATCGTACGAAGGAATTAGAATGGATCGTATGAACGATTTAGAATGGATCGTACGAAGGAATTAGAATGGATCGTACGAATGAATTAGAATGGATCGGTATCGCTTCTAATTCATTCGTACGATCCATTCTAATTCCTTCGACCGATCCATTCTAATTCCTTCGTACGATCCATTCTATTTCATTCGAATGATCCATTCTAATTCCTTCGTACGATCCATTCTAATTCATTCCCATGAATGTGACCATTCTAATTCATTCGTACGATCCATTCTAATTCATTCACATAATCTATTCTAATTCATTCATATGATCCATTCTAATTCATTCGTATGATTCATTCTAATTCATTCGCACGATCCACTCTTATTCATTCATACGATCCATTCTAATTCATTCGTACGACATTCTAATTCATACGTACGATCCATTCTAATTCATTCGTACGATCCATTCTAATTCATTCGTACGATCCATTCTACTTCATTCGCATGATCCATTCAAATTCATTCGTACGATCCATTCTAATTCATTCGTACGATCCATTCTAATTCATTCGCACGAATAAATCTATTCTAATTCATTCGTACAATCCATTCTATTTCATTCGTACGATCCATTCTAACTCATTCGTGCGATCCATTCTAATTCATTCGCATGAATGTATCCATTCTAATTCATTCGTACGATCCATTCTAATTCATTCGTACGATCCATTCTAATTAATTCGTACAATCCATTCTAATTCATTCGCACGAATTTATCCATTCTAATTCATTCGTACAATCCATTCTAATTCATTCGCACGAATTTATCCATTCTAATTCATTCGTACGATCCATTCTAATTCATTCGCACAATCTATTCTAATTCATTCGTACGTTTCGCACAATCTATTCTAATACATTCATACGATCCATTCTAATTCATTCGTACGATCCATTCTAATTCATTAGCACGATCCATTCTAATTCATTCATACAATCCATTCTAATTCTTTTATACGAATGTATCCATTCTAATTCATTCGTACGATCCATTCTAATTCTTTCACACGAACCATTCTAATTCATTCGTACGATCCATTCTAATTCATTCGTACAATCCATTCTATTTCATTCGTACGATCTATTCTTACTCATTCGTACTCGTACGATCCATTCTAATTCATTCGTACGATCCATTCTAATTCATTCACACGAATGTATCCAGATCTATTCTAATTCATTCGCACGATCCATTCTACTTCATTCATACAATCCATTCTTACTCATTCGTACGATCCATTCTAATTCATTCGCACGAATGTATCCATTCTAATTCATTCGTACGATCTATTCTACTTCATTTGTACGATCCATTCTATTTCATTCGTACGATCCATTTTAATTCATAAGTACGATCCATTCTATTTCATTCGTACGATCCATTCTAATTCATTCGTACGATCCATTCTAATTCCTTCGTACGAATAAATTAGAATAGATTATATGAATGAATTAGAATAGATCGTACAAATGAATTAGAATAGATTGTACGAATGAATTAGAATGGATACATTCGTGCGAATGAATTAGAATGGATCGTGCGAATGAATTAGAATGGATCGTACGAATGAATTAGAATGGATTATACGAATGAATTAGAATGGATATATTCGTGCGAATGAATTAGAATGGATCGTACGAATGAGTAAGAATGGATCGTACGAATGAAATAGAATGGATTGTACGAATGAATTAGAATGGATCATACGAATGAATTAGAATGGATACATTCGTGCGAATGAATTAGAATGGATCATACGAATGAATTAGAATGGATCTTGCGAATGAATTAGAATGGATCATACGATTCATTCTATTTCATTCGTATGATCCATTCTATTTCATTCGTACGATCCATTCTAATTAATTCGTATGATCGTGCTAGTGAATTAGAATGGATTGTACGAATGAATAAGAATAGATTGTACGAATGAATTAGAATGGATCGTACGAATGAGTAAGAATGGATCGTAGGAATAAAATTGAATGGATTGTACGAATGAATTAGAATGGATCGTACGAATGAATTAGAATGAATCGTCTGAATGAATTAGAATGGACCGTATGAGTGAATTCGAATGGATCGTGCGAATGAATTAGAATGGATTGTACGAATGAATTAAAATGTATCGTATGAATGAATTAGAATGGATCTTGCGAATGAATTAGAATGGATCGTACGAATGAATTAGAATGGATCGTATGAATGAATTAGAATGGATTGTGCGAATTAATTAGAATGGATCGTACGAATGAATTAGAATGGATCGTGCGAATGAATTAGAATGGATCGTATGAATGAAATAGAATGGATCGTATGAATTAGAATGGATCATACGAGGGAATTAGAATGGATCGTACGAATGAATTAGAATGGATCATACGAATGAAATAGAATGGATCGTACGAAGGAATTAGAATGGATCATACAAAGGAATTAGAATAGATCGTACGAAGGAATTAGAATGGATCGTACGAAGGAATTAGAATGGATACATTCGTGCGAATGAATTAGAATGGATCGTACGAATGAATTAGAATGGATACATTCGTGCGAATGAATTAGAATGGATCGTATGAATGAATTAGAATGGATCGTACGAAGGAATTAGAATGGATCGTACGAAGGAATTAGAATGGATCGTATGAAGTAATTAGAATAGATCGTACGAATGAATTAGAATGGATCGTACGAATGAATTAGATTGGATCGTATGAATGAATTAGATTGGATCGTGCGAATGAATTAGAATGGATCGTACGAATGAATTCGAATGGATCGTATGAATGAATTAGAATAGATTGTATGAATGAATAAGAATGGATCATACGAATGAGTACGAATGGATCGTACGAATGAAATAGAAAGGATTGTACGAATGAATTAGAATGGATCGTACGAATGAATTAGAATAGATACATTCGTGCGAAAGAATTACAATGGATCATACGAATGAATTAGAATGGATCGTATTAACGAATTAGAATGGGTCGTACGAATGAATTAGAATGGATCGTACGAATGAATTAGAATCGATCGTATGAATGAATTAGAATGGATCATACGAATGACTAAGAATGGATCGTACGAATGAAATAGAATGGATTGTACGAATGAATTAGAATGGATCGTACAAATGAATTAGAATGGATACATTCGTGCGAAGGAATTAGAATGGATCATACGAATGAATTAGAATGGATCGTACGAATGAATTAGAATAGATCGTACATTCTAATTCCTTCGTACGATCTATTCTAATTCCAACATACGAATTAGAATGGATCGTACGAAGGAATTTGAATGGATCGTACGAATGAATTAGAATGGATACATTCGTGCAAATGAATTAGAATGGATCGTATGAATGAATTAGAATGCACGAATATATCCATTCTAATTCATTCGTACGATCCATTCTAATTCATTCGCACGATCCATTGTAATTCATTCACAAAATCTATTCTAATTCATTCATACGGTCCATTTTAATTCATTCGCACGAATCTATCCATTCTATTTATTCGTACGATCCATTCTAATTCCTTCGTATGAATGTATCCACTCTAATTCATTCGTACGATCCATTCTAATTCATTCGTACGATCCATTCTAATTCATTCGCACGATCCATGCTAATTCATTCGTCGTACGAAGGAATGGATCGTACAAATGAATTAGAATGGATCGTGCGAATGAATTAGAATGGATCGTACGAATGAATTAGAGTGGATACATTCGTACGAAGGAATTAGAATGGATCGTACGAATGAATTAGAATGGATACATTCTTGCGAATGAATTAAAATGGATCGTATGAATGAATTGGAATAGATTGTGCGAATGAATTAGAATGGATCGTACGAATAAATTAGAATGGATCGTGTGAAAGATTTAGAATGGATTGTATGAATGAATTAGAATGGATCGTATGAATGAATTAGAATGGATCGTACGAATGAATTAGATTAGATCGTATGAATGAATTAGAATGGATCGTGCGAATGAATTAGAATGGATCGTACGAATGAATTAGAATGGATCGTATGAATGAATTAGAATGGATCGTACAAAGGATGGATACATTCGTGCGAATGAATTAGAATGGATCGTACGAATGAATTAGAATGGATCGTATGAATGAATTAGATTGGATCGTATGAATGAATTAGAATGGATCGTGCGAATGAATTAGAATGGATCGTACGAATGAATTAGAATGGATCGTATGAATGAATTCGAATGGATACATTCGTGCGAATGAATTAGAATGGGTACGAATGAATTAGAATAGATCGTGCGAATTAATTATAATGGATCGTACGAATGAGTAAGAATGGATCGTACGATTGAAATAGAATGGATTGTACGAATGAATTGTACGAATGAATTAGAAAGGATCGTACGAATGAATTAGAATGGATCGTGTGAAAGAATTAGAATGGACTGTATGAATGAATTAGAATGGATCGTATGAATGAATTAGAATGGATCGTACGAATGAATTAGAATGGATCGTATGAATGAATTAGAATGGATCGTGCGAATGAATTAGAATGCATCGTATGAATGAAATAGAATAGATCGTATGAATTAGAATGGATCGTACGAAGGAATTAGAATGGATCGTATGAATGAATTAGATTTGATCGTATTAATGAATTAGAATGGATCGTACGAATGCATTAGAATGGATCGTACGAATGAATTAGAATGGATCGTACGAATGAATTAGAATAGATCGTGCGAATGAATTAGAATGGATCGTATGAATGAATTAGAATGGATCGTGCGAATAAATTAGAATGGATCGTACGAATAAATTAGAATGGATCGTACGAATGAATTAGAATGGATCGTGCGAATGAATTAGAATGGATCGTATGAATGAAATAGAATGGATAGTATGAATTAGAATGGATCGTACGAATGAAATAGAATGGATCGTACGAGTGAATTAGCATGGATCGTGCTAATGAATTAGAATGGAACGTACGAATGAATTAGAATAGATTGTGCGAATGAATTAGAATGGATCGTACGAATGAATTAGAATGGATAAATTCGTGCGAATGAATTAGAATGGATTGTATGAATGAATTAGATTGGATCGTATAAATGAATTAGAATGGATCATACGTATGAATTGGAATGGATACATTCATGGGAATGAATAAGAATGGATCATACGAATGAATTAGAATGGATCGTACGAATGAATTAGAATGGATATATTCATGCAAATGAATTAGAATGGATCGTATGAATGAATTAGAATGGATTGTGCGAATGAATTAGAATGGATCATACGAATGAATTAGAATGGATCGTATGAATGAATTAGAATGGATCGTGCGAATGAATTAGAATGGATCGTACGTACGAAGGAATTAGAATGGATCGTGCAAAGGAATTAGAATGGATCGTACGAATGAATTAGAATAGATTGTGCGAATGAATTAGAACGGATCGTATGAATGAATTAGATTAGATCGTATGAATGAATTAGAATGGGTCATGTGAATGAATTAGAATGGATCGTATGAATGAATTAGAATGGATACATTTGTGCGAATAAATTAGATTGGATCATATGTCGCACGAATGTATCCATTTTAATTCATTCATACGATCCATTCTAATTCATAAGTACGATCCATTCTAATTCATTCATACGATCCATTCTAATTCATTTGCACAATCCATTCTAATTCATTCATACGATCCATTCTAATTCATTCGTACGATCCATTCTAATTCATTCGCACGAATGTATCCATTCTAATTCATTCATACGATCTATTCTAATTCATTCGTACGATCTATTCTAATTCATTCGTACGATCCATTCTAATTCATTTGTTCGAATATATCCATTCTAATTCCTTCGTACGATCCATTCTAATTCCTTCGTACGATTTATTCTAATTCATTTATACGATCCATTCTAATTCATTCGTATGATTCATTCTAATTCATTCGCACGATCCATTCTTATTCATTCATACGATCCATTCTAATTCATTCGTACGACATTGTAATTCATACGTACGATCCATTCTAATTCATTCGTACGATCCATTCTAATTCCTTTGTACGATCCATTCTAATTCCTACGTACGATCCATTCTAATTCATTCGTACGATCCATTCTAATTCATTCGTATGATTCATTCTAATTCATTCGCATGATCCATTCTTATTCATTCATACGATCCATTCTAATTCATTCGTACGACATTCTAATTCATACGTACGATCCATTCTAATTTATTCGTACGATCCATTCTAATTCATTCACACGATCCTTTCTAATTCATTCGTACGATCCATTCTAATTCATTCGTACGATCCATTCTATTTCATTCGCGTACGATCCATTCTAATTCATTTGCACGAATGTATCTATTCTAATTCATTCGTACGATCCATTCTAATTCATTCGCACGATCCATTCTAATTCATTCGCACGATCCATTCTAATTCATTCGTCGTACGAAGGAATGGATCGTACGAATGAATTAGAATGGATCGTACGAATGAATTAGAATGGATCGTGCGAATGAATTAGAATGGATCGTATGAATGAATTAGAGTGGATACATTCGTACGAAGGAATTAGAATGGCTCGAACGAATGAATTTGAATGGATCGTATGAATGAATTAGAATGGATTGTGCGAATGAATTAGAATGGATCGTGCGATCCATTGTAATTCATTCGTACGATCCATTCAAAATACTTCGTACGATCCATTCTAATTCCTTCGTACGATCCATTCTAATTCATTCGTAAGATCCATTCTATTTCATTCGTATGATCCATTCTAATTCCTTCGTACGATCCATTCTAATTCCTTCGTACGATCCATTCTATTTCATTCTTATGATCCATTCTAATTCCTTCGTACGATCCATTCTAATTCCTTCGTACGATCCATTCTAATTCCTTCGTACGATCCATTCTAATTCCTTCGTACGATCCATTCTAATTCATACGTACGATCCATTCTAATTCATTTATACGATCCAATCTAATTCATTCATACAATCCATTCTAATTCATTCACACGAATTTATCCATTCTAATTCATTCGTACGATCCATTCAAATTCATTCGCACAATCTATTCTAATTCATTCGTACGTTTCATTCTAATTCATTAGCATGATCCATGCTAATTCATTCATACGATCCATTCTATTTCATTCGTACGATCCATTATTACGATCCATTCTAATTCATTCGTACGATCCATTCTAATTCATTCGCACAATCTATTCTAATTCATTCGTACGATCCATTCTAATTCATTAGCACGATCCATTCTAATTCATTCATACAATCCATTCTAATTCTTTTGCATGAATGTATCCATTCTAATTCATTCGTACGATCCATTCTAATTTATTCGCACGATCCATTCTAATTCATTCGCACGATCCATTCTAATTCATTCATACGTTCCAATCTAATTCATTCATACGATCCATTCTAATTCATTCGCACAATCTATTCTAATTCATTCATGCGATCCATTCTAATTCATTCGTACGATTCATTCTAATTCATTCGCACGAATGTATCCATTCTAATTCATTCGTACGATCCATTCTTACTCATTCGTACGATCCATTCTAATTCATTCGCACGAATGTATCCATTCTAATTCATTCATACGATCCATTCTAATTCCTTCGTACGATCCATTCTAATTCCTTCGTACGATCCATTATAATTCCTTCGTATGATCCATTCTAATTCCTTTGTACGACCCATTATATTTCATCCGTATTATCCATTCTAATTCCTCTGTACGATCCATTCTAATTCATTCATACGATCCATTCTAATTCATTCGTACGATCCATTCTAATTCATTCGCACGAAATGGATCGTACGTATTAATTAGAATGGATACATTCGTGCGAATGAATTCGAATGGATCGTACGAATGAATTAGAATGGATAAATTCGTGCGAATGAATTAGAATGGATTGTATGAATGAATTAGATTGGATCGTATAAATGAATTAGAATGGATCGTACGTATGAATTAGAATGGATACATTCGTGGGAATGAATTAGAATGGATCGTACGAAGGAATTAGAATGGATCATACGAATGAAATAGAATGGATCGTACGAATGAATTAGAATGGATCCTACGAAGGAATTAGAATGGATCATACGAAGGAATTAGAATTAATCATACGAATGAAATAGAATGGATCGTACGAAGGAATTAGAATGGATCGTACGAAGGAATTAGAATGGATCGTATGAATGAATTAGAATGGATCGTGCGAATGAATTAGAATGGATCGTACGAATGAATTAGAATGGGATTAGAATGGATCGTGCGAATGAATTAGAATGGATCGTACGAAGGAATTAGAATGGATCGTATGAAGGAATTAGAATGGCCATTCTAATTCATTCGCACGAATGTATCCATTCTAATTCATTCGTACGATCCATTCTAATTCATAAGTACGATCCATTCTAATTCATTCATACGATCCATTCTAATTCATTTGCACGATCCATTCTAATTCATTCATATGATCCATTCTAATTCATTCGGACGACCCATTCTAATTCATTCGCACGAATGTATCCATTCTAATTCATTCAGACGATCCATTCTAATTCATTCGTACGATCTATTCTAATTCATTCGTACGATTCTTTCTAATTCATTTGCACGAATATATCCATTCTAATTCATTCGTACGATCCATTCTAATTCCTTCGTATGATCCATTCTAATCCTTCGCACGATCCATTCTAATTCATTCGTACGATCCATTCTAATTCATTCGAGCGGAATGGATCGTACGAATGAATTAGAATGGATACATTCGTGCGAATCAATTCGAATGGATTGTACGAATGAATTAGAATGGATAAATTCGTGCGAATGAATTAGAATGGATTGTATGAATGAATTAGATTGGATCGTATAAATGAATTAGAATGGATCGTACGTATGAATTAGAATGGATAAATTCATGGGAATGAATAAGAATGGATTGTACGAAGGAATTAGAATGGATCATACGAATGAAATAGAATGGATCGTACGAAGGAATTAGAATGGATCGTAGGAAGGAATTAGAATGGATCGTAGGAAGGAATTAGAATGGATCATACGAATGAAATAGAATGGATCGTACGAAGGAATTAGAATGGATCATACGAACGATTTAGAATGGATCGTACGAAGGAATTAGAATGGATCGTACGAATGAATTAGAATGGATCGGTATCCATTCTAATTCATTCGTACGATCCATTCTAATTCCTTCGACCGATCCATTCTAATTCCTTCGTACAATCCATTCTATTTCATTCGAATGATCCATTCTAATTCCTTCGTACGATCCATTCTAATTCATTCCCATGAATGTGTCCATTCTAATTCATTCGTACGATCCATTCTAATTCATTCACACAATCTATTCTAATTCATTCATATGATCCATTCTAATTCATTCGTATGATTCATTCTAATTCATTCGCACGATCCACTCTTATTCATTCATACGATCCATTCTAATTCATTCGTACGACATTCTAATTCATACGTACGATCCATTCTAATTCATTCGTACGATCCATTCTAATTCATTCGTACGATCCATTCTAATTCATTCGCATGATCCATTCAAATTCATTCGTACGATCCATTCTAATTCATTCGTACGATCTATTCTAATTCATTCGCACGAATAAATCTATTCTAATTCATTCGTACAATCCATTCTATTTCATTCGTACGATCCATTCTAACTCATTCGTACGATCCATTCTAATTCATTCGCATGAATGTATCCATTCTAATTCATTCGTACGATCCATTCTAATTCATTCGTACGATCCATTCTAATTAATTCGTACAATCCACTCTAATTCATTCGCACGAATTTATCCATTCTAATTCATTCGTACAATCCATTCTAATTCATTCGCACGAATTTATCCATTCTAATTCATTCGCACGAATTTATCCATTCTAATTCATTCGTACGATCCATTCTAATTCATTCGCACAATCTATTCTAAATCATTCGTAAGTTTCGCACAATCTATTCTAATACATTTATACGATTCATTCTAATTCATTCGTACGATCCATTCTAATTCATTAGCACGATCCATTCTAATTCATTCATACAATCCATTCTAATTATTTTGTACGAATGTATCCATTCTAATTCATTCGTACGATCCATTCTAATTCTTTCACACGAACCATTCTAATTCATTCGTACGATCCATTCTAATTCATTCGTACAATCCATTCTATTTCATTCGTACGATCTATTCTTACTCATTCATACTCGTACGATCCATTCTAATTCATTCGTACGATCCATTCTAATTCATTCACACGAATGTATCCAGATCTATTCTAATTCATTCGCACGATCCATTCTACTTCATTCATACAATCCATTCTTACTCATTCGTACGATCCATTCTAATTCATTCGCACGAATGTATCCATTCTAATTCATTCGTACGATCTATTCTACTTCATTTGTACGATCCATTCTAATTCATTCGTACGATCCATTTTAATTCATAAGTACGATCCATTCTATTTCATTCGTACGATCCATTCTAATTCATTCGTACGATCCATTCTAATTCCTTCGTACGAATAAATTAGAATAGATTATATGAATGAATTAGAATAGATCGTACAAATGAATTAGAATAGATTGTACGAATGAATTAGAATGGATACATTCGTGCGAATGAATTAGAATGGATCGTGCGAATGAATTAGAATGGATCGTACGAATGAATTAGAATGGATTACACGAACGAATTAGAATGGATATATTCGTGCGAATGAATTAGAATGGATCGTACGAATGAGTAAGAATGGATCGTACGAATGAAATAGAATGGATTGTACGAATGAATTAGAATGGATCATGTGGGTGCAAATTTTTGCAAGAAATCTGCAAACAGCGGGACCCACCGGCCCTGCCTGGTGGGCCCCCGAGTACCACAGCGGGACCCACCGGCCCTGCCTAGTGGGCCCCCTAAAAACGACAGCGGAGCCCGCCAGCTTTACCTGGAGGATCCCCAGATGCTGCAGCAGAAACCGCCATTTACCACCAGAAAAGTCTATAAATAGGAGAGCCTTCGAATGTAAAAGGATCCGAAATTTCTGATATCTATTCTGAGATCAGATTTTAAGAACCCAGAGCTCTGGAACCCCTCAGCTTTCTATCTCCTCACCTCTCCTTGGTCTTTTCTCTGTCTTTGAAGAGATCAAAGAGGCTTCAGTAACACTCGGCCTGTCGAGGTTACTTCGAGAAAAAGTGTTAGTGAATTCGGGTTGCTCCCTATAGCACGGAGACGTAGGGTTCGGCTGAACTCCGAGATCACTTCTCGTGTCAACACTCTCTCTGATTGCATCTCTCTGTTTACATATCAAACACTGCAACTCCAATCGACAGATCGAACAACGATCTCTTCAACTTCAACTTCGATTGACTGGTGAGGCGAGGTCTTCGGGTCGGCACGAAGATTTTCCCCCACAGTTTGGCGCCGTCTGTGGGATCCGATCAAAAAGTCCAACTCTCCGCTACTACTTGATCGGTTGAACCTACAATCGATCTTGATAGTCAAACTTCCTCGCTCTCTCGGTTGATCAGATAACTGAACGGCACTCTCGTTGCACCTTTCTCTCTCTGAATGGCGAGGACGAAACATCTAGGTCAACCAGAAGGAAGTAACACTCAACAACAACCTCGTCCTGAGACTCGTTCAATGAGTCAAAGGCTCAACTTCGGACAACCCCTTGCTGTCCCCGAGATGGGGGTTCGTTCAGGGAGTGGCAAATCTGTCGATTGACCTATCGCCCACCCCGCGCGACAGTCGATTGGGCAAACAACACCCGCTCCTGCTGAAGACCCTCCATCGACTTACCAAATCTCTGCAGTCGACTTCCAGCTGCTTCAATTGGCAAAACAGAATGCCACCCTCACTGCTGAGAGGGATGCTCTGAAGAAGGCAGCTTCTGAGGCTGGAGTCGCTCTTCCAATCCCCTCCACAAGCGAGAGAGTCGATCTTCCTCGACATTCCATCCACTCCAAACAACGGAGGTCAATGGGTACTACTGCCCTCGAGAGAATTCGACGTGATCCAACTCCCTCTGCTACCCCCTGGAAGCAAAGAGTTTGGGATCGCCTCGAAGACGAGTCTTCCCAATCGTCTTCTGGCCACAACTGCGACAAGAGGACACCTTCAAAACTCAACATACCAAGGAGGCACCAAATGAAAGGCGCTCCTTCAAAGAGTCGAGTTTCCCCTTCCATTCCACTTCAGCGTGGGCTTGGATCGGACCTCCGACATCGACTTCAACCGGCAAATACTTCGATGCCTGAGCAAGACCTTGCGATCTTGCCTCTTGATCCACATACAAGTCGAAGGCATGGTAATAAAGATGGGTATTCATCAGCCGGACCTCTCCATCGAAGCCTCTTCGAGTCAACATTTCCAAGGGGATGGAGAACTCCTATCCTCCCCAAATTCAATTGTATCAGAGGAGATCCAACTCTCCATATATTGGCCTTCAAGCAAGCTCTTACGCCACATGAAGAAGAGAACAACATGCTATGTCGGACCTTTGCCGGGAGCCTCGACGAACCATCTCTCGATTGGTACCATAATATCCGAGCTGGGTCCATCACCCAGTTCAGTGTTTTGGCCAACTTCTTCGTGCAACATTACCAGCTGAACTTAAAGCCAGAGAAGAAGCTCGACTCTCTCTACCGACTGAGGATAGGTGCCGACGAGAGTCTCCGCAGTTTCACCCGGAGATTCCGCAACGAGCATACTGCCCTCTCGGGACGACATCTGGATGATGAGGCAATCATGCTAGCTTTCCAGAATGCTCTCCGCTTCGACTTACATATCTACAATGACTTCATTCGCAACCCTCCTCCTTCCTTGGGTTCAATGTTTGATCGAATCCAAAGGGAGATTGAGGTGGAGGATGATCAAATAGCTCGAAAGGGGCGAGAGATGAAGCGAAGGCCTGCCGATCGAGAAGTTCCAAAGTATGCTGCTCAATCTCACAATGCAGAGGCAGCAGCTCCACCTGCAAAGCCACGGCCATTCTACCGATCAATGCCACCGGTTAAGATATCATTTGGAAGACTTGTTACATGAAGGTCATCTTCAAGAATTTATCAAAGACAGGCAAGATCATACCAACAAACACCGGCAATGAAGAGCACAGCAGCAGCAAACTAGCTCCCAACTGGGAAGGTCCATACATTGTCGAATCGATAGGAGTCAAAGGATCATATCGACTGATCTCGCCAGAAGAAAATAGACTACCACGAGCTCGAATGCTGGACATCTCAAATTTTTATACCCCTGATGTAATTTCTATGCTGAATAAAGATTGCTCTCAAACGTCTACTTGTCCGTTCAAATTCTGAGTTATGAGACAGCGCAACATTCAGTTTCAAACCTTCAAGCAAATTCAAGTTGAGCCAGCTCAACCTTCAAGCAACAAGGTCGTTTAACAAGTTTAGGGCCTCGTGTTGCGACACGACCCTTTACGTGCAAATGTTAAACGGTTTCGGGTTGTGAAACAGCACAACTCTCAATTTCAATCTCCAAGGTCGTTTAACAAGTTTAGGGCCTCGTGTTGCGACACAACCCTTTACGTGCAAATGTTAAACGGTTTCGGGTTGTGAAACAGCACAACTCTCAATTTCAATCTCCAATGTCGTTTAACAAGTTTAGGGCCTCGTGTTGCGACACGACCCTTTACGTGCAAATGTTAAACGGTTTCGGGTTATGAAACAGCACAACTCTCAATTTCAAGTTACCAGGTCGTTTAACAAGTTTGGGGCCTCGTGTTGCGACACGACCCCTTATGTGCAAATGTTAAACCTATTCAATCATTCTATTCTATCCAGAATATCAACACTCAGATACATAATCCGAGACACCTTTGCTACCTCAACGTGCAGCAAAGTCCAAAGACAAGCCTCAGCACTCGAATGAAAAGTTCAAGATGCTCTACACCGTCTTGACACCTAACGAACTCAAATAGAGAGCTCCGGTGTTCGCAGACAAAGTCTGAAGCGACCATCGCCTCAGCACTTAGCAAGTCCAAAATCCAAGACCTGCTCTCGGCACCCTAACAAAGCACCAAGCTCTCAGCCCCAACACATCTCGACATGAAGATCAAGATCCCACGCGATCTGCAGCATTCAGCCAATGTCACTCCAGAGGCAGAAAATCCCTCAAACTTACCAAGTCACTACAGAAGACTTCTACCACTCGACACTCGTATAAGAGAGCATCACACGCTCTCATGCTCGAGGAAGACGCATTCTGGAAGTCCACCACCGATGAGGGGGTGAATCTATAATTTTCTATAGCCAGCATCAACATACAAAGACATGTGCTCCACGCTCCAAATTAGTTGAGAGAATGTTGCGGCCTAATTTCTGTCAACTGAGGAGATAGGAGAAACAATCCCCCAACAACTTTTGGCATTACAAAATGCCTGAAGATTCAAAAACTTACAGACGAAAACTCATCAACCATTCAAGGGCAAAGTCTGAGGCTATCAACCATCACTAGCCATCATTCTCTCACTACAACGGAAACACTTGGCGCCCAAGCTCGCCCAAAGCTCGCTCAAGAGCTCGCAAAAGCTCGCTCAAGAGCTCGTCCAAGCTCGCTCAAGAGCTCGCCAAAGCTCGCTCAAGAGCTCGTCCAAGCTCGTTCAAGAGCTCGTCCAAGCTCGCTCAAGAGCTCTCCAAAGCTCGCTCAAGAGCTCGTCCAAGCTCGTTCAAGAGCTCGCCAAAGCTCGCTCAAGAGCTCGTCCAAGCTCGTTCAGGAGCTCGCCCAAGCTCGCCCAAGTTCACTCAGGAGCTCGCCCGTAGCCTGCTCCGGAGCTCGCCATCACTTTTGACCGATCGGTCGAATTCCTACTGGATCGGCCAAAAAACTATATTTTTTGACCGATCACTTCGACCTTGACCGGCTGAATTTGACCGATCACAGTGACCGATCACTTTTGACCGATCGGTCGAATTCCTACTGGATCGGCCAAAAAACTATGTTTTTTGACCGATTACTTCGACCTTGACCGGCTGAATTTGACCGATCACTTTTGACCGATCACTTTTTGACCGCTCAAAAGCTCGTTCAAGAGCTCGCCAAAGCTCGCTCAAGAGCTCGTCCAAGCTCGTTCAGGAGCTCGCCCAAGCTCGCTCAGGAGCTCGCCCAAGCTCGCCCAAGTTCACTCAGGAGCTCGCCCATAGCCCGCTCCGGAGCTCGCCATCACTTTTGACCGATCGGTCGAATTCCTACTGGATCGGCCAAAAAACTATGTTTTTTGATCGATCACTTCGACCTTGACCGGCTGAATTTGACCGATCACTTTTGACCGATCACTTTTTGACCGCTCAAAAGCTCGTTTAAGAGCTCGTCCAAGCTCGTTCAAGAGCTCGCCAAGCTCGCTCAAGAGCTCGTCCAAGCTCGCTCAGGAGCTTGCCCAAGCTCGCTCAAAAGCTCGTCCAAGCTCGCTCAGGAGCTCGCCCAAGCTCGCTCAAGAGCTCGTCCAAGCTCGCTCAGGAGCTCGTCCAAGCTCGCTCAAGAGCTCGCCAAAGCTCGCTCAAGAGCTCGTCCAAGCTCGCTCAAGAGCTCGTCCAAGCTCGTTCAAGAGCTCGCCCAAGCTCGCTCAGGAGCTCGCCCAAGCTCGCCCAAGTTCACTCAGGAGCTCGCCCGTAGCCCGCTCCTGAGCTCGCCATCATATTTGACCGATCGGTCTATTTTGATGCTAATATTTTGCAAGCTCCTCTGTATGTGTGACAGGGGGTCGTTAGCTTTGCACCACGAATCCAAGCCAGCCAGATGATCTCTAGCTAACTTGGAGGGGGTAACTGTGGGTGCAAATTTTGGCAAGAAATCTGCAAACAGCGGGACCCACCGGCCCTGCCTGGTGGGCCCCCGAGTATCACAGCGGGACCCACCGGCCCTGCCTAGTGGGCCCCCTAAAAACGACAACGGAGCCCGCCAGCTTTACCTGGAGGATCCCCAGATGCTGCAGCAAAAACCGCCATTTACCACCAGAAAAGTCTATAAATAGCAGAGCCTTCGAATGTAAAAGGATCCGAAATTTCTGATATCTATTCTGAGATCAGATTTTAAGAACCCAGAGCTCTGGAATCTCTCAGCTTTCTATCCCCTCACCTCTCCTTGGTCTTTTCTCTGTCTTTGAAGAGATCAAAGAGGCTTCAGTAACACTCGGCCTGTCGAGGTTACTTCGAGAAAAAGTGTTAGTGAATTCGGGTTGCTCCCTATAGCACGGAGACGTAGGCTTCGGCTGAACTCCGAGATCACTTCTCGTGTCAACACTCTCTCTGATTGCATCTCTCTGTTTACATATCAAACACTGCAACTCCAATCGACAGATCGAACAACGATCTCTTCAACTTCAACTTCGATTGACTGGTGAGGCGAGGTCTTCGGGTCGGCACGAAGATTTTCCCCCACAGATCATACGAATGAATTAGAATGGATACATTCGTGCGAATGAATTAGAATGGATCATACGAATGAATTAGAATGGATCGTGCGAATGAATTAGAATGGATCGTACGATTCATTCTATTTCATTCGTATGATCCATTCTATTTCATTCGTACGATCCATTCTAATTAATTCGTATGATCGTGCTAGTGAATTAGAATGGATTGTACGAATGAATTAGAATAGATTGTACGAATGAATTAGAATGGATCGTACGAATGAGTAAGAATGGATCGTACGAATAAAATTGAATGGATTGTACGAATGAATTAGAATGGATCGTACGAATGGATTAAAATGAATCGTATGAATGAATTAGAATGGATCGTATGAGTGAATTCGAATGGATCGTGGGAATGAATTAGAATGGATTGTACGAATGAATTAGAATGGATCGTATGAATAAATTAGAATGGATCTTGCGAATGAATTAGAATGGATCGTACGAATGAATTAGAATGGATCGTATGAATGAATTAGAATGGATCGTGCGAATGAATTAGAATGGATCGTACGAATGAATTAGAATGGATCGTGCGAATGAATTAGAATGGATCGTATGAATGAAATAGAATGGATCGTATGAATTAGAATGGATCATACGAGGGAATTAGAATGGATCGTACGAATGAATTAGAATGGATCGTACGAAGGAATTAGAATAGATCGTACGAAGGAATTAGAATGGATCGTACGAAGGAATTAGAATGGATACATTCGTGCGAATGAATTAGAATGGATCGTACGAATGAATTAGAATGTATACATTCATGCGAATGAATTAGAATGGATCGTATGAATGAATTAGAATGGATCGTACGAAGGAATTAGAATGGATCGTATGAAGTAATTAGAATAGATCGTACGAATGAATTAGAATGGATCGTACGAATGAATTAGATTGGATCGTATGAATGAATTAGATTGGATCGTGCGAATGAATTAGAATGGCTCGTACGAATGAATTCGAATGGATCGTATAAATGAATTAGAATAGATTGTATGAATGAATAAGAATGGATCATACGAATGAGTAAGAATGGATCGTACGAATGAAATAGAAAGGATTGTACGAATGAATTAGAATGGATCGTACGAATGAATTAGAATAGATAGATTCGTGCGAAAGAATTACAATGGATCATACGAATGAATTAGAATGGATCGTATTAACGAATTAGAATGGGTCGTACGAATGAATTAGAATGGATCGTACGAATGAATTAGAATGGATCGTATGAATGAATTAGAATGGATCATACGAATGAGTAAGAATGGATCGTACGAATGAAATAGAATGGATTGTACGAATGAATTAGAATGGATTGTACAAATGAATTAGAATGGATACATTCGTGCGAAGGAATTAGAATGGATCATACGAATGAATTAGAATGGATCGTACGAATGAATTAGAATAGATCGTACATTCTAATTCCTTCGTACGATCCATTCTAATTCCAACATACGAATTAGAATGGATCGTACGAAGGAATTTGAATGGATCGTACGAATGAATTAGAATGGATACATTCGTGCAAATGAATTAGAATGGATCGTATGAATGAATTAGAATGCACGAATATATCCATTCTAATTCATTCGTACGATCCTTTCTAATTCATTCGCAAAATCTATTCTAATTCATTCATACGGTCCATTCTAATTCATTCGCACGAATGTATCCATTCTATTTATTCGTACGATCCATTCTAATTCCTTCGTACGAATGTATCCACTCTAATTCATTCGTACGATCCATTCTAATTCATTCGTACGATCCATTCTAATTCATTCGCACGATCCATTCTAATTCATTCGTCGTACGAAGGAATGGATCGTACAAATGAATTAGAATGGATCGTGCGAATGAATTAAAATGGATCGTACGAATGAATTAGAGTGGATACATTCGTACGAACGAATTAGAATGGATCGTACGAATGAATTAGAATGGATACATTCTTGCGAATGAATTAGAATGGATCGTATGAATGAATTGGAATAGATTGTGCGAATGAATTAGAATGGATCGTACAAATAAATTAGAATGGATCGTGTGAAAGATTTAGAATGGATTGTATGAATGAATTAGAATGGATCGTATGAATGAATTAGAATGGATCGTACGAATGAATTAGATTGGATCGTATGAATGAATTAGAATGGATCGTGCGAATGAATTAGAATGGATCGTACGAATGAATTAGAATGGATCGTATGAATGAATTAGAATGGATCGTACAAAGGATGGATACATTCGTGCGAATGAATTAGAATGGATCGTACGAATGAATTAGAATGAATCGTATGAATGAATTAGATTGGATCGTATGAATGAATTAGAATGGATCGTGCGAATGAATTAGAATGGATCGTACGAATGAATTAGAATGGATCGTATGAATGAATTAGAATGGATACATTCATGCGAATGAATTAGAATGGGTACGAATGAATTAGAATAGATCGTGCGAATTAATTAGAATGGATCGTACGAATGAGTAAGAATGGATCGTACGATTGAAATAGAATGGATTGTACGAATGAATTGTACGAATGAATTAGAATGGATCGTACGAATAAATTAGAATGGATCGTGTGAAGGAATTAGAATGGACTGTATGAATGAATTAGAATGGATCGTATGAATGAATTAGAATGGATCGTACGAATGAATTAGAATGGATCGTATGAATGAATTAGAATGGATCGTGCGAATGAATTAGAATGCATCGTATGAATGAAATAGAATAGATCGTATGAATTAAAATGGATCGTACGAAGGAATTAGAATGGATCGTATGAATGAATTAGATTTGATCGTATTAATGAATTAGAATGGATCGTACGAATGAATTAGAATGGATCGTACGAATGAATTAGAATGGATCGTACGAATGAATTAGAATAGATCGTGCGAATGAATTAGAATGGATCGTATGAATGAATTAGAATGGATCGTGTAAATAAATTAGAATGGACCGTACGAATAAATTAGAATGGATCGTACGAATGAATTAGAATGGATCGTGCGAATGAATTAGAATGGATCGTATGAATGAAATAGAATGGATAGTATGAATTAGAATGGATCGTACGAATGAAATAGAATGGATCGTACGAATGAATTAGCATGGATCGTGCTAATGAATTAGAATGGAACGTACGAATGAATTAGAATAGATTGTGCGAATGAATTAAAATGGATCGTACGAAATAATTAGAATGGATAAATTCGTGCGAATGAATTAGAATGGATTGTATGAATGAATTAGATTGGATCGTATAAATGAATTAGAATGGATCATACGTATGAATTGGAATGGATACATTCATGGGAATGAATAAGAATGGATCGTACGAATGAATTAGAATGGATCGTACGAATGAATTAGAATGGATATATTCATGCAAATGAATAAGAATGGATCGTATGAATGAATTAGAATGGATTGTGCGAATGAATTAGAATGGATCATACGAATGAATTAGAATGGATAGTATGAATGAATTAGAATGGATCGTGCGAATGAATTAGAATGGATCGTACGTATGAATGAATTAGAATGGATCGTACGAAGGAATTAGAATGAATCGTACGAATGAATTAGAATAGATTGTGCGAATGAATTAGAACGGATCGTATGAATGAATTAGATTAGATCGTATGAATGAATTAGAATGGGTCATGTGAATGAATTAGAATGGATCGTATGAATGAATTAGAATGGATACATTTGTGCGAATAAATTAGAATGGATCATACGTCGCACGAATGTATCCATTTTAATTCATTCATACGATCCATTCTAATTCATAAGTACGATCCATTCTAATTCATTCATACGATCCATTCTAATTCATTTGCACAATCCATTCTAATTCATTCATACGATCCATTCTAATTCATTCGTACGATCCATTCTAATTCATTCGCACGAATGTATCCATTCTAATTTATTCATACGATCCATTCTAATTCATTCGTACGATCTATTCTAATTCATTCGTACGATCCATTCTAATTCATTTGTACGAATATATCCATTCTAATTCATTCGTACGATCCATTCTAATTCCTTCGTACGATCCATTCTAATTCCTTCGTACGATTTATTCTAATTCATTCATACGATCCATTCTAATTCATTCGTATGATTCATTCTAATTCATTCGCACGATCCATTCTTATTCATTCATACGATCCATTCTAATCCATTCGTACGACATTCTAATTCATACGTACGATCCATTCTAATTCATTCGTACGATCCATTCTAATTCCTTTGTACGATCCATTCTAATTCCTACGTACGATCCATTCTAATTCATTCGTACGATCCATTCTAATTCATTCGTATGATTCATTCTAATTCATTTGCATGATCCATTCTTATTCATTCATACGATCCATTCTAATTCATTCGTACGACATTCTAATTCATACGTACGATCCATTCTAATTTATTCGTACGATCCATTCTAATTCATTCACACGATCCATTCTAATTCATTCGTACGATCCATTCTAATTCATTCGTACGATCCATTCTAATTCATTCGCGTACGATCCATTCTAATTCATTTCCACGAATGTATCTATTCTAATTCATTCGTACGATCCATTCTAATTCATTCGCACGATCCATTCTAATTCATTCGCACGATCCATTCTAATTCATTCGTCATACGAAGGAATGGATCGTACGAATGAATTAGAATGGATCGTACGAATAAATTAGAATGGATCGTGCGAATGAATTAGAATGGATCGTATGAATGAATTAGAGTGGATACATTCGTACGAAGGAATTAGAATGGATCGAACGAATGAATTAGAATGGATCGTACGAATGAATTAGAATGGATTGTGCGAATGAATTAGAATGGATCGTGCGATCCATTGTAATTCATTCGTACGATCCATTCAAAATACTTCGTACGATCTATTCTAATTCCTTCGTACGATCCATTCTAATTCATTCGTACGATCCATTCTATTTCATTCGTATGATCCATTCTAATTCCTTCGTACGATCCATTCTAATTCCTTCATAGGATCCATTCTATTTCATTCTTATGATCCATTCTAATTCCTTCGTACGATCCATTCTTATTCATTCCCATGAATGTATCCATTCTAATTCATACGTACGATCCATTCTAATTCATTTATACGATCCAATCTAATTCATTCATACAATCCATTCTAATTCATTCGCACGAATTTATCCATTCTAATTCATTCGTACGATCCATTCAAATTCATTCGCACAATCTTTTCTAATTCATTCGTACGTTTCATTCTAATTCATTAGCACGATCCATGCTAATTCATTCATACGATCCATTCTATTTCATTCGTACGATCCATTATAACGATCCATTCTAATTCATTCGTACGATCCATTCTAATTCATTCGCACAATCTATTCTAATTCATTCGTACGATTCATTCTAATTCGTTAGCACGATCCATTCTAATTCATTCATACAATCTATTCTAATTCTTTTGCACGAATGTATCCATTCTAATTCATTCGTACGATCCATTCTAATTCATTCGCACGATCCATTCTAATTCATTCGCACGATCCATTCTAATTCATTCATACGTTCCAATCTAATTCATTCATACGATCCATTCTAATTCATTCGCACAATCTATTCTAATTCATTCATGCGATCCATTCTAATTCATTCGTACGATTCATTCTAATTCATTCGCACGATCCATTCTAATTCATTCGCACGAATGTATCCATTCTAATTCATTCGTACGATCCATTCTTACTCATTCGTACGATCCATTCTAATTCATTCGCACGAATGTATCCATTCTAATTCATTCATACGATCCATTCTAATTCCTTCGTACGATCCATTCTAATTCCTCCGTACGATCCATTATAATTCCTTCGTACGATCCATTCTAATTCCTTTGTACGACCCATTATATTTCATTCGTATTATCCATTCTAATTCCTTTGTACGATCCATTCTAATTCATTCATACGATCCATTCTAATTCATTCGTACGATCCATTCTAATTCATTCGCACGGAATGGATCGTACGTATGAATTAGAATGGATACATTCGTGCGAATGAATTCGAATGGATCGTACGAATGAATTAGAATGGATAAATTCGTGCGAATGAATTAGAATGGATTGTATGAATGAATTAGATTGGATCGTATAAATGAATTAGAATGGATCGTACATATGAATTAGAATGGATACATTCATGGGAATGAATAAGAATGGATCGTACGAAGGAATTAGAATGGATCATACGAATGAAATAGAATGGATCGTACGAAGGAATTAGAATGGATCCTACGAAGGAATTAGAATGGATCATACGAAGGAATTAGAATTGATCATACGAATGAAATAGAATGGATCATACGAAGGAATTAGAATGGATCGTACGAAGGAATTAGAATGGATCGTATGAATGAATTAGAATGGATCGTGCGAATGAATTAGAATGGATCGTACGAATGAATTAGAATGGGATTAGAATGGATCGTGCGAATGAATTAGAATGGATCGTACGAAGGAATTAGAATGGATCGTACGTACGAAGGAATTAGAATGGATCGTATGAAGGAATTAGAATGGCCATTCTAATTCATTCGCACGAATGTATCCATTCTAATTCATTCGTACGATCCATTCTAATTCATAAGTATGATCCATTCTTATTCATTCATACGATCCATTCTAATTCATTTGCACGATCCATTCTAATTCATTCATACGATCTATTCTAATTCATTCGTACGATTCATTCTAATTCATTTGCACGAATATATCCATTCTAATTCATTCGTACGATCCATTCTAATTCATTCGAACGGAATGGATCGTATGAATGAATTAGAATGGATACATTCGTGCGAATCAATTCGAATGGATTGTACGAATGAATTAGAATGGATAAATTCGTGCGAATGAATTAGAATGGATTGTATGAATGAATTAGATTGGATCGTATAAATGAATTAGAATGGATCGTACGTATGAATTAGAATGGATAAATTAATGGGAATGAATAAGAATGGATTGTACAAAGGAATTAGAATGGATCATACGAATGAAATAGAATGGATCGTACGAAGGAATTAGAATGGATCGTACGAAGGAATTAGAATGGATCGTAGGAAGGAATTAGAATGGATCATACGAATGAAATAGAATGGATCGTACAATGGAATTAGAATGGATCGTACGAAGGATTTAGAATGAATCGTACGAAGGAATTAGAATGGATCGTACGAATGAATTAGAATGGATCGGTATCCATTCTAATTCATTCGTACGATCCATTCTAATTCCTTCGACCGATCCATTCTAATTCCTTCGTACGATCCATTCTATTTCATTCGAATGATCCATTCTAATTCCTTCGTACGATCCATTCTAATTCATTCCCATGAATGTGTCCATTCGAATTCATTCGTACGATCCATTCTAATTCATTCACACAATCTATTCTAATTCATTCATATGATCCATTCTAATTCATTCGTATGATTCATTCTAATTCATTCGCACGATCCACTCTTATTCATTCATACGATCAATTCTAATTCATTCGTACGACATTCTAATTCATACGTACGATCCATTCTAATTCATTCGTACGATCCATTCTAATTCATTCGTACGATCCATTCTAATTCATTCGCATGATCCATTCTAATTCTTTCGTACGATCCATTCTAATTCATTCGTACGATCCATTCTAATTCATTCGCACGAATAAATCCATTCTAATTCATTCGTACAATCCATTCTATTTCATTCGTATGATCCATTCTAACTCATTCGTACGATCCATTCTAATTCATTCGCATGAATGTATCCATTCTAATTCATTCGTACGATCCATTCTAATTCATTCGTACGATCCATTCTAATTAATTCGTACAATCCATTCTAATTCATTCGCACGAATTTATCCATTCTAATTCATTCGTACAATCCATTCTAATTCATTCGCACGAATTTATCCATTCTAATTCATTCGTACGATCCATTCTAATTCATTCGCACAATCTATTCTAATTCATTCGTACGTTTCGCACAATCTATTCTAATACATTCATACGATCCATTCTAATTCATTCGTACGATCCATTCTAATTCATTAGCACGATCCATTCTAATTCATTCATACAATCCATTCTAATTCTTTTGTACGAATGTATCCATTCTAATTCATTCGTACGATCCATTCAAATTCTTTCACACGATCCATTCTAATTCATTCGTACGATCCATTCTAATTCATTCGTACAATCCATTCTATTTCATTCGTACGATCTATTCTTACTCATTCGTACTCGTACGATCCATTCTAATTCATTCATACGATCCATTCTAATTCATTCACACGAATGTATCCAGATCCATTCTAATTCATTCGCACGATCAATTCTACTTCATTCATACAATCCATTTTTACTCATTCGTACGATCCATTCTAATTCATTCGCACGAATGTATCCATTCTAATTCATTCGTACGATCTATTCTACTTCATTTGTACGATCAATTCTAATTCATTCGTACGATCCATTTTAATTCATAAGTACGATCCATTCTATTTCATTCGTACGATCCATTCTAATTAGAATAGATCGTACAAATGAATTAGAATGGATTGTACGAATGAATTAGAATGGATACATTCGTGCGAATGAATTAGAATGGATCGTGCGAATGAATTAGAATGGGTCGTACGAATTAATTAGAATGGATTATACGAATGAATTAGAATGGATATATTCGTGCGAATGAATTAGAATGGATCGTACGAATGAGTAAGAATGGATCGTACGAATGAAATTGAATGGATTGTACGAATAAATTAGAATGGATCATACGAATGAATTAGAATGGATACATTCGTGCGAATGAATTAGAATGGATCATACGAATGAATTAGAATGGATCGTGCGAATGAATTAGAATGGATCGTACGATTCATTCTATTTCATTCGTATGATCCATTCTATTTCATTCGTACGATCCATTCTAATTAATTCGTACGATCGTGCTAGTGAATTAGAATGGATTGTACGAATGAATTAGAATAGATTGTAAGAATGAATTAGAATGGATCGTACGAATGAGTAAGAATGGATCGTACGAATAAAATTGAATGGATTGTACGAATGAATTAGAATGGATCGTACGAATGAATTAGAATGAATCGTATGAATGAATTAGAATGGATCGTATGAGTGAATTCGAATGGATCGTGCGAATGAATTAGAATGGATTGTACGAATGAATTAGAATGGATCGTACGAATGAATTAGAATGGATCTTGCGAATGAATTAGAATGGATCGTACGAATGAATTAGAATGGATCGTATGAATGAATTAGAATGGATCGTGCGAATGAATTAGAATGGATCGTACGAATGAATTAGAATGGATCATGCGAATGAATTAGAATGGATCGTATGAATGAAATAGAATGGATCGTATGAATTAGAATGGATCATACGAGGGAATTAGAATGGATCGTACGAATGAATTAGAATGGATCATATGAATGAAATAGAATGGATCGTACGAAGGAATTAGAATGGATCGTACGAAGGAATTAGAATAGATAGTACGAAGGAATTAGAATGGATCGTACGAAGGAATTCGAATAGATACATTCGTGCGAATGAATTAGAATGGATCGTACGAATGAAATAGAATGGATACATTCGTGCGAATGAATTAGAATGGATCGTATGAATGAATTAGAATGGATCGTACGAAGGAATTAGAATGGATCGTACGAAGGAATTAGAATGGATCGTATGAAGTAATTAGAATAGATCGTACGAATGAATTAGAATGGATCGTACGAATGAATTAGATTGGATCGTATGAATGAATTAGATTGGATCGTGCGAATGAATTAAAATGGATCGTACGAATGAATTCGAATGGATCGTATGAATGAATTAGAATAGATTGTATGAATGAATAAGAATGGATCATACGAATGAGTAAGAATGGATCATACGAATGAAATAGAAAGGATTGTACGAATGAATTAGAATGGATCGTACGAATGAATTAGAATGGATACATTTGTGCGAAAGAATTACAATGGATCATACGAATGAATTAGAATGGATCGTATTAACGAATTAGAATGGGTCGTACGAATGAATTAGAATGGATCGTACGAATGAATTAGAATGGATCGTATGAATGAATTAGAATGGATCATACGAATGAGTAAGAATGGATCGTACGAATGAAATAGAATGGATTGTACGAATGAATTAGAATGGATCGTACAAATTAATTAGAATGGATACATTCGTGCGAATGAATTAGAATGGATCATACGAATGAATTAGAATGGATCGTACGAATGAATTAGAATATATCGTACATTCTAATTCCTTCGTACGATCCATTCTAATTCCAACGTACGAATTAGAATGGATCTTACAAAGGAATTTGAATGGATCGTACGAATCAATTAGAATGGATACATTCGTGCAAATGAATTAGAATGGATCGTATGAATGAATTAGAATGCACGAATATATCCATTCTAATTCATTCGTACGATCCATTCTAATTCATTCGCACGATCCATTCTAATTCATTCGCAAAATCTATTCTAATTCATTCATACGGTCCATTCTAATTCATTCGCACGAATGTATCCATTCTATTTATTCGTATGATCCATTCTAATTCCTTCGTACGAATGTATCCACTCTAATTCATTCGTACGATCCATTCTAATTCATTCGTACGATCCATTCTAATTCATTCGCACGATCCATTCTAATTCATTCGTCGTACGAAGGAATGGATCGTACAAATGAATTAGAATGGATCGTGCGAATGAATTAGAATGGATGGTACGAATGAATTAGAATGGATCGTACGAATGAATTAGAGTGGATACATTCGTACGAAGGAATTAGAATGGATCGTACGAATGAATTAGAATGGATACATTCATGCGAATGAATTAGAATGGATCGTATGAATGAATTGGAATAGATTGTGCGAATGAATTAGAATGGATCGTACGAATAAATTAGAATGGATCGTGTGAAAGATTTAGAATGGATTGTGTTTGGGGGATTTTTCCTGGTCCTTGCGAGCCACCTGTAAGATCAAGAAAAAAGAAACGTGAGAACGGCTGGCTCCCTTAGGAGCGCAGACCCTCCGACGCTCAAGTCAGTTATGGTAACACAACGGAGAGCTGTTGTATACCAAAGTGGTAGTGAAAGGGATTTCGAACCTGGACTTTGGAGCCTGGGGGTGTGCATTTATAGATATGGGCGACCTATCGAGCTACGACGCGTGGAGGCTCTTTCCGGCACCTTCTAGGCCCCCACGTTCTAGCCTTCAATAGTTTCTGACAGTTCTTGGAACTTGGACCCCTGACATTCTTTGTCGTCTAGCTCTTCTGAAGCAGTAGTGGGGGACAGCATCTGCTATTCTGTTGCCGCCATAGGGATCTTCCAGAATGTTCAAGTCTAGGAGGTCTCAAACCGACTCTGACTGGCTTCCATGGACTGCAATCGTCCACGTAGCTTCAGTGGGTTCTCGACACCTGGCAATCTCAGGGAAAAAGCAAAGGCCAGCTCGCCCAATACTGCTCCGTCCTTTCGCCCATATTTATCAAGAGTTGGACCTCGCGGGAGCAACCTCTTCGATAAACAGAGGTCTAGGCGAGCTTCTGGGCGAGCTTCTGAGCGAGCTTGGGCGAACTCCTGGGCGAGCTTGGGCGAGCTCCTGAGCGAGCTAGGCGAGCTCCTGAGTGAGCATGGCGTGCTCCTAAATGAGCTTGGGCGAGCTCCTATGCAAGCTAGGCGGGCTCATGAGTGAACATGGCGAGCTCCTGGACGAGCTAGGTGAGCTCCTGAGCGAGCATGGCGAGCTCCTGGACGAGCTAGGCGAGCTCCTGAGCGAGCATTTCGAGCTCCTGGACGAGCTAGGCGAGCTCCTGAGCGAGCATGGCGAGCTCCTGGACGAGCTAGGCGAGCTCCTGAGCGAGCATTTCGAGCTCCTGGACGAGCTAGGCGAGCTCCTGAGCGAATATAGCGAGCTCCTGGACGAGCATGGGCGATCTCCTTCTCGCTCTAAGCGAGCTCCTAAGCGAGTATGGCGAGCTCCTGGATGAGCTTGGGCGAGCTCCTTCGCGCTCTTTGTCTAAGCCATTTATCGAATATGGGCGAGTATGGCGAGCTCCTGGATGAGCTTGGGCGAGCTCCTTCGCGCTCTTTGTCTAAGCCATTTATCGAATATGGGCGAGTATGGCGAGCTCCTGGATGAGCTTGGGCGAGCTCCTTCGCGCTCTTTGTCTAAGCCATTTATCGAATTTGGGCGTGCCTCTGTGGGGGACTGGAGGTGTGAGCTGTACTCAGATACAAGGTGTCCATCCCGCTCCATGTGAAGGCGAGCTCCTGACGAGGGTTCCAACTCCTGGACGGGCTATCCAAGATATGTGGTTTTTGATTACCCCCAACATTACCCCCTCCTGAGGGAGTGATCGAGGAAACTCGATGCTTGCTCAGGAGTCTTAGCGAGTTCCTATCCCTCGTAATGTGCCTGATATCAATGTCTGCTGCAACAGTTTCCTGACGGGGCGGAGATAGTAGCTACGGGCGAGCTGCACCGAGAGCTTTGACTGCCAGTATTTCAACGAATGCTGGGCGGGCCGGAAGCATCGGCCACGAGCAATCTCCTTCTGGTGGTCGCTTCATCTTGAATGCGATGCGAGGCTGCGAGCATCTGCTATGAGCTATCTCCCCTTAGTGAAACCTCGAGAACGATGCTATTACAACAATCGCTGGGCGGGCCTGGAGCATCAGCCGCGAGCGATCTCCTTCCGGTGCAAGTATTTCACACGCGGTCAGGGTCTGCGTCGGACGGGCTGCGGGCTCCTGCCATGGGCGACCTGCGCCAAGAGCTTTGACTGCCAGTACTTCACAAACGCTGGGCGGGCCACGAGCGTCAGCCACGAGCGATCTCCTTCCGATGTGAGCTTGTCACATGCGGCCAGGGTCTGCGTCGGGCGAGCTGCGGGCACCTGCCGCAAGCGATCTGCGCCGAGAGCTTTGACTGCCAGTACTTCACAAACGCTGGGCGGGCCACGTGCGTCAGCCACGAGCGATCTCCTTCCGATGCGAGCTTGTCACATGCGGCCAGGGTCTGCGTCGGGCGAGCTGCGGGCACCTGCCGCGAGCGATCTTGTGACTTGGGTATCGCACCAAATCTCCAACGGTCGCTTTGTTTTAAATGCGACGTGAGACTCAATGCTGATACAGCGAATCTCATCATGAGATCCCGATCGGCGCGAGACACGTGTCTCCTCCTCATTTGTTCTTCTTCTGTCAGAAATGACAGTATCAGCGCCGGCGCAGCTTTTTCCACGCGTGGCCCACGTGGCGCTTGACGATTGGAAGGGAACGAGCTGTCGCTTCACCTGTCGTCACGTCGCCTCGCTGAGCGCGCTCGGGCATTAACTGCGGCCCGATTCACCTTTCTCTCATTTGCCTATAAATAGGGGAAGGGGGACGATTTTTTTACCGCTGCGTGAAAACAGCTCTCCCTTCTCCCCTAACTTTCTCAACTCGCAGCTCGCTTGTGCCCTCTTGCTCTCATGGCTTCCTCTGCCGCTGCTTCTTCTTCAGCCACTGCTGCTGCTGCTGCGATCTCCCAGGAGGAGCCTCTCAACGTCGCCCCCATCTCGGTGCGTGCTCCGGGCACCGAGAAAGAGGCTCCTCCTAAGGTGCCCGCCGTCCTCTGGTTCAATGACATCGGGGGCGTGCCTGTCCCCGAGAGTCTACGGACAGCGGCGGGCATCCCCCAAGAGCTCGACATCCTCCCTTTCCCGAGATCGGGGAGACCGCTCTCCGGAACTGCGGTCTCCGTGGGGCAAATATGGTCAGGGCTCCGACTGCCCCTGAACCATCTAGCCAGCGAGCTCCTGGAGCTGGCGGGCTTATGCCCCGCCCAGCTCCCAGGCAACTCGTGGGGGATTCTCTACGGGCTTTCTCAAATCGAGGAAGCCCATAACGTGAGGATCCCCCTGGCCTATCTCCTGAAGAAGTGGTCCCTCAAGCCTGGGACAATCTTCAGCGAGGTCGACTGCGGCCACTACTACCTCGCAGGCCGCCCTGGCGAGGTGCTGCCCTTCTCCGCGGTCGAGAACAAAGACCGATATTGGAAGGAGTATCCGTTCGTGATCGAGGGCAACTGGCGAGGTCCCTGCGCCGGAGTCCGCTCCTTTCCCGGCAGACCGCCTCTGCCGGTCTTCAAGGAGATCGCGGAGTATCGCTCTAAGGGGAAGAAGTGTATCTCGGCAGCCCGAGAGAAATCTCTCGATGAGGCGATCCTGGAGTTCCTCGGCGGGCGGACTCCGGACAAGGTCCTGGCCCCGGACTTCTCCTTCCTCTGGAAGGATCTCCGGACGGGCACCATCATGACCCGCCAGAAGATCATTGGCAAGAAGGTGGCGGTCTCTCACCGCACCGGGGCGACCTCCCAGGCTGCTGCCGCGCCCGTCGGTGTCGGCACTTCTTCGGCGAGGAAGGGGAAGAAGAAACGAGCTTCTCCGATCAGGCTCGCCGATGAAGACACCATCGACATGCTCCGCGAGGAGGATATTCCCTCGCCGCCGCCTCCATCCCGCGAGGTTGCCCCAGGTCAGGCGAACTCCCCTTTCGTTTCCAATCCCCCCACGCGCTCCTCAGTTTCGGAACCCCCACGACGTCAAGTTGTGATGGTCGACCCCGAGGACCCGCGCGTCGAGCTCCTTCTTGGCATGGCGGAGGTGGAAACCCCAATGGCCGAGTTGCTGATGCGCGAGTTCCCGGGCGACCTTTCTAAACCTCTTTATGTCGCGGTAATGACCCCAGAGATGGAGGGCGCCCATATAAAGAAGAAGAAGAAGGCTCCAGCAGCCCGCCCAATGGCGGAGGACGACGTCGTTCGCAAGGCTCGTGAAGCCTATGCGCGAGCCATTGAGGACAGGAAGAAAGCCGCCCTCGAGGAAGCGGGCTTGCCATCGGGCGAGGATTCCAGCGACGAGTCCAGCTCGGAAGAAGAGGAGCCGCGGTCTCTTGAGGACGAGCCCGCTTCTACGACAGCGAGGCCTCCCCTGCCCTTCGAGGGACCGGCGCCAATGAGCCCGCTGCCTTCTGCACCCGCTTCGGCCAAGACCTCGGCACCGGCCGCTCCTGCCCCTAGCATGCCCGCGCAGGAACCTGCTCCCGAGCCCTCGCCTGTGCCTGCGCCTGCGCCCGAGCTCGGACCCGTGTCCGAGCCTGCGCCCGCGCAGGAACCTGCTCCTGCGTCCAGGCTCGCGCCTGCGCCCGCGCCCGAGCCCGCGCTTGCGCCTGAGCCCACGCCTGCGCCCGAGCCCGCGCCTGCTCCCGAGCCCGTGCGTGCGCCCGAGCCCACGCCCGCGTCTGAGCCTGCGCCTGCTCCCGAGCCCGCGCCTGCGCCCGAGCCTGCGCCTGCTCCCGAGCCCGCGCCTGCGCCCGAGCCCGCGCTCGCGCCCGAGCCCGCGCCTGCTTCCGAGCCCGCGCCTGCGCCCGAGCCCGCACTCGCGCCTGAGTCCGCGCCCGCCACTCTTGAGGTTCCCCCTCTCCCTGAGCTGGGCAGGTTGGCCTATTGGTCTCCGGACCTAGGGGCCATCCGGGATGACTTTCCGAGCTCCAGCTCGGAAGCCTCGGACCCGGACCTGCCGGGGCGAAGGGGAGCCGCCGCGCCTTCCCCTACCAACGAAGGAATTACCGGCGCTCAAGAGGCCGAGCCTGCTGCTGCCTCCATCAGTGCGCCCCCTCCAGCTGCTCCCACCGAGGCGAGCCAAGCGGGCTCCTCCACTGGCGGTCCTGAGCGCGCCCCTTTCTTCATGCGGGAGATCCTGGGGCGCAATATCTTTGCCCAAGCTCCCTACGTCGATATCATTAACCGACTGCTCGAGGTAAGGCCGCCTCCATACTCCTTTGTCTCCAAACCCCCGCTTCAATTTCTAACTTAATCTATTCACTCTCTCCGTAGGTAGAGCGGGTCGGCCGGGCTCTTGTTGACGAGGTCGCAGAAGTCGCGGGGAACACCGTTGCTCTCTACGATGACACTCTCCATGACTCGGAGAGGAGAGTAGACGAGTACATTCTTCGAATCCGCCAAATGGACCAGTCAGGCGAGCTGCGGGCTGAAGTGGACCGACTGCGCCAGCAGGTCGCCTCCTCTAACACGGAGGTCAACGAACTGCGCCAGCGGGCTGCCACCTTCACCACCACGCTAGCTTCGGTTGAGGATGCCCGCGACCGCGCTCTATCCGATGCGGAGGCCGCCCAGAAGGAAGTCTCCGAGCTTCAACGTCTGTTGGCGGCCTCCAGGGATGAGATCGCGTCTCTGAAGGAAACGCATCTCCAAGACCTCCACTCTCAGCAACGCCGCCTCCAGGCGCAACTCAACGAGCTTCTGCGGAAAGGCGCGATCGACGCCATCGAGAAGTACAAGGCTGAAAGGTCGAAAAAGAGGAAGCGCGGCGGCGACGATGAGGGCGCTGGTGCGGGCCCAGCTTAAGCTGTATCTCTGTAATTTTTTGACTTAAATGAATGAAATGAGACTTTTTTGAGTCCGCTTGTTTCCATTTCTTTCTCTGTCTTGCCTTCGAGCTCGTTCTAGCAATTCGCAGCGATCTCGAGAGTGATACCCCGGGCGAGGCAGCTAATTCGATTCAACCCTTTTTATTTTTTAAAGTATATGCAAACGAAAAACTTCGGCATGCTCGTAAAAATTCAAGTCTCTGAGCCCGGAAAACGTTTAAGCAAAACAAAAGGATTTCAAAAACTTCCCTACACTCAGAGACTAAAAACCATGTTTATTTTTAAATGAAACTAAATAAGTGCTAGCTGCCCCCTGCCCGGTTAATTTCTCTCGATGGTCCTGTTCAGCGGGCTCGCCCTTCGAGGGGTACGCCAACGCCAGGATGCTCAAGGTTGCCCACTGGCTGCCTCTGAGGATCCCGGTCTTGCTTTAAGTCCGCACAACGGCGGACTGCCCCGGGAAGCTCAAGGTCGCCCACTGGCTGCCTCTGAGGATCCCGGTCTTGCTTTAAGTCCGCACAACGGCGGACTGCCCCGGGAAGCTCAAGGTCGCCCACTGGCTGCCTCTGAGGATTCCGGTCTTGCTTTACGTCCGCACAACGGCGGACTGCCCCGGGAAGCTCAAGGTCGCCCACTGGCTGCCTCTGAGGATCCCGGTCTTGCTTTAAGTCCGCACAACGGCGGACTGTTTTGTAGATTAAGCGAGCTCTTGGTGCGGCGAGCTTCCGGGTGGAATTCTTTGTGGAAAATCCCATCATTCATTCATAACCTCTTCAAAAAGAAAATTTTACAAAAATTTCCTTAGGCATAGAACTTGCGAAGGTGCAAAGCATTCCAAGGCCGCTCTAACAGGTCGCCTTCAGCGGTCATCAACTGGTAAGCCCCCGAGCCACGCGCTTCGCGTATTATGTAGGGGCCCTCCCAGTTCGCCGCGAGCTTCCCTGCATTAGGTTCCTGCGTGTTTGCGAACACCTTTCTCATCACCATGTCCCCGGCTTTGAATGCCCGATGGCGGACTCTTTTGTTGTAGGCGCGCTTCATTTCTTGTCGGTACCCAGCGAGATGTAGATTGGCGCGCTCTCGTTTTTCTTCGAGCTGGTCGAGAGAGTCGGCGAGCAGAGCGTCGTTATCGACCTCACCTGCAGCAAGCTTTCTTTCCGTTGGCAGCTCGGCTTCGATGGGCAGCACGGCTTCACACCCGTAAGTTAGGCTGAAAGGCGATTCATCGGTTGAGCGACGTGGAGTGGTACGATAAGCCCACAGCACGCCGTCGAGCTCCTGCTCCCACAGTCCTTTCTTTCCTTCCAACCTTTTCTTGAGGTTGTCTAAGATTACTCGATTCGTAGCTTCGGCCTGCCCGTTGCTTTGAGGGTACCTCGGGGACGAGAATCTTAAGTCGACTCCATATTCAACACAAAAGCTTCTGATCAAGCGATTGTCGAACTGGCGACCATTGTCGGTGATGAGCACTCGGGGCAGCCCAAAGCGGCAGAAGATATTCTTCCAGAGGAAGTCCTTGACTTGTTTCTCACCAATCTTAGCTAGTGGGACCGCTTCCACCCATTTGGTGAAGTAGTCCGTAGCTACCAAGATGAATTTCTTCTGCCGGGTAGACACAGGGAAAGGTCCCACAATATCCATTCCCCATTGCTGGAAAGGCCAGGGGCTCGCCAATGGGTGAAGTTCTTCTGCGGGCATATGGTTCGTCGTGGCGTGCTTCTGGCATTGGATGCACCTCAGGGCGGTCTTCAAAGCGTCCTGCTCCAGAGTGGGCCACCAGTACCCTTGCCTTCGAACTTTCGCAGCTAGAGATCGCCCACCAGCGTGGTTTCCCAGCTCGCCAGAGTGGATGCAATTCAGAACTTCTTCGGTCTCCGGGCTTTCGATGCAACGAAGGTTTGGCCCGCCAAACGACCTCCGAAAAAGGCGATCCCAGCGAATGAGATAGCGACCAGTGCATTTCTCCAATCGTCGGGCTTCCTCTTTACCTTCGGGAAGCTCGCCCTTCTGAAGGAAACGAAGAATGAGAGCGATCCACCCGCCAGGAGATACGTCGGCAGAAACTTGGTTAATTGCGAGCTCCGCCAGCTGGAGCCGAGACTGATTCTGGACTTCAATGAGAATATGGCGAGCTTCCGATGTTCCCAGCAAGGAGGCGGCGTTTGCCAAGGCATCAGCTCGCCTATTATCGGCTCGCGAAATTTGCTCGAAAGAGATCTTTTCGAACTCCTCGGCCTTGCTTTTCACCAGATCAACGTAGATCGCCATTCGTGCATCCCGGGAGGCGTACTCCCCATTGATTTGGCAAATAATTAGCTGGGAATCACTAAAGACTTTTAAGCGTTTGGCGCCTACCTCTTGAGCGAGCTCCAGACCGGCCAGTAACGCCTCGTACTCTGCTTCATTGTTAGTAGCGGCGAAATCCAGTCGGACTGATTTCTCGAGCAGCATCTCTTGGGCGATCAGAGCGACCCCGATCCCAGCCCCCAAAGCGTTGGAGGAACCATCTACGAACAATTCCCATCCCATCGCCTCTGGATGCTCATTGGGAGGACGCTCGCCTTGGTTGTCCAAGAACCTCGCCTTCCCAGGGTGCGCCTCAGTTGGCTCATCCTCCTGGTACTGGACTGGTTCTTCTATGGGGAAGTCCGCCAAGAAATCAGCGAGAGCCTGTCCTTTGACAGCAACTCGAGGGACATATTCCAATCCATAGGCGGCGAGCTCGGCAGACCATCGATACAACCTGCCGGCTACCGAAGGCCTGGAGAGAGCGCTCTTCAGGGGATGCTCCGTGATGACTTTGACGATATGCGCTGAGAAGTAGGGATGAAGCTTTCTCGCGGTAAGGACCAAGGCCAATGCGACCTTCTCGATTGGTCGATACCGGAGCTCGGCGGGAAGCATCGTATGGCTCACAAAATAGACAGGTCGCTCTACCTTTGCTTCTTCCACTACCAGGACCCCGCTTACGGCGTTCTCCGTGACTGCGAGATACACGCCAAGCTCGGCGCCATCTTTTGGTGCCGCTAGGATCGGCGGGCTCGCAAGATAGTCTTTGATCTTCTGAAAGGCGCGCTCGCAATTTTCATCCCAGCAAATGCTTGCTCCTTTTCGCAGCAGCTCGAAAAGAGGTCGGCAATTGTCTGAGGATTTGGATATAAACCGGTTGAGCGCGGCGATTCGTCCGCTCAATCTCTGGACTTCTTGCCGGGTTCTTGGTGCGGGCATTTCGACAAGTGCTCGGATTTGCCCAGGGTCGGCCTCGATCCCCCTGTGGGTGACCAGGTACCCGAGGAATTTCCCCGACGTCACTCCGAATGCGCACTTCGCCGGGTTCAGCCTCATTCGGTACTTTCTCAGTATCTCGATGGTTTCGCGGAGGTCGGCTACATGCCCTCCTCGCTCTCGACTTTTGACCAGAAGGTCGTCAACATAAACCTCGACATTTCTGCCGATCTGATTTTTAAACATTTGAGTGACTAACCTTTGGTAGGTCGCTCCAGCGTTCTTGAGTCCGAAGGGCATCACTTGATAGCAGTACAGCTTCTGATAGCCCGCTCCGGAGTAGAAAGCGGTCTTCTCTTGATCCTCGGGGTGGAGGGGTATTTGGTTGTACCCTGAGTATCCATCCATGAATGACAGAGCTCGGAACCCGACAGCTGCGTCGACCAGTGCGCCGATTCTCGGAAGAGGAAATCCGTCCTTCGGGCATGCCTTGTTGAGGTCGGAGAAGTCAATGCACACCCTGACCGCTCCGCTCTTCTTAGGCACCGCCACGATATTGGAGATCCACTCGGGGAAGTGCGCCTCGCGGATGAAGCCGGCTCGCTCCAGCTTATCTATCTCCGCTGCCACTGCTACGGACTTTGCAGCAGGTATGTGCCGAGCTTTCTATTTGACCGGCGGGAACTCCTTCATGGTGTGCAGACGATGACAGGCGACCTCCGGGTCAATCCCTGGCATGTCCGCGAAGCTCCAGGCAAATACGTCGCGGTATTCCCTGAGCAAGCTGGTTATGGCTTGGACCTCGCCCTCGGTTAACGAGGTCCCAAGACTAACAATTCTTGGCCCTTCTTTGCCGCCAATATCGATCTCTTGAAGTGCTTCGGCAACCGGAAAACTACCTCTCTTGGGGGTTGTTAGGCGGCCTTCCTCCAACTTAAGATCCACACCGCTCCCACCCGAAGATGGAGTAGGGGACTTAAACGAAGAGGCCCCCAACGGGCTCCCCAGGAGCTCGCTTGTACCGGGCGGTAATTGCTAGGAGGGTGCGGGCCTCTTGGCCTCGGCGACCTCCACGTCCATGAGGTGAGGAGCATCCTGCTCGCATCTGGTTGCGGCTACCTGATCTCCCCGAATGACCACGACCCCACCCGTGGTTGGGAATTTGAGGGCCTGATGGTTGGGTGAAGATACTGCCTTCATCTGCCTTAGCCAAGGCCGCCCAAGAATGGCGTTAAAGGCCGAACTCCCGTCGACTACCGCGAAGCGGACTTGGCGAGCTTCCGGGCCCGCTGTCACGGTGAGGGTTATCTCTCCCGCTACTTTAGCGACCTCACCGGTGAATCCGCTGAGGGAGCTCGTCGAGGGAGACAAGTCGGCAAGTCTCAAACCCATTCGTAGGTAGGCCGACAGAAAGAGGATGTCAACGGCGCTCCCTGAATCCACCAGAGCTCGCCTTACCTCAATGTTTGCCATCATCAGGCGTATGACGAGGGGGTCATTGTGGGGCACGACAACCCCAGCCATGTCATCCTCCGAAAACCATAGGAGATCGCGGGCTTCTGCCCTCGGCGCTTGAAGTAAAGTAGGAGTTAGCGAGACAGAAAATACCTTCTGCGCCCGCTCCATCTCCCTTACTCGCCGGCGGGCTTCATTACTTGATCTGGGGCCGCTCAGCCGCCCGCTAATGGTGTGGCAGATCGCCGGTCCTCCCGGGGGAGGAGGAGGTAAGGCGGGCTCCGCGAGTCCTGGGCGATCTCCCTCCCGAGGTGCTCGCTCTGGAATCACCTCGAACCTCCTCGGGAGCGAGATGAACTGGCTCAAGTGTCCCAAGGTGACCAAATCCTCCAGGTGGTTTTTCAGAGCCCGGCATCTATTAGTGTGATGCCCCGGGCTTCGATGAAAAGCGCACCGCCGCGAGTTGTCGGTCGAGCCAGGTTCTCCGACCTGTAGGGGTGGCGGGTACTGGAAGAAAGGCTCATTCCGAATCTGATGGAAAATTTGCCCCGGCGAGTGGGTCAGCACGGTGAAGTCCCGCTCCCCGGGTCCCGGAGGCAGGCGCCAGTTTGCTGGCCTTCCAGCGACCACCGCGGGGGCTTCAGCGGACGGTACTGCAGGAGCTGCGGACGGTCCGGGCAATGGTACCGAAAGTGGCACCTCCCTCCTCTCCACGGCCTTAACGACAAGAGGTCACAAAGCCGGAGGAGGTCGCTGCTCTACTGCCTTTCCCTTCCGATCTAGCACTGCATCCTCGAGCTTGATGTGCTGCTGGACCAGGGCGAATAGTTCGACCATTGTGCGAGGGTCCTTAATCACCAGGGCGTCATGAAGCTTGCCCCCCTCGGGGAGGGCGCTTCTGAAAGCACTCACCGCGGTACGATCCTGGCCCGCCGCGTCTTCCAGAGCGAGGTAAGCGCTTCGGAACCGCGTTGCGAAGCATCGGAGCATTTCGCGAGCTCCCATGGCCAGAGTAAACAGAGATTCGATCCTCTTCGGGGGCTGCCTGTTGCAGCGATACTGCTCCAGGAATAGCCTAGAGAGAGTTGGAAAGTTGGGGATCACGCCGGACGGCAGCTTGTGGAACCAATTCAATGCCGATCCGGTCAGACTGCTTGGAAACGCGCGACACAAGACATGGTCCTGGTCCCGGAAAAATAGAAGTTTCCTGTAGGCCAAGAGATGGTCGACGGGATCTTGCGATCCGTCAAACAATACAAACTTCGGGGGGGTCCAGTGGTGCGGAAAACCCCCTTGATGGACCTCGCTGGTGAAAGGCGAGCTTCCTCCGTGGGCGGCGAGGTCCTCCAGTAAATCCACTGGCACACTAGGTCGCTGCCAGTACCCGGGGAGAAATCCCAAAGGCGGCTGCGCAGGTCCTAGGCGCTCGTGCGCACTCCCTCTAGGAAGGGTCGGATCCACCCCACGGCGACCCTCGGGAGTCACCAATCGGCGGCCTCCTGGCCGCTCGCGCGCGGATCCCTTCAGCGAGGCGGTTGGTCTGTGGGAGGCCGTCACCTCTCGAGGTTCGGAAGGTAGAGTCACCGCGGGCTCTTTCCCTCGTCGCCGATGGCGCGGGTCGCGATCCCTCTCTTGAGACCTCGCCTCCGATCCGTCAGAGTCGACGCTCCGGCTACGTCGGCGAGGGATGGTCGCGCGCGAGGTCGCTTGGTTGCTGGACCGCTGGGTTACCAGCTTCTGTAACCTGGTGAGCGGGGTCTCCTTCGCTCCACGCACGGCCGTCCTCTCAACCGGGGGTTCCGGTCGGGAAGTTCGCCGTGCTGGGACGGTCGTGGGCAGACGCGACGAGGCGGGAGGTCGCGCGGGGGACGCAGGCCTCGAAGGTCCTGACCGCCGGCTAGCCGCCGGAGCCTGACGCAAGCGCGTCAACTCCTCCATCATCGCCCGCTGGGTGGCCAACATCTCCAACAGGAGCTGGTCACTGAGCGGGACAAAGGGCTGGGGAGTCTCAGCGGGGGGTTCGCTGTGCACAGACCCCATACGGGCCCTCGCCCGCCTACGCCCCCTTGTCGCCGGAGCCATCTTTGGGGTTTCTAAGGCCGTCGACGCACAGCCGTATGGTCGTGAGCGTTCTCACAGGAACCAGTCGAAATCCCACAGACGGCGCCAAATGTTTGGGGGATTTTTCCTGGTCCTTGCGAGCCACCTGTAAGATCAAGAAAAAAGAAACGTGAGAACGGCTGGCTCCCTTAGGAGCGCAGACCCTCCGACGCTCAAGTCAGTTATGGTAACACAACGGAGAGCTGTTGTATACCAAAGTGGTAGTGAAAGGGATTTCGAACCTGGACTTTGGAGCCTGGGGGTGTGCATTTATAGATATGGGCGACCTATCGAGCTACGACGCGTGGAGGCTCTTTCCGGCACCTTCTAGGCCCCCACGTTCTAGCCTTCAATAGTTTCTGACAGTTCTTGGAACTTGGACCCCTGACATTCTTTGTCGTCTAGCTCTTCTGACGCAGTAGTGGGGGACAGCATCTGCTATTCTGTTGCCGCCATAGGGATCTTCCAGAATGTTCAAGTCTAGGAGGTCTCAAACCGACTCTGACTGGCTTCCATGGACTGCAATCGTCCACGTAGCTTCAGTGGGTTCTCGACACCTGGCAATCTCAGGGAAAAAGCAAAGGCCAGCTCGCCCAATACTGCTCCGTCCTTTCGCCCATATTTATCAAGAGTTGGACCTCGCGGGAGCAACCTCTTCGATAAACAGAGGTCTAGGCGAGCTTCTGGGCGAGCTTCTGAGCGAGCTTGGGCGAACTCCTGGGCGAGCTTGGGCGAGCTCCTGAGCGAGCTAGGCGAGCTCCTGAGTGAGCATGGCGTGCTCCTAAATGAGCTTGGGCGAGCTCCTATGCAAGCTAGGCGGGCTCATGAGTGAACATGGCGAGCTCCTGGACGAGCTAGGCGAGCTCCTGAGCGAGCATGGCGAGCTCCTGGACGAGCTAGGCGAGCTCCTGAGCGAGCATTTCGAGCTCCTGGACGAGCTAGGCGAGCTCCTGAGCGAGCATGGCGAGCTCCTGGACGAGCTAGGCGAGCTCCTGAGCGAGCATTTCGAGCTCCTGGACGAGCTAGGCGAGCTCCTGAGCGAATATGGCGAGCTCCTGGACGAGCATGGGCGATCTCCTTCTCGCTCTAAGCGAGCTCCTGAGCGAGTATGGCGAGCTCCTGGATGAGCTTGGGCGAGCTCCTTCGCGCTCTTTGTCTAAGCCATTTATCGAATATGGGCGAGTATGGCGAGCTCCTGGATGAGCTTGGGCGAGCTCCTTCGCGCTCTTTGTCTAAGCCATTTATCGAATATGGGCGAGTATGGCGAGCTCCTGGATGAGCTTGGGCGAGCTCCTTCGCGCACTTTGTCTAAGCCATTTATCGAATATGGGCGAGTATGGCGAGCTCCTGGATGAGCTTGGGCGAGCTCCTTCGCGCTCTTTGTCTAAGCCATTTATCGAATTTGGGCGTGCCTCTGTGGGGGACTGGAGGTGTGAGCTGTACTCAGATACAAGGTGTCCATCCCGCTCCATGTGAAGGCGAGCTCCTGACGAGGGTTCCAACTCCTGGACGGGCTATCCAAGATATGTGGTTTTTGATTACCCCCAACAGATTGTATGAATGAATTAGAATGGATTGTATGAATGAATTAGAATGGATCGTACGAATGAATTAGATTGGATCGTATAAATGAATTAGAATGGATCGTGCGAATGAATTAGAATGGATCGTACGAATTAATTAGAATGGATCGTATGAATGAATTAGAATGGATCGTACAAAGGATGGATACACTCGTGCGAATGAATTAGAATGGATCGTACGAATGAATTAGAATGGATCGTATGAATGAATTAGATTGGAATGTATGAATGAATTAGAATGGATCGTGCGAATGAATTAGAATGGATCGTACGAATGAATTAGAATGGATCGTATGAATGAATTAGAATGGATACATTCGTGCGAATGAATTAGAATGGGTATGAATGAATTAGAATAGATCGTGCGAATGAATTAGAATGGATCGTACGAATGAGTAAGAATGGATCGTACGATTGAAATAGAAAGGATTGTACGAATGAATTAGAATGGATCGTACGAATGAATTAGAATGGATCGTGTGAAAGAATTAGAATGGACTGTATGAATGAATTAGAATGGAACGTATGAATAAATTAGAATGGATCGTACGAATGAATTAGAATGGATCGTATGAATGAATTAGAATGGATCGTGCGAATGAATTAGAATGCATCGTATGAATGAAATAGAATAGATCGTATGAATTAGAATGGATCGTACGAAGGAATTAGAATGGATCGTATGAATGAATTAGATTTGATCGTATTAATGAATTAGAATGGATCGTACGAATGAATTAGAATGGATCGTACGAATGAATTAGAATAGATCGTGCGAATGAATTAGAATGGATAGTATGAATGAATTAGAATGGATCGTGCGAATAAATTAGAATGGATCGTACGAATAAATTAGAATGGATCGTACGAATGAATTAGAATGGATCGTGCGAATGAATTAGAATGTATCGTATGAATGAAATAGAATGGATAGTATGAATTAGAATGGATCGTACGAATGAAATAGAATGGATCGTACGAATGAATTAGCATGGATCGTGCTAATGAATTAGAATGGAACGTACGAATGAATTAGAATAGTTTGTGCGAATGAATTAGAATGGATCGTACGAATGAATTAGAATGGATAAATTCGTGCAAATGAATTAGAATGGATTGTATGAATGAATTAGATTGGATCGTATAAATGAATTAGAATGGATCATACGTATGAATTGGAATGGATACATTCATGGGAATGGATAAGAATGGATCGTACGAATGAATTAGAATGGATCGTACGAATGAATTAGAATGGATATATTCATGCAAATGAATTAGAATGGATCGTATGAATCAATTAGAATGGATCGTACGAATGAATTAGAATGGATCGTACGAATGAATTAGAATGGATCATACGAATGAGTGAGAATGGATCGTATGAATGAATTAGATTGGATCGTATGAATTAATTAGAATGGATCATGCGAATGAATTAGAATGGATTGTACGAATGAATTAGAATGGAACGTACGAATGAATTAGAATGCATACATTCGTGCAAAAGAATTAGAATAGATTGTATGAATGAATTAGAATGGATCGTGCGAATGAATTAGAATGGATCGTACAAATGAATTAGAATGGATACATTCGTGCGAATTAATTAGAGTATGATCCATTCTTACTCATTCGTATGATCCATTCTAATTCATTCGTACGAATGTATCCACTCCAATTCATTCGTACGATCCATTCTAATTCATTCGCACGATCCATTCTAATTCATTCGTATGATCCATTCTATTTCATTCGTATGATCCATTCTTACTCATTCGTACGATCCATTCTAATTCATTCGCACGAATGTATCCATTCTAATTCATTCGTACGATCCATTCTAATTCATTCGTACGATCCATTCTAATTCATTCATACGATCCATTCTAATTCATTCATACAATCCATTCTAATTCTTTCACACGATCCATTCTAATTCATTCGTACGAACCATTCTATTTCATTCGTACGATCCATTCTTACTCATTCACACGATCTATTCTAACTTATTCATACGATCCATTCTAATTCATTCATACGATCCATTCTAATTCATTCGCACGATCCATTCAAATTAATTCGTACGATCGTGCTAGTGAATTAGAATGGATCGTACGAATGAATTAGAATAGATCATACGAATGAATTAGAATGGATCATGCTAATGAATTAGAATTGATCGTACGAATGAATTAGAATAGATTGTGCAAATGAATTAGAATGGATCGTACGAATGAATTAGAATGGATACATTTGTGCGAATGAATTAGAATGGATCATACGAATGAATTAGAATGGATCGTACGAATGAATTAGAATAGATTGTGCGAATGAATTAGAATGGATCGTATGAATGAATTAGATTATGATCCATTCTATTTCATTCGTATGATCCTTTCTAATTCCTTCGTACAATCCATTCTATTTCATTCGTACGATCCATTCTTACTCATTCGTATGATCCATTCTAATTCATTCGCACGAATGTATGAATTAGAATGGATACATTCGATTAGAATGAATTAGAATGGATACATTCGTGCGAATGAATTAGAATGGAATGTACGAATCAGTTAGAATGGATCGTACGAATTAAATAGAATGGATCGTACAAATGAATTAGAATGGATCATGCGAATGAATTAGAATAGATCGTGGATCGTGCGAATGAATTAGAATGGATCGTACGAATGAATTAGAATGGATCGTTTGAATGAATTTGAATGGATCGTACGAATGAATTAGAATGGACCGTGTGAAAGAATTAGAATGGTTTGTATGAATGAATTAGAATGGATCGTATGAATGAATTAGAATGGATCGTGCGAAGGAATTAGAATGGATCGTACGATTGAATTAGAATGAATCGTATGAAATAATTAGAATGGATCGTGCGAATGAATTAGAATGGATCGTATGAATGAAATAGAATGGATCGTATGAATTAGAATGGATCGTACGAATGAAATAGAATGGATCGTACGAATGAATTAGAATAGATTGTGCGAATGAATTAGAATGGATCATACGAATGAATTAGAATGGATCGTATGAATGAATTAGAATGGATCGTGTGAATGAATTAGAATGGATCGTACATACGAAGGAATTAGAATGGATCGTATGAATGAATTAGAATAGATTGTGCGAATGAATTAGAATGGATCGTATGAATGAATTAGAATGGATCGTGCGAATGAATTAGAATGGATCGTATGAATGAATTAGAATGGATACATTCGTGCGAATGAATTAGAATGGATCATACAAATGAATTAGAATGGATTGAATTAGAATGAATCGTACGAATGAATTAGAATGGATCATATGAATGAATTAGAACAAAGGAATTAGAATGGATCGTACGAAGGAATTAGAATGGATCGTACGAATGAATTAGAATGGATACATTCGTGCGAATGAATTAGAATGGATACATTCGTGCGAAAGACATAGAATAGATCGTATGAATGAATTAGAATGGATCGTGCGAATGAATTAGAATAGATCGTACGGTATGAATGAATTAGATTGGATCGTATTAATGAATTAGAGTGGATCGTGCGAATGAATTAGAATGGATCGTACGAATGAATTAGAATGGATACATTCGTGCGAATGAATTAGAATAGATCATACGATTGAGTAAGAATGGATCGTACGAATAAAATACAATAGATCGTACGAATGAATTAGAATGGATCGTGTGAAAGAATTAGAATAGATTGTATTAATGAATTAGAATGGATCGTATGAATGAAATAGAATCGATCGTGCGAATGAATTAGAATGGATCGTACGAATGAATTAGAATGGATCGTATGAATGAATTAGAATGGATCGTGCGAAAGAATTAGAATGGATCGTATGAATGAATTAGAGTGGATACATTCGTGCGAATGAATTAAAATAGATCGTACGAATGAGTATGAATGGATCGTATGAATGAAATAGAATGGATCGTATGTATCAATTAGAATGGATACATTCATGGGAATGAATTAGAATGGATCGTACGAAGGAATTAGAATGGATCGTACGAAGGAATTAGAATGGTTCGTATGAATGAATTAGAATGGATACATTCATGCAAAAGAATTAGAGTGGATTGTATGAATGAATTAGAATGGATCGTTCTAATGAATTAGAATAGATCGTACGAATGAATTAGAATAGATTGTGCGAATGAATTAGAATGGATCATACAAATGAATTAGAATGGATCGTAATAATGGATCGTACAAATGCATTAGAATGGATCATAATAATGGATCGTACGAATGAAATAGAATGGATCGTACGAATGAATTAGCATGGATCGTGCTAATGAATTAGAATGGAACGCACGAATGAATTAGAATAGATTGTGCGAATGAATTTGAATGGATCGTACGAATGAATTAGAATGGATAAATTCATGTGAATGAATTAGAATGGATTGTATGAATGAATTAGATTGGATCGTATAAATAAATTAGAATGGATCGTACGTATGAATTAGATTGGATACATTCATGGGAATGAATAAGAATGGATCGTACGAAGGAATTAGAATGGATCATACGAATGAAATAGAATGGATCGTACGAAGGAATTAGAATGGATCATACGAAGGAATTAGAATGGATCGTACGAAGGAACTAGAATGGATCGTACGAATGAATTAGAATGGATATATTCGTGCAAATGAATTAGAATGGATCGTATGAATGAATTAGAATGGATCGTACTTATGAATTAGAATGGATCGTACGAATGAATTAGAATGGATACACGATCCATTCTAATTCATTCGTACGATCCATTCTAATTCATTCGTACGATCCATTCTAATTCATTCGCACGATCAATTCTAATTCATTCGCACGGATCGTGCGAATGAATTAGAATGGTATTCTAATTCATTCGTATGATCCATTCTAATTCATTCGCACAATCCATTCTAATTCATTCGCACAAATGTATCCATTCTAATTCATTCGTACAATCTATTCTAATTTATTCGTACGATCCATTCTTACTAATTCGTACGATCCATTCTAATTCATTCGCATGAATGTATCCATTCTAATTCATTTATACGATCCATTCTAATTCCTTCGTACGATCCATTCTAATTCCTTCGTAGGATCTATTATAATTCCTTTGTACGACCCATTATATTTCATTCGTATGATCCATTCTAATTCATTCATACGATCCAATCTAATTCATTCATACGATCCATTCTAATTCATTCGCACGAATGTATCCATTCTAATTCATTCGCACGATCTATTCTAATTCATTCATACGATCCATTCTAATCCATTCGTACAATCCATTCTAATTCATTCGTACGATCCATTCTAATTCATTCGTACGATCGTACGAATGAATTAGAATGGATACACGATCCATTCTAATTCATTCATATGATCCATTCTAATTCATTCGTACGATCCATTCTAATTTATTCACACGATCCATTCTAATTCATTCATATGATCCAATCTAATTCATTCATACGATCCATTCTAATTCATTCGCACGAATGTATCCATTCTAATTCATTCGTACGATCCATTCCAATTCCTTCGTACGATCCATTCTAATTCCTTCATACGATCTATTCTATTTCATTCGTATGATCCATTCTAATTCCTTCGTACGATCCATTCTTATTCATTCCCATGAATGTATCCATTCTAATTCATACGTACGTAATGAATTAGAATGGAACGTACGAATGAATTAGAATAGATTGTGCGAATGAATTAGAATGGATCGTACGAAGGAATTAGAATGGATCGTACGAATGAATTAGAATGGATACATTCGTGCGAATGAATTAGAATGGATTGTATGAATGAATTAGATTGGATCGTATGAATGAATTAGAATGGATTGTACGTATGAATTAGAATTGATACATTCATGGGAATGAATTAGAAAGGATCGTACAAAGGAATTAGAATGGATCATACGAATGAAATATAATGGGTCGTACAAAGGAATTAGAATGGATCGTACGAAGGAATTAGAATGGATCGTACGAATGAATTAGAATGGATACATTCGTGCGAATGAATTAGAATGGATCGTACGAATGAGTAAGAATGGATCGTACGAATAAAATAGAATGGATCGTATGAATGAATTAGAATGGATCGTGCGAATGAATTAGAATAGATAGTACGAATGAATTAGAATAGACGGTGCGAATGAATTCGAATGGATCGTATGAATGAATTAGAATGGATCGTACGAATGAATTAGAATAGATCGTACGAATGAATTAGAATGGATCGTGCGAATGAATTAGAATGGATCGTACGAATGAATTAGAATGGATCATACGAATGAATTAGAATGGATATATTCGTGCAAATGAATTAGAATGGATCGTATGAATGAATTAGAATGGATCGTACGAATGAATTAGAATGGATCGTACGAATGAATTAGAAAGGATCGTGTGAAAGAATTAGAATGGATGGTATGAATGAATTAGAATGGATCGTGCGAATGAATTAGAATGGATCGTACGAATGACTTAGAATGGATCGTATGAATGAATTAGAATGGATCGTGCGAATGAATTAGAATGGATCGTACGAATGAATTAGAATGGATACATTCGTGCGAATGAATTAGAATGGATCGTACGAATGTATCCATTCTAATTCATTCGTACGATCTATTCTAATTCATTCGCACGATCTATTCTAATTCATTCATACGATCCAATCTAATTCATTCATACGATTTATTCTAATTCGTTCGCACAATCTATTCTAATTCATTCGTACTTTCCATTCTTATTCATTTGTACGATCCATTCTAATTCATTCATACAATCCATTCTAATTACGAATGAATTAGAATGGATCGTATGAATGAATTAGAATGGATCGTGTGAAAGAATTAGAATGGATTGTATGAATGAATTAGAATGGATCGTATGAATGAATTAGAATGGATCGTACGAATGAAATAGAATGGATTATACGAATGAATTAGAATGGATTCATTTCTAATTCACTCGTATGATCCATTCTAATTCCTTCGTACGATCTATTCTGATTCATTCGTACGATCCATTCTAATTCATTCGTACAATCCATTCTATTTCATTCGTACGATCCATTCTTACTCATTCGTATGATCCATTCTAATTCATTCGCACGAATGTATTCATTCTAATTCATTCATACAATCTATTCTAATTCATTCATACGTTCCATTCTAATTTATTCGTACAATCCATTCTATTTCATTCGTACGATCCATTCTTACTCCATTCTAATTCATTAGCACGATCCATTCTAATTCATTCGTACGATCCATTCGATTTCATTCGTACGATCCATTCTAATTCATTCGCACGAATGTATCCATTCTAATTCATTCGTACGTACGATCCATTCTAATTCATTCGCACGAATGTATCCATTCTAATTCAATCATACGATCCATTCTAATTCATTCGCACGATCCATTCTAATTCATTCTTACGATCCATTCTAATTCATTCGTACGATCCATTCTCTTTCCTTCACACGATCCATTCTAATTCATTCATACGATCCATTCTAATTTATTCATACGATCCATTCTAATTCATTTGCACGAATATATCCATTCTAATTCATTCGTACGATCTATTCTAATTCATTCATACGATCCAATCTAATTCATTCATACGATCCATTCTAATTCATTCACACAATCTATTCTAATTCATTCGTATGATCCATTCTAATTCATTCGCACGATCCATTCTAATTCATTTGCACGATCCATTCTAATTCATTCCGTACGATCCATTCTAATTCATTCGTATGATCCATTCTAATTCATTTGTATCCATTCTATTTGATTCGTACGATCCATTCTAATTCATTCGTACGATCCATTCTAATTCTTTCGTACGATCCATTCTAATTCCTTCGTACGTATGATCTATTCTAATTCCTTCGTACGATCCATTCTAATTCATTCGCACGAATGTATCCATTCTAATTCATTCGTACGATCCATTCTAATTCATTCATACGATCCATTCTTACTCATTCGTACGATCCATTCAAATTCAAGATACATTCGTGCAAAAGAATTAGAATGGATACATTCGTGCGATCCAATCTAATTCATTCGCACGATCCATTCTAATTCCTTCGTACAATCCATTCTATTTCATTCGTATGATCCATTCTTAATCATTTGTATGATCCATTCTAATTAATTCGTACGATCCATTCTAATTCATTCGTATGATCCATTCTAATTCATTCATACGATCCATTCAAATTCATTAGTACGATCCATTCTAATTCATTCGCACGATCCATTCTAATTCATTCATACGATCCATTCTAATTCATTCATACAATCCATTCTAATTCTTTCACACGATCCATTCTAATTCATTCGCATACGGTCCATTCTAATTCATTCGTACGATCTATTCTAATTCATTCATACGATCCATTCAAATTCATTCGCACGATCCATTCTAATTCAGTCGTACAATCCATTCTATTTAATTCGTACGATCCATTCTAATTCATATGCACGAATGTATCCATCCTTTGTACGATCCATTCTAATTCATTCATACGATCTATTCTAATTCATTCGTACGATCCATTCTAATTCATTCGCACGATCCATTCTAATTCATTCATACGATCCAATCTAATTCATTCGTACGATCCATTCTAATTCATTCGCACAATCTATTCTAATTCATTAGCACGATCCATTTAAATTCATTCGTACGATCCATTCTATTTCATTCATACGATCCATTCTAATTCATTCGTACGATCCATTCTAATTCATTCGCACGAATGTATCCATTCTAATTCATTCGTACGATCCATTCTAATTCATTCGCACGATCCATTCTAATTCAATCATACGATCCATTCTAAGTCATTCGTATGATCCATTCTAATTCATTCGCACGATCCATTCTAATTCATTCATACAATCCATTCTAATTCTTTCACACGATCCATTCTAATTCATTCGTACAAACCATTCTAATTCATTCGCACGAATGTATCCATTCTAATTCATTCGTACGATCCATTCTAATTCATTCATACGATCCATTCTAATTCATTTGCACGAATATATCCATTCTAATTCATTCGTATGATCCATTCTAATTCATTCGCACGATCCATTCTAATTCATTTGTACGATCCATTCTAATTCATTCGCACGATCCATTCTAATTCATTCGCACAATCTATTCTAATTCATTCGTACGATCCATTCTAATTCATTCGTACGAGCCATTCTAATTCCTTCGCACGATCCATTCTAATTCATTCGCACGATCCATTCTAATTCATTCGCACGAATGTATCCATTCTAATTCATTCGTATGATCCATTCTAATTCATTCGCACAATCTATTCTAATTCATTCGCATGAATGAATCCATTCTAATTCATTCGTACAATCCATTCTATTTCATTCGCATGATCCATTCTTACTCATTCGTACGATCCATTCTAATTCATTCGTTTGATCCATTCTAATTAATTCGTACGATCCATTCTTACTCATTCGAATCTATTCTAATTCATTAGCATGATCCATTCTAATTCATTCGTACGATCTATTCTAATTCATTCATACGATCCATTCTAATTCACTAGCACGATCGTACGAATTAATTAGAATGGATCGTGCGAATGAATTAGAATGGATTGTACGAATGAATTAGAATGGATTCATTCGTGCGAATGAATTAGAATAGATTGTGCGAATGAATTAGAATGGATTGTACGGAGGAATTAGAATGGATCGTACGAATGAATTAGAATGGATCGTACGAATGAATTAGAATAGATTGTGCGAATGAATTAGAATGGATCGTGCGAATGCATTAGAATAGATCGTACAAATGAATTAGAATAGATTGTGCGAATGAATTAGAATGGATCGTACGAATGAATTAGAATGGATCATACGAATGAATTAGAATGGATATATTCGTGCAAATGAATTAGAATGGATCGTATTAATGAATTAGAATGGATCGTACAAATGAATTAGAATGGATACATTCGTGCGAATGAATTAGAATGGATCGTACGAGTATTTTAGAATGGATCGTACGAAAAAATTAGAAAGGATCATGCGAAAGAATTAGAATGGATTGTATGAATGAATTAGAATGGATCGTGCGAACGAATTAGAATGGATAGTACGAATGACTTAGAATGGATCGTATGAATGAATTAGAATGGATCGTGCGAATGAATTAGAATGGATCGTACAAATAAATTAGAATGGATACATTCGTGCTAATGAATTAGAATGGATCGTACGAATGAATTAGAATGGATCGTACGAATGAAATAGAATGGATCGTACGAATGAATTAGAATGGATCATGCTAATGAATTAGAATAGATTGTGCGAATGAATTAGAATGGATCGTACGAATGAATTAGATTGGATCGTATGAATGAAATAGAATGGATCGTGCGAATGAATTAGAATGGATCGTACGAATGAATTAGAATGGATCGTATGAATGAATTAGAATGGATCATACAAAGGATGGATACATTCATGCGAATGAATTAGAATGGATCGTACGAATGAAATAGAATGGCTGGTATGAATGAATTAGAATGGATTGTGCGAATGAATTAGAATGGATCGTATGAATGAATTAGAATAGATCGTACGAATGAATTAGAATGGATCGTATGCGAATGAATTAGAATGGATCGTGTGAAAGAATTTGAATGGATTGTATGAATGAATTAGAATGGACCGTATGAATGAATTAGAATGGATCATGCGAATGAATTAGAATGGATCGTACGAATGAATTAGAATGGATCGTACGAATGAATTAGAATGGATCGTACAAATGAATTAGAATAGATGGTGCGAATGAATTAGAATGGATCGTGCGAATTATTTAGAATAGATCGTACGAATAAATTAGAATTGATTGTGCGAATGAATTAGAATGGATCATACGAATGAATTAGAATGGATCATACGAATGAATTAGAATGGATATATTCGTGCAAATGAATTAGAATGGATCATATGAATGAATTAGAACGGATCGTACAAATTAATTAGAATGGATACATTCGTGTGAATGAATTAGAATGGATTGTACGAATGAATTAGAATGGATCGTACGAATGAATTAGAAAGGATCGTGCGAAAGAATTAGAATGGATTGTATGAATGAATTAGAATGGATCATGCGAATGAATTAGAATGGATCGTACGAATGACTTAGAATGGATCGTATGAATGAATTAGAATGGATCGTGTGAATGAATTAGAATGGATCGTACGAATGAATTAGAATGGATACATTCATGCGAATGAATTAGAATGGATCGTACGAATGAATTAGAATGGATCGTACGAATGAAATAGAATGGATCGTACGAATGAATTAGAATGGATCATACGAATGAAATAGAATGGATTGTACGAATGAATAAGAATGGATCGTGCTAATGAATTGGAATAGATTGTGCGAATGAATTAGAATGGATCGTACGAATGAATTAGATTAGATCTTATGATGAATTAGAATGGATCGTGCGAATGAATTAGAATGGATCGTACGAATGAATTAGAATGGATCGTATGAATGAATTATAATGGATCGTACAAAGGATGGATACATTCGTGTGAATGAATTAGAATGGATTGTACGAATGAATTAGAATGGATCGTATGAATGAATTAGAATGGATCGTGCGAATGAATTAGAATGGATCGTACGATTGAATTAGAATGGATCGTATGAATGAATTAGAATAGATCGTGCGAATGAATTAGAATGGATCGTACGAATGAGGAAGAATGGATCGTATGAATGAATTAGATTGGATCGTATTAATAAATTAGAATGGATCGCGTGAATGAATTAGAATGGATCGTACGAATGAATTAGAATGGATACATTCGTGCGAATGAATTAGAATGGATCGTATGAATGAATTAGAATGGATCGTATGAGTGAATTCGAATGGATCTTACGAATGAAATAGAATGGATCGTACGAATGAATTAGAATGGATCGTGCTAATGAATTAGAATGGATCGTACGAATGAATTAGAATAGATTGTACGAATGAATTAGAATGGATCGTACGAATGTAATAGAATGGATACATTCGTGCGAATGAATTAGAATGGATCGTATGAATGAATTAGAATGGATCGTGCGAATGAATTAGAATGGATCGTACGAATGAATTAGAATGGATATATTCGTGCGAATGAATTAGAATTGATCATATGAATGAATTAGAATGGATCATACGAATGAATTACAATGGATCGTACGAAGGAATTAGAATGGATCGTACGAATGAATTAGAATGGATGCATTCGTGCGAATGAATTAGAATGGATCTTACGAATGAGAAAGAATGGATCGTACGAATGAATTAGAATGGATCGTATGAATGAATTAGAATGGATCGTACTTATGAATTTGAATGGATCATACGAATAAAATAGAATGGATCGTACGAAGGAATTAGAATGGATCGTACGAAGGAATTAGAATGGATTGTATGAATGAAATAGAATGGATCGTACGAATGAATTAGAATGGATCGTAATAATGGATCGTACGTATGAATTTGTACGTATGAATGAATTAGAATGGATCATATGAATGAATTAGAATTGATCGTGCGAATGAATTAGAATGGATCGTATGAATGAATTAGAGTGGATACATTCGTGCGAATGAATTAGAATGGATCGTACGAATGAGTAAGAATGGATCGTGCGAATGAAATAGAATGGATTGTACAAATGAATTAGAATGGATCGTACGAAGGAATTAAAATGGATTGTATGAAGGAATTAGAATGGATCGTATGAATGAATTAGAATGGATCGTGCGAATGAATTAGAATGGATCGTACGATACGAATGAAATATAATGGGTCGTACAAAGGAATTAGAATGGATCGTACGAAGGAATTAGAATGGATCGTACGATGGAATTAGAATGGATACATTCGTGCGAATGAATTAGAATGGTTCATACGAATGAGTAAGAATGGATCGTACGAATGAAATAGAATGGATCGTACGAATGAATTAGAATGGATCGTGCGAATGAATTAGAATGGATCATACGAATGAATTAGAATAGATTGTGCGAATGAATTAGAATGGATCGTACGAATGAATTAGAATGGATCATACGAATGAATTAGAATGGATCGTACAAAGGATGGATACATTCGTGCGATTGAATTAGAATGGATCGTACGAATGAATTAGAATGGATCGTATGAATGAATTAGATTGGATCGTCTGAATGAATTAGAATGGATCGTGCGAATGAATTAGAATCGATCGTACGAATGAATTAGAATGGATCGTATGAATGAATTAGAATAGATACATTCATGCGAATGAATTAGAATGGGTACGAATGAATTAGAATAGATCGTGCGAATGAATTAGAATGGATCGTACGAATGAGTAAGAATGGATCGTACGAATGAAATAGAATGGATTGTACGAATGAATTTGAATGGATCGTACGAATGAATTTGAATGGATCGTGTAAAGAATTAGAATGGACTGTATGAATGTATTAGAATGGATTGTATGAATGAATTAGAATGGATCGTACAAATGAATTCGAATGAATCGTATGAATGAATTAGAATGGATCGTGCGAATGAATTAGAATGGATCGTATGAATGAAATAGAATAGATCGTATGAATTAGAATGGATCGTACGAAGGAATTAGAATGGATCGTATGAATGAATTAGATTGGATCGTATTAATGAATTAGAATGGATCGTACGAATGAATTAGAATGGATCGTACGAATGAATTAGAATAGATCGTGCGAATGAATTAGAATGGATCGTATGAATGAATTAGAATGGATCGTGCGAATGAATTGGAATGGATCATAGGAATGAATTAGAATGGATCGTACGAGTGAATTAGAATGGATACATTCGTGCGAATGAATTAGAATGGATCGTATGATTGAAATAGAACGGATCGTATGAATTAGAATGGATCATACGAATGAAATAGAATGGATCGTACGAATGAATTAGCGTGGATCGTGCTAATGAATTAGAATGGAACGTACGAATGAATTTGAATAGATTGTGCGAATGAATTAGAATGGATCGTACGAATGAATTAGAATGGATAAATTCGTGCGAATGAATTAGAATGGATTGTATGAATGAATTAGATTGGATCGTATAAATGAATTAGAATGGATCATACGTATGAATTAGAATGGATACATTCATGTGAAAGAATAAGAATGGATCGTACGAATGAATTAGAATGGATCGTACGAATGAATTAGAATGGATATATTCGTGCAAATGAATTAGAATGGATCATATGAATGAATTAGAATGGATCGTACGAATGAATTAGAATGAATCGTACGAATGAATTAGAATGGATCATACGAATGAATTAGAATGGATCATACGAATGAGTAAGAATGGATCGTATGAATAAATTAGATTGGATCGTATGAATGAATTAGAATGGACCGTGCGAATGAATTAGAATGGATCGTACGAATGAATTAGAATGGATCGTACGAATGAATTAGAATGGATCGTACGAATGAATTAGAATGGATACATTCGTCCAAAAGAATTAGAATGGATTGTATGAATGAATTAGAATGGATCGTGCGAATGAATTAGAATGGATCGTACGAATGAATTAGAATGGATACATTCGTGCGAATGAATTAGAGTACGATCCATTCTTACTCATTTGTATGATCCATTCTAATTCATTCGTACGAATGTATCCACTCTAATTCTTTCGTACGATCCATTCTAATTCATTCGCACGATCCATTCTAATTCATTCGTATGATCCATTCTATTTCATTCGTACGATCCATTCTTACTCATTCGTACGATCCATTCTAATTCATTCGCACGAATGTATCCATTCTAATTCATTCATATGATCCATTCTAATTCATTCGTACAATCCATTCTAATTCATTCATACGATCCATTCTAATTCATTCATACAATCCATTCTAATTTTTTCACACGATCGATTCTAATTCATTCGTACGATCCATTCTATTTCATTCGTACGATCCATTCTTACTCATTCACACGATCTATTCTAATTCATTCATACGATCTATTCTAATTCATTCGTAAAATCCATTCTAATTCATTCGCACGATCCATTCAAATTAATTCGTACGATCGTGCTAGTGAATTAGAATGGAACGTACGAATGAATTAGAATAGATCGTACGAATGAATTAGAATGGATCATGCTAATGAATTAGAATTGATCGTACGAATGAATTAGAAAATATTGTGCAATTGAATTAGAATGGATCGTACGAATGAATTAGAATGGATACATTTGTGCGAATGAATTAGAATGGATCGTACGAATGAATTAGAATGGATCGTACGAATGAATTAGAATAGATTGTGCGAATGAATTAGAATGGATCGTATGAATGAATTAGATTACGATCCATTTTATTTCATTCGTATGATCCATTCTAATTCCTTCATATAATCCATTCTATTTCATTCATACGATCCATTCTTACTCATTCGTACGATCCATTCTAATTTATTCGCACGAATGTATGGATTAGAATGGATACATTCGATTAGAATGAATTAGAATGGATACATTCGTGCGAATGAATTAGAATGGATCGTACGAATGAGTTAGAATGGATCGTACAAATGAAATAGAATGGATCGTACAAATGAATTAGAATGGATCGTGCGAATGAATTAGAATGGATCATGGATCGTGCGAATGAATTAGAATGGATCGTACGAATGAATTAGAATGGATCGTATGAATGAATTTGAATGGATCGTACGAATGAATTAGAATGGATCGTGTGAAAGAATTAGAATGGATTGTATGAATGAATTAGAATGGATCGTATGGATGAATTAGAATGGATCGTGCGAAGTAATTAGAATGGATCGTACGAATGAATTAGAATGGATCGTATGAATGAATTAGAATGGATCGTGTGAATGAATTAGAATGGATCGTATGAATGAAATAGAATGGATCGTATGAATTAGAATGGATCGTACGAATGAAATAGAATGGATCGTACGAATGAATTAGAATAGATTGTGCGAATGAATTAGAATGGATCATATGAATGAATTAGAATGGATCGTATGAATGAATTAGAATGGATCGTGTGAATGAATTACAATGGATCGTACGTACGAAGGAATTAGAATGGATCGTACGAAGGAATTAGAATGGATCGTACGAATGAATTAGAATAGATTGTGCGAATGAATTAGAATGGATCGTATGAATGAATTAGATTGGATCGTATGAATGAATTAGAATGGATCGTGCGATGAATTAGAATGGATCGTACGAATGAATTAGAATGGATACATTTGTGCGAATGAATTAGAATGGATCGTACGAATGAGTAAGAATGGATCGTACGAATGAATTAGAATGGATTGAATTAGAATGAATCGTACGAATGAATTAGAATGGATCGTATGAATGAATTAGAACAAAGGAATTAGAATGGATCGTACGAAGGAATTAGAATGGATCGTACGAATGAATTAGAATGGATACATTCGTGCGAATGAATTAGAATGGATACATTCGTGCGAAAGAATTAGAATAGATCGTATGAATGAATTAGAATGGATTGTGCGAATGAATTAGAATAGATCGTACGGTATGAATGAATTAGATTGGATCGTATTAATGAATTAGAATGGATCGTGCGAATGAATAAGAATGGATCGTACGAATGAATTAGAATGGATACATTCGTGCGAATGAATTAGAATGGATCATACGATTGAGTAAGAATGGATCGTACGAATGAAATAGAATAGATCGTACGAATGAATTAGAATGGATCATGTGAAAGAATTAGAATGGATTGTATGAATGAATTAGATTGGATCGTATGAATGAAATAGAATGGATCGTGCGAATGAATTAGAATGGATCGTATGAATGAAATAGAATGGATCGTATGAATTAGAATGGATCGTACGAATGAAATAGAATAGATTGTACGAATGAATTAGAATAGATTGTGCGAATGAATTAGAATGGATCATACAAATGAATTAGAATGGATCGTATGAATGAATTAGAATGGATCGTGTGAATGAATTAGAATGGATCGTACGTACGAAGGAATTAGAATGGATCGTATGAAGGAATTAGAATGGATCGTACGAATGAATTAGAATAGATTGTGCGAATGAATTAGAATGGATCGTATGAATGAATTAGATTGGATCGTATGAATGAATTAGAATGGATCGTGCGATGAATTAGAATGGATCGTACGAATGAATTAGAATGGATACATTTGTGCGAATGAATTAGAATGGATCGTACGAATGAGTAAGAATGGATCTTACGAATGAATTAGAATGGATTGAATTTGAATGAATCGTACGAATGAATTAGAATGGATCGTATGAATGAATTAGAACAAAGGAATTAGAATGGATCGTACGAAGGAATTAGAATGGATCGTACGAAGGAATTAGAATGGATCGTACGAATGAATTAGAATGGATACATTCGTGCGAATGAATTAGAATGGATACATTCGTGCGAAAGAATTAGAATAGATCGTATGAATGAATTGGAATGGATCGTGCGAATGAATTAGAATAGATCGTACGGTATGAATGAATTAGATTGGATCGTATTAATGAATTAGAATGGATCGTGCGAATGAATTAGAATGGATCGTACGAATGAATTAGAATGGATACATTCGTGCGAATGAATTAGAATGGATCATACGATTGAGTAAGAATGGATCGTACGAATGAAATAGAATAGATCGTACGAAAGAATTAGAATGGATCGTGTGAAAGAATTAGAATGGATTGTATGAATGAATTAGAATGGATCGTATGAATGAAATAGAATGGATCGTGCGAATGAATTAGAATGGATCGTACGAATGAACTACAATGGATCGTATGAATGAATTAGAATGGATCGTGCGAATGAATTAGAATGGATCGTATGAATGAATTAGAGTGGATACATTCGTGCGAATGAATTAGAATGGATCGTACGAATAAGTAAGAATGGATCGTATGAATGAAATAGAAAGGATCGTACGTATCAATTAGAATGGATACATTAATGGGAATGAATTAGAATGGATCGTACGAAGGAATTAGAATGGATCGTACGAATGAATTAGAATGGATACATTCGTGCAAAAGAATTAGAATGGATTAAATGAATGAATTAGAATGGATCGTTCTAATGAATTAGAATGGATCGTACGAATGAATTAGAATAGATTGTGCGAATGAATTAGAATGGATCATACAAATGAATTAGAATGGATTGTAATAATGGATCGTACGAATGAAATAGAATGGATCGTACGAATGAATTAGCATGGATCGTGCTAATGAATTAGAATGGAACGTACGAATGAATTAGAATAGATTGTGCGAATGAATTAGAATGGATCGTATGAATGAATTAGAATGGATAAATTCGTGTGAATGAATTAGAATGGATTGTATGAATGAATTAGATTGGATCGTATAAATGAATTAGAATGGATCGTACGTATGAATTAGAATGGATACATTCATGGGAATGAATAAGAATGGATCGTACGAAGGAATTAGAATGGATCATACGAATGAAATAGAATGGATCGTACGAAGGAATTAGAATGGATCATACGAAGGAATTAGAATGGATCGTACGAAGGAATTAGAATGGATCGTACGAATGAATTAGAATGGATATATTCGTGCAAATGAATTAGAATGGATCGTATGAATGAATTAGAATGGATCATACAAATATATTAGAATGGATCGTATGAATGAATTAGAATGGATCGTGCGAATGAATTAGAATGGATTGTATGAATTAAATAGAATAGATCGTATGAATTAGAATGGATCGTACGAAGGAATTAGAATGGATCGTATGAATGAATTAGATTTGATCGTATTAATGAATTAGAATGGATCGTACGAATGAATTAGAATGGATCGTACGAATGAATTAGAATAGATCGTGCAAATGAATTAGAATGGATCGTATGAATGAATTAGAATGGATCGTGCGAATGAATTAGAATGGATCGTACGAATGAATTAGAATGGATCGTACGAATGAGTTAGAATGGATACATTCGTGCGAATGAATTAGAATGGATCGTATAATTGAAATAGAACGGATCGTATGAATTAGAATGGATCATACGAATGAAATAGAATGGATCGTACGAATGAATTAGCATGGATCGTGCTAATGAATTAGAATGGAACGTACGAATGAATTTGAATAGATTGTGCGAATGAATTAGAATGGATCGTACGAATGAATTAGAATGGATAAATTCGTGCGAATGAATTAGAATGGATTGTATGAATGAATTAGATTGGATCGTATAAATGAATTAGAATGGATCATACGTATGAATTAGAATGGATACATTCATGGGAATGAATAAGAATGGATCGTACGAATGAATTAGAATGGATCGTACGAATGAATTAGAATGGATATATTTGTGCAAATGAATTAGAATGGATCATATGAATGAATTAGAATGGACCGTCCGAATGAATTAGAATGAATCGTACGAATGAATTAGAATGGATCATACGAATGAATTAGAATGGATCATACGAATGAGTAAGAATGGATCGTATGAATGAATTAGATTGGATCGTATGAATGAATTAGAATGGATCGTGCGAATGAATTAGAATGGATCGTACGAATGAATTAGAATGGATCATACGAATGAATTAGAATGGATCGTACGAATGAATTAGAATGGATACATTCGTCCAAAAGAATTAGAACGGATTGTATGAATGAATTGGAATAGATCGTGCGAATGAATTAGAATGGATCATACGAATGAATTAGAATGGATCGTACGAATGAATTAGAATAGATCGTGCGAATGAATTAGAATGGATCGTATGAATGAATTAGAATGGATCGTTCGAATGAATTAGAATGGATCGTACGAATGAATCAGAATGGATCGTACGAATGAAATAGAATGGATACATTCGTACGAATGAATTAGAATGGATCGTATGAATGAAATAAAACGGATCGTATGAATTAGAATGGATCGTACGAATAAAATAGAATGGATCGTACGAATGAATTAGCATGGATCGTGCTAATGAATTAGAATGGAACGTACAAATGAATTTGAATAGATTGTGCGAATGAATTAGAATGGATCGTACGAATGAATTAGAATGGATAAATTCGTGCAAATGAATTAGAATGGATTGTATGAATGAATTAGATTGGATCGTATAAATGAATTAGAATGGATCATACGTATGAATTAGAATGGATACATTCATGGGAATGAATAAGAATGGATCGTACGAATGAATTAGAATGGATCGTACGAATGATTTAGAATGGATATATTCGTGCAAATGAACTAGATTGGATCATATGAATGAATTAGAATGGATCGTACGAATGAATTAGAATGGATCATACGAATGAGTAAGAATGGATCGTATGAATGAATTAAATTGGATCGTATGAATGAATTAGAATGGATCGTGCGAATGAATTAGAATGGATCGTACGAATGAATTAGAATGGATCGTACGAATGAATTAGAATGGATACTTTCGTCCAAAAGAATTAGATTGGATTGTATGAATTAATTAGAATGGATCGTGCGAATGAATTAGAATGGATCGTACGAATGAATTAGAATGGATACATTCGTGCTTATGAATTAGAGTACGATCCATTCTTACTCATTCGTATGATCCATTCTAATTCATTCGTACGAATGTATCCACTCTAATTCATTCATACGATCCATTCTAATTCATTCGTACGATCCATTCTTACTCATTCGTACGATCCATTCTAATTCATTCGCACGAATGTATCCATTCTAATTCATTCGTACGATCCATTCTAATTCATTCGTACGATCCATTCTAATTCATTCATACGATCCATTCTAATTCATTCGTACAATCCATTCTAATTCTTTCACACGATCCATTCTAATTCATTCGTACGATCCATTCTATTTCATTCGTACGATCCATTCTTACTCATTCACACGATCTATTCTAATTCATTCATACGATACATTCTAATTCATTCGTACAATCCATTCTAATTCATTCGCACGATCCATTCAAATTAATTCGTACGATTGTGCTAGTGAATTAGAATGGATCGTACGAATGAATTAGAATAGATTGTACGAATGAATTAGAATGGATCATGCTAATGAATTAGAATTGATAGTACGAATGAATTAGAATAGATTGTGCAAATGAATTAGAATGGATCGTACGAATGAATTAGAATGGATACATTTGTGCGAATGAATTAGAATGGATCGTACGAATGAATTAGAATGGATCGTACGAATGAATTAGAATAGATTGTGTGAATGAATTAGAATGGATCGTATGAATGAATTAGATTACGATCCATTCTATTTCATTCGTATGATCCATCCTAATTCCTTCATATAATCCATTCTATTTCATTCATACGATCCATTCTTACTCATTCGTACGATCCATTCTAATTTATTCGCACGAATGTATGGATTAGAACGGATACATTCGATTAGAATGAATTAGAATGGATACATTCGTGCGAATGAATTAGAATGGATCATACGAATGAGTTAGAATGGATCGTACGAATGAAATAGAATGGATCGTACAAATGAATTAGAATGGATCGTGCGAATGAATTAGAATGGATCGTACAAATGAATTAGAATGGATCGTGCGAATGAATTAGAATGGATCGTACGAATGAATTAGAATGGATCGTATGAATGAATTTGAATGGATCGTACAAATGAATTAGAATGGATCGTGTGAAAGAATTAGAATGGATCGTGTGAAAGAATTAGAATGGATTGTATGAATGAATTAGAATGGATCGTATGAACGAATTAGAATGGATCGTGCGAAGTAATTAGAATGGATCGTACAAATGAATTAGAATGGATCGTATGAATGAATTAGAATGGATCGTGCGAATGAATTAGAATGGATCGTATGAATAAAATAGAATAGATCGTATGAATGAGAATGGATCGTACGAAAGAAATAGAATGGATCGTACGAATGAATTAGAATAGATTGTGCGAATGAATTAGAATGGATCATACGAATGAATTAGAATTGATCGTATGAATGAATTAGAATGGATCTTGCGAATGAATTAGAATGGATCATACGTACGAAGGAATTAGAATGGATCGTACGAAGGAATTAGAATGGATCGTACGAATGAATTAGAATAGATTGTGCGAATGAATTAGAATGGATCGTATGAATGAATTAGATTGGATCGTATGAATGAATTAGAATGGATCGTGCGATGAATTAGAATGGATCGTACGAATGAATTAGAATGGATACATTTGTGCGAATGAATTAGAATGGATCGTACGAATGAGTAAGAATGGATCGTACGAATGAATTAGAATGGATGGAATTAGAATGAATCGTACGAATGAATTAGAATGGATCGTATGAATGAATTAGAACAAAGGAATTAGAATGGATCGTACGAAGGAATTAGAATGGATCGTACGATGGAATTAGAATGGATCGTACGAATGAATTAGAATGGATACATTCGTGCGAATGAATTAGAATGGATACATTCGTGCGAAAGAATTAGAATAGATCGTATGAATGAATTAGAATGGATCTTGCGAATAAATTAGAATAGATCGTACGGTATGAATGAATTAGATTGGATCGTATTAATGAATTAGAATGGATCGTGCGAATGAATTAGAATGGATCGTACGAATGAATTAGAATGGATACATTCATGCGAATGAATTAGAATGGATCATACGATTGAGTAAGAATGGATCGTACGAATGAAATAGAATAGATCATACGAATCAATTAGAATGGATCGTGTGAAAGAATTAGAATGGATTGTATGAATGAATTAGAATGGATCGTATGAATGAAATAGAATGGATCGTGCGAATGAATTAGAATGGATCGTACGAATGAATTAGAATGGATCGTATGAATGAATTAGAATGGATCGTGCGAATGAATTAGAATGGATCGTATGAATGAATTAGAGTGGATACATTCGTGCGAATGAATTAGAATGGATCGTACGAATAAGTAAGAATGGATCGTATGAATGAAATAGAATGGATCGTACGTATCCATTAGAATGGATACATTCATGGGAATGAATTAGAATGGATTGTACGAAGGAATTAGAATGGATCGTACAAATGAATTAGAATGGATACATTCATGCAAAAGAATTAGAATGGATTGTATGAATGAATTAGAATGGATCGTTCTAATGAATTAGAAAGGATCGTACGAATGAATTAGAATAGATTGTGTGAATGAATTAGAATAGATCATACAAATGAATTAGAATAGATCGTAATAATGGATCGTACGAATGAAATAGAATGGATCGTACGAATGAATTAGCATGGATCGTGCTAATGAATTAGAATGGAACGTACGAAAGAATTAGAATAGATTATGCGAATGAATTAGAATGGATCGTACGAATGAATTAGAATGGATAAATTCGTGTGAATGAATTAGAATGGATTGTATGAATGAATTAGATTGGATCGTATAAATGAATTAGAATGGATCGTACGTATGAATTAGAATGGATACATTCATGGGAATGAATAAGAATGGATCGTACGAAGGAATTAGAATGGATCATACGAATGAAATAGAATGGATCGTACGAAGGAATTAGAAAGGATCATACGAAGGAATTAGAATGGATCGTACGAAGGAATTAGAGTGGATCGTACGAATGAATTAGAATGGATATATTCGTGCAAATGAATTAGAATGGATCGTATGAATGAATTAGAATGGATCGTACTTATGAATTAGAATGGATCGTGCGAATGAATTAGAATGGATCGTACGAATGAATTAGAATGGATATATTCGTGCGAATGAATTAGAATGGATCGTACGAATGAATTAGAATGGATCGTACGAAGGTATTAGAATGGATCGTACGAATGAATTAGAATAGATACATTCGTGCGAATGAATTAGAATGGATCTTACGAATGAGAAAGAGTGGATCGTATAAATGAATTAGAATGGATCATACTTATGAATTAGAATGGATCATACGAATGAAATAGAATGGATCGTACGAAGGAATTAGAATGGATCGTACGAAGGAATTAGAATGGATCGTATGAATGAAATAGAATGGATCGTACGAATGAATTAGAATGGATCATAATAATGGATCATACGTATGAATTTGTACGTATGAATGAATTAGAATGGATCGTATGAATGAATTAGAATGGATCGTGCGAATGAATTAGAAAGGATCGTACGTATGAATTAGAGTGGATACATTCGTGCGAATGAATTTGAATGGATCGTACAAATGAGTAAGAATGGATCGTACGAATGAAATAGAATGGATTGTACGAATGAATTAGAATGGATCGTACGAAAGAATTAGAATGGATTGTGTGAATGAATTAGAATGGATCGTATGAATGAATTAGAATGGATCGTCCGAATGAATTAGAATGGATCTTACGATACGAATGAAATATAATGGGTCGTACAAAGGAATTAGAATGGATCGTATGATGGAATTAGAATGGATCGTACGAAGAAATTAGAATGGATACATTCGTGCGAATGAATTAGAATGGATCGTACGAATGATTAAGAATGGATCGTACGAATGAAATAGAATGGATCGTATGAATGAATTAGAATGGATCGTGTGAATGAATTAGAATGGATCATATGAATGAATTAGAATAGATTGTGCGAATAAGTTAGAATGGATCGTACGAATGAATTGGAACAGATCATATGAATGAATTAGAATGAATCGTATGAATGAATTAGAGTGGATACATTCATACGAATGAATTAGAATGGATCAGACGAATGAATCGTACGAATGAATTAGAAAGGATTGTACGAATGTATCCATTCTATTTCATAAGTACGATCCATTCTAATTCATTCATATGATCCATTCTAATTCATCCGCACAAATGTATCCATTCTAATTCATTCGTACGATCCATTCTAATTCATTCGCACGATCCATTCTAATTCATTCATACGATCCATTCTAATTCATTCGCACAAATGTATCCATACTAATTCATTCGTACGATCCATTCTAATTTATTCGCACAATCTATTCTAATTCATTCGTACGATCCATTCTATTTCATTCGCACGATCCATTCTAATTCATTCATACGATCCATTCTATTTCATTCGCACGATCTATTCTAATTCATTCATACAATCCATTCTAATTCATTTGTACGATCCATTCTAATTCATTCGCACGATCCATTCTAATTCATTCATACGATCCATTCTAATTCATTCGTACGATCCATTCTAATTCATTCGCACGAATGTATCCATCCTTTGTACGCTCCATTCTAATTCATTCATACGATCCATTCTAATTCATTCGTACGATCCATTCTAATTCATTCGCACGATCCATTCTAATTCATTCATACGATCCAATCTAATTCATTCGTACGATCCATTATAATTCATTCGCACAATCTATTCTAATTCATTAGCACGATCCATTCTTATTCATTCGTACGATCCATTCTATTTTATTCGTACGATCCATTCTAATTCATTCGTACGATCCATTCTAATTCATTCGCACGAATGTATCCATTCTAATTCATTCGTACGATCCATTCTAATTCATTCGCACGATCCATTCTAATTCATTCATACGATCCATTCTAAGTCATTCGTATGATCCATTCTAATTCATTCGTACGATCCATTCTAATTCATTCATACAATCCATTCTAATTCTTTCGCACGATCCTTTCGAATTCATTCGTACGATCCATTCGAATTCATTCGTACGATCCATTCTAATTCATTCGCACGGATGTGTCCATTCTAATTCATTCGTACGATCCATTCTAATTCATTCATACGATCCATTCTAATTTATTTGCACGAATATATCCATTCTAATTCATTTGTATGATCCATTCTAATTCATTCGTACGATCCATTCTAATTCATTCGCACAATCTATTCTAATTCATTCGTACGATTTATTCTTATTCATTCGCACGATCCATTCTAATTCATTCGCACAATCTATTCTAATTTATTCGTATGATCCATTCTAATTCATTCGTACGATCCATTCTAATTCCTTCGTACGATCCATTCTAATTCATACACACGATCCATTCTAATTCATTCATACGATCCATTCTAATTCATTCGCACGAATGTATCCATTCTAATTCATTCGTACGATCCATTCTAATTCATTTGCACAATCTATTCTAATTCATTCGCACGAATGAATCCATTCTAATTCATTCTTACAATCCATTCTATTTCATTCGTACGATCCATTTTTACTCATTCGTATGATTCATTCTAATTCATTTGTACGATCTATTCTAATTCATTCACATGATCCATTCTAATTAATTCGTACGATCGTGCTAGTGAATTAGAATGGATCGTACGAATGAATTAGAATAGATCGTACGAATGTATCCATTCTAATTCCTTCGTATGACGAATGAATTAGAATGGATCGTGCTAATGAATTAGAAAGGATCGTACGAATGAATTAGAAAGGATCGTGCGAATGAATTAGAATAGATCGTACGAATGAATTGAAATGGATACATTCGGGCGAATGAATTAGAATGGATCGTATGAATGAATTAGAATGGATCGTATGAGTGAATTCGAATGGATCGTGAAAATGAATTAGATTGGATTGTAGGAATGAATTAGCATGGATCGCATGAATGAATTAAAATGGATACATTCGTGCGAATTAATTAGAATGGATCATACGATTGAGTAAGAATGGATCGTACGAATGAAATAGATTGGATCGTACGAATGAATTAGAATAGATTATGCGAATGGATGAGAATGGTGGGAATGAATTAGAATGGATCGTGCGAATGAATTAGAATGGATCGTACGAATGAATTAGAATGGATCGCGTATATTCCGTTCTATTTCATTCGTACGATCCATTCTTACTCATTAGCACGATCCGTTCTAATTCATTCGTACAATCCATTCTAATTCATTCGCACGATCCATTCGAATTCACTCATACGATCCATTCTAATTCATTCATACGATCCATTCTAATTCATTCACACGATCCATTCTAATTCATTCGTACGATCCATTCTAATTCATTCATACGATCAATTCAAATTCATTCGCACGAATGTATCCATTCTAATTCATTCGTACGATCCATTCTAATTCATTGGTACGATCCATTCTAATTCATTCGTATGTATCCATTCTAATTCATTCATACGATCCATTCTAATTCATTCGTACGATCCATTCTAATTCATTCGTACGATCCATTCTAATTCATTCGTACAATCCATTCTAATTCATTCCCACGAATTTATCCATTCTAATTCATTCGTACGATTCATTCTAATTCATTCGCGCAATCTATTCTAATTCATTCGTACGTTTCGCACAATCTATTCTAATTAATTCATACGATCCATTCTAATTCATTCATACGATCCATTCTAATTTATTAGCACGATCCATTCTAATTCATTCATACAATCCATTCTAATTCTTTTGCACGAATGTATCGATTCTAATTCATTCGTACGATCTATTCTAATTCTTTCACATGATCCATTCTAATTCATTCGTACGATCCATTCTAATTCATTCGTACAATCCATTCTATTTCATTCATACGATCCATTCTTACTCATTCGTACTCGTACGATCCATTCTAATTCATTCGTACGATCCATTCTAATTCATTCGCACGAATGTAACCAGATCCATTCTAATTCATTCGCACGATCCGTTCTAATTCATTCGCACAATCCATTCTAATTCATTCGTACAGTCCATTCTTACTCATTCGTACGATCCATTCTAATTCATTTGAACGATCCATTCTAATTCATAAGCACGATCAATTCCTTTGTACGATCCATTCTAATTCATTCGTACGATCCATTCTAATTCATTCGCACGATCCATTCTAATTCATTCGCACGAATGTATCCATTCTAATTCATTCATACGATCTATTCTAATTCATTCGTACGATCCATTCTAATTCATTCGTACGATCCATTCTAATTCATTATACGATTCAATCTAATTCATTCATACGATCTATTCTAATTCTTTCGCACGAATGTATCCATTCTAATTCATTCGTACGATCTATTCTAATTCATTAGCATGAAAAAACACGATCCACTCACGTACGAATAAATTAGAATGAATTAGAATGGATTGTATGAATGAATTAGAATGGATCGTATAAATGAATTAGAATGGATCGTGCGAATAAATTAGAATCGATCGTGCGAATGAATTAGAATGGATCGTACGATCCACTCTAATTCATTCATACGATCCATTCTAATTCATTCGTACGATCTATTCTAATTCTTTCGTATGAATATGTCCATTATAATTCATTCGTACGATCCATTCTAATTCATTCGCACGATCCATTCTAATTCATTCATACAATTCATTCTAATTCGTTTGCACGAATGTATCCATTCCAAATCATTTGTACGATCCATCATTCTAATTCATTCGTACGATCCATTCTAATTCATTGGTACGATCCATTCTAATTCAATCGCACGAATGCATCCATTCTAATTCATTCGTACGATCGTACGATGGAATTAGAATGGATCGTACGAATGAATTAGAATGGATCGTACGAATGAATTAGAATGGATCGTACGAATGAAATATAATGGGTCGTACAAAGGAATTAGAATGGATCCTACGAATGAATTAGAATGCATACATTCGTGCGAAAGAATTAGAATAGATCGTATGAATGAATTAGAATGGAACCTATGAATGAATTAGAATGGATCGTATGAATGAATTAGATTGGATCGTATTAATGAATTAGAATGGATCGTGCGAATGAATTAGAATGGATGTATGAATGAATTATAATGGATCGTACGAATGAGTAAGAATGGATCGTACGAATGTATTCGTGCGTGTGAATGAATTAGAATGGATCGTATGAATGAATTAGAATGGATCGTGCGAATGAATTAGAATGAATTGTACGATCCATTCTAATTCATTCATACAATCCATTCTTATTCTTTTGCACAAATGTATCCATTCTAATTCATTCGTACGATCCATTCGAATTCATTCATACGATCCAATCTAATTCATTCATACGATCCATTCTTACTCATTCGTATGATCCATTCTAATTCATTTGTACGATCCATTCTAATTCATTCGTACGATCCATTATAATTCATTTATACGATCCATTCTAATTCATTTGCACGAATATATCCATTCTAATTCATTCGTACGATCCATTCTAATTCATTAGCACCATCCATTCTAATTCATTCATACTAATTCATTCATACAATCCATTCTAATTCTTTCATACGATCCATTCTAATTCATTCGTACAATCTATTCTAATTCATTCGTACGGTCCATTCTAATTCATTCGCACGATCCATTCTAATTCATTCATACGATCCATTCTAATTCATTCATACGATCCATTCTAATCTTTCACACGATCCATTCTAATTCTTTCACACGATCCATTCTAATTCATTCGCACAAATATATCCATTGTACAAATGAATTAGAATGGATACATTCGTGCGAATGAATTAGAATGGATCGTACGAATGAGTAAGAATGGATCGTACGAATGAAATAGAATGGATCATACGAATGAATTAGAATGGATCGCACGAATGAATTAGAATGGATCGTACGAATGAATTAGAGTGGATACATTCGTACGAATGAATTAGAATGGATCATACGAATGAGTAAGAATGGATCGTACACTAATTCATTCGCACCAATGTATCCATTCTAATTCATTCGTACGATCCAATTCTAATTCATTCGTACGATCCATTCTAATTCATTCATACAATCCATTCTAATTCTTTTGCACGAATGTATCCATTCTAATTCATTCGTACGATCCATTCTAATTCATTCGTACGATCCATTCTAATTCATTCGCACGATCCATTCTAATTCATTCATACGATCCAATCTAGTTCATTCATACGATCCATTCTTACTCATTTGTATGATCCATTCTAATTCATTCGTACGATCCATTCTAATTCATTCGCACGATCCATTCTAATTCATTCATACAATCCATTCTAATTCTTTTGCACGAATGTATCCATTCTAATTCATTCGTACGATCCATTCTAATTTATTCGTACGATCCATTCTAATTCATTCGCACGATCCATTCCAATTCATTCATACGATCCAATCTAATTCATTCATACGATCCATTCTTACTCATTCGTATGATCCATTCTATTTCATTCGTACGATCCAATCTAATTCATTCGTACGATCCATTCTAATTCATTCGTACGATCCATTCTAATTCATTCGCACAAATGTATCCATTCTAATTCATTCGTACGATCCATTCTAATTGATTAATACGATCCAATCTAATTCATTCGTACGATCCATTTTAATTCATTCGTATGATCCATTCTAATTCATTCGTACGATCTATTCTAATTCCTTTTTACGATCCATTCTAATTCATTCATACGTTCCATTCTAATTCATTCGTATGATCCATTCTAATTCATTCACACGGAATGGATCGTACGAATGAATTAGAATGGATACATTCGTGCGAATGAATTAGAATGGATCGTACGAATGAATTAGAATGGATACATTCGTGCGAATGAATTAGAATGGATACATTCGTGCGAAAGAATTAGAATAGATCGTATGAATGAATTAGAATGGATTGTATGAATGAATTAGAATGGATTGTGCGAATGAATTAGAATGGATCGTACGATGGAATTAGAATGGATCGTACGAAGGAATTAGAATGGATACATTCGTGCGAATGAATTAGAATGGATCGTATGAATGAATTAGAATAGATTGTGCAAATGAATTAGAATGGATCGTACGAATGAATTAAAATGGATCGTATGAATGAATTAGAATAGATCGTATGAATGAATTAGAATGGATCATACGAATGAGTAAGAATGGATCGTACGAATGAAATAGAATGGATTGTACGAATGAATTAGAATGGATCACACGAATGAATTAGAATGGATACATTCGTCCGAATGAATTAGAATGGATCATACGAATGAATTAGAATGGATCGTATGAATGAATTAGAATAGATCGTACATTCTAATTCCTTCGTATGATCCATTCTAATTCCTTCGTACGAATTAGAATGGATCGTACGAAGGAATTAGAATGGATCGTACGAATGAATTAGAATGGATACATTCGTGCGAATGAATTAGAATTGATCGTATGAATGAATTAGAACGCACGAATCTATCCATTCTAATTCATTCGTACGATCCATTCTAATTCATTCACACGATCCATTCTAATTCATTTGCACAATCTATTCTTAATCATTCTTACGATCCATTTTAATTCATTCGCACGAATGTATCCATTCTAATTCATTCGTACGATCCATTCTAATTCCTTCGTATGAATGTATCCACTCTAATTCATTCGTACGATCCATTCTAATTCATTCCCACGATCCATTCTAATTCATTCGTACAATCCATTCTATTTCATTCGTACGATCCATTCTAATTCATTCGTATGATCCATTCTAATTCATTCGTACGATCCATTCTAATTCCTTCGTACGATCCATTCTAATTTATACGATCCATTCTATTTCATTCATACGATCCATTCTAATTCATTCGCACGATCTATTCTAATTCATTTGTATCCATTCTATTTCATTCGTACGATCCATTCTATTTCATTCGTATGATCCAATCTAATTCATTCGCGCAATCTATTCTAATTCATTCGTACGATCCATTCTAATTCATTCGTACGATCGATTCTAATTCATTCGTACAATCCATTCTAATTCATTTGCACGAATGTATCCATTCTAATTCATTCGTACGATCCATTCTAATTCATTCGCACGATCCATTCTAATTCATTCATACAATCCATTCTAATTCTTTTGCACGAATGTATCCATTCTAATTCATTCGTACATACAAAGGAATTAGAATGGATCGTACGAAGGAATTAGAATGGATCGTACGAATGAATTAGAATGGATACATTCATGCGAATAAATTAGAATGGATCATACGAATGAGTAAGAATGGATCGTACGAAAGAAATAGAATGGATGGTACGAATGAATTAGAATAGATTGTGCGAATGAATTAGAATGGATCGTACGAATGAATTAGAATGGATTGTATGAATGAATTAGAATGGATCGTGCGAATGAATTAGAATGGATCGTATGAATAAATTAGAATGGATCGGGCGAATGAATTAGAATGGATCGTGCGAATGAATTAGAATGGATCGTACGAATGAATTAGAATAGATTGTGCGAATGAATTAGAATGGATCGTACGAATCAATTAGAATGGATACATTCGTGCGAATGAATTAGAATGGATCATATGAATGAATTAGATTGGATCGTATGCGAATGAATTAGAATGGGTCGTACGAATGAATTAGATTGGATCGTATGAATGAATTAGAATGGATCGTGCGAATAAATTAGAATGGATCGTACGAATGAATTAGAATGGATACATTCATGCAAATGAATTAGAATAGATCGTACGAATCAATTAGAATGCATTCTAATTCATTCATACGATCCATTCTAATTCATTCATACAATCCATTCTAATTCATTCTAATTTATTCGTAATTTGTACGATCCATTCCAATTCATTAGCACAATCCATTCTAATTCATTCGTACGATCTATTCTATTTCATTTGTACGATCCATTCTTACTCAATCGTATGACCCATTCTAATTCTTTCGCACGAATGTATCCATTCTAATTCATTCGTACGATCTATTCTAATTCATTCGCATGATCCATTCTAATTCATTAATACGATCCAATCTAATTCATTCATACGATCCATTCTAATTCATTCGCACGAATGTATCCATTCTAATTCATTCGCACGAATGTATCTATTCTAATTCATTCGTACGATCCATTCTAATTCATTCGCATAATCTATTCTAATTCATTCGCACGATCCATTCTAATTCATTAACACGATCCATTCTAATTCATTCGTACGATCCATTCTAATTCATTCGTATGATCCATTCTAATTCATTAGCACGATCCATTCTTGTTCATTCGTATGATCCATTCTATTTCATTCGTACGATCCATTTCTAATTCATTCGTATGATCCATTCTAATTCATTCGTACGATCCATTCTAATTAATTTGCATGACTATATCCATTCTAATTCATTCGTAGGATACATTCGTGCGAATGAATTAGAATGGATCATACGAATGAATTAGAATGGATGCATTCGTGCGAATGAATTAGAATGGATCGTATGAATGAATTAGAATGGATCGTGCGAATGAATTAGAATGGATCGTATGAATGAATTAGAATGGATCGTATGAGTGAATTAGAATGGATCGTACGAAGGAATTAGAATGGATCGTATGAATACGATCCATTCTAATTCATTCGTACGATCCATTCTTATTCATTCACATGAATGTATCCATTCTAATTCATACGTACGATCCATTCTAATTCATTTATACGATCCAATCTAATTCATTCATACAATCCATTCTAATTCATTCGCACGAATGTACGATCCATTCTTCCTCATTCGTACGATCCATTCTAATTCATTCACACGAATGTATCCATTCTAATTCATTCGTACGATCCATTCTAATTCATTCGCACAATCCATTCTAATTCATTCGTACGAACTATTCTAATTCATTCGCACGAATGTATCCATTCTAATTCATTCGTACGATCCATTCTAATTCCTTCGTACGATCCATTCTTATTCATTCACACGATCCATTCTAATTCCTTCATTCTAATTCATTCGCACGAATGTATCCATTCTAATTCATTCGTACGATCCATTCTAATCGTACGAATGAATTAGAATGGATCGTATGAATGAATTAGAATGGATACATACGAATGAATTAGAATGGATCGCATGAATGAATTAGATTGGATCGTATGAATTAATTAGAACGGATCATATTAATGAATTAGAATGGATTGTGCGAATGAATTAGAATGGATACATACGAATGAATTAGAATGGATTGTACGAAGGAATTAGAATGGATCGTACGAATGAATTAGAATGGATCGTAATAATGGATCGTACGTATGAATTTGTACGTATGAATGAATTAAAATGGATCGAATTAGAATGGATCATACGAACGAATTAGAATGGATCGTACGAATGAATTAGAGTGGATACATTCGTGCGAATGAATTAGAATGGATCATATGAATGAATTAGATTGGATCGTATTAATGAATTAGAATGGATCGTGCGAATGAATTAGAATAGAATGAAATAGAATGGATCATACGAATGAATTAGAATGGATCATACGATTGAGTAAGAATGGATCGTGCGAATGAATTAGAATGGATCGTGCGAATGAATTAGAATAGAATGAATTAGAATGGATCGTGCGAATGAATTAGAATGGATCATACGATTGAGTAAGAATGGATCGTACGAATGAAATAGAATAGATCGTACGAATGAATTAGAATGGATCGTGCTAATGAATTAGAATGGATCGTACGAATTACGAATAAATTAGAACGATCCATTCTAATTAATTCACATGATCAATTCTAATTCATTAACACGATCCATTCTAATTCATTCGCACGAATGTATCCATTCTAATTCATTCGCACGATCCATTCTAATTCATTCGCACAATCCATTCTAATTCATTCATACGATCCATTCTAATTCATTCGTACGATCCAGTATAATTCAATCGCACGATCCATGCTAATTCATTCGTACGATCCATTCTATTTCATTCGTACGATCCATTATTACGATCCATTCTAATTCATTCGTAAGATCCATTCTAATTCATTCGCACAATCTATTCTAATTCATTCGTACGATCCATTCTAATTCATTCGCACAATCCATTCTAATTCATTAATACGATCCAATCCAATTCATTCATACGATCCATTCTAATTCATTCATACAATCCATTCTTACTCATTCGTACGATGCATTCTAATTCATTCGCACGAATGTATCCATTCTAATTCCTTCGTACGATCCATTCTAATTCATTCGCACAATCTATTCTAAGTCATTCGTACGATCCATTCTAATTCCTTCATACGATCCATACTAATTCCTTCGTCCGTACGATCCATTCTAATTCATTCGCACGATCCATTCTAATTCATTGATACAATCCATTCTAATTCATTCCGTATGATCCATTCTTAAACATTCGTACGATCCATTCTAACTCATTCGCACGAATGTATCCATTCTAATTCATTCGTACGATCCATTCTAATTCATTCGTACGATCCATTCTAATTCATTCCTACGATCCATTCTAATTCCTTCGTACGATCTATTCTAATTCATTCGTACGATCAATTCTAATTCATTCATACGATCCAATCTAATTCATTCATACGATCCATTCTAATTCATTTGTATGATCCATTCTAATTCCTTCGTACGATCCATTCTATTTTATTCGTACGATCTATTCTTACTCATTCGTATGATTCATTCTAATTCATTCGCATGAATGTATTCATTCTAATTCATTCGTACGATCTATTCTAATTCATTCGTACGATCCATTATAATTCATTCACACGAATGTATCCATTCTAATTCATTCGTACGATCCATTCTAATTCCTTTGTACGATCCAATGAATTAGATTAGATTGTGCGAATGAATTAGAATGGATCGTACGAATGAATTAGAATGGATACATTCGTGCGAATGAATTAGAATGGATCGTACGAATGAGTAAAAATGGATCGTACATTCGTGCGAATGAATTAGAATGGATTGTATGAATGAATTAGATTGGATCGTATAAATGAATTAGAATGGATCGTACGTATGAATTAGAATGGATACATTCATGGGAATGAATAAGAATGGATCATAAGAATGAATTAGAATGGATCGTATTCATACGATCCATTCTAATTCCTTCGTACGATCCATTCTAATTCATTCACATGATCCATTCTAATTCATTCATACGATCCATTCTAATTCATTCGCACGATCCATTCTAATTCATTCATACGATCCATTCTAATTCATTCGCACGAATGTATCCATTCTAATTCATTCGTACGATCCATTCTAATTCATTCGCACGTACGAATGAATTAGAATTCATTCGCACGATCCATTATAATTCATTCATACGATCCATTCTAATTCATTCGTACGATCCATTCTAATTCATTCATATGATCCATTTTATTCATTTGCACGATCCATTCTAATTTATTCATACGATCCAATCTAATTCATTAATACGATCCATTCTTACTCATTCGTATGATCCATTCTAATTCATTTGTACGATCCATTCTAATTCATTCGTACGATCCATTCTATTTCATTCCTACGATCCATTCTAATTCATTAGCACGAATATATCCATTCTAATTCATTCGTATGATCCATTCTAATTCATTCGTACGATCCATTCTTATTCATTCCCATGAATGTATCATTCTAATTCATACGTACGATCCATTCTAATTCATTCGTACGATCCATTCTAATTCATTCGCACAAATGAATCCATTCTAATTCATTCGTACAATCCATTCTATTTCATTCGTACGATCCATTCTAACTCATTCATATGATCCATTCTAATTCATTCCCACGAATGTATCCATTCTAATTCATTCGTACGATCCATTCTAATTCATTCGTACAATCCATTCTAATTCATTCGCACGAATTTATCCATTCTAATTCATTCGTACGATCCATTCTAATTCATTCGCACAATCTATTCTAATTCATTCATATGATCCATTCTAATTCATTCGTACGATCCGTTCTAATTCATTAGCACGATCCATTCTAATTCATTCATACAATCCATTCTAAATCTTTTGCACGAATGTATCCATTCTAATTCATTCGTACGATCCATTCAAATTCTTTCACACGATCCATTCTAATTCATTCGTACGATCCATTCTAATTCATTCGTACAATCCATTCTATTTCATTCGTATGAACCATTCTTACTAATTCGTACTCGTACGATCCATTCTAATTCATTCGTACGATCCATTCTAATTCATTCGCACGAATGTATCCAGATCCATTCTAATTCATTCGCACGATCCATTCTAATTCATTCGCACGATCCATTCTAATTCATTCGTACAATCCATTCTTACTCATTCGTACGATCCATTATAATTCATTCGCACGAATGTATCCATTCTAATTCATTCGTACGATCTATTCTAATTCATTCGTACGATCCATTCTAATTCATTCGTACGATCCATTCTAAATCATAAGTACGATCCATTCTATTTCATTCGTACGATCCATTCTAATTCATTCGTACGATCCATTCTAATTCCTTCTTACGAATAAATTAGAATGGATTGTATGAATGAATTAGAATAGATCGTACGAATGAATTAGAATGGATCGTACGGAATGTATCCATTCTAATTCATTCGTACGATCCATTCTAATTCATTCGTACGATCCATTCTAATTCATTCATACGATGCATTCTAATTCATTCATACAATCCATTCTAATTCATTCACACGATCCATTCTAATTCATTCGAATGAATCCATTCTAATTCATTCGTACAATCCATTCTATTTCATTCGTACGATCCATTCTTACTCATTCGTACGATCCATTCTAATTCGTTCGCACGAATGTATCCATTCTAATTCATTCGTACGATCCATTCTAATTCATTCGCACAATCTATTCTAATTCATTCATACGATCCATTCTAATTCATTTATACAATACATTCTAATTCTTTCACACGATCCATTCTATTTCATTCTTATGATCCATTCTAATTCCTTCGTACAATCCATTCTATTACATTCGTACGATCCATTCTTGCTGATTCTTACGATCCATTCTAATTCATTCGCACGAATTTATGCATTCTAATTCATTCGTACGATCTATTCTAATTCATTCGTCCGATGCATTCTAATCCATTCGTACGATCCATTCTAATTCATAAGTACGATCCATTCTATTTCATTCGTATGATCCATTCTAATTCATTCGTACGATCCATTCTAATTCCTTCGTACGAATGAATTAGAATGGATTGTATGAATGAATTAGAATAGATCGTACGAATGAATTAGAATGGATCGTACGGAATGTATCCATTCTAATTCATTCGTATGATCCATTCTAATTCATTCGTACGATCCATTCCAATTCATTCATACGATCCATTCTAATTCATTCATACAATCTATTCTAATTCTTTCACACGATCCATTCTAATTCATTCGAATGAATCCATTCTAATTCATTCGTACAATCCATTCTATTTCATTCATACGATCCATTCTTACTCATTCATTCGATCCATTCTAATTCATTCGCACGAATGTATCCATTCTAATTCATTCGTACGATCCATTCTAATACATTCGCACAATCTATTCTAATTCATTCATACTATCCATTCTAATTTATTCATAAAATTCATTCTAATTCTTTCACACGATCCATTCTATTTCATTCGTATGATCCATTCTAATTCCTTCGTACAATCCATTCTATTTCATTCGTACGATCCAGTCTTACTCATTCGTACGATCCATTCTAATTCATTCGCACGAATGTATCCATTCTAATTCATTCACACGAATGAATCCATTCTAATTCATTCGTACAATCCATTCTATTTCATTCGTACAATCCATTCTTACTCATTCATATGATCCATTCTAATTCATTCGCACGAATGTATCCATTCTAATTCATTCATACGATCCATTCTAGTTCATTCGTACGATCTATTCTAATTCATTCGTACAATCCATTCTAATTCATTCGCATGAATTTATCTATTCTAATTCATTCGTACGATCCATTCTAATTCATTCGCACAATCTATTCTAATTCATTCGTACGTTTCGCACAATCTATTCTAATTCATTCATACGATCTATTCTAATTCATTCGTACGATCCATTCTAATTCATTAGCACGATCCATTCTAATTCATTCATACAATCCATTCTAATTCATTCGTACGATCCATTCTAATTCTTTCACACGATCCATTCTAATTCATTCGTATGATCCATTCTAATTCATTCGTACAATCCATTCTATTTCATTCGTACGATCCATTCTTACTCATTCGTACTCGTACGATCCATTCTAATTCATTCGTACGATCCATTCTAATTCATTCGCACGAATGTATCCAGATCCATTCTAATTCATTCGCACGATCCATTCAAATTCATTCGCACGATCCATTCTAATTCATTCGTACAATCCATTCTTACTCATTCGTACGATCCATTCTAATTCATTCGCACGAATGTATCCATTCTAATTCATTCGTACGATCTATTCTAATTCATTCATATGATCCATTCTAATTCATTCGTACGATCCATTCTAATTCATAAGTACGATCCATTCTATTTTATTCGTACGATCCATTCTAATTCATTAAATGAATTAGAATGGATCGTACGGAATGTATCCATTCTAATTCATGCATACGATCCATTCTAATTCATTGGTACGATCCATTCTAATTCATTCGTACGATCCATTATAATTCATTCATACGATCCATTCTAATTCATTTGCACGAATATATCCATTCTAATTCATTCGTACGATCCATTCTAATTCATTCATACGATCCCATTCTAATTCCTTCGTACGATCCATTCTAATTCCTTCGTACGATCCATTCTATTTCATTCGTATGATCCATTCTAATTCCTTCGTATGATCCATTCTTATTCATTCCCATGAATGTATCCATTCTAATTCATACGTACGATCAATTCTAATTCATTTATACGTTCCAATCTAATTCATTCATACAATCCATTCTAATTCATTCGCACGAATTTATTCATTCTAATTCATTCGTATGATCCATTCGAATTCATTCGCACGAATGTATCTATTCTAATTCATTCGTACGATCCATTATGTGCGAATGAATTAGAATGGATCGTACGAATGAATTAGAATGGATCGTACGAAGGAATTAGAATGGATCGTACGAATGAATTAGAATGGATATATTCGTGCAAATGAATTAGAATGGATCGTACGAATGAATTAGAATAGATCGTACGAATGAATTAGAATGGATCGTATGAATGAACTAGAATGGATTGTGCGAATGAATTAGAATGGATTGTACGAATGAATTAGAATAGATTGTGCGAATGAATTAGAATGGATCGTACGAATGAATTAGAATGGATACACGATCCATTCAAATTCATTCATACGATCCATTCTAATTCATTCGTACGATCCATTCTAATTCATTCGCACAATCTATTCTAATTCATTCGTACGATCAATTCTAATTCATTTGTACGATCCATTCTAATTCATTCGCACAATCTATTCTAATTCATTCGTACGATCCATTCTAATTCATTCGCACGAATGTATCCATTCTAATTCATTCGTATGATCCATTCTAATTCATTTATACGATCTAATCTAATTCATTCATACAATCCATTCTAATTCATTCATACGATCTATTCTAATTCATTCGTACGATCCATACTAATTCATTTGCACGAATATATCCATTCTAATTCCTTCGTATGATCCATTCTAATTCCTTCGTACGATCCATTCTAATTCATTCGTTCGATCCATTCTAATTCATTCGCACGGAATGGATCGTACGAATGAATTAGAATGGATACATTCATGCAAATGAATTCGAATGGATCGTACGAATGAATTAGAATGGATAAATTCGTGTGAATGAATTAGAATAGATTGTATGAATGAATTAGATTGGATCGTATAAATAAATTAGAATGGATCGTACGTATGAATTAGAATGGATACATTCATGGGAATGCATAAGATTCGATCGTACGAAGGAATTAGAATGGAATAGAATGGATCGCATGAATGAATTAGAATGGATCGTGCGAATGAATTAGAATGGATTGTACGAATAAATTAGAATAGATTGTGCGAATGAATTAGAATGGATCGTACAAATGAATTAGAATGGATCGTACGAATGAATTAGAATGGATCGTGTGAATGAATTAGAATGGATCGTACGAATGAATTAGAATCGTATGAATGAATTAGAGTGGATACATTCGTACGAATAAATTAGAATGGATCATACGAATGAATCGTACGAATGAATTAGAATGGATTGTACGAACGAATGGATCGTACGAATGAATCGTACGAATGTATCTATTCTAATTCACTAGCACGATCGTACGAATTAATTAGAATGGATCGTGCGAATGAATTAGAATGGATTGTACGAATGAATTATAATGGATCGTGCGAATGAATTAGAATGGATCGTACGAATGAATTCGATTGGGTCGTACAAATGAATTCTAATTCCTTCGTACGATTCATTCTAATTCGATCCATTCTAATTCATTTGTACGATCCATTCTAATTCATTCGTACGATCCATTCTATTTCATTCCTACGATCCATTCTAATTCATTAGCACGAATATATCCATTCTAATTCATTCGTATGATCCATTCTAATTCATTCGTACGATCCATTCTTATTCATTCCCATGAATGTATCATTCTAATTCATACGTACGATCCATTCTAATTCATTCGTACGATCCATTCTAATTCATTCGCACAAATGAATCCATTCTAATTCATTCGTACAATCCATTCTATTTCATTCGTACGATCCATTCTAACTCATTCATATGATCCATTCTAATTCATTCCCACGAATGTATCCATTCTAATTCATTCGTACGATCCATTCTAATTCATTCGTACAATCCATTCTAATTCATTCGCACGAATTTATCCATTCTAATTCATTCGTACGATCCATTCTAATTCATTCGCACAATCTATTCTAATTCATTCATATGATCCATTCTAATTCATTCGTACGATCCGTTCTAATTCATTAGCACGATCCATTCTAATTCATTCATACAATCCATTCTAAATCTTTTGCACGAATGTATCCATTCTAATTCATTCGTACGATCCATTCAAATTCTTTCACACGATCCATTCTAATTCATTCGTACGATCCATTCTAATTCATTCGTACAATCCATTCTATTTCATTCGTATGAACCATTCTTACTAATTCGTACTCGTACGATCCATTCTAATTCATTCGTACGATCCATTCTAATTCATTCGCACGAATGTATCCAGATCCATTCTAATTCATTCGCACGATCCATTCTAATTCATTCGCACGATCCATTCTAATTCATTCGTACAATCCATTCTTACTCATTCGTACGATCCATTATAATTCATTCGCACGAATGTATCCATTCTAATTCATTCGTACGATCTATTCTAATTCATTCGTACGATCCATTCTAATTCATTCGTACGATCCATTCTAAATCATAAGTACGATCCATTCTATTTCATTCGTACGATCCATTCTAATTCATTCGTACGATCCATTCTAATTCCTTCTTACGAATAAATTAGAATGGATTGTATGAATGAATTAGAATAGATCGTACGAATGAATTAGAATGGATCGTACGGAATGTATCCATTCTAATTCATTCGTACGATCCATTCTAATTCATTCGTACGATCCATTCTAATTCATTCATACGATGCATTCTAATTCATTCATACAATCCATTCTAATTCATTCACACGATCCATTCTAATTCATTCGAATGAATCCATTCTAATTCATTCGTACAATCCATTCTATTTCATTCGTACGATCCATTCTTACTCATTCGTACGATCCATTCTAATTCGTTCGCACGAATGTATCCATTCTAATTCATTCGTACGATCCATTCTAATTCATTCGCACAATCTATTCTAATTCATTCATACGATCCATTCTAATTCATTTATACAATACATTCTAATTCTTTCACACGATCCATTCTATTTCATTCTTATGATCCATTCTAATTCCTTCGTACAATCCATTCTATTACATTCGTACGATCCATTCTTGCTGATTCTTACGATCCATTCTAATTCATTCGCACGAATTTATGCATTCTAATTCATTCGTACGATCTATTCTAATTCATTCGTCCGATGCATTCTAATCCATTCGTACGATCCATTCTAATTCATAAGTACGATCCATTCTATTTCATTCGTATGATCCATTCTAATTCATTCGTACGATCCATTCTAATTCCTTCGTACGAATGAATTAGAATGGATTGTATGAATGAATTAGAATAGATCGTACGAATGAATTAGAATGGATCGTACGGAATGTATCCATTCTAATTCATTCGTATGATCCATTCTAATTCATTCGTACGATCCATTCCAATTCATTCATACGATCCATTCTAATTCATTCATACAATCTATTCTAATTCTTTCACACGATCCATTCTAATTCATTCGAATGAATCCATTCTAATTCATTCGTACAATCCATTCTATTTCATTCATACGATCCATTCTTACTCATTCATTCGATCCATTCTAATTCATTCGCACGAATGTATCCATTCTAATTCATTCGTACGATCCATTCTAATACATTCGCACAATCTATTCTAATTCATTCATACTATCCATTCTAATTTATTCATAAAATTCATTCTAATTCTTTCACACGATCCATTCTATTTCATTCGTATGATCCATTCTAATTCCTTCGTACAATCCATTCTATTTCATTCGTACGATCCAGTCTTACTCATTCGTACGATCCATTCTAATTCATTCGCACGAATGTATCCATTCTAATTCATTCACACGAATGAATCCATTCTAATTCATTCGTACAATCCATTCTATTTCATTCGTACAATCCATTCTTACTCATTCATATGATCCATTCTAATTCATTCGCACGAATGTATCCATTCTAATTCATTCATACGATCCATTCTAGTTCATTCGTACGATCTATTCTAATTCATTCGTACAATCCATTCTAATTCATTCGCATGAATTTATCTATTCTAATTCATTCGTACGATCCATTCTAATTCATTCGCACAATCTATTCTAATTCATTCGTACGTTTCGCACAATCTATTCTAATTCATTCATACGATCTATTCTAATTCATTCGTACGATCCATTCTAATTCATTAGCACGATCCATTCTAATTCATTCATACAATCCATTCTAATTCATTCGTACGATCCATTCTAATTCTTTCACACGATCCATTCTAATTCATTCGTATGATCCATTCTAATTCATTCGTACAATCCATTCTATTTCATTCGTACGATCCATTCTTACTCATTCGTACTCGTACGATCCATTCTAATTCATTCGTACGATCCATTCTAATTCATTCGCACGAATGTATCCAGATCCATTCTAATTCATTCGCACGATCCATTCAAATTCATTCGCACGATCCATTCTAATTCATTCGTACAATCCATTCTTACTCATTCGTACGATCCATTCTAATTCATTCGCACGAATGTATCCATTCTAATTCATTCGTACGATCTATTCTAATTCATTCATATGATCCATTCTAATTCATTCGTACGATCCATTCTAATTCATAAGTACGATCCATTCTATTTTATTCGTACGATCCATTCTAATTCATTAAATGAATTAGAATGGATCGTACGGAATGTATCCATTCTAATTCATGCATACGATCCATTCTAATTCATTGGTACGATCCATTCTAATTCATTCGTACGATCCATTCTAATTCATTCATACGATCCATTCTAATTCATTTGCACGAATATATCCATTCTAATTCATTCGTACGATCCATTCTAATTCATTCATACGATCCCATTCTAATTCCTTCGTACGATCCATTCTAATTCCTTCGTACGATCCATTCTATTTCATTCGTATGATCCATTCTAATTCCTTCGTATGATCCATTCTTATTCATTCCCATGAATGTATCCATTCTAATTCATACGTACGATCAATTCTAATTCATTTATACGTTCCAATCTAATTCATTCATACAATCCATTCTAATTCATTCGCACGAATTTATTCATTCTAATTCATTCGTATGATCCATTCGAATTCATTCGCACGAATGTATCTATTCTAATTCATTCGTACGATCCATTATGTGCGAATGAATTAGAATGGATCGTACGAATGAATTAGAATGGATCGTACGAAGGAATTAGAATGGATCGTACGAATGAATTAGAATGGATATATTCGTGCAAATGAATTAGAATGGATCGTACGAATGAATTAGAATAGATCGTACGAATGAATTAGAATGGATCGTATGAATGAACTAGAATGGATTGTGCGAATGAATTAGAATGGATTGTACGAATGAATTAGAATAGATTGTGCGAATGAATTAGAATGGATCGTACGAATGAATTAGAATGGATACACGATCCATTCAAATTCATTCATACGATCCATTCTAATTCATTCGTACGATCCATTCTAATTCATTCGCACAATCTATTCTAATTCATTCGTACGATCAATTCTAATTCATTTGTACGATCCATTCTAATTCATTCGCACAATCTATTCTAATTCATTCGTACGATCCATTCTAATTCATTCGCACGAATGTATCCATTCTAATTCATTCGTATGATCCATTCTAATTCATTTATACGATCTAATCTAATTCATTCATACAATCCATTCTAATTCATTCATACGATCTATTCTAATTCATTCGTACGATCCATACTAATTCATTTGCACGAATATATCCATTCTAATTCCTTCGTATGATCCATTCTAATTCCTTCGTACGATCCATTCTAATTCATTCGTTCGATCCATTCTAATTCATTCGCACGGAATGGATCGTACGAATGAATTAGAATGGATACATTCATGCAAATGAATTCGAATGGATCGTACGAATGAATTAGAATGGATAAATTCGTGTGAATGAATTAGAATAGATTGTATGAATGAATTAGATTGGATCGTATAAATAAATTAGAATGGATCGTACGTATGAATTAGAATGGATACATTCATGGGAATGCATAAGATTCGATCGTACGAAGGAATTAGAATGGAATAGAATGGATCGCATGAATGAATTAGAATGGATCGTGCGAATGAATTAGAATGGATTGTACGAATAAATTAGAATAGATTGTGCGAATGAATTAGAATGGATCGTACAAATGAATTAGAATGGATCGTACGAATGAATTAGAATGGATCGTGTGAATGAATTAGAATGGATCGTACGAATGAATTAGAATCGTATGAATGAATTAGAGTGGATACATTCGTACGAATAAATTAGAATGGATCATACGAATGAATCGTACGAATGAATTAGAATGGATTGTACGAACGAATGGATCGTACGAATGAATCGTACGAATGTATCTATTCTAATTCACTAGCACGATCGTACGAATTAATTAGAATGGATCGTGCGAATGAATTAGAATGGATTGTACGAATGAATTATAATGGATCGTGCGAATGAATTAGAATGGATCGTACGAATGAATTCGATTGGGTCGTACAAATGAATTCTAATTCCTTCGTACGATTCATTCTAATTCGATCCATTCTAATTCATTCATACGTACAAATTCATACGTACGATCCATTATTACGATCCATTCTAATTCATTCGTACGATCCACTCTCATTCCTTCGTACGATCCATTCTAATTCATTCGTACGATCCATTCTAATTCATTCGTACGATCCATTCTAATTCATTCGTACGATCCATTCTAATTCATTAATACGGTCCATTCTAATTCATTCGTACGACGCACGATCCATTTTAATTCATTCATACGATCCAATCTAATTCATTCATACGATCCATTCTAATTCATTCGTATGTATCCATTCTAATTCATTCATACGATCCATTCTAATTCATTCGTACGATCCATTCTAATTCATTCGCACGATCTATTCTAATTCATTCGTACGATCCATTCTAATTCATTCGCATGATCCATTCAAATTCATTCGCCCTTCGTACGATCCATTCTAATTCCTTCGTACTATCCATTCTAATTTATACGATCCATTCTATTTCATTCATACGATCCATTCTAATTTATTCACACGATCCATTCTAATTCATTCATACGATCCATTCTAATTCATAAGATCCGTTCTAATTCCTTCGTACGATCCATTCTAATTCATTCGAATGAATGTATCCATTCTAATTCATTCGTACGATCTATTCTAATTCATTCGTACAATCCATTCTAATTCATTCATACGATCCATTCTAATTCATTATAATTCATTCGCACGAATGTATTCATTCTAATTTATTCTTACGATCCATTCTAATTCATTCGCACGAATGTATCCATTCCAATTCGTTCGTACGATCCATTCTAATTCATTCGCACGATCCATTCTAATTCGTACGTACGATCTATTCTATTTCATTCGTACGTTCCATTCTAATTCCTTCGTACGATCCATTCTAATTCAACCATACGATCCATTCTAATTCATTCGCACGAATGTATCCATTCTAATTCATTCGTACGTCATTCGTACGATCAATTCTAATTCATTCGCACGAATGTATCCATTCTAATTCATTCGCATGATCCATTCTAATTCATTCGTACGAACCATTCTAATTCATTCGCACGAATGTATCCACTCTAATTCATTCGTACGCGTACGATCCTTTCTAATTCATTCATACGAACCATTCTAACGTACGAATGAATTTGAATGGATCGTACAAAGGAATTAGAATGGATCGTACGAATGAATTAGAATGAATACATTCGTACAATCCATTCTAATTCATTCGTACGATCCATTCTAATTCATTCGCACGAATGTATCCATTCTAATTCATTCGTATGATCCATTCTAATTCATTCGCACAATCTATTCTAATTTATTCGCACGATCCATTCTAATTCATTCATACGATCCATTCTAATTCATTCGTACAATCTATTCCAATTCATTCGCACGATCCATTCGAATTCACTCATATCGCACAATCTATTCGAATTCATTCATACGATCCATTCTAATTTATTCATACGATCCATTCTAATTCATTCGCACAATCTATTCTAATTCATTCGTATGATCCATTCTAATTCATTCGTATGCGAATAAATTAGAATGGATCGTACGAATGAGTAAGAATGGATTGTATGAATGAGTAAGAATAGATCGTACGAATGAATTAGAATGGATCGTATGAATGAAATAGAATAGATTGTGCGAATGAATTAGAATGGATCGTACGAATGAATTAGAATGGATACATTCGTGCGAATGAATTAGAATGGATACATTCGTGCGAAAGAATTAGAATAGATCGTATGAATGAATTAGAATGGATCGAATGAATGAATTAGAATGGATCGTGCGAATGAATTAGCATGGATCGTGCTAATGAATTAGAATGGAACGTACGAATGAATTAGAATAGATTGTGCGAATGAATTGGAATGGATCGTGCGAATGAATTAGAAAGGATCGTACGAATGAATTAGAATGGATTGTATGAATGAGTAAGAATGGATCGTACGAATGAAATAGAATGGATCGTACGAATGAATTAGAATGGATCGTGCGAATGAATTAGAATGGATCGTACGAATGAATTAGAATGGATCGTATGAATGAATTAGAATGGATCATACGAATGAGTAAGAATGGTTTGTACGAATGGATTAGAATGGATCGTGCGAATGAATTAGAATGGATCGTGCGAATGAATTAGAATGGATTGTACGTATGAATTAAAATAGATCGTACGAATGAATTAGAATGGATACATTCATGCGAATGAATTAGAATGGATCATACGAATGAATTAGAATGGATCGTACGAATGAATTAGAATAGATCGTACATTCTAATTCCTTCGTACGATCCATTCTAATTCCTTCGTATGAATGAAATAGAAAGGATTGTACGAATGAAATAGAATGGATCGTACGAATGAATTAGAATGGATCGTACAAATGAATTAGAATGGATCGTACAAAGAAATTAGAATGGATCATACGAATGAAATATAATGGGTCGTACGTATGAATTAGAATGGATACATTCATGGGAATGAATAAGAATGGATTTACGAAGGAATTAGAATGGATCATACGAATGAAATCTAATGGGTCATACAAAGGAATTAGAATGGATCGTACGAAGGAATTAGAATGGATCGTACGAAGGAATTAGAATAGATACATTCGTGCGAATGAATTAGAATGGACCGTACGAATAAGTAAGAATGGACCGTACGAATAAAATAGAATGGATATATTCGTGCAAATGAATTAGAATGGATCGTATGAATGAATTAGAGTAGATTGTGCGAATAAATTAGAATGGATCGTACGAATGAATTAGAATGGATACATTCGTGCGAATGAATTAGAATAGATCATATGAATGAATTATAATGGATCGTATGAGTGAATTCGAATGGATCTTGCGAATGAATTAGAATGGTATGAATGAATTAGAATGGATCGTACGTATGAATTAGAATAGATATATTCATGGGAATGAATTAGAATGGATCTTACAAAGGAATTAGAATGGATGCGAATGAATTTGAATGGAATGGATAGTACTTATGAATTAGAATGGATCGTACGAATTAATTAGAATGGATACATTCGTGCGAATGAATTAGAATGGATCGTACGAATAAATTAGAATGGATCGTATGAATGAATTTGAATAGATCGTATGAATGAATTAGAATGGATCGTATGAATGAATTAGAATGGATCCGTGCGAATGAATTAGAATGAATTGTACGAATGAATTAGAATGGATCGTATGAATGAATTAGAATTGATCGTGCGAATGAATTAGAATGGATCGTACGAATGAATTAGAGAGGATACATTCGTGCGAATGAATTAGAATGGATCGTATTAATGAATTCGAATGGATCGTGCGAATGAATTAGAATGGATCGTACGAATGAATTAGAATGGATACATTCGTGCGAATGAATTAGAATGGATCATACGATTAAGTAAGAATGGATCGTACGAATTAAATAGAATAGATCGTACGAATGAATTAGAATGGATCGTGCTAATGAATTAGAATTGATCGTATGAATGAATTAGAATAGATTGTGCGAATGAATTAGAATGGATCGTACGAATGAATTAGAATGGATCGTCCTTATGAATTAGATTGGATCGTATGAATGAATTAGAAGGGATCGTGCGAATGAATTAGAATGATCGTACGAATGAATTAGAATGGATCGTACGAATGATTTAGAATGGATCGTGCGAATAAATTAGAATGGATCATACGAATGAATTAGAATGGATCGTACGAATGAATTAGAATGGATCGTACGTATGAATTAGAATGTCATACGAATGAATTAGAATGGATCGTGTGAATGAATAAGAATGGATCGTGCGAATGAATTAGAATGGATTGTATGAATGAATTAGAATAGATTGTGTGAATGAATTAGAATGAATCGTACGAATGAATTAGAATGGATCGTACGAATGAATTAGAATGGATCTTACGAATGAATTAGAATAGATTGTGCGAATGAATTAGAATGGAACGTACGAAGGAATTAGAATGGATCGTATGAAGGAATGAATTAGAATGGATACATTCGTGCGAAGGAATTAGAATGGATCGTACGAAGGAATTAGAATGGATCGTACGAAGGAATTAGAATGGATCGTACGAAGGAATTAGAATGGATCATACGAATGAATTAGAATGGATCTTACGAATGAATTAGAATAGATTGTGCGAATGAATTAGAATGGAACGTACGAATGAATTAGAATGGATACATTCGTGCGAAAGAATTAGAATGGATCGTATGAATAAATTAGATTGGATCGTATGAATGAATTAGAATGGATCGTACGAATGAATTAGAATGGATCGTACGAATGAATTAGAATGGATCTTATGAATGAATTAGAATGGATTGTGCGAATGAATTAGAATGGATCGTACGAATGAATTAGAATGGATTATACGAATGAATAAGAGTGGATCGTACGAAGGAATTCGAATGGATCATACGAATGAAATAGAATGGATCATATGAAGGAATTAGAATGGATAGTACGTACGAAGGAATTAGAATGGATCGTACGAAGGAATTAGAATGGATCGTACGAATGAATTAGAATGGATCGTGCGAATGAATTAGAATGGATCGTATGAATGAATTAGAAAAGATTGTGTATTCATTCTAATTCATTCGTACGATCGTACGAAGGAATTAGAATGGATCGTACGAATGAATTAGAATGGATATATTCATGCAAATGAATTAGAATGGATCGTACGAATGAGTAAGAATAGATCGTACGAATGAAATAGAATGGATCGTAAGAATGAATTAGAATGGATAAATTCGTGTGAATGAATTAGAATGGATTGTATGAATGAATTAGATTGGATCGTATAAATGAATTAGAATGGATCGTACGTATGAATTAGAATGGATATATTCATGGGAATGAATAAGAATGGATCGTACGAATGAATTAGAATGGATCGTACGAATGAATTAGAATGGATACATTCGTGCGAATGAATTAGAATGGATCATACGAATGAGTAAGAATGGATCGTACGAATGAAATAGAATGGATCGTACAAAGGAATTAGAATGGATCATACGAATGAATTAGAATGGATCGTATGAATAAATTAGATTGGATCATATGAATGAATTAGAATGGATCGTACAAAGGAATTACAATGGATCATATGAATGAATTAGAATGGATCGTGTGAAAGAATTAGAATGGATCGTATGAATGAGTTAGATTGGATCGTATCAATGAATTAGAATGTACGAAGGAATTAGAATGGATCGTACGAAGGAATTAGAATTGATCGTACGAATGAAATTAAATGGATACATTCGTGCAAAAGAATTAGAATGGATTGTATGAATGAATTAGAATGGATCGTACGAATGAATTAAAATAAATTGTGCGAATGAATTAGAATGGATCGTACGAATGAATTAGAATGGATACATTCGTGCGAAAGAATTAGAATCGATCGTATGAATGAATTAGATTGGATCGTATTAATGAATTAGAATGGATCGTACGAATGAAATAGAATGGATTGTACGAATGAATTAGAATGGATCGTGCGAATGAATTAGAATGGATCGTACGAATGACTTAGAATGGATCGTGCGAATGAATAAGAATGGATCGTGCGGATGAATTAGAATGGATCGTGCGAATGAAATAGAATGGATCGTACGAATGAATTAGAATGGATCATAATAATGGATCGTACGTATGAATTTGTATGTATGAATGAATTAGAATGGATTGAATGATTGAATTAGAATGCATCGTATGAATGAATTAGAATGGATCGTACGAATGAATTAGAATGGATCATACGAATGAATTAGAATGGATATATTCGTGCGAATGAATTAGAATGGATCATACGAATGAGTAAGAATGGATCGTACGAATGAAATAGAATGGATTGTACGAATGAAATAGAATGGATCGTGCGAATGAATTAGAATAGATCGTATGAATGAATTAGAATGGATAAATTCGTGCGAATGAATTAGAATGGATTGTATAAATGAATTAGAATGGATCGTACGAAGGAATTAGAATGGATCGTACGAATGAATTAGAATAGATTGTGCGAATGAATTAGAATGGATCGTATGAATGAATTAGATTGGATCGTATGAATGAGTTAGAATGGATCGTGCGAATGAATTAGAATGGATCGTACGAATGAATTAGAATGGATCGTATGAATGAATTACAATGGATCGTACAAAGGAATTAGAGTGGATCGTACGAATGAATTAGAATGGATCGTATGAATGAATTAGAATGGATCGTGTATCCATTCTAATTCATTCGTACGATCCATTCTAATTCATTCGCATGATCCATTCTAATTCATTCATACGATCCATTCTAATTCATTCGCACGAATGTATCCATTCTAATTCATTCGTACGATCCATTCTAATTCATTCGCACAATCAGAATGAATTAGATTGGATCGTATTAATGAATAAGAATGGGTCGTACGAATGAATTAGAATGGATCGTACGAATGAATTAGAATGGATCGTACGAATGAGTAAGATTGGATGGTACGAATGAAATAGAATGGATTGTACGAATGAATTAGAATGGATCGTACGAATGAATTAGAATGGATCGTGCGAATAAATTAGAATGGATCGTTGGAATGAATTAGAATGGATCGTACAAAGGAATTAGAATGGATCATACGAATGAATTAGAATGGATCGTATGAATGAATTAGAATGGATCGTACAAATGAATTAGAATGGATCATGCGAATTAAATAGAATGGATCATACGAATGAATTAGAATGGATCGTACTTATGAATTAGAATGGATCGTACGAATGAATTAGAATGGATACACGATCCATTCTAATTCATTCAGACGATCCATTCTAATTCCTTCGTACGATCCATTCTTATTCTTTCCCATGAATGTATCCATTCTAATTCATACGTACGATCCATTCTAATTTATCTATATGATCCAATCTAATTCATTCATACAATACATTCTAATTCATTCGCACGAATGTATCCATTCTAATTCATTCGCACGATCCATTGTAATTCATTCATACGATCCATTCTAATTCATTCATACAATCTATTCTAATTCTTTCACACGATCCATTCTAATTCGTTCGTACGATCCATTCTCATTCATTCGTACAATCCATTCTATTTCATTCGTACGATCCATTCTTACTCATTCGTACGATCCATTCTAATTCATTCACACGAATGTATCCATTCTAATTCATTCGTATGATCCATTCTAATTCATTTGTACGATCCATTATAATTCATTTGTACGATCCATTCTAATTCAGTCGCATGATCCATTCTAATTCATTAGCACGAATGTATCCATTCTAATTCCTTCATAGGATCCATTCTAATTCATTCGTACGATCTATTCTAATTCATTCATACAATCCATTCTAATTCATTCGTACGATCTATTATAATTCATTCGTACGATACATTCTAATTCATTCGCACGAATGTATCCACTCTAATTCATTCATACGATCCATTCTAATTAATTCGCACGAATGTATCCATTCTAATTCATTCGTACGATCCATTCTAATTCATTCGCACAATCTATTCTAATTCATTCGTACAATCAATTCTAATTCATTAGCACGATCCATTCTAATTTATTCGTACGATCTATTCTATTTCATTCGTACGATCCATTATTACTCAATCGTATGATCCATTCTAATTCATTCGCACGAATGTATCCATTCTAATTCATTCGTACGATCCATTCTAATGCATTCGCACGATTCATTCTAATTCATTAATACGATCCTATCTAATTCATTCATATGATCCATTCTAATTCATTCGCATGAATGTATCCATTCTAATTTATTCGTACGATCCATTCTAATTCATTCGCACAATCTATTCTAATTCATTCCTACGATCCATTCTAATTCATTAACACGATCCATTCTAATTCCTTCGTGCAATCCATTCTTACTCAATGAATTAGAATGGATACATTCGTGCGAATGAATTTGAATGGATCGTACGAATGAGTAAGAATGGATCGTACGAATGAAATAGAATGGATTGTACGAATGAATTAGAATGGATCGTGCTAATGAATTAGAATGGATCGTACGAATGAATTAGAATAGATTGTGCGTCTAATTCGTTCATACAATCCATTCTAACTCTTTTGCATGAATGTATCCATTCAAATTCATTCGTACGATCCATTCTAGTTCCTTCGTACGATCCATTCTAATTCATTCGCACGAATGTATCCATTCTAATTCATTCGTACGATCCATTCTAATTCATTCGCACATTCTATTCTAATTCATTCGTACGATCAATTCTAACTGATTCGCACGATCCATTCTAATTCATTCGTACGATCCATTCTAATTCATTCGCACGAATGTATCCATTCTAATTCATTCGTACGATCTATTCTAATTCATTCGTATGATCCATTCTAATTCATTCGTACGATCCATTCTAATTCATTCGCACGATCCATTCTAATTCATTCGCACGAATGTATCCATTCTAATTCATTCGTATGATCCATGCTAATTCATTCGCACAATCTATTCTATTTCATTCGTACGATCCATTCTAATTCATTCGCACAATCCATTCTAATTCATTCGTACGATCCATTCTAATTCATACGATCCATTCTAATTCATTCGTACGACCCATTCTAATTCATTAATACGATCCAATCTAAGTCATTCATACAAACCATTCTAATTCATTTGCACGAATGTATCCATTTTAATTCATTCGTACGATCTATTCTAATTCATTCGCACGATCCATTCTAATTCATTCATACGATCCATTCTAATTCATTCGTATGATCCATTCTAATTCATTCGCACGATCCATTCTAATTCATTCATACGATCCAATCTAATTCATTCATCCGATCCATTCTAATTCATTCGTACGATCCATTCTAATTCATTCGTACGAACCATTCTAATTCATTCGCATGATCCATTCTAATTCATTCATACGATCCAATCTAATTCATTCGTACGATCCATTCTAATTCATTCGTATGACCCATTCCAATTCATTCGTACGATCTATTCTAATTCATTCGTACGATCCATTCTAATTCATTCGCACGATCCATTCTAATTCATTCATACGATCTATTCTAATTCATTCATACAATCCATTCTAATTCTTTCACACGATCCATTCTAATTCATTCGTACGATCCATTCTAATTCATTCGTACAATCCATTCTATTTCGTTCGTACGATCCATTCTTACTCATTCGTACTCGTACGATTCATTCTAATTCATTCGTACGATACATTCTAATTCTTTCGTACGATCCATTCTAATTCATTCATACGATCCATTCTAATTCATTTGCATGAATATATCCATTCCAATTCATTCGTACGATCCATTCTAATTCATTAGCACGATCCCTTCTAATTCATTCGTACGATCTATTCTATTTCATTCGTACGATCCATTCTTACTCAATCATATGATCCATTAAAATTCATTTGCATGAATGTATCCATTCTAATTCATTCGTACGATCCATTCTAATTCATTCGCACGATCCATTCTAATTCATTCCTACGATCCATTCTAATTCATTCGTACGATCCATTCTAATTCATTCATACGATCCAATCTAATTCATTCATACGATCCATTCTAATTCATTCGTATGATCCATTCTAATTCCTTCGTACGATCCATTCTATTTTATTCGTACGATCCATTCTTACTCATTCGTATGATCCATTCTAAATCATTCGCACGAATGTATCCGTTCTAATTCATTCGTACGATCCATTCTAATTCATTCGCACGATCCATTCTAATTCATTCATACGATCCATTCTAATTCATTCGTATGATCAATTCTAATTTATTCGCACAATCTATTCTAATTTATTCGCACGAACCATTCTAATTAATTCGTACGATCGTGCTAGTGAATTAGAATGGATCGTACGAATGAAATAGAATGGATCGTACAAAGGAATTAGAATGGATCATACGAATGAATTAGAATGGATCGTAAGACTGAATTAGAATGGATCGTATGAATGAATTAGAATGGATCGTGCGAATGAATTAGAATGGATCGTACGAATGAATCAGAATGGATCGTATGAATGAATTACAATGGATCGTGCGAATGAATTAGAATGGATCGTACGAATAAATTAGAATGGATACATTCGTGCGAATGAATTAGAATGGATCATACGATTGAGTAATAATGGATCGTACGAATGAAATAGAATAGCTCGTACGAATGAATTAGAATGGATCATGCTAATGAATTAGAATGGATCATACGAATGAATTAGAATGGATATATTTGTGCAAATGAATTAGAATGGATCGTATGAATGAATTAGAATGGATCGTACGAAGGAAATAGAATGGATCATACGAATGAATTAGAATGGATCATACGAATTAATTAGAATGGATCGTGCTAATGAATTAGAATGGATCGTGTGAATGAATTAGAATGGATCGTACGAATGAAATAGAATGGATCCTATGAAGGAATTAGAATGGATCGCGTACGAATGAGTAAGAATGGATCATACGAATGAAATAGAATGAATTGTACGAATGAATTAGAATGGATTCATTCGTGCCAATGAATTAGAATGGATCGTACGAATGAATTAGAATGGATCGTACAAATGAATTAGAATGGATACATTCGTGCGAATGAATTAGAATAGATTGTGCGACAGGATCGTGCGAATGAATTAGAATGGATCATACGAATGAATTAGAATGGATACATTTGTGCGAATGAATTAGAATGGATCGTAATAATGGATCGTGCGAATGGATCGTACGATCCATTCTATTTCATTCGTATGATCCATTCTAATTCATTCGCACGATCCATTCTAATTCATTCGTACGATCCATTCTATTTCATTTGTACGATCCATTCTAATTCATTCGCACGAATGTATCCATTCTAATTCATTCGTATGATCCATTCTAATTCATTCGCACTATCCATTCTAATTCATTAATAAGATCCAATCTAATTCATTCGTACGATCCATTCTAATTCATTCGCACGAATATATCCATTCTAATTCATTCGTACGATCCATTCTAATTCATTCGCACAATCTATTCTAATTCATTCGTACGATCAATTCTAATTCATTAGCACGATCCATTCTAATTCATTCGTACGATCTATTCTATTTTATTAGTACGATCCATTCTTACTCAATCGTATGATCCATTCTAATTCATTCGCACGAATGTATCCATTCTAATTCATTCGTACGATCCATTCTAATTCATTCGCACGATCCATTCTACTTCATTAATATGATCCATTCTAATTCATTCGCACGAATGTATCCACTCTAATTCATTCGTACGATCCATTCTAATTCATTTGCACGATTAATTCTAATTCATTCATACGATCCATTCTAATTCATTCGTACGATCCATTCTAATTCATTCGCACGAATGTATCCATTCTAATTCATTCGTACGATCCATTCTAATTCATTCGGACAATCCATTCTAATTCATTCATACGATCCATTCTAATTCATTCGTACGATCCATTCTAATTCATTCGCACGATCCATTCTAATTCATTCATACGATCCAATCTAATTCATTCATACGATCCATTCTAATTCTTTCGCACGAATGTATCCATTCTAATTCATTCGTACGTTCCATTCTAATTCATTCGTACAATCTATTAATGGATCGCACGATCCATTCTAATTCATTCACACGATCCGTTCTAATTCAATTGTACGATCCATTCTAATTCCTTCGTACGATCCATTCTAATTCATTCCCATGAATGTATCCATTCTAATTGATACGTACTATCCATTCTATTTCATTCGTACGATCCATTCTTACTCATTCGTACGATCCATTCTAATTCATACGCACGAATGTACCCACTCTAATTCATTCATACGATCCATTCTAATTCATTCGCATGATCCATTCTAATTTATTCATATGATCCCTTCTAATTCATTCGTACGATCCATTCTAATTCATTCGCACGATCCATTCTAATTCGTTAATACGATCCAATCTAATTCATTCATATGATCCATTCTAATTCATTCGCATGAATATATCCATTCTAATTCATTCATACGATCCATGAATTAGAATGGATCGCACGAATGTATCCATTCTATTTTATTCGTACGATCCATTATTACTCATTTGTATGATCCATTCTAATTCATTCGCACGATCCATTCTAATTCATAAGTACGATCCATTCTAATTCATTCATACGATCCATTCTAATTCATTTGCACGAATATATCCATTCTAATTCATTCGTACGATCCATTCTAATTCATTCGCACGATCCATTCTTATTCATTCATACAATCCATTCTAATTCTTTTGCACGAATGTATCCATTCTAATTCATTCGTACGATCCATTCTAATTCCTTCGTACGATCCATTCTAATTCTTTCATACGATCCATTCTAATTCATTCCCATGAATGTATTCATTCTAAATGATAAGTACGATCCATTCTATTTCATTCGTACGATCCATTCTTACTCATTCATACGATCCATTCTAATTCATTCGCACGAATATATCCACTCTAATTCATTCGTACGATCCAATCTAATTCATTCACACGATCTATTCTAATTCATTCATACGATCCATTCTAATTCATTCGTACGATCCATTCTAATTCATTCGTACGATCCATTCTAATTCCTTCGTACGATCTATTCTATTTCATTCGTACAATCCATTCTTACTCAATCGTATGATCCATTCTAATTCGTTCGAACGAATGTATCCATTCTAATTCAATCTATTCTAATTCATTCGTACGATCCATTCTAATTCATTTGCACGATCCATTCTAATTCATTCGTACGATCCATTCTAATTCATAAGTACGATCCATTCTAATTCATTCATATGATCCATTCTAATTCATTTGCACGAATATATCCATTCTAATTCATTCGTACGATCCATTCTAATTCATTCGCACGATCTATTCTAATTCATTCATACAATCCATTCTAATTCTTTTGCACGAATGTATCCATTCTAATTCATTCGTACGATCCATTCTAATTCCTTCGTACGATCCATTCTAATTCCATCGTACGATCCATTCTAATTCATTCCCATGAATGTATCCATTCTAATTGATACGTACGATCCATTCTATTTCATTCGTACGATCCATTCTGACTCATTCGTACGATCCATTCTAATTCATTCGCACGAATGTATCAACTCTAATTCATTCGTACGATCCATTCTAATTCATTCACATGATCCATTCTAATTCATTCATACGATCCATTCTAATTCATTCCTATTATCCATTCTAATTCATTCATACGATCCATTCTAATTCCTTCGTACGATTCATTCTAGTTCCTTCGTACGATCCATTCTATTTCTTTCGTACGATCCATTCTAATTCCTTCGTACGAATGAATTAGAGTGGATACATTCATACGAATGAATTAGAATGGATTGAATGAATTAGAATGAATTAGAATGGATCGTATGACGTGTGAAATAAATTAGAATGAATCGTACGAATGAATTAGAATGGATCGTATGAATGAATTAGATTGGATTGAATGAATGAATTAGATTGGATCGTATAAATGAATTAGAATGGATCGTGCAAATGAATTAGAATAGATCGTATGAAGGAATTATACGAATGAATTAGAATGGATCGTATGACGTGTGAAGGAATTAGAATGATCTATTCTAATTCATTCGCAAGATCCATTCTAATTCATTCGCACGATCCATTCTAATTCATTCGTACAATCCATTCTTACTCATTCGTACGATCCATTCTAATTCATTCATACAATCCATTCTAATTCTTTTGCACGAATGTATCCATTCTAATTCATTCGCACGATCCTTTCTAATTCATTCACACGATCCATTCTAATTCACTCATACGATCCAATCTAATTCATTCATATGATCCATTCTAATTAATTTGTACGATCCATTCTAATTCATTCGTACGATCCATTGTAATTCATTCATACGATCCATTCTAATTCATTCGTACAATCCATTCTAATTCATTCGCACGATCCATTCTAATTCATTCGCATGATCCATTCTAATTCATTCATACGATCCATTCTAATTCATTCATACGATCCATTCTAATTCATTTGCACGAATATATCCATTCTAATTCATTCGTACGATCCATTCTAATTCCTTCGTACGATCCATTATAATTCCTTCGTATAAGCCATTCTAATTCATTCGCACGATCCATTCTAATTCATTCGCACGATCCATTCTAATTCATTCATACGATCCAATCTAATTCATTCATATGACCCATTCTAATTCATTCGTATGATCCATTCTAATTCATTCGTACGATCCATTCTAATTCATTCATACGATCCTATCTAATTCATTCATACGATCCATTCTAATTCATTCGTACGATCCATTCTAATTCCTTTGTACGATCCATTCAAATTCCTTCGTACGATCCAATCTAATTCATTCAAACGATCTATTCTAATTCATTCGTATGTATCCATTCTAATTCATTCATACGATCCATTATAATTCATTCGTACGATCCATTCTAATTCATTCGCACAATCTATTCTAATTCATTCGTACGATCAATTCTAATTCATTAGCACGATCCATTCTAATTCATTCGTACGATCTATTCTATTTTATTCGTACGATCCATTATTACTCAATCGTATGATCCATTCTAATTCATTCGCACGAATGTATCCATTCTAATTCATTCGTACGATCCATTCTAATTCATTCGCACGATCCATTCTACTTCATTAATACGATCCATTCCAATTCATTCGCACGAATGTATCCACTCTAATTTATTCGTACGATCCATTCTAATTCATTTGCACGATCAATTCTAATTCATTCATAAGATCCATTCTAATTCATTCGTACGATCCATTCTAATTCATTCGCACGAATGTATCCATTCTAATTCATTCGTACGATCCATTCTAATTCATTCGCACAATCCATTCTAATTCATTCATACGATCCATTCAAATTCATTCGTACGATCCATTCTAATTCATTCGCACGATCCATTCTAATTCATTCATACGATCCAATCTAATTCATTCATACGATCCATTCTAATTCTTTCGCACGAATGTGTCCATTCTAATTCATTCGTACGTTCCATTCTAATTCATTCGCACAATCTATTAATGGATCGCACGATCCATTCTAATTCATTCACACGATATGTTCTAATTCAATAGTACGATCCATTCTAATTCCTTCGTACGATCCATTCTAATTCATTCCCATGAATGTATCCATTCTAATTGATACGTACGATCCATTCTATTTCATTCATACGATTTATTCTTACTCATTCGTACGATCCATTCTAATTCATACGCACGAATGTATCCACTCTAATTCATTCGTACGATCCATTCTAATTCATTCGCACGATCCATTCTAATTTATTCATACGATCTATTCTAATTCATTCGTACGATCCATTCTAATTCATTCGCACGATCCATTCTAATTCGTTAATACGATCCAATCTAATTCATTCATATGATCCATTCTAATTCATTCGCACGAATATATCCATTCTAATTCATTCGTACGATCCATGAATTAGAATGGATCGCACGAATGTATCCATTGTATTTTATTCGTATAATCCATTCTTACTTATTTGTACGATCCATTCTAATTCATTCGCACGATCCATTCTAATTCATAAGTACGATCCATTCTAATTCATTCATACGATCCATTCTAATTCATTTGCACGAATATATCCATTCTAATTCATTCGCACGATCCATTCTTATTCATTCATACAATCCATTCTAATTCTTTTGCACGAATGTATCCATTCTAATTCATTCGTACGATCCATTCTAATTCCTTCGTACGATCCATTCTAATTCTTTCGTACGATCCATTCTAATTCATTACCATGAATGTATCCATTCTAAATGATAAGTACGATCCATTCTATTTCATTCGTACGATCCATTCTTACTCATTCGTACGATCCATTCTAATTCATTCGCACGAATGTATCCACTCTAATTCATTCGTACGATCCATTCTAATTCATTCGCACGATCTATTCTAATTCATTCATACGATCCATTCTAATTCATTCGTACGATCCATTCTAATTCATTCGTACGATCCATTCTAATTCATTCGTACGATCCATTCTTATTCCTTCGTACGATCTATTCTATTTCATTCGTACGATCCATTCTTACTCAATCGTATGAGCCATTCTAATTCGTTCGAACGAATGTATCCATTCTAATTCAATCTATTCTAATTCATTCGTACGATCCATTCTAATTCATTTGCACGATCCATTCTAATTCATTCGTACGATCCATTCTAATTCATAAGTACGATCCATTCTAATTCATTCATAAGATCCATTCTAATTCATTTGCACGAATATATCCATTCTAATTCATTCGTACGATCCATTCTAATTCATTCGCACGATCTATTCTAATTCATTCATACAATCCATTCTAATTCTTTTGCACGAATGTATCCATTCTAATTCATTCGTACGATCCATTCTAATTCCTTCGTACGATCCATTCTAATTCCATCGTACGATCCATTCTAATTCATTCCCATGAATGTATCCATTCTAATTGATACGTACGATCCATTCTATTTCATTCGTACGATCCATTCTTACTCATTCGTACAATCCATTCTAATTCATTCGCATGAATGTATCCACTCTAATTCATTCGTACGATCCATTCTAATTCATTCGCACGATCCATTCTAATTCATTCATACGATCCATTCTAGTTCATTCCTATGATCCATTCTAATTCATTCGTACGATCCATTCTAATTCCTTCGTACGATCCATTCTAGTTCCTTCGTACGATCCATTCTATTTCATTCGTACGATCCATTCTAATTCCTTCGTACGAATGAATTAGAGTGGACACATTCGTACGAATGAATTAGAATGTATTGAATGAATTAGAATGAATTAGAATGGATCGTATGAATAAATTAGAATGGATCGTATGAATGAATTAGATTGGATTGAATGAATGAATTAGATTGGATCGTATAAACAAATTAGAATGGATCGTGCAAATGAATTAGAATGGATCGTACGAAGGAATTATACGAATGAATTATACGAATGAATTAGAATGGATCGTATGACGTGTGAAAGAATTAGAATGATCTATTCTAATTCATTCGCACGATCCATTCTAATTCATTCGCACGATCCATTCTAATTCATTCGTACAATCCATTCTTACTCATTCGTACGATCCATTCTAATTTATTCATACAATCCATTCTAATTCTTTTGCACGAATGTATCCATTCTAATTCATTCGCACGATCCATTCTAATTCATTTGCACGATCCATTCTAATTCATTCATACGATCCAATCTAATTCATTCATACGATCCATTCTAATTCATTCTTATGATCCATTCTAATTCATTCGTACGATCCATTCTAATTCATTCGCACGATCCATTCTAATTCATTCGCATGATCCATTCTAATTCATTCATATGATCCATTCTAATTCATTCATACGATCCATTCTAATTCATTTGCACGAATATACCCATTCTAATTCATTCGTACGATCCATTCTAATTCATTCGTACAATCTATTCTAATTCCTTCGTACAATCCATTCTAATTCATTCGCACGATCCATTCTAATTCATTCGCACGATCCATTCTAATTCATTCATACAATCCAATCTAATTCATTCGTATGATCCATTCTAATTCATTCGTACGATCCATTCTAATTCATTCATACGATCCAATCTAATTCATTCATACGATCCATTCTAATTCATTCGTATGATCCATTCTAATTCCTTTGTACGATCCATTCTAATTCCTTCGTACGATCCAATCTAATTCATTCAAACGATCCATTCTAATTCATTCGTATGTATCCATTCTAATTCATTCAAACGATCCATTCTAATTCATGCGTACGATCCATTCTAATTCATTCGCACAATCTATTCTAATTCATTCGTACGATCCATTCTAATTCATTCATACGATCCATTATAATTCATTCGTATGTATCCATTCTAATTCATTCATACGATCCATTCTAATTCATTCGTACGATCCATTCTAATTCATTCGTACAATCTATTCTAATTCATTCGTACGATCCATTCTAACTCATTCGTACGATCCATTCTAATTCATTCATACAATCCAATCTAATTCATTCATACGATCCATTCTAATTCATTCGTACGATCCATTCTAATTCCTTCGTATGATCCATTCTATTTCATTCATACGATCCAATCTAATTCATTCATACGATCCATTCTAATTCATTCGTATGTATCCATTCTAATTCATTCATAAGATCCATTCTAATTCATTCGTACGATCCATTCTATTTCATTTGTACGATCCATTCTTATTTAATCGTATGATCCATTGTAATTCATTCGTTCGAATGGATACATTCGTGCGAATGAATTAGAATGGATCATACGATTGAATTAGAATGGATCGTACGAAGGAATTTGAATGGATCGTACGAAGGAATTAGAATGGATCGTACGAATGAATTAGAATGGATCGTACGAATGAATTAGACTGGATCGTATGAATGAATTAGAATGGATCGTGCGAATGAATTAGAATGGATCGTACGAATGAATTAGAATGGATCGTATGAATGAATTAGAATGGATCGTGTATCCATTCTAATTCATTCGTACGATCCATTCTAATTCATAAGCATGATCCATTCTAATAAATTCATAGGATCCATTCTTAGTCATTCGTACGATCCATTCTAATTCATTCGAACGATCCATTCTAATTCATTCGTACGATCCATTCTAATTCATTCGCAAGAATGGATCCATCCTAATTCATTCGTACGATCTATTCTAATTCCTTCGTACGATCCATTCTTATTCCTTCGTACGATCCATTCTAATTCCTTCGTACGATCCATTCTAATTTCTTCGTACGATCCATTCTAATTCCTTCGTACGCATTCTAATTCATTCGTACGAATAAAATAGAATGGAATGTACGAATGAATTAGAATGGATCGTACGAATGAATTAGAGTGGATACGTTCGTGCGAATGAATCAGAATGGATCGTACGAATGAGTAAGAATGGATCGTACGAATGAAATAGAATGACGATCCATTCTAATTCATTCGCACGATCCATTCTAATTCATTCATACGATCCATTCTAATTCATTTGTACGATCAATTCTAATTCATTCGCACAATCTATTCTAATTCATTTGTACGATCCATTCTATTTCATTCATACGATCCATTCTTACTCATTCGTATGATCCATTCTAATTCATTCGCACGAATGTATCCATTCTAATTCATTCGTACGATCCATTCTAATTCCTTCGTACGATCCATTCTAATTCCTTCGTACGATCTATTCTAATTCATTCGTACGATCCATTCTAATTCATTCATACGATCCAATCTAATTCATTCATACGATCCATTCTAATTCATTCGTATGATCCATTCTAATTATTTCGTACGATCCATTCTATTTCATTCGTACGATCCATTCTTACTCATTCGTTTGATCCATTCTAATTCATTCGCACGAATGTATCCATTCTAATTCATTCGTACGATCCATTCTAATTTATTCGTACGATCCATTCTAATTCATTTGCACGAATGTATCCATTTTAATTCATTCGTACGATCCATTCTAATTCCTTCGTACGATCCAATGAATTAGAATAGATTGTGCGAATGAATTAGAATGGATCATACGAATGAATTAGAATGGATACATTCGTGCGAATGAATTAGAATGGATACATTCGTGCGAAAGAATTAGAATAGATCGTATGAATGAATTAGAATGGATCGAATGAATGAATTAGAATGGATCGTGCGAATGAATTAGCATGGATCGTGCTAATGAATTAGAATGGAACGTACGAATGAATTAGAATAGATTGTGCGAATGAATTGGAATGGATCGTGCGAATGAATTAGAAAGGATCGTACGAATGAATTAGAATGGATCGATGAATGAATTAGAATTGATCGTACGAATGAATTAGAATGGATACATTCGTGCGAATGAATTAGAATGGATCGTATGAATGAATTAGAATGGATCGTATGAGTGAATTCGAATGGATCGTGCGTGAGTAAGAATGGATCGTACGAATGAAATAGAATGGATTGTACGAATGAATTAGAATGGATACAGAATGAATTAGAATGGATCGTGCGTCGTACGAATGAATTAGAATGGATCGTATTAATGAATTAGAATTGATCGTGTGAATGAATTAGAATGGATCGTACGAATGAATTAGAATGGATGAATGAATTAGAATGGATACATACGAATGAATTAGAATGGATCGTTTGAATGAATTAGATTGGATCGTATGAATGAATTAGAATGGATCGTGCGTCGTACTTATGAATTAGAATGGATCGTATGAATGAATTAGATTGGATCGTATGAATGAATTAGAATGGATCGTACGAATGAATTAGAATGGATCGTGCTAATTAATTAGAATGGATCGTACGAATGAATTAGAATGGATCGTGCGAATGAATCAGAATGGATCGTACGAATGAATTAGAATGGATAGTACGAATGAATTAAAATGGATTGTACGAATGAATTAGAATGGATCGTGCGAATGAATTAGAATGGATCGTACGAATGAATCAGAATGGATCGTACGAATGAATTAGAATGGATCGTACGAATGAATTAGAATGGATCGTGCGAATGAAGTAGAATGGATCGTACGAATGAATTAGCATGGACCGTACGAATGAATTAGAATGGATCATGCTAATGAATTAGAATGGATCGTACGAATGAATTAGAATGGATCGTATGAATGAATTAGAATGGATCGTGCGAATGAATTAGAATGGATCGTATGAATGAAATAGAATGGATCGTATGAATTAGAATGGATCGTACTAAGGAATTAGAATTGATCGTATGAATGAATTAGATTGGATCGTATTAATGAATTAGAATGGATCGTACGAATGAATTAGAATGGATCATACGAATGAATTAGAATGGACTAGATTGGATCATACGAATGAGTAAGAATGGATCATACGAATGAAATAGAATGGATTGTACGAATGAATTAGAATAGATCGTACGAATGAATTAGAATGGATACATTCGTGCGATTGAATTAGAATGGATACATACGAATGAATTAGAATGGATCGTATGAATGAATTAGAATAGATCGTACGAATGAATTATAATGGATCGTACAAAGGAATTAGAATGGATCATACGAATGAAATATAATGGGTCGTACAAAGGAATTAGAAAGGATCGAACGAATGAATTAGAATAAATACATTCGTGCGAAAGAATTAGAATAGATCGTATGAATGAATTAGAATGGATCGTATGAATGAATTAGAATGGATCGTATTAACGAATTAGAATGGATCGTGTGAATGAATTAGAACGGATCGTATGAATAAATTAGAATGGATCGTACGAATGAGTAAGAATGGATCATATAAATGTATTTGTCCGTGTGAATGAATTAGAATGGATCGTATAAATGAATTAGAATGGATCGTGCGAATGAATTAGAATGGATTGTATGATCCATTCTAATTCATTCATACAATCCATTCTAATTCTTTTGCACGAATGTATCCATTCTAATTCATTCGTACGATCCATTCTAATTCCTTCGTACGATCCATTCTAATTCCTTCGTACGATCCATTCTATTTCATTCGTACGATCCATTCTTACTCAATCGTATGATCCATTCTAATTCATTCGTACGATCCATTCTAATTCATTCGCACGATCCATTCTAATTGATTCATACGATCCAATCTAATTCATTCATACGATCCATTCTTATTCATTCGCACAATCTATTCTAATTCATTCGTACAATCCATTCTAATTCATTCGCACGAATGTATCCATTCGAATTTATTCGTACAATCCATTCTAATTCATTCGTACGATCCATTCTAATTCATTCGCACAATCTATTCTAATTCATTCGCACGAATGTATCCATTCTAAATCATTCGCACGAATGTATCCATTCTAATTCATTCGTATGATCCATTCTAATTCATTCGTACGATCCATTCTAATTCATTCGTACGATCCATTCTAATTCATTTACACAATCTATTCTAATTCATTCGTACGATCCATTCTAATTCATTCGCACGACCCATTCTAGTTCCTTTGTACGATCCATTCTAATTCCATTGTACGATCCATTCTAATTCCTTCGTACGATCTATTCAAATTTTTTTGTACGACCCATTATATTTCATTCGTATGATCCATTCTAATTCCTACGATCCATTCTAATTCATTCGTACAATCCATTCTAATTCATTCGCACGATCCATTCTAATTCATTCGCACATTCTGTTCTAATTCATTCATACGATCCATTCTAATTCATTCGCAAGATCCATTCAAATTCATTCATACGATCCATTCTAATTCATTCGTACAATCCATTCTAATTCATTCGCACGATCCATTCTAATTCATTCATACGATCCATTCTAATTCATTCATACAATCCATTCTAATTCTTTCACACGATCCATTCTAATTCATTCGTACAATCTATTCTAATTCATTCGTACGATCCATTCTAATTCATTCGTACGATCCATTCTATTTCATGCATACAATCCATTCTAATTCATTCGTGCGAATGAATTAGAATGGATCGTACGAATGAGTAAGAATGGATCGTACGAATGAATTAAAATGGATCGTACGTCTAATTCATTCATACGATCCATTCTAATTCCTTCGTACGATCCATTCTAATTCGATCCATTCTAATTCATTAATACATACAAATTCATACGTACGATCCATTATTACGATCCATTCTAATTCATTCGTACGATCCATTCTAATTCCTTCGTATGATCCATTCTAATTCCTTCGTACGATCCATTCTAATTCATTCGTACGATCCATTTTAATTCATTCGCACGATCCATTCTAATTCATTAATACGATCCATTCTAATTCATTCGTACGACTCACGATCCATTCTAATTCATTCATACGATCTAATCTAATTCATTCATACGATCCATTCTAATTCATTCGTATGTATCCATTCTAATTCATTCATACGATCCATTCTAATTCATTCGTACGATCCATTCTAATTCATTCGCACGATCCATTCTAATTCATTAATACGATCCATTCTAATTCATTCGTACGATGCACGATCCATTCTAATTAATTCATACGATCCAATCTAATTTATTCATACAATCCATTCTAATTCATTCGTATGTATCCATTCTAATTCATTCATACGATCCATTCTAATTCATTTCGTACAATCAATTCTAATTCATTCATACGATCCATTCTAATTCATTCGTACGATCCATTCTAATTCATTCATACGATCCATTCTAATTCATTCGTACGATCCATTCTAATTCATTCGTACGATCCATTCTAATTCATCTAATTTATTCATACGATCCATTCTAATTCATTCGTATGTATCCATTCTAATTCATTCATACGATCCATTCTAATTCATTCATACGATCCATTCTAATTCATTCGTATGATCCATTCTAATTCATTCGCACAATCTATTCTAATTCATTCGTACGATCCATTCTATTTCATTCGTACGATCCATTCAAATTCATACGATCCATTCTATTTCATTCATACGATCCATTCTAATTCATTCGCACGATACATTCTAATTCATTCATACGATCCATTCTAATTCATTCGTACGATCCATTCTAATTCCTTCATACGATCCGTTCTAATTCCTTCGTACGATCCATTCTATTTCATTCAGATGATCCATTCTAATTCCTTCATACGATCCATTCTTATTCATTCCCATGAATGTAGCCATTCTAACTCATACGTACGATCCATTCTAATTCATTTATACAATCTATTCTAATTGTTTCGCACAAATGTATCAATTCTAATTCATTCGTACGAATGTATGCATTCTATTTCATTCAAACGATCCATTCTAATTCCTTCGTACGATCCATTCTAATTCATTTGCACGATCCATTCTAATTCATTCGTACGATCCATTCTAATTCAATCGCACGATCCATTCTATTTCATTCAATACGATCCATTCTAATTCATTCGCATGATCAATTCTAATTCATTCGCACTCATACGATCCATTCTAATTCATTCGCACGAATGTATCCATTCTAATTCATTCGTACGATCCATTCTAATTCATTCGCACAATCTATTCTAATTCATTCGTACGATCTATTCTAATTCATTCGTACGATCCTTTCTAATTCATTCGTATGATCTATTCTATTTCATTCGTACAATCCATTCTAAATCATTCGTACGAATGAATTAGAATGGATCGTACGAATGAATTAGAATGGAATTAGAATGGATCGTGCTAATGAATTATAATGGTTCGTGCAAATGAATTAGAATAGATCATACGAAAGAATTAGAATGGATACATTCGTGCGAATGAATTAGAATGGATCGTACGAATGTGTAAGAATGGATCGTACGAATGAAATAGAATGGATTGTACGAATGAATTAGAATGGATTCATTCGTGTGAATGAATTAGAATGGATCGTGCGAATGTATTAGAATGGATCGTACGAATGAACTAGAATGGATCGTACGAATGAATTAGAATGGATACATTCGTGCGAATAAATTAGAATGGATCATACGAATGAGTAAGAATGGATCGTACGAATGAAATAGAATGGATTGTACGAGTGAATTAGAATGGATCGTCCGAAGGAATTAGAATGGATCATACGAATGAATTAGAGTGGATCGTATGAATGAATTAGATTGGATTGTATGAATGAATTAGAATGGATCGTGCGAATGAATTAGAATGGATCGCACGAATGAATTAGAATGGATTGTACAAATGAATTAGAATGGATCGTGCTAATGAATTAGAATGGATCGTACGAATGAATTAGAATGGATCGTGCGAATGAATTAGAATGGATCGTGCGAATGAATTAGAATAGATTGTATGAATGAATTAGAATGGATCGTACGAAGGAATTATAATGGATCGTATGAAGGAATTAGAATGGATCATGCAAATGAATAAGAATGGATCGTACGAAAGAATTAGAATGGATCATACGAATGAGTAAGAATGGATCGTACGAATGAAATAGAATGGATTGTATGAAAGAATTAGAATGGATCGTACGAATGAATTAGAATGGATCGTATAAACGAATTAGAATGGATCGTATGAATGAATTAGAATGGATCGTACGAATGAAATAAAATGGATCGTACGAATAATATAAAATGGATCGTATAAACGAAATAGAATGGATCGTACGAAAGAATTAGAATGGATCGTACGAAGGAATTAGAATGGATCGTTCGACGAAATTAGAATGGATCTAATTCATTCATACAATCCATTCAAATTCATTCGTATGATCCATTCTAATTCATTCGCACAATCTATTCTAATTCATTCGTACGACGCACGATCCATTCTAATTCATTCATACGATCCAATCTAATTCATTCATACGATCCATTCTAATTCATTCGCATGTATCCATTCTAATTTATTCATACGATCCATTTTAATTCATTCGTACGATCCATTCTAATTCATTCGCACGATCCTTTCTAATTCATTAATACGATCCATTCTAATTCATTCGTACGACGCAAGATCCATTCTAATTCATTCATACGATCCAATCTAATTCATTCATACGATCCATTCTAATTCATTCGTATATATCCATTCTAATTCATTCATACGATCCATTCTAATTCATTTCGTACGATCCATTCTAATTGCAGGATCCATTCTAATTCATTCATACGATCCATTCTAATTCATTCGTACGATCCATTCTAATTCATTCATACGATCCATTCTAATTCATTCGTACCATCCATTCTAATTCATTCGTACAATCCATTCTAATTCATCTAATTCCTTCATACGATCCATTCTAATTCATTCGTATGTATCCATTCTAATTCATTCATACGTTCTAATTCATTCGCACGATCCATTCTAATTCATTCATACGATCCATTCTAATTCATTCGTATGATCCATTCTAATTCATTCGCACAATCTATTCTTATTCATTCGTACGATCCATTCTATTTCATTCGTACGATCCATTCTAATTCATACGATCCATTCTATTTCATTCATACGATCCATTCTAATTCATTGGCACGATCCATTCTAATTCATTCGTACGATCCATTCTAATTCCTTCGTACGATCCATTCTAATTCCTTCGTACGATCCATTCTAATTTCTTCGTACGATCCATTCTATTTCATTCGTATGATCCATTCTAATTCCTTCGTACGATCCATTCTAATTCCTTCGTACGATCCATTCTAATTCATTTATACGATCTATTCTAATTCTTTCGCACGAATGTATCTATTCTAATTCATTCGTACGAATGTATCTATTCTATTTCATTCGTACGATCCATTTTAATTCTTTCGTACGATCCATTCTAATTCATTAGCACAATCCATTCTAATTCATTCGTACGATCCATTCTAATTCATTCATACGATCCATTCTAATTCATTCGCACGATCCATTTTAATTCATTCAATACGATCCATTCTAATTCATTCGCACGATCCATTCTAATTCATTCGCACTCATACGATCCATTCTAATTCATTCGCACGAATGTATCCATTCTAATTCATTCGTACGATCCATTCTAATTCATTCGCACAATCTATTCTAATTCATTCGTACGATCAATTCTAATTCATTCGTACGATCCATTCTAATTCATTCGTACGATCTATTCTAATTCATTCGAACAATCCATTCTATTTCATTCATACAATCCATTCTATTTCATTCTATTTCATGCTAATGAATTAGAATGGATCGTGCGAATGAATTAGAATGGATACATTCGTGCGAATGAATTAGAGTGGATCGTACGAATGAAATAGAATGGATTATACGAATGAATTAGAATGGATTCATTCGTGCGAATGAATTAGAATGGATCGTGCGAATGAATTAGAATAGATCGTACGAATGAATTAGAATGGATCGTACGAATGAATTAGAATGGATACATTCGTGCGAATGAATTAGAATGGATCGTACGAATGAGTAAGAATGGATCGTACGAATGAAATAGAATGGATTGTACGAATGAGTTAGAATGGATCGTACAAAGGAATTAGAATGGATCATATGAATGAATTAGAATGGATCGTATGAATGAATTAGATTGGATCGTATGAATGAATTAGAATGGATCGTGCGAATGAATTAGAATGGATCGTACGAATGAATTAGAATGGATCGTACGAATGAATTAGAATGGATCGTGCTAATGAATTAGAATGGATCGTGCGAATGAATTAGAATGGATCGTGCGAATGAATTAGAATGGATCGTACGAATGAATTAGAATGGATCGTACGAAGGAGTTAGAATGGATCGTACGAAGGAATTAGAATGGATCGTACGAATGAAATAGAATGGATTGTATGAACGAAATAGAATTGATCGTACGAATTAGAATGGATTGTATGAACGAATTAGAATGGATTGTATGAACGAATTAGAATGGATCGTACGAATGAAATAGAATGGATCGTACGAACGAAATAGAATTGATCGTACGAATGAAATAGAACGGATCGTACGAATGAATTAGAATGGATCGTACGAATGAAATAGAACGGATCGTACGAATGAATTAGAATGGATCGTACGAAGGAATTAGAATGGATCGTACGAAGGAATTAGAATGTATCTAATTCATTCGTACGATCCATTCCAATTCATTCGTATGATCCATTCTAATTCATTCGCACAATTTATTCTAATTCATTCATACGATCCATTCTAATTCCTTCGTACGATCCATTCTAATTCATTCATACGATCCAATCTAATTCATTCGTACGATCCAATCCTTCGTACGACGAATGAATTAGAATGGATCATGCGAATGAATTAGAATGGATCGTACGAATTAGAATGGATACATTCGTGCGAAAGAATTAGAATAGATCGTATGAATGAATTAGAATGGATCGTATGAATGAATTAGAATGGATCGTACGAATGAATTAGAATGGATCATGCGATTGAATTAGAATGGATCGTATGAATAAATTAGAATGGACACATTCATGCGAAAGAATTATTATAGATCGTATGAATGAATTAGAATGGATTGTATGAATGAATTAGAATAGATCATGCGAATGAATTAGAATGGATCGTACGAATGAATTAGAATGGATACATTCGTGCAAAAGAATTAGAATGGATTGTATGAATGAATAAGAATGGATCGTGCTAATGAATTAGAATGGCTCGTACGAATGAATTACAATAGATTGTGCGAATGAATTAGAATGGATCGTACGAATGAATTAGAATGGATCGTAATAATGGATTGTACGAATGAAATAGAATGGATCGTACGAATGAATTAGCATGGATCGTGCTAATGAATTAGAATGGAACGTACGAATGAATTAGAATAGATTGTGCGAATGAATTAGAATGGATCATACGAATGAATTAGATACGAATAGATTGTATGAATGAATTAGAATGGATCGTACGAAGGAATTAGAATGGATCATACTAATGAATTAGAATAGATTGTGCGAATGAATTAGAATGGATCGTACAAATGAATTAGAATGGATTGTATAAATGAATGAGAATGGATCGTATGAATGAATTAGAATGGATCGTGCGAATGAATTAGAATGGATCGTACGAATGATTTAGAATGGATCGTATGAATGAATTAGAATGGATCATGCGAATGAATTAGAATGGATCGTACGAATGAATTAGAGTGGATACATTCGTGCGAATGAATTAGAATGGATCATACGAATGAGTAAGAATGGATCGTACGAATGAAATAGAATGGATCGTACGTATCAATTAGAATGGATACATTCATGGGAATGAATTAGAATGGATCGTACGAAGGAATTATAATGGATCGTACGAAGGAATTAGAATGGATAAATTCGTGCAAAAGAATTAGAATAGATTGTATGAATGAATTAGAATGGATCGTACGAATGAATTAGAATGGATCATACGAATGAGTTAGAATGGATCGTGCGAATGAATAAGACTGGATCGTACGAATGAGTAAGACTGGATTGTGCGAATGAATTAGAATGGATCGTGCGAATGAATTAGAATGGATCGTACGAAGGAATTAGAATGGATCGTATGACTGAATTAGAATAGATTGTGCGAATGAATTAGAATTGATCGTATGATTGAAATAGAATGGATCGTATGAATTAGAATGGATATATTCGTGCAAATGAATTATATGGATCGTTTGAATGAATTAGAATGGATCGTACGAATGAATTAGAAGTGATTGTACGAATGAATTAGAATGGATCGTATGAATGAATTAGAATAGATTGTGCGAATGAATTAGAATGGATTGTATGAATCAATTAGAATGGATCGTGCGAATGAATTAGAATGGATCGTACGATTGAATTTGAATGGATTGTGCTAATGAATTAGAATGGATCGTATGAATGAATTAGAATGGATACATTCGTGCGAATGAATTAGAATGGATCGTACGAATGAGTAAGAATGGATCGTACATTCGTGCGAATGAATTAGAATGGATTGTATGAAATAATTAGATTTGATCGTATAAATGAATTAGAATGGATCGTACGTATGAATTAGAATGGATACATTCATGGGAATGAATAAGAATGAATCGTACGAATGAGTAAGAATGGATCGTACGAATGAAATAGAATGGATTGTACAAATGAATTAGAATGGATACATTCGTGCAAATGAATTAGAATGGATCGTGCGAATGAATTAGAATGGATCGTACGAATGAATTAGAATGGATCGTATGAATGAATTAGAATAGATTGTACGAATGAATAAGAATAGATTGTACGAATGAATTAGAATGTATCGTACGAATGAATTAGAATAGATCATGCGAATAAATTAGAATGGATCGTACGAATGAATGAAATGGATACATATGAATGAATTAGAATGGATCATATGAATGAATTAGATTGGATCGTATGAATGAATTAGAATGGATCGTGCATCGTACGAATGAATTAGAATGGATCGTATTAATGAATTAGAATGAATCGTGCGAATGAATTAGAATGGATCGTACGAATGAATTAAAATGGATCGTATGATTGAATTAGAATGGATACATACGAATGAATTAGAATGGATCGTATGAATGAATTAGATTGGATCGTATGAATGAATTAGAATGGATCGTGCGTCGTACGAATAAATTAGAATGGGTCGTGCGTCGTACGAATGAATTAGAATGGATCGTATTAATGAATTAGAATGGATCGTGCGAATGAATTAGAATGGATCGTACGAATGAATTAGAATGGATCGTGTGAAAGAATTAGAATGGATTGTATGAATGAATTAGAATGGATCATATGAATGAATAAGATTGGATCGTATTAATGAATTAGAATGGATCGTGCGAATGACTTAGAATGGATCGTACGAATGAATTAGAATAGATTGTGCGAATGAATTAGAATAGATCGTACGAATGAATTAGAATGGATCGTAGTAATGGATCGTACGAATGAAATAGAATGGATCGTACGAATGAATTAGCATGGATCGTGCGAATGAATTAGAATGGATCGTACGAATGAATTAGAATGGATCGTATGAATGAATTAGAATGGATTGTGCGAATGAATTAGAATGGATCGTGCGAATGAATTAGAATGGATACATTCGTGCGAATGAATTAGAATGGATCATGCTAATGAATTAGAATTGATTGTGCGAATGAATTAGAATGGATCGTTCTAATTTATTCGTAATTTGTACGGTCCATTCTAATTCATTAGCATGATCCATTCTAATTCATTCATACGATCTATTCTATTTTATTCGTACGATCCATTCTTACTCAATCGTATGGTCCATTCTAATTCATTCGCACGAATTTATCCATTCTAAATCATTCATACGATCAATTATAATTTATTCGTACAATCCATTTTATTTCATTTGTATGATCCATTCTTACTCATTCGTATGATCCATTATAATTCATTCATACGATCCATTCTAATTCATTCGTACGATCCATTCTAATTTATTCGTACGATCCATTCTAATTCATTCGTACGATCAATTCCAATTCATTCGCACGAATGTATTCATCCTTTGTATGATCCATTCTAATTTATTCGTACGATCCATTCTAATTCATTCGCACGATCCATTCTAATTAATTCATACGATCCATTCTAATTCATTCATACAATCCATTCTAATTCATTTGCACAAACATATCCATTCTAATTCATTCGTACGATCCATTCTAATTCCTTCGTACGATCCATTCTAATTCCTTCGTACAATCCATTCTATTTCATTCGTATGATCCATTCTAATTCATTCACACAATCAATTCTAATTCATTCATACGATCCATTCTAATTCATTCGTATGATCCATTCTAATTCATTCGTACGATCCATTCTATTTCATTTGCACGATCCATTCTAATTTATTCACACGATCCATTCTAATTCATTCGCACGATTCATTCTAATTCATTCGTATGATCCATTCTAATTTCTTTGTACGATCCATTATAATTCCTTCGTACGATCCGTTCTAATTCCTTCGTACAATCCATTCAATTTCATTCGTATGATCCACTCTAATTCCTTCGTACGATCCATTCTTATTCATTCCCATGAATGTATCCATTCTAATTCATACGTACGATCCATTCTAATTAATTTATAAGATCCAATCTAATTCATTCATACAATCCATTCTAATTCATTCGCACGAATTTATCCCTTCTAATTCATTTGTACGATCCATTCTAATTCATTCGCACAATCTATTCTAATTCATTCGTACGTTAGATTCTAATTCATTACGTACGTATGAATTAGAATGGATACATTCATGGGAATGAATAAGAATGGATCGTACGAAGGTATTAGAATGGATCAAACAAATGAAATAGAATAGATCGTACGAAGGAATTAGAATGGATCGTACGAAGGAATTAGAATGGATTGTACGAATGAATTAGAATGGATATATTCGTGCAAATGAATTAGAATGGATCGTATGAATGAATTAGAATGGATCGTACTTATGAATTCGAATGGATCGTACGAATGAATTTGAATGCATACACTATCCATTCTAATTGATTCATACGATCCATTCTAATTCATTCGTACGATCCATTCTAATTTATTCGCACGATCCATTCTAATTCATTCATATGATCCAATCTAATTCATTCATACGATCCATTCTAATTCATTCGCACGAATGTATCCATTCTAATTCATTCGTACGATCCATTCTAATTCATTCACACAATCTATTCTAATTCATTCGTACGATCCATTCTAATTCATTCGCACGATCCATTCTAATTCATTTGCACGATCCATTCTAATTCATTCATACAATCCATTCTAATTCTTTTACACGAATGTATCCATTCTAATTCATTCGTACGATCCATTCTAATTCCTTCATACGATCAATTCTAATTCCTTCGTACGATCCATTCTATTTCATTCGTATGATCCATTCTAATTCCTTCGTACGATCCATTCTAATTCATAAGATCCATTCTATTTCATTCATACGATCCATTATAATTCATTCGCACGATCCATTCTAATTCATTCATACAATCCATTCTAATTCATTCGTACGATCCATTCAAATTCATTCGCACAATCTATTCTAATTCATTCGTACAATCCATTCTAATTTATTCGCACGATCCATTCTAATTTATTTGCACGATCCATTCTAATTCATTCATACAATCCATCTTAATTCTTTTGCACGAATGTATCCATTCTAATTCATTCGTACAATCCATTCTAATTCCTTCGTACGATCCATTCTAATTCCTTCGTACGATCCATTCTAATTCCTTTATACGACCCATTATATTTCATTCGTATGATCCATTCTAATTCCTTTGTACGATCCATTCTAATTCATTCCCATGAATGTATCCATTCTAATTCATACGTACGATCCATTCTAATTCATTCATACGATCCAATCAAATTCATTCATACGATCCATTCTAATTCATTCGCACGAATGTATCCATTCTAATTCATTCGTACGATCCATTCTAATTCATTCGCACAATCTATTCTAATTCATTCGTACGATCAATTCTAATTCATTAGCACGATCCATTCTAATTCATTCATACGATCTATTCTATTTTATTCGCACGATCCATTCTTACTCAATCGTATGATCCATTCTAATTCAATCGCACGAATGTATCCATTCTAATTCATTCGTACAATCCATTCTAATTCATTCGCACGATCCATTCAAATTTATTCGCACAATCCATTCTAATTCATTCATACGATCCATTCTAATTCATTCGTACGATCCATTCTATTTCATTCGTACGATCCATTCTTACTCATTCGTATGATCCATTCTAATTTATTCGCACAATCTATTCTAATTCATTCATACAATCCATTCTAATTCATTCGTACGATCTATTCAAATTCATTCGTACGATCCATTCTATTTCATTCGCAGGATCCATTCTAATTCATTCATGCGATCCATTCTAATTCATTCGTACAATCCATTTTAATTCATTCATACGATCCATTCTAATTCATTCATACGATCCATTCTAATTCTTTCACATGATCCATTCTAATTCATTCGTACGATCCATTCTAATTCATTCGTACAATCCATTCTATTTCATTCGTATGATCCATTCTTACTCATTCGAATCTATTCTAATTCATTAGCACGATCCATTCTAATTCATTCGTACGATCTATTCTAATTCATTCGTACGATCCATTCTAATTCACTAGCACGATCGTACGAATTAATTAGAATGGATCGTGCGAATGAATTAGAATGGATCGTACAAATGAATTAGAATGGATCGTACGAATGAGTAAGAATGGATCGTACGAATGAAATAGAATGGATTGTATGAATGAATTAGAATGGATTCATTCATGCGAATGAATTAGAATAGATTGTGCGAATGAATTAGAATGTATCGTACGAATGAATTAGAATGGAAACATTCGTGCGAATGAATTAGAATGGATCGTATGAATGAATTAGAATGGATCGTGCGAATGAATTAGAATAGATCGTGCGAATGAATTAGAATGGATCGTATGAAGGAATTAGAATGGATCATACGAATGAATTAGAATGGATCGTACGAATGAATTAAAATAGATTGTGCGAATGAATTAGAATGGATCGTGCGAATGAGTTAGAATGGATCGTACGAATGAATTAGAATACATTGTGCGAATGAATTAGAATGGATCGTACGAATGAATTAGAATGGATCATACGAATGAATTAGAATGGATATATTCGTGCAAATGAATTAGAATGGATCGTATGAATGAATTAGAATGGATCGTACGAATGAATTAGAATGGATACTTTTGTGCGAATGAATTAGAATGGATCGTACGAATGAATTAGAATGGATCATACGAATGAATTAGAAAGGATCGTGCGAAAGAATTAGAATGGATTGTATGAATGAATTAGAATAGATCGTGCGAATGAATTAGAATGGATCGTACGAATGAATTAGAATGGATCGTATGAATGAATTAGAATGGATCGTACGAATGAGTAAGAATGGACCGTATGAATGAATTAGATTGGATCGTATTAATGAATTAGAATGGATCGTGCGAATGAATTAGAATGGATCGTACGAATGAATTAGAATGGATACATTCGTGCAAATGAATTAGAATGGATCGTATGAATGAATTAGAATGGATCGTATGAGTGAATTCGAACGGATCGTACGAATGAAATAGAATGGATCGTACGAATGAATTAGAATGGATCGTGCTAATGAATTAGAATGGATCGTACGAATGAATTAGAATAGATTGTGCGAATGAATTAGAATGGATCGTACGAATGAATTAGAATGGAAACATTCGTGTGAATGAATTAGAAAGGATCGAATGAATGAATTAGAATGAATCGTGCGAATGAATTAGAATGGATCGTACGAATTAATTAGAATGGATACATTCGTGCGAATGAATTAGAATGGATCGTATGAATGAATTAGAATGGATTGTACTTATGAATTAGAATGGATCGTACGAATGAATTAGAATGGATACACGATTCATTCTAATTCATTCATACGATCCATTCTAATTCGTTCGTACGATCCTTTCTAATTCATTCATACGATCCATTCTAATTCATTCGCACGAATGTATCCATTCTAATTCATTCGTACGATCCATTCGAATTCATTCGCACAATCTATTCTAATTCATTCGTACGATCCATTCTAATTCATTCGCACGATCCATTCTAATTCATTTGCACGATCCATTCTAATTCATTCATACAATCCATTCTAATTCTTTTGCACGAATGTATCCATTCTAATTCCTTCGTACGATCCATTCTAATTCCTTCGTATGATCCATTCTAATTCCTTTTTATGACCCATTATATTTCATTCGTATGATCCATTCTAACTCCTTTGTACGATCCATTCTAATTTATTCCCATGAATGTATCCATTCCATTCTAATTCATTCGTAAGATCCATTATAATTCATTTGCACGAATGTATCCACTCTAATTCATTCATTCGATCCATTCTAATTCCTTCGTACGATCCATTCTATTTCATTCGTATGATCCATTCTATTTCATTCGTATAATCCATTCTAATTCATTCGCACGATCCATTCTAATTCATTCATACGATCCATTCTAATTCATTCGTACGATCCATTCTAATTCATTCGTACGATCCATTCTAATTCATTCGCACAATCTATTCTAATTCATTCGTATGATCCATTCTAATTCATTCGCACGATCCATTCTAATTCATTCGTACGATCCATTCTATTTCATTTGTACGATGCATTATAATTCATTCGCACGAATGTATCCATTCTAATTCATTCGTATGATCCATTCTAATTCATTCTCACAATCTATTCTAATTCATTTGTACGATCCATTCTAATTCATTCGTATGATCCATTCTAATTCATTTGTACGAATATATCCATTCTAACTCATTCGTACGATCCATTCTAATTCCTTTGAACGATCCATTCTAATTCCTTCATACAATCCATTCTAATTCTTTCGCACAATCCTTTCTAATTCATTCGTACGATCCATTCTAATTCATTCGTACGATTCATTCTAATTCCTTCGTACGATCCATTCTAATTCATTCGCACGATCCATTCTAATTCCTTCGTACGATCCATTCTTATTCATTCCCATGAATGTATCCATTCTAATTCATACGTACGATCCATTCTAATTCATTTATACGATCCAATCTTATTCATTCGCACGAATATATCCATTCTAATTCATTCATACGATCCATTCTAATTTATTTGCACGAATGTATCCATTCTAATTCATTCGTACGATCCATTCTAATTCATTCGCACGATCCATTCTTATTCATTCATACGATCCATTCTAATTCATTCGTACGACATTCTAATTCATACGTATGATCCATTCTAATTCATTCGTACGATCCATTCTAATTCATTCGTACGATCCATTCTAATTCATTCGCACGATCCATTCTAATTCATTCGTACGATCCATTCTAATTCATTCGTACGATCCATTCTAATTCATTCATACGATCCAATCTAATTCATAAGTACGATCCATTCTAATTCATTCATATGATCCATTCTAATTCATTCGCACGAATATATCCATTCTAATTCATTCGTACGATCAATTCTAATTCATTCACACCATCTATTCTAATTCATTCGTACGATCAATTCTAATTCATTAGGATGATCCATTCTAATTCATTCGTACGATCTATTCTATTTCATTCGTATGATCCATTCTTACTCAATCGTATGATCCATTCTAATTCATTCGCACGAATGTATCCATTCTGATTCATTCGTACGATCCATTCTAATTCATTCGCACGATCCATTCTAATTCATTCGAACGAATGTATCCACTCTAATTCATTCGTACGATCCATTCTAATTCATTCGCACGATCAATTCTAATACATTCATACGATCCATTCTAATTCATTTGCACGATCCATTCTTATTCATTCATACAATCCATTCTATTTCATTCTAATTCATTCGTACGATCCATTCTAATTCATTCGTATGATCCATTCTAATTCATTCATACGATCCATTCTATTTCATTCGTACGATCCATTCTAATTCATTCGTACAATCCATTCTTATTCATTCGTACGATCCATTCTACGATCCATTCTAATTCTTTCGTACGTTCCATTCTAATTCATTAGCACGATCCCTGCTAATGAATTAGAATGGATGCGAATGAATTAGGATGGAATGGATTATACTTATGAATTAGAATGGATCGTACGAATGAATTACAATGGATACATTCGTGCAAAAGAATTAGAATGGATTGTACGAATGAATTAGAATGGATCGTGCGAATGAATTAGAATGGATCGTACGAAAGAATTAGAATGGATACATTCGTGCGAATGAATTAGAATGGATCGTACGAATGAACTAGAATGGATCGTGTGAAAGAATTAGAATGGATTGTATGAATGAATTAGAATGGATCGTATGAATGAATTAGAATGGATCGTATGAATGAATTAGAATGGATACATTCATGGGAATGAATTAGAATGGATCGTACAAAGGAATTAGAATGGATGCGAATGAATTAGAATGGAATGGATCGTATTTATGAATTAGAAAGGATCGTACGAATGAATTAGAATGGATACATTCGTGCGAATGAAATAGAATGGATCGTACAAATGAATTAGAATGCGTGCGAATGAATTAGAATGGATCGTACGAATGAATTAGAATGGATCGTACGAATGAATTAGAATGGATCGAATTAGAATGGATCGTGCGAAGGAATTAGAATGGATCATACGAATGAATTAGAATGGATCGTATGAATGATCTAGATTGGATCGTATGAATGAATTAGAATGGATCGTGCGAATGAATTAGAATGGATCATACGAACGAATTAGAATGGATCGTATGAATGAAATAGAATGGATCGTATGAGTACGAATGAATTAGAATAGATTGTGCGAATGAATTAGAATGGATCGTACGAATGAATTAGAATGGATACATTCGTGCGAATGAATTAGAATGGATTGTATGAATGAATTAGATTGGATCGTATTAATGAATTAGAATGGATCGTGCGAATGAATTTGAATCGATCGTACGAATGAATTAGAATGGATCGTAATAATGGATCGTACGTATGAAGTTGTACGTATGAATGAAATAGAATGGATCGAATTAGAATGGATCGTACGAAGGAATTAGAATGGATCGTACAAATGAATTAGAGTGGATACATTCGTGCGAATGAATTAGAATGGATCGTATGAATGAGTAAGAATGGATCGCACGAATGAAATAGAATGGATCGTTCGTATCAATTTGAATGGATACATTCAAGGGAATGAATTAGAATGGATCGTACGAATGAATTAGAATGGATACATTCGTGTGAATGAATTAGAATGGATTATACGAATGAGTAAGAATGGATCGTACGAATGAAATAGAATGGATTGTACGAATGAATTAGAATGGATCATATGAATGAATTAGAATGGATCGTGCGAATGAATTAGAATGGATCGTACGAATGAATTAGAATGGATACATTCGTGCGAATGAATTAGAATGGATCGTACGAATGAATTAGAATGGATCGTATGAATGAATTAGAATGGATCGTACGAATGAATTAGAATGGATCGTACGAATGAATTAGAATGGATACATTCGTGCGAATGAATTAGAATGGATCGTATAAGTGCGAATGAATTAGAATGGATCGTGCGAATGTGCGAATGAATTAGAATGGATCGTATGAATGAATTAGATTGGATCGATTGTATGAATGAATTAGAATGGATTGTGCGAATGAATTAGAATGGATCGTACGAATGAATTAGAATAGATACATTCGTGCGAATGAATTAGAGTACGATCTGTTTGGGGAATTTTTCACTGGTCCTTGCGAGCCACCTGTAAGACAGAAAAGAGAACGTGAGAACGGCTGGCTCCCTTCGGAGCGCAGACCCTCCGACGCTCAAGTCAGTTATGGTAACACAACGGAGAGCTGTTGTATATCAAAGTGGTAGTGAAAGGGATTTCGAACCTGTACTTTGGAGCCTGGGGGTGGGTATTTATAGACATGGGCGACCTATCTAGTTACGACGCGTGGAAGCTGTTTCCGGCACCTTCTAGGCCCCCACGTGCTGGCTCACGTGGATCTGACAGTCCTTGGTACTTGAGCTCCTGACATTCTTTGTCGTCTAGCTCGCCTGACGAAGTAGTGGGGGACAGCTGCTGCTGTTCTGTTGCCGCCAGGGGAATCTTCTAGAATGTTCAAGTTTGGGAGGTTTCAAACCGACTCCGATGGGCTTCCATGGACTGCAAACGTCCATGTAGCTTCAGTGGGTGCTCGACATCTGGTAATCCTTATGCTGCTCTATTGTGGGCGACCTCAGGTAGGAAGCTAAGGCGAGCTCATCCTCCGTTGCTCCGTCCTTCCCTCCACTTTTATCAAGAGTCGGACCTCGCAGGAGCGACCTCTTCGATAAACAGGGGTCTGGACGAGCTTGGCGAGCTCCTGAGCGAGCTTGAGCGAGCTCCTGAGCGAGCTCGGGCGAGCTCCTGAGCGAGCTCGGGCGAGCTCCTGAGCGAGCTCGGGCGAGCTCCTGAGCGAGCATTGGCGAGCTCCTGAGCGAGCATTGGCGAGCTCCTGAGCGAGCATTGGCGAGCTCCTGAGCGAGCATTTGGCGAGCTCCTGAGCGAACATTGGCGAGCTTCTGAGCGGGCATTGGCGAGCTCCTGAGCGAACATTGGCGAGCTCCTGAGCGAGCATTGGCGAGCTCCTGAGCGAACATTGGCGAGCTCCTGAGCGAGCATTGGCGAGCTCCTTCGCGCTCTTTGTCTAAGCCATTTACAGAATTTGGTCGTGCTCCTGCGGGGTCTGGGGGAACGCCAGCTCTTGGCGGGGCGAGCTGCACTCAGATACAAGGTGTCCATCCAGCTGCAAGCGGGGCGAGCTCCTCACGGGCTGTGAGAGCGAGCTTTTGGGCGAGCTCCTGGGCGAACTTTGGGCGAGCTCCTGGGCGAACATTGGCGAGCTCCTGAGCGAGCATTGGCGAGCTCCTTCGCGCTCTTTGTCTAAGCCATTTACAGAATTTGGTCGTGCTCCTGCGGGGTCTGGGGGAACGCCAGCTCTTGGCGGGGCGAGCTGCACTCAGATACAAGGTGTCCATCCAGCTCCAAGCGGGGCGAGCTCCTCACGGGCTGTGAGAGCGAGCTTTTGGGCGAGCTCCTGGGCGAACTTTGGGCGAGCTCCTGGGCGAGCTCCTAAGCAAACTTAACGAGCTTCTGAACGAACTTGCCCTGGGCCCCTTCAGCCCAATGTGGATCCCGCTCCCTGTCAAGATGACTGGGTGAGCACGGGAGAGCGAACTCCTGATCGGGTTTCAATCACCCCCAACATTACCCCCTCCTGAGGGAGCGACCAAGGAGACTTGACGCTTGCTCAGGAGTCTTAGCGAGCTCCTACCCCTTGTAATGTGCCTGATATCAATGTCTGCTGCAACAGTTTTCTGCCGGGGCGGAGATAGTAGCTATGGGCAATCCGCGTCGAGAGTTTAGACTGTCAGTACTTCACAAACGCTGGGCGGGCCGCGAGCGTCAGCCACGAGCGATCTCCTTCCGGCGCGGGCTTGCCACACGCGGTCAGGGTCGGCGTCGGGCGAGCTGCTGGCACCTGCCGCGAGCGATCTGCGCCGAGAGCTTTGACTGCCAGTACTTCACAAACGCTGGGCGAGCCGCGAGCGTCAGCCACGAGCGATCTCCCTCCGATGCGAGCTTGTCACATGCGGCCAGGGTCTGCGTCGGGCGAGCTGCGGGCTCCTGCTGCGAGCGATCTTGTGACTTGGGTATCGCACCAAATCTCCAACGGTCGCTTCGTCTTGAATGCAGCGCGAGGCTCAAGGCGGATACAACGAATCTCATCATGAGATCCCGATCGGCGCGAGACACGTGTTTCCTCCTCATTCGCTCTGCTTCTGTCAGTAAATGACAGCGTCGGTGCCGGCGCAGCTTTTTCCACGCGTGGCCCACGTGGCGCTTGACGATTGGAAAGAAGCGAGCTGTCGCTTCGTCTGTCGTCACGTCGCCTCGCTGAGTGCGCTCGGGCATTAACTGCGGATCGATTCACCTGTCTCTCACTCGCCTATAAATAGGGGATGGGGGGCGATTTCTACCGTCGCGTGAAAACAGCTCTCCCTTCTCTCCAGCTCGCTCTCTCTTTCTTGCTTCCAGCTCGCTCTCTCTTCCTTGCTTCCAGCTCGCTCTCTCTTCCTGCTCTAATGGCTTCTGCTTCCGACGTTGCTGCTGCCGTTGCCGCCGCTGCTACCGCCGCCCAAGCCTCTGAGCCCACCGCTGAGAGGGCGGTGGTATGGCTGCAGAACCCGATCGGGGTGCCCGTCGGGGATAGTATCCGGGCGGCGATCGATCTCCCTCGGGAGATCGTCGTCGCCGAGATGCCACTCTCGGGGAGGCCGTCCCAGGGCACAGTAGCTTCTGTCGGGCTGCTGTGGTCCGGGCTGCGGTTCCCCCTGAGTCATCTCGCCGGGGAGCTCCTGGAGTTGACGGGTCTTTGCCCCGCCCAACTCTCAGGAAACTCCTGGGGGATACTCTACGGGTTGTCTCAGCTGGAGACCGCTCTGAATGCGAGGATCCCACTGAGCTACTTGCTCAAAAAGTGGCTCCTCAAGCCCTCGCCGGTCTACAGCACCGTGGGCTGCGGCTACTTCTATCTTGCCGGGCGGCCTGGCGAGGTGCTCCCCTTCTCCACCGTCGAGAGCAAGGACCGCCACTGGAAGGACCATCCCTTCGTGGCGGTTGGCAACTGGCGCGGGCGGCACAGCGGAGTCCCGGCTCACCCTGGGGTTCCTCCGACGGCGGTCTTCCGGGAGATCTCCTTCTACAAGGCGGGGAAGAAGAAGTGCATCGCTCCCGATCGGGAGAAGTCTCTGGACGAGGCGATCCTCCACTACCTTGGTGGGCGGACTCCAGAGAAGATCACCGCTCCCGACTTCGCCTTCCAGCTGAAGGACGGGAAGACCGGCGCTATTCTGCTGAAGCAGAAAGTGGTCCGGAAGAAGAAAGAGGAGGAGGTCGGCGCTATTCCGCCGATGCAGAACGCCCCTCCTCCCTCTAAAGGGGCCAGCAAGGGGGCAGGGAGCTCCGGAGGCAACCCCCGCAAGAAGGTGGCACGGAGGCGGGCCTCGTCCATCCGCTTCGACGACCCCGACACCCTAGAGATGCTCCGCCAGGGTGAAGCCTCCGCTCCCCTGCCACCTCCTCGCCCGGACGCCGGCCCAGGTCAGCCCACTGCCCCAACTCCCATAGTCCGCCGAAAGATCCAAATGGTCGAGCCCGACGACCCGAACATCGACCTCCCGCTAACCATGGCGGAAGTCGAATCCGGGATGGCTCAAATTTTAATGGGCTACTTTCCGGGCGATCTGACCGTGCCGCTTCGTGTAGCAGTGATGACGCCGGAGATGGAGGCGCGCGGGAAGAAGAAGGCCAAGCGTGCGGGGCCCGCGCCTTCTAACGTCCAGGCGGCGCAACGGCAGAAAGCGCTGGAGGAGGCGGGCTTGGACTCGGAGCCCAGCTGGACGGACTCCGCGGAAGAGGCCTCAGGCCCCGAGGAGGAAGAGCCCGCTCCTCAGCCTTCCCAGGCGGAGCCTTCTGCTTCCGCCCAAGTGGAGAAGCCCGCGACTCCATCAGCTCCCGTACCAGGGGCGGGGTCAAGCGGGCAGGAGCCGCCATCTCCCGCCGACGGGGCAGGGATCCAGCAGGGCGAATCAGACGCCGTCGCTGCGACCTCCTTGCCGGTGTCGGCTCCTCCTCCCGCGGCCTTTACACCGGAGGCCGCTCCAGCCCCCGCCCCTCCGACCTCGCCTCCTGCAGAGGGCCAGGAGGGAGCGGGCTCCCAGCAGGGCTTAGGGGACCTGGTCTACAGGTCCCCGAGTTTCGTAGACATTGGCTCCGATTCCGAGTCCTTCAGCTCGGAGTCGGAGGCCAAGGGGGCCACGGCGGACCCTCCGAGCCCGCCAGGAGCCGGAGCTCGCCCGGGGGAGGTGATAGCCCCCACTCCTCCCGGCGTGCCCCCTCTTTCCGGAGCTCCCGGCGGTCCCAGCGCGGGTTCCTCTGTGGAGGAAGGGAGGGCGCCCCACTACGTGCGGCAGCTGCTGGGCCGCAACGTTTTCGCGCGAGCTCCCTTCGCTTCTATAAGCGAGCGCCTGGCCGAGGTACGCTCCGCATCTGTCTGGGTAAATTTTAGTCTCAATTCTTGCTAACCTCTTCACCTTTCTTATGCAGGCGGAGAAGCAGAGCCAGGCGCTGGCCGCGGAGGTCGCTGGGGCCGGAAAGGCGCTGGCCGCTTTGTTCGATGATTCCCTTCGGGGGTCTGAGCGCAAGGTGGACGAGCACATCCACGAGCTCCAGCTAGCCAAGGGCTCCGAGGAGCTGAAGGCAGAGTCAGAGGCACTGCACCGCAGGGTCAAAACCCTGGCGTCAGGCCTCGCCATGGCCGAGGTAGCCAAAGGCCTGTCCGCTACCGCCCTCTTCAAGGCCAAGGCGGAGCGAGACGAAGCTGTGTCCGCCCGGGAGGTCGCGCAGCGGGAGGCGGCTCAACTTCAAGGCGAGGTTGCTGCTCTGAAGACGGAGATCGCTGCCTTGAAGGAGACGCACGCCAACGGCCTTCGGGCTCAGCAAGACCGCCTCCAAACTCAACTGGACGATCTCCTCAAGAAAGGCGCCCTGGCCGCTGTGGAGAAATACAAGACCGAAAGGTCGAAGAAGCGGCGCCGAGGAGACGATAGTGGGGCGGAGACAAGCAAGCCTTGAGCTCGCAGCTTTGCAACTGTTTTTGTAATTCTCGTCTATCAATAAAATTTTCATCCTTTTAAGCTCGACTTTGTGTCTTTTTATCTTTCTTTGCGTTGCTCATGAGTCCGCTCTAGGAGTTCACAGCGACCTCGAGAGTGATACCCCGGGCGAGGCGGCTAATTCGATTCAATCTTTTTATTTTTAAAACATATGCAATACGAAAAACTCGGCATGCTCGCAAAAACTCGACAGTCTCTGAGCCCGGAAAACGTTTAAGCAAACCAAAAGACTTCAAAAACTTCCCTACACTCAGAGACTTAAACCATTTTTATTTTAAAAGAAAACTAATAAGTGCTAGCTACCCCCTGCCCGGTTAATTTCTCTCGATGGTCCTGTTCGGCGGGCTCGCCCTTCGAGGGGTACGCCAACGCCAGGATGCTTCCGTTCATGGCAGGTGAACGCGAAGGATCCTAGTTAGGCTTAGAGTCCTCTTGGGCAGCGGACTTCCCCGGGAAGCTCAAGGTCGCCCACTGGCTGCCTCTGAGGATCCCGGTCTAGCTTTAAGTCCGCACAACGGCGGACTGCCCCGGGAAGCTCAAGGTCGCCCACTGGCTGCCTCTGAGGATCCCGGTCTTGCTTTAAGTCCGCATAACGGCGGACTGCCCCGGGAAGCTCAAGGTCGCCCACTGGCTGCCTCTGAGGATCCCGGTCTTGCTTTAAGTCCGCATAACGGCGGACTGCCCCGGGAAGCTCAAGGTCGCCCACTGGCTGCCTCTGAGGATCCCGGTCTTGCTTTAAGTCCGCATAACGGCGGACTGCCCCGGGAAGCTCAAGGTCGCCCACTGGCTGCCTCTGAGGATCCCGGTCTTGCTTTAAGTCCGCACAACGGCGGACTGCTTTGTAGATCAAGAGAGCTCTTGGTGCAGCGAGCTTCCGGGTGGAGTTCGTTGTGGAAAATCCCATCATTCATTCATAACTTCAAACGATAATTTACAAAAATTCACTTAGGCATAGAACTTGCGAAGGTGCAAAGCATTCCAAGGCCGCTCTAACAAATCGCCTTCAGCGGTCATCAACTGGTAAGCCCCCGAGCCACGCGCTTCGTGTATTATGTAGGGACCCTCCCAGTTCGCCGCGAGCTTCCCTGCATTAGGCTCCTGCGTGTTTGCGAACACCTTTCTCATCACCATGTCCCCGGCTTTGAATGCCCGATGGCGGACTCTTTTGTCATAGGCGCGCTTCATTTCTTGTCGGTACCCAGCGAGATGTAGATTGGCGCGCTCTCGTCTTTCTTCGAGCTGGTCTAGGGAGTCGGCGAGCAGAACGTCGTTATCGACCTCACCTGCAGCAAGCTTTCTTTCCGTTGGCAGCTCGACTTCGATGGGCAGCACGGCTTCACACCCGTAAGTCAGGCTGAAAGGCGATTCGCCGGTCGAGCGACGTGGAGTGGTACGATAGGCCCACAGCACGCCGTCGAGCTCCTGCTCCCATAGTCCTTTCTTTCCTTCCAACCTTTTCTTGAGGTTATCTAGGATTACTCGGTTCGTCGCTTCGGCCTGCCCGTTGCTTTGAGGGTACCTCGGAGACGAGAACCTTAGGTCGACCCCGTATTCGATGCAAAAGCTTCTGATCAAGCGATTGTCGAACTGGCGACCATTGTCGGTGATGAGCACTCGGGGTAGCCCAAAGCGACAGAAAATATTCTTCCAAAGGAAGTCTTTGACTTGCTTCTCACCAATCTTAGCGAGCGGGACCGCTTCCACCCATTTGGTGAAGTAGTCCGTAGCTACTAAGATGAACTTCTTCTGTCGGGTAGACACAGGGAAAGGTCCCACAATGTCCAACCCCCATTGCTGGAAAGGCCAGGGGCTCGCCAGAGGGTGCAGCTCTTCTGCAGGCATATGGTTCGTCGTGGCGTGCTTCTGGCATTGGATGCACCTCTGAGCGGCCTTCAAAGCGTCCTGCTCCAGAGTGGGCCACCAGTATCCTTGCCTTCGCACTTTCGCAGCTAAAGATCGCCCACCAGCGTGGTTTCCCAGCTCGCCAGAGTGGATGCAATTCAGAACTTCTTCGGTCTCCGGGCTCTTGATGCAGCGAAGGTTTGGCCCGCCAAAAGACCTTCGAAAAAGGCGATCCCAGCGAATGAGATAGCGGCCAGCGCATTTCTCCACTCGCTGGGCTTCCTCTTTACCTTCGGGAAGCTCGCCCTTCTGAAGGAAACGAAGAATGGGAGCGATCCACCCTCCAGGAGATACGTCGGCAGAAACTTGATTAACAGCGGGCTCCGCCAGATGAAGCCGAGACTGACTTTGGACCTCAATGAGAATCTGCCGAGCTTCTGATGTTCCCAGCAAGGAGGCGGCATTTGCCAAAGCGTCAGCCCGCCTATTATCGGCCCGCGGAATTTGCTCGAAGGTGATCTTCTCAAATTCCGCGGCCTTGTCTTTGACCAGATCCACGTAGCCCGCCATTCTCGCATCCCGAGAGGCGTACTCCCCATTGATTTGGCAAATAATCAGTTGGGAATCACTAAAGACTTTCAAGCGTTTGGCGCCTACCTCTTGAGCGAGCTCCAGACCTGCCAGTAACGCCTCGTACTCTGCTTCATTGTTAGTAGCGGCGAAATCCAGCCGGACTGATTTCTCGAGCAGCACCTCTTGGGCGATCAGAGCGACCCCGATCCCCGCTCCCAAAGCGTTGGAGGAACCATCGACAAACAATTTCCATCCCATCGCCTCTGGATGCTCATTTGGAGGACGCTCGCCTTGGTTGTCCAAGAACCTCGCCTTCCCAGGGTGTGCCTCAGTTGGCTCATCCTCCTGGTACTGGACTGGCTCTTCTATTGGGAAGTCTGCTAAGAAATCGGCGAGAACCTGCCCTTTGACAGCAACTCGAGGGACATACTCCAATCCATAGGCGGCGAGCTCGGCAGACCATCGATACAACCTGCCGGCTACCGAAGGCCTGGAGAGGGCGCTCTTTAGGGGGTGCTCCGTGATGACTTTGACGGTATGCGCCGAGAAGTAGGGGTGAAGCTTCCTCGCGGTAAGGACCAAAGCCAAAGCGACCTTCTCGATTGGTCGATACCGGAGCTCGGCGGGAAGCATCGTGTGGCTCACAAAATAGACAGGCCGCTCTACCTTTGCTTCTTCTACTACCAAGACCCCACTTACGGCGTTCTCCGTGACCGCGAGATACACGCCAAGCTCGGCGCCATCTTTTGGTGCTGCTAGGATGGGCGGGCTCGCGAGATAATCCTTGATCTTCTGAAAGGCGCGCTCGCAACTTTCATCCCAGCAAATGCTCGCTCCTTTTCGCAGCAGCTCGAAAAGAGGTCGGCAATTGTCTGAGGATTTAGATATAAACCGGTTGAGCGCGGCGATTCGTCCGCTCAATCTCTGGACTTCTTGCCGGGTTCTCGGTGCGGGCATTTCGACAAGTGCTCGGATTTGCCCAGGGTCGGCCTCGATCCCCCTGTGGGTGACCAGGTACCCGAGGAATTTCCCCGAAGTCACCCCGAATGCGCACTTCGCCGGGTTCAGCCTCATTTGAAACTTTCTCAATATCTCGAAGGTTTCGCGGAGGTCGGCGACATGCCCTCCTCGCTCTCGACTTTTTACCAGAAGGTCGTCAACATAGACCTCGACATTTCTGCCGATCTGATTTTTAAACATGCGAGTGACTAACCTTTGGTAGGTCGCTCCAGCGTTCTTGAGTCCGAAGGGCATCACTCGATAGCAGTAGAGCTTCTGGTAGCCCGCTCCGGAGTAGAAAGCGGTCTTCTCCTGATCTTCAGGATGGAGGGGTATTTGGTTATACCCTGAGTATCCATCCATGAAGGACAGAGCTCGGAACCCGACAGCTGCATCAACCAGTGCGCCGATTCTCGGAAGAGGAAATCCGTCCTTCGGGCATGCCTTGTTGAGGTCGGAGAAGTCGATGCACACTCTGACCGCTCCGCTCTTCTTAGGCACCGCCACGATATTGGAGATCCACTCGGGGAAATGTGCCTCGCGGATGAAGCCGGCTCGCTCCAGCTTATCTATCTCTGCCGCCACTGCAACGGACTTCGCTGCAGGTATGTGCCGAGCTTTCTGCTTGACCGGCGAGAACTCCTTCGCGATATGCAGACGATGACAGGCGACCTCCGGGTCAATCCCTGGCATGTCCGCGAAGCTCCAGGCGAATACGTCGCGGTATTCCCTGAGCAAGCTGGTTATGGCTTGGACCTCGCCCTCGGTTAACGAGGTCCCAAGACTAACAATTCTTGGCCCTTCTGCGCCGCCCACGTCGATCTCTTGAAGTGGTTCGGCCACCGGAAAACTTCCTCTCCTGGGGGTTGTCAGGCGACCCTCCTTCGACTTAAGGTCCGCACCGCTCCCACCCGGGGATGGAGCAGGGGAATAAGGCGAGGAGGTCCCCGGCGGGCTCCCCGGGAGCTCGGCCGTTGCGAGCGGTAATTGCTAGGATGGCGCGGGCCTCTTGGCCTCGGCGACTTCCAAGTCCACGAGGTGAGGAGCATCTTGCTCGCATCTGGTCGCGATTACTTGATCTCCCCGAATGACTACAATCCCGCTCGCTGTCGGGAATTTGAGGGCCTGATGGTTGGGTGACGACACCGCCTTCATCTGCCTTAACCAAGGCCGCCCGAGGATGGCGTTAAAGGCCGAACTCCCGTCAACTACCGCGAAGCGGACTTGGCGAGCTTCCGGGCCCGCTGTCACGGTAAGGGTTATCTCTCCCGCTACTTTGGCGACCTCTCCGGTGAAGCCACTGAGGGAGCTCGTCGAGGGAGACAAGTCGACGAGTCTCAACCCCATTCGCAGGTAGGCCGACAGGAAAAGGATGTCAACGGCGCTTCCTGAATCTACTAGAGCTCGCCTCACCTCGATGTTTGCCATCATCAGGCGTATGACGAGGGGGTCATTGTGGGGCGTGACAACCCCAGCCATGTCATCCTCTGAAAACCAGAGGAAATCGCGGGCTTCCATCCTTGGTGCTTGAAGTAAAGTAGGGGTTAGGGAGACAGAAAATACCTTCTGCGCCCGCTCCATCTCCCTTACTCGCCGGCGGGCTTCATTACTTGATCTGGGGCCGCTCAACCTCCCGCTAATGGTGTGGCAGATCGCCGGTCCTCCCGGGGGAGGAGGAGGTAAGGCGGGCTCCGCGAGTCCTGGGCGATCTCCCTCCCGAGGAGCTCGTTCTGGAATCACCTCGAACCTCCTTGGGGGCGAGATGAATTGGGTCAGATGCCCCAGCGCGATCAAGTCCTCCAGGTGGTTTTTCAGAGCCCGGCATCTATTAGTGTGATGCCCAGGGCTTCGATGAAAAGCGCATCGCCGCGAGTTGTCGGTAGAGCCGGGCTCTCCGACCTGTAGGGGTGGCGGATACTGGAAGAAAGGCTCATTCCGAATCTGATGGAAAATTTGCCCTGGCGAGTGAGTCAGCACGGTGAAGTCCCGCTCCCCGGGTCCCGGAGGCAAGCGCCAGTTCGCCGGCCTTCCAGCGACCGCCGCGGGTGCTTCAGCGGGCTGTATTGCAGGAGCTGCAGCCGGTCCTGGCAAGGGTACCGCAAGTGGCACCTCCCTCCTCTCCACGGCTTTAACGACAAGAGGTCGCAAAGCTGGAGGAGATCGCTGTTCTACCGCCTTTCCCTTCCGATCTAGCACCGCATCCTCGAGCTTGATGTGCTGCTGGACCAGGGCGAACAGTTCGACCATTGTGCGAGGGTCCTTGATCACCAAGGCGTCATGAAGCTTGCCCCCCTCGGGGAGGGCGCTTCTGAAGGCGCTCACCGCGGTACGATCCTGGCCCGCCGCGTCTTCCAGAGCGAGGTAAGCGCTTCGGAATCGCGTTGCGAAGCATCGGAGCGTTTCGCGAGCTCCCATGGCCAGAGTGAACAGAGATTCGATCCTCTTCGGGGGCTGCCTGTTGCAGCGATACTGCTCCAGGAATAGCCTAGAGAGAGTTGGAAAGTTGGGGATCACGCCGGACGGCAGCTTGTGGAACCAATTCAATGCCGATCCGGTCAGACTGCTTGGAAACGCGCGACACAGGACATGGTCCTGGTCCCGGAAAAATAGAAGTTTCCTGTAGGCCAAGAGATGGTCGACGGGATCTTGCGACCCGTCGAACAATACAAACTTCGGGGGGGTCCAGTGGTGAGGAAAACCCCCTCGATGGACCTCGCTGGTGAAAGGCGAGCTTCCTCCGTGGGCGGCGAGGTCCTCCAGTAAATCCACTGGCGCACTAGGTTGCTGCCAGTGCCCGGGGAGAAATCCCAAAGGCGACTGCGCAGGTCCTAGGCGCTCGTGCGCACTCCCTCTAGGAAGGGTCGGATCCACCCCACGGCGACCCTCGGGAGCCACCAATCGGCGGCCTCCTGGCTGCTCGCGCGCGGATCCCTTCAGCGAGGCGGTTGGTCTGTGAGAGGCCGTCACCTCTCGAGGTTCGGAAGGTAGAGTCACCGCAGGCTCTTTCCCTCGTCGCCGATGACGCGGGTCGCGATCCCTCTCTTGAGACCTCGCCTCTGATCCGTCAGAGTCGACGCTCCGGCTACGTCGGCGAGGGATGGTTGCACGCGAGGTCGCCTGGTTGCTGGACCGCTGTGTTACAAGCTTCTGCAACCTTGTGAGCGGGGTCTCCTTCGCTCCACGCACGGCCGTCCTCTCAACCGGGGGCTCCGGTCGGGAAGTTCGCCGTGCTGGGGCGGTCGTGGGCAGACGCGAGGAGACGGGAGGTCGCGCGGGGGACGCGGGCCTCGAAGGTCCTGACCGCCGGCTAGCCGCCGGAGCCTGACGCAAGCGCGTCAACTCCTCCATCATCGCCCGCTGGGTGGCCAACATCTCCAACAGGAGCTGGTCACTGAGCGGGACAAAGGGTTGGGGAGTCTCAGCGGGGGGTTCGCTGTGCACTGATCCCATACGGGCCCTCGCCCGCCTGTGCCCCCTTGTCGCCGGAGCCATCTTTGGGGTTATGAAGGTCGTCCACGCACAACCGTATGGTCGTGGGCGTTCTCACAGGAACCAGTTCGAAATCCCACAGACGGCGCCAAATGTTTGGGGAATTTTTCACTGGTCCTTGCGAGCCACCTGTAAGACAGAAAAGAGAACGTGAGAACGGCTGGCTCCCTTCGGAGCGCAGACCCTCCGACGCTCAAGTCAGTTATGGTAACACAACGGAGAGCTGTTGTATATCAAAGTGGTAGTGAAAGGGATTTCGAACCTGTACTTTGGAGCCTGGGGGTGGGTATTTATAGACATGGGCGACCTATCTAGTTACGACGCGTGGAAGCTGTTTCCGGCACCTTCTAGGCCCCCACGTGCTGGCTCACGTGGATCTGACAGTCCTTGGTACTTGAGCTCCTGACATTCTTTGTCGTCTAGCTCGCCTGACGAAGTAGTGGGGGACAGCTGCTGCTGTTCTGTTGCCGCCAGGGGAATCTTCTAGAATGTTCAAGTCTGGGAGGTTTCAAACCGACTCCGATGGGCTTCCATGGACTGCAAACGTCCACGTAGCTTCAGTGGGTGCTCGACATCTGGTAATCCTTATGCTGCTCTATTGTGGGCGACCTCAGGTAGGAAGCTAAGGCGAGCTCATCCTCCGTTGCTCCGTCCTTCCCTCCACTTTTATCAAGAGTCGGACCTCGCAGGAGCGACCTCTTCGATAAACAGGGGTCTGGACGAGCTTGGCGAGCTCCTGAGCGAGCTTGAGCGAGCTCCTGAGCGAGCTCGGGCGAGCTCCTGAGCGAGCTCGGGCGAGCTCCTGAGCGAGCATTGGCGAGCTCCTGAGCGAGCATTGGCGAGCTCCTGAGCGAGCATTGGCGAGCTCCTGAGCGAGCATTTGGCGAGCTCCTAAGCGAACATTGGCGAGCTTCTGAGCGGGCATTGGCGAGCTCCTGAGCGAACATTGGCGAGCTCCTGAGCGAGCATTGGCGAGCTCCTGAGCGAACATTGGCGAGCTCCTGAGCGAGCATTGGCGAGCTCCTTCGCGCTCTTTGTCTAAGCCATTTACAGAATTTGGTCGTGCTCCTGCGGGGTCTGGGGGAACGCCAGCTCTTGGCGGGGCGAGCTGCACTCAGATACAAGGTGTCCATCCAGCTCCAAGCGGGGCGAGCTCCTCACGGGCTGTGAGAGCGAGCTTTTGGGCGAGCTCCTGGGCGAACTTTGGGCGAGCTCCTGGGCGAACATTGGCGAGCTCCTGAGCGAGCATTGGCGAGCTCCTTCGCGCTCTTTGTCTAAGCCATTTACAGAATTTGGTCGTGCTCCTGCGGGGTCTGGGGGAACGCCAGCTCTTGGCGGGGCGAGCTGCACTCAGATACAAGGTGTCCATCCAGCTCCAAGCGGGGCGAGCTCCTCACGGGCTGTGAGAGCGAGCTTTTGGGCGAGCTCCTGGGCGAACTTTGGGCGAGCTCCTGGGCGAGCTCCTAAGCAAACTTAACGAGCTTCTGAACGAACTTGCCCTGGGCCCCTTCAGCCCAATGTGGATCCCGCTCCCTGTCAAGATGACTGGGTGAGCACGGGAGAGCGAACTCCTGATCGGGTTTCAATCACCCCCAACACGATCCATACTTACTCATTCGTATGATCCATTCTAATTCTTTCATACGAATGTATCCACTCTAATTCATTCGGACGATCCATTCTAATTCATTTGCACGATCCATTCTAATTCATTCGTATGATCCATTCTATTTCATTCGTACGATCCATTCTTACTCATTCGTACGATCCATTCTAATTCATTCGCACGAATGTATCCATTCTAATTCCTTCGTATGATCCATTCTAATTCATTCGCACGATCCATTGTAATTCATTCGCACAATCTATTCTAATTCATTCATACGATCCATTCTAATTCATTCGCACGAATGTATCCATTCTAATTCATTCGTACGATCCATGCTAATTCCTTCGTACGAATGTATCCACTCTAATTCATTCGTACGATCCATTCTAATTCATTCGTACGATCCATTCTAATTCATTCGCACGATCCATTCTAATTCATTCGTCGTACGAAGGAATTACAATGGATACATTCGTGCGAATGAATTAGAATGGATCGTGCGAATGAATTAGAATGGATCGTACGAATGAATTAGAATGGATCGTATTAATGAATTAGAATGGATCGTGCGAATGAATTAGAATGGATCGTACGAATGAATTAGAATGGATCGTACGAATGATTTAGAATGGATCGTATGAATGAATTAGAATGTATCGTGCGAATGAATTAGAATGGATCGTGCGAATGAATTAGAATGGATCGTACGAATGAATTAGAATGGATCGTATGAATAAATTAGATTGGATCGTGCGAATGAATTAGAATGGATCGTATGAATGAATTAGAATGGATTGTGCGAATGAATTAGAATGGATCATACGAATGAATTAGAATGGATACATTTGTGCGAATGAATTAGAATGGATTGTATGAATGAATTAGAATGGATCATATGAATGAATTAGAATGGATCGTGCGAATGAATTAGAATGGATCGTACGAATGAATTAGAATGGATCGTGCAAATGAATTAGAATGGATCGTACGAATGAATTAGAATGGATCGTACGAATGAATTAGAATGGATCGTGCGAATGAATTAGAATGGATCGTATGAATGAAATAGAATGGATCGTATGAATTAGAATGGATCGTACGAAGGAATTAGAATAGATCGTATGAATGAATTAGATTGGATCGTGGATACATTCGTGCGAATGAATTAGAATGGATTGTACGAATGAATTAGAATGGATTGTACGAATGAATTAGAATGGATCGTGCGAATGAATTAGAATGGATCGTACGAATGAATTAGAATGGATACATTTGTGCAAATGAATTAGAATTTATCGTATGAACGAATTAGAATGCACGAATGTATCCCTTCTAATTCATTCGTACGATCCATTCTAATTCATTCGTACGATCTATTCTATTTCATTCGTACGATCCATTCTAATTCATTTGTACGATCCATTATTACTCATTCGTACGATCCATTCTAATTCATTCGCACGCACGATCCATTCGAATTCACTCATATGATCCATTCTAATTCATTCATACGACAAAGGAATTAGAATGGATCTTATGAATGAATTAGATTGGATCGTGCGAATGAATTAGAATGGATCGTACGAATGAATTAGAATAGATTGTGCGAATGAATTAGAATGGATCGTACGAATGAATTAGAATGGATAAATTCGTACGAATGAATTAGAATGGATTGTATGAATGAATTAGATTGGATCGTATAAATGAATTAGAATGGATCGTACGTATGAATTAGAATGGATACATTCATGGGAATGAATAAGAATGGATTGTACGAATGAATAAGAATGGAACGTACGAATAAATTAGAATGGATTGTACGAATGAATTAGAATAGATCGTACGAATGAAATAGAATGGATCTTACGAATGAATTAGAATAGATTGTGCGAATGAATTAGAATGGATCATACGAGTGAATTAGAATGGATCGTATGAATGAATTAGAATGGATCGTGCGAATGAATTAGAATGGATCGTACGTACGAAGGAATTAGAATGGACCGTACGAATGAATTAGAATAGATTGTGCGAATGAATTAGAATGGATCGTATAAATGAATTAGAATGGATCGTATGAATGAATTAGAATGGATTATGCGAATGAATTAGAATAGATTGTACGAATGAATTAGAATGGATACATTCGTGCGAATGAATTAGAATCGCACAATCTATTCTAATTCATTCACACGATCCATTCTAATTCATTTGCACAATTCATTCTAATTCCTTCGTACGATCTATTCTTATTCATTCCCATGAATGTATCCATTCTAATTTATATGTACGATAAAGTCTAATTCATTTATACGATCCAATCTAATTCATTCATACAATCCATTCTAATTCATTCGCACGAATTTATCCATTCTAATTCATTCGTACGATCCATTCTAATTCATTCACACAATCCATTCTAAGTCATTCATACGATCCATTCTAATTCATTCGTACGATCCATTCTAATTCCTTCGTACGATCCATTCTAATTCATTTATACGATCCAATCTAATTCATTCATACAATACATGATCCATTCTAATTCATTCGCATGAATGTATCCATTCTAATTCATTCGTACGATACATTCTCATTCATTCACACAATCTATTCTAATTCATTAGTACGATCCATTCTAATTCATTCGAACGAATGTATCCATTCAAATTCATTCGTACGATTCATTCTAATTCATTCGCACAATCTATTCTAATTCATACGTACGATCAATTCTAATTCATTAGCACGATCCATTCTAATTCATTCGTACGATCTATTCTATTTCATTCGTACGATCCATTCTTACTCAATCATATGATCCATTCTATTACATTCGCATGAATGTATCCATTCTAATTCATTCGTACGATTCATTCTAATTCATTCGCACGATCTATTCTAATTCAATCGTATGATCCATTCTAATTCATTCACACGAATGTATCCATTCTAATTCCTTCATACGATCCATTCTAATTCATTCGTATGATCCATTCTAATTCATTCGCACGATCCATTCTAATTCCTTCGTACGATCCATTCTTATTCATTCCCATGAATGTATCTGATCGTACGAATGAATTAGAATGGATCGTGTACGATCCATTCTAACTCATTCGCACGAATATATCAACTCTAATTCATTCGTACGATCCATTCTAATTCATTCATACATGTACGAATGAATAAGAATGGATACATTCGTGCGAATGAATTAGAATGGATCGTACGATTGAAATAGAATGGACTGTACGAATGAATTAGAATGGATACATTCGTGCAAATGAATTAGAATGGATCGTACGAATGAATTAGAATAGATTGTGCGAATGAATTAGAATGGATCGTACGAATGAATTAGAATGGATACATTCGTGCGAATGAATTTGAATGGATCGTACGAATGAATTAGAATGGATCGTATAAGTGAATTAGAATGGATACGAAGGAATTAGAATGGATCGTACGAAGGAATTAGAATGGAGAATGGATCGTGCGAATGAATTAGAATGGATCGTGCGATAAGAATGGATCGTACGAATGAAATAGAATAGATCGTACGAATGAATGAATTTGGATCGTGCTAATGAATTAGAATGGATCGTACGAATTACGAATAAATTAGAATGAATTAGAATGGATTGTATGAATGAATTAGAATGGATCGTATGAATGAATTAGAATCCATTCTAATTCATTCGTACGATCTATTCTAATTCATTTGCACGAATGTATCCATTCTAATTCATTCGTACGATCCATTCTAATTCATTCATACAATCCATTATAATTCTTTTGCATGAATGTATCCATTCTAATTCATTCATACGATCCATTCTAATTCATTCGTACGATCCATTCTAATTTATTAATACGATCCAATCTAATTCATTCATACGTTCCATTCTAATTCAATGAATTAGAATGGATTGTACGAATGAATAAGAATGGATCGTACGAAGGAATTAGAATGGATCATATGAATGAAATAGAATGGTTCGTACGAAGGAATTAGAATGGATCGTACGTACGAAGGAATTAGAATGGATCGTACGAATGAATTAGAATGAACTGTACGAATGAATTAGAATGGATACATTCGTACGAATGAATTAGAATGGATCATACTAATGAATTAGAATGGATCGTGCGAATGAATTAGAATGGATCATACGAATGAATTAGAATGGATCATACGAATGAATTAGAATAGATCGTACGAATGAATTAGAATAGATACATTCGTGCGAATGAATTAGAATGGATCGTACGAATGAATAAGAATGGATCATACGAATGAAATAGAATGGATTGTACGAATGAATTAGAATGGATCATACGAATGAATTAGAATGGATCGTACGAATGAATTAGAATGGATCGAACGAATGAATTAGAATGGATACATTCGTGCAAAAGAATTAGAATGGATCGTGATAATGAATTAGAATTGATCGTACGAATGAATTAGAATAGATTGTGCAAATGAATTAGAATGGATCGTACGAATGAATTAGAATGGATACATTCGTACGAATGAATTAGAATGGATCGTACGAATAAATTAGAATGGATCGTACGAATGAATTAGAATAGATTGTGCAAATGAATTAGAATGGATCATACGAATGAATTAGAATGGATCATATTAATGAATTAGAATGGGTCGTACGAATGAATTAGAATGGATCGTACGAATGAATTAGAATGGATCATATGAATGAATTAGAATGGATCATACGAATGAGTAAGAATAGATCGTCCGAATGAAATAGAATGGATCGTACGCATTCTAATTCATTCGTACGATACATTCTAATTCATTAATATGATCCAATCTAATTCATTCGTACGATCCATTTAATTCATTCGTACGATCCATTCTAATTCATTCGCACGATCCATTCTAATTCATACATACGAACCATTCTAAGTCATTCGTACGATGCATTCTAATTCATTCGCAAGATCCATTCTAATTCATTCATACAATCCATTCTAATTCTTTCGCACGATCCTTTCTAATTCATTCGTACGATCCATTCTAATTCATTCGTACAATCCATTCTATTTCATTCGTACGATCCATTCTTACTCATTCGTATGATCCATTCTAATTCATTCGCATGAATGTATCCTATGAATGAATTAGAATGGATATATTCGTGCAAATGAATTAGAATGGATCGTATGAATGAATTAGAATGGATCGTACGAATGAATTAGAATGGATCGTACGAATGAATTAGAATGGATCGTACGAATGAATTAGAATGCATCGTATAAATGAATTAGAATGGATCGTACGAATGAATTAGAATGGATCGTATGAATGATTTAGAATGGATACATTCGTGTGAATGAATTAGAATGGATCGTACGAAGGAATTAGAATGGATCGTACGAATGAATTAGAATGGATCGTATGAATGAATTAAAGTGGATACATTCGTACGAATGAAATAGAATGGATTGTATGAATGAATTAGAATGGATACGAATGAATTAGAATGGAATGGATCGTACTTATGAATTAGAATAGATCGTGTGAATGAATTAGAATGAATCGTACGAATGAATTAGAATCGATCGTATGAATGAATTAGAATGGATCGTACGAATGAATTAGAATGGATCGTACGAATGAGTAAGATTGGATCGTATGAATGAAATAGAATGGATCGTATGAATTAGAATGGATCGTATGAATGAATTAGATTGGATCGTGCGAATGAATTAGAATGGATCGTACGAATGAATTAGAATAGATTGTGCGAATGAATTACAATGGATCATACGAATGAATTAGAATGGATCGTAATAATGGATCGTAGGAATGAAATAGAATGGATCATACGAATGAATTAGCATGGATCGTGCGAATGAATTAGAATGGATCATACGAATGAATTAGAATGGATACATTCGTGCGAAAGAATTAGAATGGATCGTATGAATGAATTAGATTGGATCGTATTAATGAATTAGAATGGATCGTGCAAATGAATTAGAATGGCTCATATGAATGAATTAGAATGGATACATTCGTGCGAATGAATTAGAATGGATCATACGATTGAGTAAGAATGGATCGTACGAATGAAATAGAATAAATCGTACGAATGAATTAGAATGGATCTTGCTAATGAATTAGAATGGATCGTACGAATTACGAATAAATTAGAACGATCCATTCTAATTCATTCGCATGATCAATTCTAATTCATTAGCATGATCCATTCTAATTCATTCGCACGAATATATCTATTCTAATTCATTCGTACGATCGATTCTAATTCATTCATACGATCCATTCTAATTCATTCATACGATCCATTCTAATTCATTTGCATGAATATATCCTGTAAGAGCCCTAGATTTTCCAAAATAAATAAATTATAAATAAATGACATGGCATAATATTTAAAATATAGGTGATTATTTGGCGTATTGTAAAATAAGGACCCTAATCCTAGTACGAGCTTGATTAGGGTGAATTTATAAATATAATAATTAATAAAGATATATTTATCCTTTTAATCGGACTTTGTGTTGTCTTCTTTTCTAGTTTGGTTTTACGTAAACCCTAGAAATGTTTTACGATATGTTTGTCCGTGTCTTCGATACCTTCGTTTTAGCGCGTCCCGCACGTCAAACAGGCGTTTGTATGAAAAGTTATGACAGTAGATAGTTTTCGATATAAATTTTCAATGTGATCAATCGGGTAATCGAAACCTTATGAAATTGTACCAGTGAGTTTGTCTCGTTAAGACCTTACCAACGGATATTTTTGGGACTTTCTGACGCACGGTAGAAGAGTTGCGCCCTGATGTTTGTTTTTATCATTTCCATCATATAGGATGATCGTGTGGGTAAAACCCGACCAAACCTAAATCGTTAGTTCCAGACCGTCGAGATCTTTCCAACGGCAGGTCCCGGGCAAGGATCAGACTTACGGTTTAGAAGATATGGCAGATTATTCCTTACTAAGTTGTCCTCGATAATTATTTTGTGGACCAACTACATGGGGCCCACATGATCAAACCGGACACGAGCGGACCCATCCAATGTCCGTATAACCCCTAGGTGAGCCAAATCGACCAATCCGTCCATCTAGCTAATTAAGTCTTGTTCGACCGGTAAGAAAGAAATTATTGGGCTTGTGGGCCGATGGTACTTTTTCTCTCCCCCTGTTGGAGAAATTCCTTGTTCGACTTCTGGCATGGACATCATTGAACGAAACTACCGCAGGCCATTGTGCCTTGTATGTGTGTGTGGGTCTCAACCGTCGAAGCCGTGTTCGAGCCTTATAAGCGTGCAGAAACCCTAACCGTTGAAGTCATGTTATCGGGATTAGGATTAATGAATGATAGGTACCGCAACCCTATTTGGATCCCTAGACCTCTTGAACCCCGCTCTAGCGCCCAGTCTTCTTGGCCACTCGACCGGACCCGAAACCAGAGAAGAGAAAAAGGGGGAGAGGAATTGGAGAGAGAGAAATGAGAAATGGAGAGAAATGGAGAGAGAGGGAGAGTTAGAGAGGTAATGGAGAGACAAATGGAGAGAGAGAGAGAGAGAGTGGGAATTGGAGAGAGGATTGGGGAAATGGAGTGAGAGAGAGTTGGAGAGGAAATGGAGAGAAATTGAGAGGGAGTGGACCAGATCCATTAAACCCGGCCCCCCTCCCATCAGCCCGTTGAAAACCAGCGCCCACCCTCTCCCTCGCCTCGGAACGGCAGCACCCATTGGGGAACCAGAGAGGGTAGAGAGAGAGGAGAGAAACCAGAGAGCAAGAGAGGGAGTTCGGAGGAGAGAAGAGAGAGAAAGTAGATGAGAGAGATAGAGGTCTGTAGAGAGAGAAAGAGAAAGAAAAGAAGAGAAAGAGAGAGAAGTCTGAGAGGAAGAGGGAGATCGGAGAAGAGAGGGGGAGGCAGAGCAGCAGCAAACGGCGCCGCCGGCGGCACCGGCAGAGAATCCGGCCTCCTCCTCCGTCGCAGTGGTGTCGGCGACCCCGGCAAGCCCTTTCCCCCCATTTCAGGTCAACCGAAAAGAGAGAAGAGGAAAAGAGAGAAGAAAGAGAGAAACCAGAGGAGAGAGGAAGAAGTAGAAGCAGAGGAGAGAGGAAGAAGTAGAAGGAGAGGAGTAGAAGGCGCACGGCAGCCGAGCCCCGACCACCTACGCACACCAACGGCGACGAAACCGGCGGCCCTCGGCGACGGCACCGCAGACAGAGCGCACGACGACCCCAAACCCAACTCCGGCAGCTTCTTCCCTACACCCCAAGGCAAGCCCCTACACTCTGTCGGATTTTCCTTTCTTCGCGTGCACTCCTGCGATCGTCACATGCATGCACCATGCACTTCCACACCACGGCACCTGCGGCTTGAAACTAGATCGACCACCCCGGCACGAGCAGTCGCTCTCCAGTGGTACCCCTTGGCGCCCACTTCGCGTCGATGGCACTGGGGACGACAACCGAGGACCGGAGGTGGAGCCGGCACGATGCAAAACCCCCATGACTGGTTCGGTTCGTTGGTGAAGAAGGGGACAAATCCGTCATTGTCGGATTTGTCCTAGGTTAAATGGAAATAAAATAATAATATAAAAATTAAAATAAGGGTTGTGTATATAGGGTATTATGTATAGTTGGGTGGGCTGCCCTTAGCAGCTACATGAGTGGTCGGGCTTCACTTAGTGGATGGGCCCCACTTAAGGTAGCCGGGGCCCACCACCGAGCGGCAAATAGTTGCCGAAACGGTTTTGGTTACCATTTTGCCGTCTAATATCGGAATAAGACGAAACTGGCAGCATCGGACTCGGTTCTTCGAGACCTATCCGTTGGCGATGGGTTGACAACGACCAAACGTAACTACCGAAATACCCCTACTTGGGGCCCGGTTCAGCAAATCTTTCATGGACCATAGTTTTTAGGATCAGACACCAATTACCGTGAAATCGATGGCAATGAGTCCCAAACTTCGAGACCTACTTGTTGACAGTAGATTGGACCCTACTAGTCATAGTTACCAAAATGCCCCTACAGCGGAGCCCTGTTTAGTCGATCTCGCATCAATCGCAGACTTGCGGTTCGGACTCCGATTGCCGCAAGACTGGCAACAACGGGTCCTAATTCTTGAAACCTACCTAACTATGTTATTGGAATCTAGTGTGTACCCTAGCTCTGAGACTTAGGGGTCCACATTGACTGTGAGACGTGTCTTTTTAGGGGTCAAACTTATGTTGGGGTCGAGTTCTCCCTCACCCCACATCGTATGAATATCGTACCTGATATTGGTAGGAATGTCGTACCCTACTTCCATTTAGGAGTTTGAAATAGATTCCATAACCAGGGTCAAATGACCCTTGTCTGATAAGGATCTGATGACTCATAAGTAACCTAGATCTGTTTAACCATACATACCACTAGGGTATGTTGACCCTTGTACTATTAGGGTTTGATAACCCATATATACTCAGGTTCTGATGACCCATGGATGACTCGGTTCTGATGACCCATACGTGATTAGGGTTGTAGGAACCATGCGGGAATTAGGGTTTCACCCCTATATAGCCAGGGTCGGATTGACCCAAGTGCGATTAGGATCCGACAATCCAAGTAGATCAGGATTTAAAATCTCTTGTGTAGTTCGGGTCAGAGAAACCATATGAAAATAGGATTTTAACTTAAGTGAGATCAGGGTACAGTGATCCATACGATCATTAGGGTCCGACGGCCCATTTGTAATAAGGGCCCGATTAATTAAAGTCTGAATAATGCTATGATTAGGGATTAATGACATATATAGGATAGTAGATGATATGTTTGATTTAATGATAGAAAAATTAATAACACTTGAATATGATGATGCCATGTTTAGGATAAATGATATATGAATGTTTGTAAATACCATGACCATGATAAGGTCAAGGGACCTATGATTGTTGAGGGTTTATCCCCCTACATTTGTTTAAGGGCTGATAACCCTGTGATTACTTGAGGGTCTATGACCCTATGTTAGAATTAAGGGCCAATGGCTCTACATAAATTTGGAGGGTCTATGACCCTAATGATTGGATTAAGCTGATAAGCATGACGAAAGTACGAATCGAAATAGTAGATAATTCGTTTAGGTTAAGGACAAGTGTGGCTTCGGCCAGGACTGATCTACTGGCATTCGTGCCAGGACTAGAAAGTATCAAACCACGTCTATGGATGCGTAGGCATGTAAAGTACATGATAGGTTCAATCTATGCATGCGGAATGCTGCATGATCATCGTGTGCGGGATGGGGGTGGATCCCATAATCGCACACGGATGATGGTCATGTAGTCGCATGCAAATAATTGAACCTACCACGTAGCACGGTTTCAATGATGATTAAACGTATCGGGTGTCGTGATAGATTAGTCAGCCCTGTGAGTCAGGCTATATCGACATAGAGTTATGTCAAAATTATATCTGAATGATTGTCTAAACTAAGTTTCGGCGACTCTTCCAAAAGGAACGGTTGGTCGCCATTACTGCATGATGGTTTTAGATTTGAGAATATATAATTGAGATTTTGGAAGATTTCCAGCTGATGCATGAATCAAAAAGATGAAAGGATGAGTTGATTGGTACCTAATGAATAGGCTTAGAACAAGCCATGACTTGAGTATGTTATACCCTTGTATGTGTGTATTGTACCCCTGTGTGCATGTTTGTACCCGTGTATGTTTGTAATGGGCCTCCTATTTGTTTGTACTGTGCATGCCAGAATTCCAACAGTTCTAGGTGACAATAGGTTACCTAGTGTACACTTGTGTGTTTGTATTGTAATATTAGAATCCTTGTATCGTTTAGATGACAGTAGATCATCTAATGTAAAGTCGGGATCCCGTACCTATCTTTAGTATAAGGAATTACGAAGCCAGAGCAGAGTGTCGTTGACACTAGTGGGCTAGTACTGCGGTACTGAGTCTTGGGGACCTGCGGGTCCCAGGCATGGCACTCGAGGACGGTTGGTTGTTTTACCTGAGAGGCATGCCTGTTCGGACACAAGAAAGTCCGGAGTTAGCGAATGCCTTGATCAGGCATGTCGCTAGGAGTAGTGGTCCGATGAGACGTTGGGAGGCGGGGCTTGGTCTGTATGACGCCGCTACCGGACCGTGGTTGTGAGGGCGCGAGTGCTCGGGAGTGTGCACTGTCGCGGTTTTTCCGGGTCGACGGGCCCGAAGGAAAGCAAGGGTGCGCCCTAGCTTTTGTGTTTCTGTGGCTTCGGCAAGATCCTTATCCTAAGTGCGTTCGCATGGTAAGTTGTGGTAGTATCGACCACGATGGATTGTGGTTATGAATTGTTGGCTCAAAGACGAGACAAAGATGATATCAGTCGTGGGCTGATGATCAGGGATTATATCGTTGAGTTTTAAACTGTGTTACAGTGGTTGGGGTTTGCAACAAATATTGAAAGGTTAACAGTGATTGATCCAATTATGGTTATGTGTTGATGAGTGAAAGCAATGCATAGTGATTTAGTGGTGTATGGATAACCTTGAGTCGTAATTGTAGAGAATTTAGTAATGATGATAAAAGAGTGTGATATTGCAAAGATTACTGAAGGGTTGATAAATTGAGGTTGTGTATTTTGAATAAAAGATCAGCAGTGCTAGTTAATGACCATTTGATGAGATCACATGATGAAAATGGATAATGATAGTTATATATAGACATTATGGTTTTGCTGGGATATAATGATCACATAAACTTGAATTATATTTTAAGTGCTTTCATTAGCCGTCTTACTTTGCATTTTTAGTAATACTCTTGCGTGACCAAGAAGTGTGTCTCCTGTCCTTGTTTGGTTGGGGAGCGCATTTCACGATCACCAAGAGTATTCATACAAGAATGCAAAATATCTTAGGGGTGATCGCTGCATCACTTCGTTCCTTTTCGAAGTGACTCAGGGTTTGGGAATTATCATGTACCAAATTCAGGTATCGAGGTTCGTGGGCATGGAGCAAGAGCGAAAGGATAACGAGTTACAGCTGGAGCAGCAGTGTACCCTGAAGACTAGAGCGATCAAGGAGTTGGCATGCCAGAGTAGGAGCAGAAGTGGAGCAGTCGTCAGTCGTATAGAGGTCGAGGGTTGTAAATAGTTATAAAGTGTTGCATATGAAAGTCCTGTATTTGTTTTAACCGATTGTCCATGTAAGTTGTAATCTTTTAGTGGAAATGGACTGAAGCGTTTGAATACCGGCTGCTCTCTAATATTAATAACCTTACACTGAGCGTGGGGCCTCTAGGCCAGTTGAGTAGATGTGATGTACAGTTCGCCCTGCAGGCTGAGCTACGTGCTCCCATAAGAGTAACACTCTTACGTGATCAAGAACTGTCTCCTGTCCTTGGTTGGGGAGATGGTTTCCTGATCACCAAAGGTGATACTCTTGATGGTCGAGTGATTCTCCTTCTATTTTAATCTTTTGGTTCTTCCTTGCGAGGATGGGACCATCCGAGCAA